>JAHHFK020004312.1:1062500-1662500 GCA_024533555.2 Aedes koreicus | reverse complement strand
AACTTAAAAAATGCTTGTGAGGTTTTTTTTCAAGTTAATTGTCTTCAGATAAAATTCGTGAAGTTTATTTGGCATCTGAACGTTATAGCAGAACACTATAATCATATTATAAACATGTTGCATCAGTTTTTCTTGGCTAAAAATTAGTAGTCCCAATATCTCAAGAACCAGTACACCAATCAATTTGAAATTTAAATATATTTTTTTGTACATTTTAAACGAATAAAAATTGCTTCTTATTTTCGTTTAAAAACTCCTTTTTTTACTACATTAAAAGATTTTTAAAACCCTCCAGTGGAAGACATTCAAAGAAAAACAATAATCTTCTTTTTGCTGGGTATTATGACACTAATATTCCAATCAATCTATATCCTATCATTCCAATGCTGCGGTTCGACATCCACTGAGTTTCTATAATTCGATAGCATGTTTTAACATATTATTTAACCTTTTTTATTTGTCTCTACTACAATTGACTCCTGCACTTCATCAATCATCAAAGGTATGTCTAAAAACGCCGTTAGTTTGCTTTTCGCTTGTGCACATTATGATCTCACTTTTGACAGCTTAAGATGTGGCCTTGTAAACATTTCCAAACCAAACAACATTACGCAGAACTTGCTAATTGCTTATGCATCAATAAAAAATAACGCAACAACATTTTGAACATTGACCATGCAAGTAAATACACGTTTCAAACCGCTAAGAACGTAGATGCCTATCAATGCTCACTGCCGTCGCCAAATCAACAGAGCAGAAAAATGCTGCACCACAAGAAAATAAATTGCACTTTTGCAATACACCCGTTCGCGTAAACATTTCCTTTGCCTTTCAAAACTGCCAGCTCAATCGTTAGCATTCAATCAAACTCAAAGTCTTTGATGTGCCTAGATCAAAACATGATTTGTGACCGTCAATAATGCAGCCTTCTGGCAGATATGAACTTACGGTGGTGGTAGCGGTTTCAAAGGCATGTTAAGTCGAGTATATAGTTATAAAAACACCTTCACTAAACTATGCGCACAATTACCATCGGGTTTGATGCGTAACAGTGCGGCCGTTCGTTGCATTTTTTATGATCAGTCACAGACGGCATAGCATGTGACGAGTGCGTTTTTGCTCGGAGCGTATTTCCCGAAACGAATAAACGTTTTTAATTAGTTATTGAAAGTTAAAAATTGCACATTTTTAAGCAATAAATGGGCCCACATCACATTCAGCTAAATATGTGTTAATTAAAATTTCCAGAACAAAGTCGAATAAATCTGATAAGTAATTATCTACTTAGCAGAAATAAACAGTACTTCAGCAACCCACACACTATCCATCGAAACCAACACTTAAATGAGACCTGCCATCGCTTGGTAAAGGCTGAGCAAATTGTTGCAAAAACCACGACGAAAAACGATGCGAAAATAGCTCTCGAATCACACCATCAGTCAATAAGTATCATATTTAAACACACGCAACGGTTTCTCACGGCTTGTCCACGACTCCAAAGTTACACCACTTACAAGAGGCCAAAGCGCACGCGGTTTGCATAGATACCTATATGTCGGTACTAAGGCACATGCAGCTGCTCTCCACTCAGTAGAGAGGGTGAGCAATTCTACGAAATGTACACGACCCTTTCAATACAGAGGAACTGACTTCAACCGCTGGTCAACAAGTTTTGCGTAGTCAAGTCCACACGCACGCACGCCCCAAAGATTGATGTTTACTACTCGACGAACAAACAACAACCGAGCCACCGAACCGACCGGCACAACGTGTTCTGGATAACTAAACTCAATGAACGCACTCACTCGGCCACCCGCCGGTTGTTTGTCATAGTAGGCTTGTTGAAAAAAAAAATCATCATCGGCCATACTAAACTACTTCAGCCAACACTATTCAACTTGAGTGGTGATGGTGAGTTTTGGTTCATGGGCACTATACTTTCGCGAAATCCGCTGATTGATGGCTGGGTACAGCGATGAATGAATATTCCGCCTTCATTGTTTATTTTCAATATATTTTGGAACATTTTTTCAATAGGGCGAATGTTACAATAAGAGGTTCAATTCTCTTTCGTTCTCTTCCATTAATTACAGCGTCATTATTATAATTATAATCATTATTATAAAGACAACAGCATATTATGCGATTTATTTAATAATAACAGAAAATGTAACCAAAGAGAATCCCCAATGTTAGATTTGCCCCAATAAAAAAAATATCTAGATATCTTTAGACATCGGTTCTGTAGAATGTTAATAAATTCAAGGAAGAAGCCATTGTTTAAGTTTGTCTGTTAGGCCCTAGTGAAAAGCCTTTGTCGAGTTGTGTGGAGTACATATTTTAACTGAAAGATTGCAAATTGATTAAAAATTGGGACATTGCTGTGCAATGTTGTTCTGATTTTCTCATGTGTATAAAAGTGGAAGTATTAGTAAACATAACGTTGTTATAAGTTATACTAAGATACATACAGCTAATGAAAAATTTTGCTAATAAAACATGAGGGTTACTATGATACACTAGCAATGATTCTAATACATTATACAAGAACAAAAAATGAAGCGCGATTTAGAAAGTATTAAATCTTATTACTTTAAAAAAAAAATAACATCACCACTTTTAAAAAAAATAACACCGCGCAACACAAGTCAAGTCGAGCACTCGACACTGCCGAAGACTGTAAGTCGCAGACGAAATAGGCCTATCTGTCAAAAAGATAAGATTTCTGTAGTGGAATTTAACGGAATTTGCTCGCGTTTACTAGTGATAGTTTAAAAAGGTGTTTCAGTTTTTTATTTTAAATGATCAAGTGTTAATTTAAATTTTCCTACTTTTCCAATCGTATACGATAATACAATCGTTCTACTAATACGATCGTAAAAATGATTTAAAAAAAAAGGGTTTTTAAAAAAAGTGAAGAGGACACGTATATAATGATCGCAAATAAATTATTGACACAATTGGGTATGGTTTCACCCAATCGTCCAATGCACACAGCATTCAATCAAGCGTGAGCAACAATACAACCGTGAAAAATTGAACGAAAATGTGCGCATGAATGTCCCAAAAATGAACCAACAGCAAAAACATGTTCACGACAAAATCATGACAGTTATCGAGGATGTAAGTAGTAGTATATATTTCGTTGATGCACCTGGAGGCAAGGAAAAATCATTTTTGATAACTCTTCTTATGACAACAATACCGTCGCAACGTGAGATTGCCTTAGCACTGGCATCTTCAGGAATCGCTGCTACGTTGTTGGTGTTTTACATTGAAGCATGGTGTTTTATATTGAAGCATGGCCCAAAATAAATGGATTTAAAACCTTATTGCAAATAAACATCTTCGTTTATAATGCCTTCTCCAATTTTCCAATGAGTAATTTAGTTATAGTCAGGAAAACGTCTGCTGGGTCAGCTAGATTATAATAAAGGTTATCAAATTTTGTTCTGTTTTCATAGAGAATCATGAGTAGCAGATCATATCAAATCAAAATCCTTTCAATGAAATTGAGAGTTTTCAAAAGCTGCGGAATCGTATAATACCATTTAGAACGTGAACACGATTGAATGTCACAACCACCAGGATTTAGTACTGAATTCCGTCCCAAGCAACACCAAACCGTCATAATTAGTTGCAGCAACTTGATTGTGACCTAATTGAGTCAAATTGGAGTAACTTTTACTGGTTTGCAACAAGGGTGCTACTAGGGGTATTTGTTCATCCTACATACAAACATTGGCAACTCGGTACAAGGAGCAGTCTGTTTCAGTAAGCTCGAACGTATCCACTACTACTTCGGAATTACCCGCCGTAACAAGTTCCGAATGTCGTACAACAGTACCATCAGTGACGTCAGTGACTTATGTTCAATCGATCAACAATTTCGGGTAACCAGTCAACATCGAAATCAAGCTTAATTTTCAAATAGCCTTATCTAACAATTTAGAAAAATGAGGTAGAAGTTCCAGATGCTTTCATTACATTCTGTTTAACTGCATTGCAAGTTTTATTCGAGCTGTTGCTTCTATCAAGGTTAAGTAATATTATAAGTAGTCAAAATCCTGGTTTTCATTCACTTTGGCACTATTTTTGAGAAAATGAACAGATACATCGATTTGCCTCCACACCACACACATACACCATGTTAGATACGTCGGTGTGACACCTTGATTGTAACATACACCGGTTGGAAACGTCGGTATTTCAGAACGTTTAGCGTCATGTCAGATACCCCGGTTATAATTTTTAAGCACAGATACGTCGGCTTGCTGTGTGAGGTATCTGAACTATTTGCGTTACATTTAAAAAGATCAGATAGGTGGCAAATGTAATTTGGCTCACATAACTGAATAATTTTGATAATAGTTTTTAGCTATTGCTACTACATTAAGCATGTTATTAATGACAGGATAGAATGAAAAACTCGATTTGTTTACTTTTGCGACATACGTCCTTTTGAAAAATTATGCTTGAAATATTCAACCGAGGCATTGTCATCAATGGTCCTCTTTAAACACAGTTGGTGAAGGCGCAGCACAAAGCATACCATGCTGGAGGTGACTGGGTTCGATTCTCGGGCTGGTCTAGGAATTTTTCGTTAAGGAAAATTTCTCAACTTCCTGGGCGTAGGGTATGATTGTACTTGCCACACAATCATACTAATGCAAAAATGGTACCTGGCATCGGAAGCTTTCAATTAATAACTGTGGAAGTGCATTTATAACACTAAGTTGAGAGCCAGCAATAAGCGAATTGCAAAAACATAAGCTTGAAATGCTAAAAGAAGATTGTCATCAATAGACTCAGGCTAACCTAAATTACGTCCAGTATCGTGAAAACAAATGCCGCGGTTTCAACGAAGGCGTAAGAATACATCTTTTCTAATTACAACCTGAGGATGACGATGGAGTCGACGAGTTTCAGGAAGTTAAACAAAAGATGAAGCAGAAATATTCAGATGATCCAACTACCTCACGGTGTGAACAAATGTTAATTTTATCGTTCCTGGCGAGTTCCTGCCTCAATAAAATAACGGAAGAATTTAAACCTGACAAAACATCGTCACATAAGCAAAGGAGATAAGCGATAAACGACTTTTGTCGAAATTTCGTTTATCTGCCACAGCTTTAAGTGATTAAACAAAAGAGACAGTACTCCAATTTTATGAAGATGTAAGTCGACAGCACTTTAAAATTGGATATTCTTCATTTGCAAATCTTCGTCCTAGGCAGTGTAAAAAAAAAAAAAACTCAGGAATCCACAACGTTTGCGTGTGCACTATACATGAAAACGTAAATTTAACTCTGCTCAGCTTAAAAATAAAAAAACTGCACATTTTTATCGATTTAAAAACCTTCACTGATAGCCTTCTTTGTGAAGCCAAGACAACAAATTGCTATCCACGGCGTTGGGAAAATTGTCCAGACTCCTTATTACTAGAAAACCGTTTATTACAGAAGCTCGAGGAAAAATTTATTGAACAGTTATCATTGGTCAAAATTTGGTCAATATCAGCATGACGTATTTCTTTCCAATTTTGCATTTAAAAAACCTGAACACCCCTCATTTTGAAGGTGTGTGTGTAGAATGTTGCTCCTATTTTGATTTTGGAATTCACTATTGAGTTGTCAAAATGCCGTCCAAGCAAGAAGAGCAGCGTATCAAAATTTTGCTCGCGCATCGCGAAAATCCGAGCTACTCGCACGCAAAGTTGGCAAAATCGCTAAAAGTTGCCAAATCAACCGTTACAAATGTAATTAAAGTGTTTGGGGAACGTTTGTCGACAGCCAGGAAGTCTGGATCGGGGGAAATCGAAAACCGGAAGCCGCTGAGACGACAAAAGAGAGTTGCCGGTAGTTTCAAGCGAAACCCTAACCTATATCTCCGAGATGCCGCAAATAAGCTGGGTGTATCGTCTACAACCGTGCATCGAGTCCACAAAAACGAGCCGGACTATCGACTTACAAGAAGGTAGTGACTCCAAATCGCGATGATAAACAAAATACGACGGCTAAAGCGTACGATCCCGGAGGCTGTACACGACGATGCTGACGAAGTTTGACTGCGTGGCAATGGACGACGAAACCTACGTCAAAGCCGACTACAAGCAGCTTCCGGGACAGGAGGTTTATACGGCAAAAGGAAGGGGAAAGGTAGCAGATATTTTCAAGCACACGAAACTGTCAAAGTTCGCAAAGAAATATCTGGATTGGCAAGCCATCTGTACCTGTGGCTTGAAAAGCAGCATTTTCATAGCTTCCGGGACTGTCAACCAAGAAATTTACGTGAAAGAGTGTTTGAATAAACGTCTGCTGCCTTTCCTGAAGAAACACGGTTGTTCCGTACTGTTTTGGCCGGATTTGGCATCTTGCCATTACGGTAAAAAGGCCATGGAGTGGTACGCCGCCAACAACGTGTAGGTGGTTCAACTCTATTGTCAAGCGGAACCTAAAGAAGACCAAAAAAACTGCTAAGGAAAACAAAAAAAAAAAAAAAAAAAAAAAAAAAAAAAAAAAAAATCTGGACAAGGTGGCTGTACAAAATCTGATGGCAGGGGTCAAGCGTAAAGGCCCGGCAATTCGGATTTGGAAAAGCGTAAACCTAACTGAATATTTTTTCTGAATTTTATACTAATTGAACTTGAAAAGAAATTTAATTTGATTTTTTAAATAAACGATTTCACCGATTTACACGCGTTTTCCCTTGACCAAATTTTGACCGTATCACTCTTTAAGCATTACGCCTTTGTCCTGATTTCCGTGGCAGATTCACCTGCCTCTTGTGGGCCGAGATGATGTCTTCTGGATGAGTCTTTTTTTGATCTACACAAATTTGAAACAAGTTTTTTTGACATACCTGTCACGACATGAGTATTGCTGGCCTGATCTAGATCTTCCTCTCTCATCATTGCTATCACGGTTACCATAATATGCACGCGTATCTCCAGGTCCTAAAAAACCTTTGCTCTCTCGACCTAATTCTGCCATGATCCCACTGATTAGCGTAGGATTTTCTACCTAGTCGATATTTTACCGAATTCACACTAAAATCTTCACTCATAGTTTGAGACCTATCATTCGCCATATTGAAACTCTTAATTATTTTCTCCGCTGATTCAACAGGCAGATCGTTTTCAGTTAGTAAACGGCGCTGTAGTTCTTTTGTTATAAATTCCAAAAACTAGCTGATCAGTGATAGCTGTACGAAACTGCCCATAATCGCAAGGGAAAAAAAAAAAAAAAAAAAAACTTCACCAAAAAAGTTTCACCGGAAGAATTAGAATTCTCCTCCACTCTTCGCTAGGGCCCTGTCTCTCTACACCGGAATTTATATCTCAGCATAATCTCCCGATTCAACATTATCAAATCGTTCTTTCAGTGTTTTCTTTCGTTATCTCCGCGTATAAAAGGGTCTTCAAATCGGTTTTCTCTTTTTTTTTTTCCGACTCGTCGAACACAGTCATACCACAAAAACTGAGAAAAAAATGTCTTTCTTACCATCATCAGAAATGTCATTCGAAGAGAAAAAATATTTTAAACATTCGGACGTAGTTTGCAAAACTAACACCAGTTACATGAGGGTCGACCGGTATAGTATACTGCCATGGAAACACCAAAAAATAAAAGGAATGAAAAAATATCTTTTCTCTGACGTAAAAATTTCAGCCATTCCTTTCTCGTCCGAAAAACTACGGGTTGAATTTCGCCGCCTGGGAAAACTGCGATCCCGCAAACAACGAGAAACATACGATCCCAGGATCAGAAAAACAACGATCACAATAGCAGCACGATCTGGAATGGACTTCAATTATTGAAAAGGATTTCTACAAAATTTTTGTCGAATAAAATTCCAAAAATAAAGCATTTTTATGTTGCCAAATTGAGCGTACACCTTTACTATTTTCAAACCAATTTTCGTTTTATAAACACAATATTGGCAATTTGAAGTGATTTTTTCTAGCAGTGCATACTGTCAACAACTCTCAGCTGCATTGGCAGCGATCTTAGTTATTTTCGTCTGGAAGTTTATTGTGTTCGGATCAAAATAGCGACCACCAGGAAAGAAATCGATATTGTCACGCGCACTCAAGTGATCAGTGTGTGCCTTCGTGGAAAATTCGTTGCGGGAAATAGCGGCTGCCATTGGAAGAACACATTCCATTGTGCAGAAAATCGTAAACAAGTGGAAATTCGAGGGATTTGAAGAACCGCACCGGCAGAGGCCGCAAACGGATCTTGACCGCTGCTGACGAACGAGGAATCGTGTGAACAATAAGAACCTAAAACAGGTATTCCGAACTTGGCCAACGTGATCGCTGACAATATTGGGAGATCCGTCAGTACTCAAACCATCCGGCATGTGGCTCACCGACAAAATCTGAGGGGAAGGGTTGCTCTGAAGAAGCTTCTTCTTTCAAAAGCAAATATTATGAAGCGACTGGATTTTGCGACGGAGCATATTGACAAGCCTTTGGAGTTTTGTAACAAGGTGGTTTTTACCGATGAAACGAAAATTAATTTATTTGGATCCGATGGAAGACAGCTGGTTTGGAGAGAACCGAATTCGTCGTTGGAGGTCAAGCATTTAAGCCCTACTGACAAACACGGAGGAGGCAGCGTCATGCTGTGGGGTTCAATGGCGGCCAGTGGTGTGGGTGCTATGGAGTTTATCGACATCACTATGGACAAAATGGGCTATTTGAACACACTGAAGCGTAATCTGCAACATTCCGTGCAAAAATGGGAACTACCACGTGATTATTACTTTCAGCAGGACAATGATCCAAAACACACGTCGCACGTTGTACGATAGTGGTTGCTTTTCAATGTTCCTAAGCAAATGAGAACCCCTCCGCAGTCACCGGATTTGAACCCCATTGAGCACTTGTGGTGGGAGGATAAGCACCGATTGAGTAACACCAATAAATCAAAAGCAAGAAACAAAGAGGAGCTCAAACTGGCGATTCAGGAGATTTGGAATAGTATTCCAGCAACGGTGACTAGGGTGCTGGTGGAATCGATGCCACGACGCTTGAAGGCTGTTCTGGATGCCAAAGGTGGTCCTACGAAATACTAAAAAACGAATTTCAACGATTTCCGACATTGTTCAAACTCAATTTCTATGATAATCATGTACTGTACGCTCAATTTTGTAACAGCCGACTGAGCGATTTTTACTTTGTTTAGCCGATTGCAAATGAATTTGTTGTTGTTTTTGTTTCTTGCAGGCATTATATACAAGAGAAAAAGATTGTTCCTATCATGTGTACAAGTTGTTTGCTTTTATTCACTTATAACCCTGAAAAACTTGGAGATTTCTTGATGAATCACACATGTACGCTCAATTTTGAGACTGACTGTATGCTGGGAGCCTTTTTAGACTTTCAGATATGGTTATTGTTCTATCGGGCTATTTT
The DNA here is from genome assembly GCA_024533555.2 of Aedes koreicus. NCBI lineage: Eukaryota > Metazoa > Arthropoda > Insecta > Diptera > Culicidae > Aedes > Aedes koreicus. The sequence goes on along the minus strand of JAHHFK020004312.1, from coordinate 1,653,079 downwards.
GTTAACAACACAACGACCATTAAGGTTAAAAGTCAATAAAATGCCGATAGCTGAAAAAAACGCACAAAACTTCATAACAGCCAATGCAATCGAATCTCACATTAAACCGATTATACTCCGAACACTTTCAAACTGAAATTGTCAAATGAAAATATGCTAAAACATGAGCAGTGGTTAAAAAAGCTACTGTGAAGTGTTCAGAAAAGTATCATTCTCTTCCCTACCGCTATCCATTTATCTATTATCCTCTTGGGTCACTGCTGTTTACATAATACTATGATCTACACAACACAATTACGAACCTAAAGCCAAAACCAGCGTCGATGTAACGATGACAATTTTCCGTGTGGCTCCCATCGTTTCGCTCTAATCACACACTCGCCAAACTTCAGTTAAATTAATTGAGGCGTAACCACCAATCCGGACGCGTTCGGCAGATCCTACACTAGAGTCTACCACAAACAACCGAAATTGCCTCGCTCGACGGCCAAATCTCGACTGAGCTAACGGAGATCTCGTGTTTCGCGATTTTGGTACACACATCCAACAACAGCCGAAGTCAACGCTGTTATCATTCTGATTCGATGACGTCGTAATAAAACCGGTAGCGATAATGCGAAATCATTCTCGTCCGTTTCAGCTGAGTTGTACGAAATAGGTAGGTACATGTGAAATGGACTTTTTCATCGTTCAAGTTGAAAGCGTAATCTTTACATTTCCACCTGTAATATAATTATTCTTGGGTGATTAGATGATTGGTGGTTTGTAGATGTGTAGGTTAAAGCGCACAAATGTTGCAAAACACTTTCAGTACATTTCCTACAAGCCAACTAACGAAATCTAATCCAAAGACCGGCGCTGCAAACTATCTTCAGTGTACAATGGGGTCAAAGTAGCGAATTGCGATTCGTGACGTCGTTGTTCGCGTGCACTGGTGCACTAGTCCGTCGCTTGGAGACTCCCCGATCACGTCAGGAAATTAATTTCTCGACCAGCAATTGAAAAGGGCGAGTATATTTCAAAAACAATATTTTATTCCTTACGACCTTTTTTCACATGAGTTTTTAATTTGAGTTGACCAGAGTTGAGGAAAAACAAAGTCTCCATAATGTTTTGGATAGTTCCGATAGTTCCGACCCGATAAGACCCGAAGTGAACAGATCTTATTTTTAATTGGTCATGATATTGCAGCAGTCTAAACGAAAGATCCACACACTTCTATACCCAGCACAGGGGAACAATGTGCGATTCGTTTGCAAATTTGAATGGTGAGAGGGTGGTGAGAAAATCGTACACTCATAAAACTACAAGAAGACTTAGTGTCTTTCTCTGGAACGTACATCGATTGGATATTAATGTAGATAAGCCTCATCGATGGTATTTGTAGCCAATAGGATCATTATGGTGCTTGTTAGGCAGTCTTTTTGTGGATTTCTATCAATACGACCAAAACCGTTTAAGGAAGTGTAATATTAACGGCTGTAGGTAAACGGCACACATTCCGTACGTTGTTAGAATAAATAATAATACAGTCATTACTTCGAAGTATCAGGAGCCGGTGCACTTAATTGAACTGATGTATAAGCATTTGAAAAAATATAAGAAAGATTAAGTGTATCAAATGAAAATACCGAACGGTTATTTTTTCACATAAAATTACATTTATAAACAAACACGTGATTTTGTGCTCTTAAGAGTCGAAAAAGGGTAGGTGACGGCTTAATAAGGGTGCTGTTCGGGTGCTGTTTTTATCACGTGGTATGAAATAGGTTTAACACTTTTTTTTCAGGTTAATGAAAAATGCCATGCGAAGAACATAAACTCTACTTATCAGAATAATGATTGACTACAAATTAATAACTCTCATTTTGAAGATTTGATGAACATCATCCATAAATGGTAATGGCGTACCGGTGTACCGGTATTGTATCGTAAAGCAAGCTATCTCTTACATTTTCTTAAAACATTTAGTCTCTGCTTAATGGGACATCCGCAGGGTGGCCATCACCTTCGAAACCAAACCCACTGAAGTTGAATTCACAAAAACACCGATTTACAACAAACTTCAAACTTTGCTTGTAGGAAACAGGAAATAAAACGTGACAGCTTACGCAAAATTGAACAGCGACGCTAGTTGCGATTTTTTTAAACATTTAAATGTTCGGAATACAGTTTGTGTGCTTTTAATAAGTACCTGCAACTTGGAACTTTTTTTTTAGTTCCTTGATTATCGAGATTTTCAGCCCTGGGCTGGTTCATCTCCCGTCGTAGTCACTCAAATACCTTTTTGGGTATTTTCGTAACTTGCCGGGGGTGTGATTCGAACTCGTGACTTTAGCGTGAGAGGTATGGATGTTAACCACTACGCCGGGGTCGTCCCCCAACTGGGAACTATATTCCATGGCTTTGAAAGTTTTTGAGGCTGATGCTCGTTCTGAAGTGAGTAGAATGATAAATGGCTTAATATTAGCAGTTCTAATTACTAATCACACACAGCTCCATCAAATATCTCAGCTGGTGCATGTACTGCTTAAAATCCGTACGGAAAACAAGTTTAAACCTTTAAGTAAATAGATTAATAGATTAATAACATGCATTGGTAGATGATGGATTTGGTTTTTCTAGATGTTCGGTGTTCTAGATCATCTAAGAAAAGGTTCGATTCTATTATTTAAGATCTGCAAGTACAACAAATGATTTTTAATAGTATTTCAATATCGAACATGTCCTTGAAAGTTTTTTGGCACTAAATTAAACGAATGAATAAGTAAAACAGATGTTCTAGGTATTCAAAATCTCTCTGAAGTCTTAATATCTACAAGCATAACTAGTGATATTTTGGTAGTTTATGGAGCTGGTTCAAATTTCTAGCGGTCCCAAAATCTAAGTATAATGGTGTTTTACGTTTTATGAATGTTCTTTTTCTTTCAAGAACTCCCCGAAGTTAAGGTCTTAAGCGTTACCAGATATATGTTGCTTGTTTATGAATACAGTTCATATTCCTCGGGGCACAGACATCTAAGTTAAATAGCATATTGGTGTGAATGGATGTTGCTCTCCATCCAAGAACTGAGAATCGCAGAGCTATGTTGGTAGTTTATGGATTCGGTTCGATTTTCTAGAGATTCAGATATCAATGTTAAACATTTTTTTAGGTTGAACGAATGCTCTTTGTTTTCCAAGAAGTTCATGAAATTAATGTCTCACAATCTACCCAGGTAACCAATAAGCATTAAATAAAGCACGTAAGTAGCCCTATATGCGTCTTAACGACAAGCGATATAATGCATATGAGCATTATATTCACCTTAAATGCTATTCAAAAGCAGGTTTTGGCCCGCTTTACGACTAAATTAATGCTGGACCCCACCAAAAGAAGACGTCTATGTCGACAATATATCATTCATTGGTAGCATGAACTGGTAACGTTTGCAAATGACAGCTAGATGACCGCAGTTGAAATGTTGTTCAGCTGCTTGGGAGTTTATCTTTTATAATGCTGATTAAATGCTTCATTGAAAATGCGAAGCAAAAAAAAAATAAGCCTATTTTCAATTACAGATTTTATTTATTTTCCTGTTTTGCCTGTTATATTTTTTTTTCTTCTCCTGTACTGATGATGATGGACGTTTGCTTTCTGTTTAGACCCCCTATTTTTTTTTCTTATGAAAGGGGAAACTCAAATTCGCTGCAGTTTTTGCATTTCCTAGGATGGGATTCGGGGTCGACGTGTATTTATACCGCGTCTTTATCTTCTAACCTATATGGAACGTATGGGAACGGTATTTAAATATGTGCCCAATATAAACTTCAATGTTCAAGCATTGAAATATGCGCTAATTCTGCATTATACTTGTATTTACTATTCTTCTTGCTGTATATTGGCTGCCTAAATGCATAGCTGTTGTAAAATAGCATACGCAAAGCTACCGTAATGTTAGCTGTCTGATATCTGCATTTTTTGTGCTTGATATATTATTAGAGTAACGCACTGAAAATGCTTAATTAAAGTTGTTTACAAATGTTTACAGATGGCCTGCAGACTTTGGATGAAGATGATTTAATCACCAAAGTGAGGACTATTATAGTCCTGATGCATGACCCAAGCAACACACACGTTTCATAACTTCCCCTCCCTCTCCCCCCCCTTTTCTCCGGTTTAAAATGCTTTTATATGGCTACACGCAGAGAATTTCTGGTGGTTTGAAATTAAAAAATATATTGTTGAAGACCAAAAATCAGTTCGTTTTTATTTCAATGCTACATTTTGATTGAAATAAACCAATAGCTTTTGTGAAACAACAATATTTATTGGTTTCTTGATGGTTTGGTTTTCTTGATCTAGCTTAAACCACAATAACAAATTTTAAAATACAATATGACATGTTTTATTTCAAAGACAACACTAACCTAATTCAGTAACCATCATTGTTACTTTCAAGTGCATTTTTCGTTCTTGGTGGAGCAGCTAGAGAATGCACTTTCCATTCACCATTTTGTTCATATGCTGATAAATTGAAAAAAGTCTCAAAATGTGTTCAGCTTCCAACAAGTCCGTTGTCGTCGAAGAACTGGACGCTGAAAAAGTGTCGATTGATGAAATCGACCTATTGAACTTATATTCATATATATTTTCAGTTTCAGTATGCTAATCTAGATCCTAACACACTTTCATTGCAGTCAATTCTAATACGACAGAAACATTGAAAATCATCCAGAGAAGGGAAATAGAGGAACTTATTCCTGTGCCGTTTCTAGCTGAGAGAACCAGATTCATTCATGAATTGAACAGTTGGAGAGAATCTCAGGTATACCTTCGTAAATAATTCTTGTATATTGCAAATAACATTATTTTTCTTTCATGGCAGGGATTTCTGAAACTCAATGATTCATTCGTTTGCTCTAACCTCACTCAGTCTACGATTCCAAAAAAACAGCGCAGTGCACGATTCAAGACAACGGTCACTTGAAGAAACCGTTCTGACTAGAGAAACCTGCACGGCCAGTTTCTTGTTAACGTCGTAATCGAGAGGACAAGCCATTCTTAGGAAGTATAGCAATACCATGGTGCACGTTCCTTTCTAGTAGTGACAAAAAGTTAATTATCCATATCGTTGTGGACGAGTTCAAAAAACGTTTCTCGAAGCTGTCATCGTCGGAACTACTCGATAGAGCTTGTGAGCTGAAGTTATTATTTCCTGTAGAACCACAGGTGAAACATAATTGTAGAGAAACTTGTAGAAATGGCCTCTGGGCCAATTGTGAACAATCGTTCAAAGAGTGTAATTCAAAGATTAAAGATTTAATGTACTTATCAACAATTTCATACCGAGTGTTTTACAGTGAGTCCAAAATTACTACAACATCACCATTACCAGGACATGACCTTTTGTTACAAGAGTTTAGTGTAGGAAGTTCGTTGGAATATATTGAAAGCTTGATTAAGAAAGGGTCGATTTTCGTGAAAGGAACAATATTTTACATATTTAATCATAATTGCATCAAGCTATATCAGTCAGAGTACATCGCCAGGATTAGAACGGAAGCGCTCATATTTATTTGTAATCGAACATATTCTAAAACATTTAACGAACATTTACAATCGTTTGAAGTGATCATATCAGATGAGCAGAGAATAATTTCAAACGCTGGGAAAGTAGATACGTTTGCAGTAAACTTGCATACAGTTGTTGAGAGCATATATTTAAAGTGCTGTAACTATGTTTACACAGAATAAGTTTTTTGGAAAAACATTGCATAATAAACACATAACAAAGATCGAGACAACCATTTTACTAGTTAATTAAACAAAACCAAAAACTATCACTGACTGACCTAACATACTAAATTATTCTACTGAAAAATATTATTTTTTTTCTAAAAGATATGTTATTATTGAATAAAAAACGTGATTTTTTTTTCATTCAATCCACAGGATGTCGTTGTTTCTACAATATATTTTTTTTGTTTAAAAAAAAATTGTCACACCATCGCGAAAAAAAACCTCGTTTGAACTCTACAATTATTATTGTTGAAAGGAAAACATGATTGTGGTTGAATCAACAATATTGATTTGTGAGCCGCGAAATAATACATTTCTTTTGTTGAAATGATACAGGATATTATTAAGTCCACTATATTTTTTTCTGCGTGTAGATTTGGTTATAAATAAGCTTACTCAACATAAAAGCATGAATATGAGTTACTCGGGGAGTAAGCGAGGATGATGAAATGCTTCGAAAATTCGGACAATTATTGATTTGTAAACAACTTTAATTTAGCATTTTCAGTACGTTATTCTAATAATAATCAAGCATAAAAATGCAGACATCAGCCAGCTAACATTACGGCAGCTTTGCTTATGCTATTATATACAATGCAAGTATGATGCAGAAATAGTGCATATTTCAATGCTTATTGGTTAGCTGGGTATTTTTCGAGATAAAAAAATACCATGGATGTGATAGATAAGACAATTTTGAGGATTATCGTAATTATCAAATAGAATAGTTTTGAATTCATGGTAGATAGGGCTATGAAGTTCCTCCCAGTGTACCAGTGTGCCTGTTGTTTCATCTTCATAATCTCGAAGTATTTGGCTTACAATAAAAACCCCATTTGCCTGTCCCCCCCACCAAAAGTTTTCCACCCCCCCCCACAAAAAACAGTCACTCACCTCCCCAACACCCACCCCCCCACAAGAGCCGCCCCACATTGAGTTATCCGATTCTGTTCATACCATTCTACTTTCATCTATTCTAGAAAACAGAATGAGCAAAACTGGCAGCTGACGATACTGAAGAATCCGACTGTAGCAGTGTGGATGATTTCTCAGTGCCTATTGTTTATCCGCTGAATCATTAACGATTGAATTCGGTTTGTTTCAGTTGAGCGAGATTAATTGAAACACACTCATTTCTTCAAATCATACCTTAAACATGATTTAACATGTCAAATAATGATCTAACATGATGTTAAGTAATCAAATGCTACATAAAAACATAAAACGTCTTATTAAGGAGTGTATCGAAAATAAGCTATCCACAAACTTTCTTTCTAATTTTGTTGAAAACCGATATTTTATTCATACAAAAAATTGATCCTTTATTGTACGAGGTTAAACTTGAACATAATGAACACCGGATGAAATTTAAGTTATTCCTTCACGAATTTTCGAACTTTGAATCGAATGCTCTTCATCAAGTTCCGGACAAGTGTTGCATCGCATTTTTTGGACGCTTGAGCCCAAATTTTTTTGAACTTCTGCATGTTCCCAGCTGCCTTACCAGTCTTTTTGAAGACCCTCTTCACAATTGCCCAGTAACGTTCGATGGGTCGAAGCTGAGGGCAATTTGGTGGATTGATATTTTTCTCAACGAAATCTATACCCTTTTCCGCAAGCCAATTGAGAGTGGTTTTGGCATAGTGAGCCGACGCTAAATCCGGCCAAAACAGTGGAGGTGTACTATGCTTCTTATATAAAGGCAACAATCTCTTCTGGAGACACTCAGATCGATAGATTTCCGCATTTATAGTTCGGGTAGTGTAAAAAATGGTTGACTTCAAACCACAGGAACATATTGCTTGCCATACCAGTACCTTTCGACCAAATTTCTCCACTTGAATCGACCTGTCCGCATCGCTCACATCCTCCCCAACGACGGCAGTAAAGTATTGTGGACCTGGAAGGGTTTTTGAGGCCTCCTTTACATAGGTCTCATCGTCCATCAAAACGCATGCTTCCGGACGCTGCAAAAGACGCGAATACAATTTCCGGGCCCTTGTTGCTGCTCGCTTCTTCTGTTCTGCACTTTGTTTCGAGATTTTCTGCTTCTTGTAGGTCTTCAGGTGGTTTCGCCTCTTGATACGCTGGATCATTCCGACACTCGTTCCTGCTTTTTTGGCCAAATCACGTATTGACAATAATTTGTTCTTCATGATTAGAGATACCACTTTCTGCTCCAGTTTCGGGTTGGAAGAACCGGGTTTTCTGCCTCTTCCTGGTAGCTCATCCAGTGTCATAGTGTTCCCCAAACTTATTAATGATGGTTTTAACACTCGCATGATGAATTCCAAACCGCTTCGCCAATTTTCGCATTGTAATACCCTTCTCACTTAGCCATGTGTCCAGAACCTTAATTTTCACTTCCTTTTCAATACGCGACATTTTGAAAACGCAGAATTTGAACCGCACAAACAAGTAAACAAAAGAAAGCTGACAGTCAAACGCATGCAGTGTTCAGAGCATAAAAAACCATCACAAATACATGCGTACAACGCAAATGTATGTGGATAGCTTATATTCGATACACTCCTTAAACCTTATCTTCTCTATGATCATTCCAGCTGATTGCATTCACTGAGTCAAATAAATCTCCTTCCGTGTAGTCAAATCGCTTGCGTTCGGTGGCAACGCATTCATTCAGGTATAACGTAAAGATAAAAATTTGTTTCGCATGATTCTGTTTTCCTCATTTATTCTTTCTACAGTTTTCGTTTTCGAGGATTCGTTTAGAATCGTTTGATAGGAAACATCACACTCGTTCACTATTCTGTTAGCAACCGAGGGTTTCTATTTTATATCGGTGGTGCTCATGCGAGAGAATGAATTTTCCCATGCTCGCCACCTTCTACTTGTACAATAAATACCTTTGCGTCATTTCTAACTCATTTTGGTTTGAAAACACATTGTGTTCCACAGAAAGTCCGAGAATTTTACAGAAAGAACGATTAACATCTCAGTCAACTGTTTCTAATGTAGATATGACTCTTTTATTGTGCAATAAACAATCGTTTTTGTTGAATTATGTGTAAAGTTTTTTTTTGCTGCTATTATTTTGGTGTCCGAAATTTAACGTGAACTGACTTTATTTTGACTATTCACACGCACATGAATTTAAAAAATAAAATTAAAGTTCTTGGCATGAGTTGCCATTTGTTTTTGGTAAAACTATGGACTCGAGAAAAAAGCATGGTTTGTTTTTTTTTTCAGTGAACATCATGTTAAATAAAAGTGAAACGAATCGATTGTGTTGCTGCAGGTATGGATAATCGATTTATCGATTTTTTCACTCAATAATAATTGTTTTCGTGCATTTTTGTTATAAAAATCTTAACCACGGATAAAGGACATCGCCAAATTTATGATTTCCTAATTCCGTGTTTGAGTTTCTGTTCCAGTATGGCCCTGGAAACACAATTAATTGATGACATTTAAATTCAGTAAACTGTGGATCGATTGCACAACGCTTTAGACCTTTTAAGAAGTGGAGCCACAATTCGTGCTGCCTTTCGGATGTTTAATGTACCGGAAAGCACAATCCGCGATAAAATCAAGAACCGGTACACATATTCACTTGGAGCTCCGGCAGTTCTTAGTTTTGAGGGTAAGAATCGTACCGTCATATGAATTGTCGACATGGCTAAAGTGGTAAGCAGATTTCCTGTAAACACCTTCGAGCTAATGTAGCTCAGTACATAAGACAGATGAAAATTAAGAAACCTTTAAAAATGGAGTTCCAGGAAGGGTGGATAGCCGGTTTTTTTAAACGCCATCCAACCATTTCGCCAAGGGTGCCAAGCACTCTGTCTAAAAACAGAACCATCGTAACTGAGCAACAAGTGAGACGATGGTTTCAAGAAGTTTCTTCATTTATTAAAGAAAGTCATTTGGAGGGGGCGACCCCGGCGTAGTGGCTAACATCCATACCCCTCACGCCAAAGTCACGAGTTCGAATCTCACCCCCGGGCAAGTTACGAAAATACCCAAAAAAGGTATTTGAGTGACTACGACGGGAGATGAACCAGCCCAGGGCTGAAAATCTCGATAATAAAGGAATAAAAAAAAAAGTCATTTGGAGGAACCCATAAGAAATCCAAAGCAATTCTCGAATATTTATAATCTTTAATAAAAGAAACAGACAGTGAATAGAGGTAAATTCGGAATTGATGGTCAATATTTACTCACTTTTTGGATGAATAATGTTCTAGAAACTATGTTTCAGTTTTATAACGTAAATCATATTTTTGCTTCATAATGTATATCATACATAATCAAATAAATATCGAAGAATAAAAAACATTGTGTAATAAATTTTTTTAAAACGGGTTTCCCCCTCCGGCACCACCAACCCCACGCTAAAAGGGCCAAGCATGGGAAAAAACGGTTGCACTCATTTCTCACTCATATGAATACACCGTCAGAAGTGAGCGTTACCACGTGTATTATTGGAAGCTAGGACAGGACCTGCCAGCTCAGAGAGAGATGACCTCTTATAAATTTATGATTGCTATGATACGGGGGTCGCTCCAATGTTGCCAGATATGTTTACACAGTAATCCCATTGAAAATAAAGTAATTAAAAAAATTCTTTTGTCGTTCGGGAAATGAAGCTGCATCAAACTAAACGTTAATTGATAAGGTTTCATTGAATTTCAATGATGCTTACGCTGCAAATTCTGCTGTGGGGAGAAAGCTTGAGCAAGAGAATGTCTTCCTCGCTTGCGTTCCCAATGCAGGCCTTCACCCACTCTCGGCGAACGATCTCTCGGGAACCGATGGAAATGGAGACCCGGATGTGACACGTCACTGCGACCACAATTTATCGCTTTGCACTTCATTTCGAACAGATTTAAAATAAACCACTGCAAAAGTGTACTTTTATTTCCGCATTTGTTCTAGTTGTCACAAACAAAAGAGGTGAAAAAGCAGTGACTACTAGGTGCTACTAGCAACACCGCCACACCAACAACAAAATGCCTGCTTGTATCATAACTCGACGGAGGCGGTTGTCAAAGCGACCAATAAAAAACGGTCTTTTTTGACAGGTAAATGGTCTTGCCTTTGCACTAACAGCTGGCAGGTCCTGTCCTAGGAAAAACATAAAAAGCCCCCCCACCCCCCCACTTTGTGTTTTCCCCTTTTTTTCCTTTCCCTTTTTTTTTCTACTCTTCACAGAAAAAAGAAAAGAACAAAAACCGCCAACCAACACATACACAAAAAAATCCACTGTAGTAGTGTGGATGATTTCTCAGTGCCTATTTTTTACCCGCTGAATCATTAACGATTGCATTCGGTTGGATTCAGTTGAGCGACATTGATTAAATCACACTCATTTTTTTCAAATCATACCTTAAGCATAATTTAACATGTCAAATAATGATCTAACATGATGTTAAGTAATCAAATTCAACATTAAAACATAAAGTGTCATGTTAAGCCGTATCTCTTCTTTTTTTAACCCTCCTCTGACCCCCACACCAAGGAGCTCACACAGAGAGCCACCTGGTAGCGGACACATACTGAACAAAAGAAAAGAAAAAAAAAACGCGGGGACTCAAAATACAAAAGCAAATACAAGGTGAAATCCCAGTGGAACTTGGTTCCTTTGAAGGGATTCACACAAACAAAGAAAAATCTATAATATATTAACAGTGATAAGGCTTATGGCTTAAACAATTAACTTAAACTAAACTAAAGTCATATTAAATATGTGGGAAAAAACAAGCAGGAGCGAGAAAAACCTACAAATATAAAAGGTTGACACATTTTTCAAAATATACATTCATTTACGTTCCTGATTATATGATGCTTGAGCTTACTTTTAAAGAGAAGGTTATTCGTTATTGTTTTCAAATCATTGGGGAGCATGTTAAACTTTAATGTACCGTAATTCATGATGCGTGATAGACCCAAGTTTGTGCTTGCTCTGCATCTCAATAGTTCATTAGCATGTCTAGTGTTCTGGAGATTAACTCTAGTCGAGAAACCAATATTGTGGTGGAAGTTGCGGTTGTGTGAAGTATTGTGTACAAACATGATTGTCTGAGAATCACGTAAGCCTAGTATGGGAATAATTCTTTGGTATAGACTTGTATAAAGCAAAACTGTCGAATATAAATGAGGTAAATTGAATATTACTTTTACACATCTGTTCTGCAACGTTTGAATTTTTTAAAGTTTTGATTTCGCAGCATGACCCCAGACAATGGTTAAATATTGAAGTATTGAATGAATACAAGCGTAGTAAAAACGTAGTAAAGCTTCATTGGGCACGAAACAACGTACCCTTTTCACGAGGCCACATAATCTTGAAACCTTGCACGATACATGTTTTATAAGAGTGTCCCAGAAAAGACACGAATCCAAGTGCAACCCTAAGTTTTAAAAGATGTAACTTTTTCAATCTTCATGTTCTGATATACAGATCGGAGTGCTGCGGATTTTTTTTATGTAACGAGTGGAAAACTATATACTTTGTTTTAGAAACATTCAGAGTAAGATAATTGCCGTTGAAAGATTCAATAAGAGTTAATAAATCTGATTCCATGTCTGCTATGATGGATTGAACATTAGAACGAGGGTAGAATAAAGCCGAGTCGTCTGCGAACAGTCTCGGTATTCCATAGAGCTTTAAATTACCAAAATCATTAATAAATATCAAAAATAGCAGAGGACCTATGTTACTCCCTTGAGGAACACCTACATCAATCGGGCATAAACTGCTACGATTACCGTTTATTGCTACAAATTGTTTCCTATCTGTTGAATAGCTTTTATCAAAATCATTGGCAACTCCTCTTACGCCATATCGATCAAGTTTTTCCAGTAGAATTGAGAAGTTTAGGGTGTCAAATGCTTTTTTGAGATCAATAAATAAACCTCCGACATTTTTCTCCTACGATGTCATCAAATAATACCTTTCAGTAATGGCAGTCATTATTCCACAGCCTTCCCGAAAGCCATACTAAAATTTTTACAGGACATTATTGGCACACAAAAATTTCAGAAGCCTGCTAGTCAAAAGTTTTTCCAAAACTTTATTAATGACAGACAACGTCGAAATCGGTCGTTAGTTCGAAGGATCGCAAGTGTCTCCAGATTTAAAGACTGGCGTTACTTTAGCAATTTTTAAAACGTTTGGATAAATTCCAGTTACTATTATTCTATTGAAAAAGTTTAGCAATAATCTCGGATAGTGGGCCTATGTTAGCTCTGCTCTGATTATTCCAGTTGATTGCATTCATTGAGTCAAAATATTCTCTTTGAGTGTATTCAAATCACTTACGTTCAGTGGCAACGCATTCATTCAGGTATAACGTCAAGATGAAAATTGGTTCACATGATTCTGTTTTACTCATTTATTCTTTCTACAGTTTTCGTTTTCGAAGATTCGTGTAGAATCGTTTGTTAGGAAACATTGCACTCGTTCACTATTCTGTTAGCAACCGAGGGTTGCTATTTTATATCGATCGTGCTCAAGGGAGAGGGAATGAATTTTCCCATGCTTGAATAGGGGCATGTCACGGTAAGCTGCTGAATGGAAAAAATGATCGTCCGCCTCTGGAGAAAGCCGTTGTGAGACGTTTCCATGTAACCCCTGCGAGGATCAAGTCACCGAACAACACAAACTCATCTGTTGAAGATGAGATCTCAATTACAGAGAAAACAGAGCGGCAATGGGTTCCGATGTGTTCAATTTCACGAGTCCGATCCGGAGGAAAGTACACAGCACTACACAAACACACACACACACACAGCAATAGTGCACGATCCATGAGCTCCACAGCTGTCCGAATGCTATCAAATGGACATTACTAATCCTTTTCTCGTTTGTGCAAGGTTCGTGTTTCATTGGGCATCTTATCAGGTCTATTTTGCGAGGCGCGTGAGCTGAGACGACTCGCTCTCCCATATGAGGTGACAATCGCCACTTCGTCGCCGCTTTTTTTGTAAAGAGAGGTACCCTTTTTTGCAATTATTTGAAATTATTTAAGGAAAAAGAAAAATGATTTAAAATCACCACTGCCGCGACAATTACTGATAGACTGTTGAACATAACGGCAATCTTAACCTAAGCCTTTCTACAGTTCATAATCATCACGAAACCATGCAATCTTTACTAACTATTCAACTCCTATGACTTTCGGATGAAACACCAACACACGTCTTGATTCCTCTGTTGGATTTTATTGTTTGTTAAATTATCTTTCTTACATGTTAAGTGTGTTCACCATTAAATTGTAAACTTAAACTAAGTTAATGTAGCTGGATATACTTCCGGTCGTATGTCATATTACTTTGTTTTTGTTCTGGTTTAGCAGATTACCATTATCAATGTGTTGTTGAGTTTTTAACAGTTGTCTCGAAAAAGGAGAAATTAAAAGAGATGTAACTTTGTAGACCTTACGATGATTCCAAAAAATGCGTCAGTTTCTCCCTTCTCTTCAGGGTGCGTCATATATACCGCCATTCCGAACAATAATGCTAAATGGCTGCCTAGCAGAAGAAGCCCTATCTCACACGACCCTTCTTCTCGCGGTATTGACTTACTGGGAATTTTGTTGAGTATAAAATAACGGAAACAGCAATGCCATTCAAACACGAAAGTTTTTTTTTTTGCTTTGAGAGTTTTCTTTTTGACGTGTCTTAAACACATGTCCAGCTTGCTCTGTGTTAAGATGTCATTAACTTAAGCTTTTGCTGAAGGATCTAAAGAAGGAAATAATTTGGATTTACGCGTGCTTTCTAATCGGATAAGTAGTTGTATGTCGCTAGATAGTATTGAATTTATTTCCTTCTAACTTAACTTAACAATGCATACAAAATTTCCTGGATACAATTTAGGCGGCTGTTGGGGCATAATAGAAAAGAGAGAAAACATGTCATGCTAATATTCCAGGCGATAAAGAATGATAGAAAACTTACCAGCAATTCCAACCATTGCCTCTGAGGCAAAATACTTGACATCGACGTCTGTGTCCGTGTTCAGTTTTTCTAGGATTGGCTTGACGTGTTCGTCGATTGCGGCCTGGTCCAGGAATGGGGACAGCTTCTGCAGCGTTTTCGCGACGTTGAAGCGTACATTAGCAACGGGATCCGTCGACAGGACCTTGATCGTAGGCAGGAACAGCCGCTTGATGACGTCGGCTCCAACGACATCGGCCAGGGCGTTAATGCAAAATAGACAAGTCATTCCTGTGGAGTAGAATATTAACGTTGTTACAAATCCAGGTGAAAGCTACCTTAAACGCCACTTACTGTGCAAATAGTTGCTGTTCTTATACATGACCAAAATTTGATTTATGATGTTGGTTTCAGCCCACTGCGTTCCGAAAGTCTGTACAATCTTCTTCATATTTAGCGTGGCTGCTTCGCGGATGGCGTAAACGTGGTCGTTCAACCAGTTGAAGCAGAGATCACGCAGTTTCTGGTTGAAATATTCCTGTCCAAGTTGCCCGGCCAACAGAGGCATGTACTCGATGATTGCCAACCGAACGCGCCATTTAGAATCTTCAGCCAGTTCAACGATAGCCGGCAACAGAGATTGTGACAGTTGTTGAATCCCAATAACGTCGTTGATGCAATCCAGGGTGGATATGATATTCAAACGAACTTCTGGCCATTCGTCCTTAAGCTGGATCAGGAACAACTGCAGCAAATGCTCAATGGTGTTATTACGACCCAGTATAGGACTGAGACCCATTATAACAGATGCAAGCGCCGATTTAACATGTTGATTCGGATCAGCTACCAGTTCCTTTACATAGGGCAGAATCGAAGTCATGATGATCTGCTCTTGGCTGCTCTTTTCCAGATTAGAACAAAATTCGGTCACCTTGGTGGCGGCCGAAGCACGAACTTCAGCTTCGGTGTCCTTCAGTAGATATTGAAAAGCCGGTACTAGGTCAGTTTTGGTGATTTCCGGACCAACAGCCTTCTGCAGGTCAGTGAACTTCTCAGCAACCATGTATCGTACACGCCACGAAGAATCGTTGACACACTGACGCAAAGTAGGCATGACGCTCTGTAATACAAAACACAATAGTGAATCATCAGAATACCATGGCTGAAAGTGCAATACAACTTACATGTTCCACGTCATCTTGCTGCAGCAACTGGGCAATACTGACGCAAGCTTCAACGGCCAACAGTCGAACCGAATCCTGATCATCCTGTGCCATTTGCACGAACATCGGAATCAAATCCGACTTGAGATATTCAACTTCTACGACCTTGGCGAATTCACCAAGCTTGCCGGCAGCAGCACGTCGCACCATCGGAGTTTCATCCTGACACAGCTGTCGGAAGTTGTTTCTCAGTTCGGCCTTAACCGCGGCCGAAACCCTTGGATAGCAAACTGAGAACAATCCACAAGCTGAAGTACGGGATGTAAACCAATCACCAGACACCAAACGCTGCAGCGTCGGGACGACATGCACTTCCAAATCCTGAGCACTATGCTGGGCTGCCACGATTCGTAGTGACTCGACGGCTTTGTCGCGTACCACCGTTTCTTCAACGGTGGCCAACGACTCTAGCGGCGGAATCAGATACATCGCAAAGTCCGGACCTCCGACCAGAGCAGTAAAGTTGCCCAATTGCTCGGCAAGCGCCAGCAGCCCTTCATCCTCATCGTATATGGTTTCGGTGAGGAAAGGAATCAGTTCAGTGCGGGTCCGTTCCTCGCCCAATGCCAGGGCAATAGTAGACAATTTCTTTATCGAGTGGAGCCGAAGCTGGGGAGTACAAAAACAATTTTTATATACTTCGTCATTTAATGAGAGAAACTTTACAGCAATTTTGATCAACATATAAACAAAAGGTATTGCGTGCTACGAGACAATTAACTTCAAATCAATCAAGAGCTACTGTGAGCAAGAAAGTGCTATCGGCAGAGGCAGTCTCTTCATACGCAGCAGTTTAGAAAATAAAAATAAAAACGCAGCATCCCGAATGCGGTTCGCGAGAGCAATTTCGGAAGTACCTTGACCTGTACTGTCGTGACCTTTCGTTCGTCACACTTGAGGCTTGCTTCCTAATTTTCACTCTCCTTAATTTCCTAACCACTCACCTGAATATCCTCGTTCTTGAGCTCATCGATTAGCACCGCGATCGGGTAAAGTGAATCATCCGCCGCTTTATCACCGCTAGTACTGGCAGCCATGTTTTGAATGTGCTGTTCTGCAAAATATATAATACGAAAAGCAGCTATGAGAAAAAGATTCTCTCCTTCGCCAGCCACCAGCTACAGATTTTGCTTCTTTTTCTTCCTCCTTCACCCACTCCCAGAAAAGGAACCGTAATCAGTCAAGAGATGGCATCAGACTAAGCTCTTTTCCAGTCCAGAAATCGCGTCCCACGGTCCGAAAACAAACCCAAACGATGCTCACCTGCTGAGGTCAAGTTTTCGCACTAGTTACGGATTAATTCCACTCTTTCTTCGACGGAATTTCACACGGCGATAAACTTTTTTCTCTTCCCGAATCGCGCAACCAAAAGTGTGTGTGGTGCAGCACACAGAAACGAGATGAATGAAAATGTCACTTGGACACTGTTCGTTACGTTCGTGTTGAGCATCGGACATCAGCGAACACACGCATACTAGTGCGTACATTTGAAATGTTTTTGTGGCGGTCGGTTGGCAACGCGATTAACTGTCAAATATTTAATACTGCGAGGTTTTTTGTTTGAACCGATTATAGTCCTCTGCACGCTAAACACGTAAGAACCCACTAATTGAGTATAGAGCGATATTTATGGAATGTTTGTTACTTTGCTTAATGTTTGATGATGTATGATATGTACTACCACCCATTGTAGCACGGAAACTAGTCCGACAGCAATGGGCTCTCCTCTCTGTTAGACTTGATCAAGCTTTAATAACCACTGATTATCCTAATCATGCCGTTGTATGAAGGGCCAAAAAGGGGTTGGGTGGATCGATATGCAACATCACTTATACGTATCCACAGGGATATAAAGAATCTCCTTCTAACAACAAGACTGAACAATTGGTCAAAAGAGCAAGCTATCTAACATGAGGATGCCCCAATGGGCGGGGAGAAGAGCCCGCCCTCTATTCACAAACTGTTAGCAATGGGGAGTTGGCATTCCCACTCTCCCCATCCAGAGTGCTTCAATCGGGTGCCCTGATGGTCCCTCCCATTCCCATTAAATATTTATATAATGGTGTATATATTTATGTAAATGGAAAATACTACAAGCATTCGTATCTATAATATATGATCTTCATTCGGTTGATCCTGAAATGCAAGAAATGTTGTAAAGTGCTAAAGTGTAGAAATCTGTGTTTCGCGCTTAAGCAAGTTTTCGTTCGTTTTCAGCGATAGCAGCATTTCACCACAATCTTAATTTGAGGTATCCTAAAAAAGTTTGTATAATAGATTATAATAGCTTTATTGAAATTTTACAAAACTTTACAATTTATACATTTTAATTTACTGTTGCCATGGTCACTATTTGCTACTTGATGCTGATTTTATAACAGCAATCCGCTTTTATTTTTGCTGACCTTATAGTTATTGCTACTGAGTTAGGCAAGGGAAGATTTAACTGGAAGGGAGTAAAAGATAAATGGGCAAAAAAACAATAATTAATCTTTGAATAATCTATGAAGTAAAATAAATAAAACAATATTACCAAACATAATGATATAGTAAGTTATGATGAAGAAATGCAAAGATTGAAATGTAAAATCAAACACCAAATGGCACACAGCGCTGCATGAATCAGATCAGCTCAGAATTGGTAAAAAGTCGATTTGCAAACCGGAAGTGAAAAATACATTTAGCAATAAGTGCAAAAGCCTACCACAGATTCCGTAATTTTCAAAAGCCTACCACAGATGTAATGTTCTGCGTTATATACTCTACCAAATTCGGCATATTTCCATTCACCACCACCGCAACTTTATACCAACCCACATCCGCCATTCAATCAAACAACACACCTCAGCGGAAATCTCACAAACCCACATTTGTATTTTTTTCCACCAATCTTTGTATTTTTTTTTTTTATAAACAACAAAATATTTTTTTTTTTACAATAACAACCATATATTTTGTTCCCCCCCCCCGTTCCCCCCCCAACCCCTCCCCCTCCGGATATTTTCCACATACTACCTTATATATTTCCTTTTTAAAACCACCAACACTTATTATTGTTCCCCTAATTATTCGCCGCAAATAATAACCTGTTTTTCTACCCCCCCCCATCACAATCACCCCCCCCCCCCCCCCCCCCACCCCCAACCCCTAAATTTCCCCGGCTCTCATTCTTTCTTTTCCTTTCTTTCTTTTTTTTTCCCCTTTTTTTTTTTCTCTTGAAAAACCACCCCATTCCGAGTTCAAACTTCCGGACATTTTTTTTTTTTCCCCAAAACGGAATTTTTTTTTCCCCAAATTCTCAATTTTTTTACCGAACACCAAAATCGAATTTAAGTTGTAGTGGACATATATGAAATGCTAGATGTCATCAATTGAAGGTATATTTCGTGTTTAAATCAGATACCGTTAAATCAGGTTTTTTGTATGAAAATGTGAAGGTCATGATATGATGTAAATAATACGATGTTGTAAAGAAATACTACATAATGTACATATAATAATAAAATGCCGTTATTTGCCTCTTCCGCTGCGATGTTAGATGATTGAAACTCTAAAACAGCGAAAATTCCAACGTGATATAATGAAATAAAGTTGATAACCTGGCAGCCTAGCAAAATAGCAAAGAATATGAGTATGACTGCCCAAAAACGGAAACTCAAAAAATGCAAAACGAAAAAAAATAAAAATAAATGACAGGAAATTCTTCGATGACTCTTTTTTCCTACTGGGCCCCTAAATAACTCTCCACGTCTGTAAAATAGAAAATGTAGGATCATAAACAATTATTTTTGTAAAGTCTGCATGTCTGCTGATCCTGCTGCAATTGTAGACGGACTTGCATTATCATAGCCACGGGGGAAGAAAACAATTCAAAACCATTACACAATACTTGGAAATTCCATGGATGATCTGAAATTATATACCGTATAAAGAAAACTTCCATTTTTCGTGGTAGGGTAAGATTTCAGCATGCTACTTTACCGGGGTCACGCTGCCTACATCGCCTTGGTGCGGCTGCCACCTAATGTATAGTTGAAGCGATACAGCGTTTCTTACTCAACCGCTGGATGCCAGGACAGACGCTGTTTGAGCCGCACCTCCTTGGTGGACAGACGCTCGACACGCACCTCCTCAATCTAGCTGAAGTCAAAAGGACAACAGTGCCCAGGCTGCACTACCAGCTAAGTACGCAACCGTTAGCTGGCGGTCTTTGTCATCTCTTGACCCGTGGAAGCATGAGGTAGGACCTAGATATGTTTCGGGGACGCACGCTCCATCCCAGGTGTCTCCTCACCATTTTGCAGCCCATTTGTTACTTTGCTTAATAACATTGAAAAACTCCCGCATAACGAAAAACAATTGCCCTAAAGGGTCACCCACAATTGATACGTTGCGGATGCGTTGACGTAAATTTGACAGAAAACCTATGGGAAAACTGTCAAATTTACGCAAACGCATCCGCAACGTATCAATTGTGGGCCAGCCATAACAACGCCCTAATGAAAATAAAAACCCTAGATATAGTCAAAACTAGCTTTCGAATGAAAGATATATTATCACATTCTATGTTTTTGTTATCAAATAATTTAATCTCGTTTACACCATATAACCTCACTCAGGCAAATAATCTTAAGAATTTCATAAGGTGCAACTAATGAACGATGCTTTGGAATTTCATAAGGCTGACTTCTGAATGGATTTTGTTTTACATAACGTTGTTCTTGTATGCCTTTAAGCTTTTCTGTTCACAAGTGTTGTTAAATACTAGTGGTCAAGTCACTGGACCCATAACCTCAACGTTTAAGGATCGATTCCAGGTTGCTCCATATTTTTATTTTTTCAACATAATTATATTTCATAAGGCAAATTTATAAAATTCATACTGATTTCTAATTGCAAATAATCATAATGCAATCTTATGAATATCGAAAGTTTATTTCGCTGAGTGCTCTGCACGAGTAAAAATCTACACATATTTATTGGCAAAAATCCATACAAAATTCCACATAAATTCATTTATTCACACATAAACAGAACCCTCTGAGAAACCACACTTAGTGGTCAGAAATACACATAGGAAGTAAGTGTGGTTAAAAATATATATAATTTGTTGATCAAATTGCAAAAATTCATGTGTGGGACACATATTATCATAGCTTTTTTTATCAGTGTTCATTAAAATATTGTCATTGAATGGTTTTTAGTGTCTGCACTCAATGTGCAACTAGCGAAATTGGTTCACTGTTGTAGAGCCCCTAGTTCCGAAATACACCTTGCAGTGTTCACTTTGCCATGCACTCTCGTGCTTTTCAGTACCTTTTGGTACAAGTACCTTTGTTTTTGTATGGATTCACTATGTTATTTTGACAGAATATTTGAGAGTGTATTAGTGTGCGTTACGGTCTTAGGGGCGAATCATTAAACTTGGGACCGAGCTTGGAACCGGTGTGCTAGCACCTCCTGAGCCAAAAAAAAAATTCGTTTTCTTCATGACTATCCACCCGCTGGTGCAACTATCCGTTTTACCTTCCCTTATTTCATGCGCCATTGATTGGATTTAAAAACGTAGAAGGTACCCCGAATAATTTATTGAATTTTAGTGAGATTTCTTTATGGAATCCCCAAAAATCAACATGGCGATTTTCCAAGTCTACAGTCCTACAGTACGGGTAAAAACATTAGTAACACATTTGATTTTCAAATGTTCGTTTTTTTTTCTACGTTTTTTGTTGTGAAATTGAACAGAGTAATATCAGTATGAAGGAAAATACAAATATTATTTTTCTATTATGTTGTGCGTAGCTGCATCTCAAAATACTCCCCCACAAATTAAGCGTAACAATTTATAAAAAATACTAAACAATCTCCCAAACTGTTGCTTTATTTTACATTTGAATGAACCCCTACGCCCAATTTGGCTTCTATTTGAATCAATGAGTGGCATCACAATCTTACATTAGGTAGTGTTTTTTTTTTCAGTATTTCAAATAAATGTATTTTCAGCTTTCACTGTATTGGATTCACAATCTATTCTGAAAAATTTCACTATTCTATGAGGATGTTAAAAATATGTTTAAAATTAATCTTGAATGCAACCTATCAACATACCCAAGTAACCACAAGCATTATATTATTGCTCTTATTCAACACAAAATCAACATCATTAATACGGGATCGCATCAATTCAACAGTTGTCAAGTAATGAAGCGTTAGATTAGCTTTAAGAATATAATGATGCATTACTAATGCAATGATGCATTACCAATGCAATAATGCTACTTTAGCAATGTCTTATGGCATTACAAAAGATATAGCATTAGTTCGATCTTGGTGGGGCCCTTTTCAGCTTTAATCCAACTTCAATGATGCACTAGACGTAATGCATATGCCCTATATATGCAAGTTATTATATCCTCGTGGTAACTTGGGTCAAGGTGAATTTAATACATATTAACTGATACAGTCATCTCGATCCACACGACGGGTGGAATGAGCAAAACATTAAAACTTTAGCTTTCGGATAATAAACTCAAGCTACCCATAAAATTTAATATGAATATGAACAATGTGAAATACGCTATCTGATGCTGAAATACAAATACGAATATGCCGGTTCATGTAAAAAATGACCAAGCGTTGGGATGTATGCATATAGGGCTCGCTGGGATGTCAACTGCTTCGCCGTAGCTTTCATCCTCTTTAGCAAGGTTCCCATCGCCGTGTCTATTCGTGAGCTCGTTTTCCTCCTCGCTAGCCGTTCTGCCGCAGTAGGCATTCTTAACAAAGTTCAACAATGTCCACTCCTTGGCAGACTTTTTTTTGAATTTCCAGATCACGTGGCGCTGGTGATCGCACGAAGATCGGACCCGAAAGAGTTTTGGTTAGAATCAAGGGAACTTATCGCCCGATAGGAGCCTAACTACCGGTGTTTCTAGGTTGGTTTTCAGCCAACAATTCCAGCCGAGCGGAGTTTAGTTAGGCCAGATACGGCGGTTTGTTGTACAGGTTGAAGATGTTCTTGTACAGCAGTACGATGGTGTTGTCGTTGAAGTTGGAAATCGATTGCTCTAGCGAGATGTCGGCATAGATCGATCGGATGTTTGGATAGAGGTCAATTAGAAGCGAAAAACAATTACAGCAATCGAGGATGTAGATAGCCAGATCGTTCATGGCTGAGCAGCTGGCTAGGTTGCCATCGATTTGGTCCGTTTGGATGCGCTGCTAGATGGTTTTCAATGTCTAGAAATGAATGGAAATATGCTTAGAGGGAACTTCGTGGGACGTTGAGAGATACCTACATTTTGCAAAAAGTGCAGCTTAAAGTCAAGATCCTGCTGGTGCTTGGATTGTAACTTGAAGATCGTTTGCATCATCAAATTGAGTATCTCTTGGTTGTCACGACCGTAGATCGGTAACAAGTCAAACAGCAAATGGATCGATACTAGATAGTGCTTGTATAGCAACTCCCCAATTCCTTTTCGACCCAACAGCGATCAAATTCCCGCATTTATTGATGTGACAAATTTTGAAGCAGAATCTTGTTAAAATATCTGGCCTGGAATGAGAAGAATGTGAAAATAAAAGAATTAGAGGTTTTGTGACAGACTGCATTATTTGATTACTGCTTAACAATGAATTCTTCTGTGATGTTTGCTAGTAAAATAGAGCTGTGGTGGTTGAAATTTTTAATTTGTCCAATATTTAACAAGGTCTTCTGGTAACCAATATAAGATATGAACAAATTGCCTAGTTCTAAAACATGTAAAGTTACTTACCTGCTATAAATTGAATAAAAAAACACCGCCTTATAAGACCGTGGCAAGACAAAACGCAGAAAGATAACTGGTGTGTGACCGGATCAAGTTGTCATGGTTGCCATCTACATTTCTTTGAATACATCTATACGATTTAGATCAGTGGTGGCAAACTCCCAGTTTTGATCTAAACTTTACTGATCTGAATTTTGTGAATCCAATTCATTTCGTCAAAAAATAGATCAGAAAATCCATCAGGATTGGAGGTGCCCTAAGCCCCAATAATGGTAGAATTGATCATCAAACTTTTCTTAGACTGTGGACCGATTCGCGAGTTAAATTTAACTTTGGTTAAAAAGTTAACCTCGAAAGTTATGTTGCCATGTTCGAAAATCCCTGCACTCCAGTTACATTTTACTCAATTTTTGATTACAATTGTATACTATCTCTATTTCTCTCACTCATAAATTGATTAGATCCACTTTTTATCGAAAATTGAGTAACATTTCCGTGAGCGAAAAAGAGATGGTATACAATTGTCATCAAAAATTGAGTAAAATGCAACGGGCGTGTGTATTGTTGATTAACCGGTTTTATAATAGAATGCAGCCACGATGGTAAAATTTTAACTTTGCATCTGTCAGAAATAACCAAGCTCGGATAGCAGGGTAGCAGCATAACTTTCCATCTGTCAATTTTTAATCAAAGTTAAATTTATCTCGCAAATTGGTTCACAGCCTTACACTGTAATCGGCCAGTACCCATTAATGGGTAAATATGTACCCATTTTTCGATAGTATCTGAAACTGTCAAAAAATGGGTACTTTAAAAATCAAAATAATGCATACTAAAGACCCATTTTTTATTTTTAATGAGAGATCAAGAGATGGATATTTTTTTATATTTATGGGTAAAAAATATCTTGGCATTTTCCTGGCTCGCTTTGTTTGAAAGTGCGTCGTTCGAAAAATAGAAAAACTTCACGGAATCCATTCCACGAAAACGCGAAGAATATGGAAGAACTGAAGGTTAAACTGGATAGCAAAAACCTTGAAAAACTAAGAGGTACGTTTATAATTTAATATTATATTATAAAATGCTTTAATTTCATCAGTAGAATCGTACTTCCGAGTATGTGTCTCTTCCGGGACGTAAAATCCAAGCTTTCACCAAGTTGACGTCAAAATCATTTAAATCCTTTCAGATATATTCCACGGATATCCTCTCTGGAGGATAACGATCTGATGACCGCTTCAATGGACCACTTGAACGTCGCCGGAATATTTGCTGGTTTGAAAACTCCCGAACGAAACTTAACATACCTGATAGGTAAAAGGTCTGAGGCTAGAGGGTTGTCAAAATACAAATACACATTCAGTTAATGCGATCTATTATGTTTATTCTAATGCTCATTATTCAATATCATTATTAAAAACAAATCACGAAAAATGGGTATTTCATACCCATTTCGCAAATAACAAACATTTAGAAAAATGTTCGAAATAACAAACATTTTGAAAAATGGGTAAAAAATACCCGATAGCCTGGCGTACGGGCTCTTTACCCATTAATGGGTAAAATCGTTTTACCCATTAAATGAGTTAACCCACTTAAGTTCGAAATGGGTGATATTTTACCCATTAATGGGTACTGGCCGGTTTCAGTGTAGAATAACGAAACTGAGCAGAATATTACTCACTTTTGAGTTATAAAAAACTAGCGTATGCCCGTATTAGCTTTCGGGTTGTATGTGTCCCTTGTCACAGCGGTAATTTTCGGAAACCGGTTCCAGAAACCCTAATGAAAATAATTATTGCTGTTTTTGGATTGATGTTTGATGATAAGAAATGTCAAAAACCCAAACAAAAGTAGCGTGCAAAGTTTCAATGTTTTCTCCTTAAATATATTTTTATTTCCATAAACAGTGTGCATTTATTAGTATTTAAAAATGGATGGGTAAGTGCTCCATTGTTGACAATGTTAATCAAGCAATAACCAACATCAATCATTTTGAAACAGAATCAGCTTCGATTCCTTGACCTACCTGTCGGACGATTCGTTTGTGATCGAGTGCAATGACGATTTTGGCGGAATCTGCGAAGACATTGTTCGGTTAGCTAGTGCATCGCATTTCGTTGATCATCTGAATCCTCTGGATATTGCTCCAGGAAACGACAGCCCCCCCAGTAATACTTACTACTCATCCGTAAGATGCTTCGACAAAGAGATGCTGTCGCTGTTTTCCGATATGGAGTATCTCACAGAGGTATCTCCAGAGACGGAAATGGCTATCGTACCGACCCAGCATATCCCTTTGGCAGTGAATCCTAGTGAATTTTCCTGGGCGCGAAAGGAAACCAAACATGAAGAAAAGACTGATGCAACTACGAGGCTCACTGACCAACCCACTGCCACCGTGGAGGACAGTGTAACAGAGACAACACCTGCAAATAATCGATATCTCAGTTCCACCAACTATAGGAAAATACTTCAGACCTACATTCAAAACGGTAAACGAAAGTTAGAAGCGAGTTCATACTCCAAGATGAAAGCTACCGTCGTGAGCGTGAAGGCTGGTACCACTTCCACATCTCTGATCGAAACCGTAACATGTGCTTCTTATGGTAATCCTCAAAATTCCACTGCCACCAGAAAAAGTTCGATCCGAGAACCGGACGTTCGATTGCCGTCGGAACCGATCTCTCTACCCAATTACCGCTGCCAGGATTGTAACTCTTGCTTCCTGTCAGTCGAACGACTCAAGAAACACACCTGCATTATTACGGAACAGTATCAGTGTCAGCTTTGTCGACGGGAGTTCCGAAAGCGGAAAACCCTGGAGCAGCACATCAAATCCCATGACAAGGTATTCTCTACCGATGAAGATCTGCGAAAGTGGTGAATAGGTTTCAGTTTTAATAAGTGTACTCTCTGTCTCCGAATTATGCGAACTATGATAATATGAGGCTGATAAATATAGCTGGTTTTAGTTATTGTATTTTTTTTCTGTTTTAACAAAAAAAAAAAACGCGTGTTCGTTCATTCTTTCTCTACAATTTTTATTGTTGATTGGCTATGATGCCGTGAATCGCGTATGCATTTGTAACACATGCATAGGAGATCCCAGCAAGAATGTTACAAAAATGTGATTCACGGCAGTATGGCTCTGCAGATTTTAACCAAGTGCGCATTTAAAAAAAATCTAAAATACATACCATCAAACTATAGACACTCAAGTAATAGACCGGCCAACGTGGGTCTGGCACAGTCAACCCGGGAACATCTTGACACTTCTAGTACATTGTCACTGAAACTCAAAAAATTGGTCCGGTGGTACTGTCAAACATGTCAAACCGAAAAAAAATATAGCGTATCTTCTAAAAAGGTCGGAATGCAGATATTGTGTGCGATAAAAATGTTAATGCAAATTTTGTTACATTTTACGCTTGCAGTGAACATGGAACCAGTGGAAACATAAAAGTGTGTTGTACATAAATTACATCACGCACTGAAGGGAGGGAGGGGTATTAAATGTGACAATCGGTACAAAATTTGGAATTGCTTCATATAAAACGTGTTTCAAAGGGGAAGAGGGAGCCGATTAGCGTTTCCTAAGGAGAGCGGTCAATAATCAATTGCGTAAGAGTTTCAAGGGATCGTTCAAACATGAAGTCCATTATTTTTGAACATTTGTTTGTTAGCCGTTTGAATATTTCTGTAAGTGAAATAACGTTTGGAAGGTAAAAGCGATTATTAGATTGTTTGCCAAACCATTAATTTAAAGTTCTTTGTGTAGAGCCGATTATATTTTTTGTCTTTCACTGGATTCACAAGTGATCTCCGATGCCCGTTATCATGCATCAGAATGGTCGATTTTCGCTAGTGGGTTTTCCGGATTTCGACAGAATCGAGTTCCTTCATGTATTTTTTTAAAGCATAGGTAATAATTTCATTCCTTTTAATAGATTTTACATTATTGCATTTATTTGATCTTATTATATATTTCTCTATGGTAAACAACTTTTATGAATGTTAAGGTAAATCGCTTTCACCCCAGGAAAAGAATCAAATTAATACGCTTTTTGCGGAGTGTGTGCTTTGCTTTACCACATTTTTTAGCATATTGTTCCAGTCGCAGCTTTAGATAAAAATCAATGCACAAATTTATCAAGATGTTGCGATTGTTATTCTCTAAATCTTGATTCAAAATATGCCGTGATAGTTGCATGAAAACAAGCTGCTGGGCGTTGTAAATTGTCATGACGATCCTGTTATCCAGCTTCGCATAATACTTGGCAATGTTGAATTTATCGAGTATTTGGCATCCTGAAGGACCTTTTTTTTCTTCAGCATTTTGCTTTTTGCTTCCACAATTCTAAATGCACTTTCACAGTTATAAATTGAGTGCTTTCGATGCCAAGTACCATTTTCGCATTAGTATGATTGTGTGGAAAGTACAATTATACCCTATACCCAGAATCGAGAAATTTTCCTTTACGAAAAATACCTAGACCAGACCGGGAATCGAACCCAGCCACCTCCAGTATTGTATTGCTTTGTAGCTACGCCTCTACCGACTGAGTTAAGGAAGGACCCCGAGATCCCGAAGGACCTGTTGCAAGCATTGTTCACACTTTACTTTTCCGACTGGTTGTTTCTGAATGTGAGTAGTGGAATACCGCAGTGATTGAGGGAAAAACTCATCATCCGTTTGAGTATTTCCGACCATTTCAGCAGAATTCTCGTCATCACCTGTATTTTCGTCATCGTATCCAATGGTCAATGAGTTCTTCACTGATTCAAGGTAGAACGCAGAATTTTCTTCAGCATGAAGCATTTTCAGTTCATCGAAGGTTTGACAATTAGCATATGCCGATAAAGTGACATTGTTATTCACAATCAATCTTTTGTATGCTGCTGTAAACTGCACAGTCGTTGGATTGTTGTTGTTGCCCACTTTTGCCCTGATAGCAGCAAAAACTTCCTGTATAGATCCCTCCTCCCTATTCCTACACTTTAATTAACCCCCCATCCATTTCCACCCCTCCCCCCACCATAAACACTTTACACTCCCCTCACCCTTCATCATCAGACACCAAAACCAAAACCACTTACCTTCCCCACTCCTATCCCCATTCTCACCACCCCCCGAACCCACACACCCACCCTCCCTTTTCGAGCAATTTTTTTTCATTTTAATGTATAACAAGGAGTGTATCGAATATAAGCTATCCACATACATTTGCGTTGTACGCATGTATTTGTGATGGGTTTTTATGCTCTGAACACTGCATGCTGTGCGTTTGACTGTCAGCTTTCTTTTGTTTACTTGTTTGTGCGGTTCAAATTCTGCGTTTTCAAAATGTCGCGTATTGAAAAGGAAGTGAAAATTAAGGTTCTGGACACATGGCTAAGTGAGAAGGGTATTACTATGCGAAAATTGGCGAAGGTTTGGAATTCATCATGCGAGTGTTAAAACCATCATTAATAAGTTTGGGGAACACTATTCTTTGGATGAGCTACCAGGAAGAGGCAGAAAACCCGGTTCTTCCAACCCGAAATTGGAGCAGAAAGTGATAGAGATATCGACGATGAGACCTATGTAAAGGAGGACTCAAAAACCCTTCCAGGTCCACAATACTTTACTTCCGTCGTTGGGGAGGATGTGAGCGATGCGGACAGGTCGATTCAAGTGGAGAAATTCGGTCGAAAGGTACTGGTATGGCAAGCAACATGTTCCTGTGGTTTGAAGTCAACCATTTTTTACACTACCGGAACTATAAATGCGGAAATCTATCGATCTGAGTGTCTCCAGAAGAGATTGTTGCCTTTATATAAGAAACATGGACACCTCCACTGTTTTGGCCGGATTTAGCGTCGGCTCACTATGCCAAAACCACTCTCAATTGGCTTGCGGAAAAGGGTATAGATTTCGTTGAGAAAAATATCAATCCACCAAATTGCCCTCAGCTTCGACCCATCGAACGTTACTGGGCAATCGTGAAGAGGGTCTTCAAGAAGACTGGTAAGGCAGCTGGGAACATGCAGGAGTTCAAAAAAATTGGAGATCAAGCGTCCAAAACATGCGATGCAACAATTGTCCGGAACTTGATGAAGAGCATTCGATCCAAAGTTCGAAAATTCGTGAAGGAATAACTTAAATTTCATCCGGTCTTCATTATGTTCAAGTTTAACCTCGTACAATAAAGGATCAATTTTTTGTATGAATAAAATACCGGTTTTCAACATAATTTGAAAGAAAGTTTGTGGATAGCTTATTTTCGATACACTCCTTACAAATAAAATCATAAATATAAAAAAAAAAAAAATTTTTATATAATACTTGCTTGTTTTTTTTCTCCCACCCACCACGCTACACAAACAAAACCCCCCCCCTATACAAAACAGCGTCCCTCCCCCAGCGACCACCCCCATCTTCACCATGCCGGGCGACACACACCATCTACAAATAATAACACAAACCAAACTGAATTAATTGTGTTGGGGGGGGGGGGGCCAATTGACGAACCCCAAAAAACACCCAAAAGGTTTGGAAAAATTTTGTTTTGGATACAACATGGCGGCACGTTGGCCGGTCTATTACTTGAGTGTCTATACATCAAATGGGGTGACTTGCAACACGTTTCAGTTATTGGTCCTCACACATTTTCGAAATAAGGGTTTTCTGTTCTAGTAGGGGGGAAAGGGGCATAATGAGCACCTTATGCAATGCGTAAGTTTTTTTTGTTACTGTATGCAATCAAATTCCACGTGTTTCGTCAGTGATCTGATAATAAAAAGTATGAAATTAGCCTTTTTGGACCATAACAATACATTTTTTATGATTGGATGGAAATGATAGCATTCTTAGAGGTACGGGGCTAATTGAGCACCCTTATGGGGCATAATGAGCACATCTATAAAAATGGGTAGAAATTGTAGCTAATATATTTTAACGATTAAAGATAGACTTATGAGGAATTAAGAATCGTTTATTGGAGCATTTTTATGTTAATATCTTTACATCAAGATAAAAAAAAAGAAAGAATCTTACAGACAGTTTTCACCGCTACATTCGTAAAACCACAAAAAGCACAGGCTGGATTTGCGCCAACCATGCCCACCATTGGAGGAACTGAAGCATTTGCCGCATAAATCACAAAGGGAATCATGCAAATTTTGCAAATTGCGCTTGTCCGCTTTAGTTAGCCGACCACGTTTTTTCTTAGAAGCTTCGGAACCATTTTTAGAATTTGCTTTTTGCTGAACCTTTCTCTCCTTCGTCAACTGGATGATGTCTCGTGTAGCCTGCAATTGTTTCAATGCCCTCCTGTATGGACTAGTGGTTAAGTTTGTTACTTTGTCCCTTTGCTCGCAACCTTGCTTCCTGTCGATTTGGGAATCGCCAAAATAGCTGACGGCGGAATAGGAAAGACGCTTGATGGGCCGGGTTTAAAACGAATGTCCAATGTTTTTTGCTGGATGATCGGCACGGAAGGGAGCTGACACCCTTGCTGCACACGCAGTCTCAATGTCCAAAACCGGCGGACACCCTCGGTGTTCTTAAAATGACTTTTCACCTGCTACATCCTCGAATCCATAGAAAGGCGGCTCATCATCTTCTAATTAATCCGCAGCAGGAAATGGAATGTCTGTTACATACGACGGAGCGAAATCATGATCGTCAAATATGGATCGATTGAATGGCACTATTCCAGTCTTTCGGAATCCGTTTATAGCAGTGTTTACACAGGAAGTTTGCATAAATGCTTTGCCCAACAAACTGCTGATCTCGTTAAATGTCACAACTTTTTCTGTCTCAGACATTGATTAAGGATCAATGCCAGATGACCGTTAAACTGGAAACTCAATTGCTTGAGCGCCAAGTTTAGGATGTTGTCGAAACCTGGGCCTTCATATTCTTTTAGGTTTTTGTATAGGTCAACAGTTCGTCAGCTGAGATCTCCAAAACAACAACCCCCTCCCCCCCCCCTAGTTGAGACTTAGATGGATGTTGTTTGTAAGTTCACTAGCGGCAGCCTCGTGCGAACTGACAATGTTTTGCCCGAGATTGTGTGCGCTGACGAAGTGTTTACCTATCTCAGCAGCCTTCTCTACAGCAGTTATCAAGCGATCTTTAGAGTCGTTGCTGTCTAGTGGGATCAACGGTGAAAAGGGCCTTGCCTTAGTTTTTAACATTTTAGTGAACTTCCAAAAGGGTGTTGCACGGATCTAGTCGGCCAAATCATTATTTTTGAGATCCATCATTTTGACCTTGATAATTTTAGTCATCCGATTACAATGACTTTTTAAAGTAAGCAAACAAGTTCTCTGGTATTGCATTCTGGTGGCGTTTCGCAATTGGATCAAATGTTTAGTGGGTTTATCGATGGGTACAGAGTTGCTCACCTGATTTATCACTGAGATATGTTGCCCCCGGACCTAGGAGATCGCCTGTTTGATGCTCTGCAGTTGCCGATCGATGGCACGCCGAAATCGACGCTGTCGTCGACGTGCTGTCGAAGCCTCTCCCTTCTGGGGCGATGGTAGTTCCGCCTGGTGATCCAATGCCGGTTAACCGAGGAGTCATCTTCGGCCACCACTGGATAGTGGTCCGGGCTGAGCTCCTGGTTCACAACCGGCTGAGCGATGTTGTTCCCCATGTTGGTGAGGAAGATGTAGATCGTTGAGTGGGCTCCGGATCTGCTCAACACTGGGTGGGAGTAATCGGGTCCAGGACGATGTAATGGCCTTCTCCCAGGTCTTCCTTTAGGAAGATGTTATTTCGGTTGCGCCGGGTGTTCCCCCAGTGTGTTTCGCGTTCAGGCGATGATAAACTGTCCCTGCCTCCAAGTTAGCTTGCGGATGTCGCTCCGTAGCACCGTCGTTGTCCCGTTAGCCGAGCTGGCTTGCTTGGGACAAAAGGCCGCGGTGATAGTGATAAGGCCGGCGGCAGATTCGACTTCAACTCTGATGACTTCGATAAACTGCAGTTAGAAACTCGGTAGCAGGTGGCAGTTGATGTTGTTGCGCAGGGCGATCGCCACTCCTCCTTCATCATCAACCATGAGGTGTCAGTGTGTCTGTTAACATAGGCATATAGCGATTGAGTTTGGTTCTATGGTGGTCCAGTAACATCTGGAACCCAACATTTCTTCCCTTAAAGTTTTATCATCCAATAGGGTTTGAACCAGGCTGGAAGTTGAATCATGCGCCGCCCTTTCTCCGGGATGGGTGTGATCGGTTGGACTGGTTCGCCTTCTGCAACCAGATCTGGTTTATCCTCGACTGGTTCATCCATGGACCCGTCGTTGTTTCCGGCTTCATCCTCCGAGAAATCTTCCACCAGGTAGGAATTGTCCTGGTTGGCCGTGCGCGGCTGGCGCTGGATTTTCATCGTGATTGCCAGTTAACGAAGCCTCCACGGGAGCTGGTAGTCCGAATCTGTCCAAGAAAATGGATAGTGGAGTAGGCTGATCGGCTGGACTTTTTTTTCTGGAACACGAGTCTTGAGCATGCGATCGTATCTGGCGATGTTGCCCCTCAAGGAACACATTGTAGTTGACTGATCCGTTCTTCTAGATGACGGTCAGATAGTTCTCACAGTCAAGAGATGGCTCGGTGGATCTTGGAGTACACGGAATCTCCGTGCTGGAAACCAACTGAAAGCGTCGCCTCGCACCGTGCTGTCTTTTAATGTGGTGACATCTCCGCTTCTGCTTGGCCTGAGCAATGATGGTACGATACGTAGTGGTCTGCCAAACATCATCTCAGTCTGAAATTTGCCTTCCAGCGGTACACTAGCAGCAACCGGAGTAGGGCTTGTTCTAGCATCTCTCCCTCCAAGGGGATTTTCCGGAGGCTTCTCTTCAGGGTGTCTACGAATCTTTTGGTTAAACCATTTGATTGTGCATGGTAATCTAGAATTCGTGGCGTGAGAACTGGGTGTCGTTGTCCAAAACGATAACCTCTGGAATGCCAAATGTGGCGAAAGTTTGATTCAGCAGCTTGAAAGTGGCTTTCATTTGGTTGCGTGCACCTCAGCCCACTTGGATTAGGGATCCGCTATTACCAGGAAGTAGACTCCATTTACTGAACTAGCGTAGTCGACGTGGATCCTCCACCAGGGTTTGGTAGGAACGGGCCAGGATGCCAGTATCGTCGAAGTAAGAGTCTTACCAGCAGTTGAACCAGGTCTGCAGTACACAAAGCTTCGTGCAATTTTCTCGATCGAACTGTTGCAGAATCCTCCATCGAAACTCGTTGGGAGCGACGACTCGGTCACGGACGTTGGACATGCCTGTAACCGCGCGTTGGAATGCTCCCGGTGCCGACTTTACTCCGTAATGTCACTAGCTGTATCCAACTGCAGCTTGATAGCCACGCCGTTGATGAATGTTGGCACGTACTTACGCTTACTGGAACGTTCAGCGATGTGGTTCACGATGTACACCTCTCTGGATTAGCTTAATTTGTTTGTTGGTTTTTTTTTCCTTCCCAGTTGGAACTGATTGAGGTTTGGAAAAGCAGCCGCAATGGCCTACCTTGTGGCCAATGCGGTTGCACTGCTTGCACTTGTGGACAATCCAGCACAAAGTGCATATGTCCGCATTGCCAACAAGGAGAACGAGGCGGTTTACCTCCCGTTTTAGAAGCAGTCTTCAAAAGGTTCCTGATGAAAGGTTCCCTTCTTCTCCTGGAAAGCATGGACTGATGATTTTGAGCTTGACTGGCACTCGATCAAGGATGTGTCCGTTTTGCGTTTGACAAGCCGCTGGTAGTCGTCGAGCAGTTTCTGGAGAGTGACAGGAGTTTCTGCTGTTTCTCCTTCTATCCGGGAAAGAAGCCTTGCTCAGATGTAGAAATGACCTTTGAGGCCACACACAAACACCAAGCACTTGAATTATAGTAGTCGATCTTCATGTTCTTGCAATCGAAGTCCTCGCAGATACGGTGGACCCCCCTTAGCTCATGATACCCTCCGATTCCAACTTGACCAGCTTGAGGCACTGGTACAACTTGTTGAAAATGGATGTATGGGCATCGAAAATTTTCAAGAGGGTTTCGACGGTGCCGGCGAAACCGATGTCTTTTGGAAGCTTCGGCAGAATGTAGTTGACTTTTCGGTATGTGAGAAGTGTCCAACTTCCTCAGCAGCAGACGCTCCACTGTTGTTATCATCCAGGTTCCTGGCGTCCGATTCAAGCAGGTCCGTGTACCGACTGAACCATTTGTCGAAGTGGATTCCATTTTTCGGGTCGCAGGTAAATCCGCTGATGTTGGTTGCCAAGGCCTCGAGTGTTTGCCCCGGGTTGCTAGGAGCTGCGCTAGCTTCTGCAGTAGCTCCGCCATCTGGAGGACTGCTTGCTGTAGTTCTTCCATCGCTTTCGTAGGGTTCTTGAATCTGAAATCTTAAATCGTCGCCAATTTGATATGTCCGGATTGCTTCCGGAATGAAAGAACTGGACTTGTTACTAAAGGGCGAACACGAAATTATTGCGACACCAAAAATGTCATGCCAATTTTCTTATAATATTTAGAATCAAACCAAAATTTTAGGGTAGTTTTATACATATATTTACTTCAAAAATC
Source organism: Aedes koreicus (assembly GCA_024533555.2). Classification (NCBI taxonomy): domain Eukaryota; kingdom Metazoa; phylum Arthropoda; class Insecta; order Diptera; family Culicidae; genus Aedes; species Aedes koreicus. The sequence goes on along the minus strand of JAHHFK020004312.1, from coordinate 1,617,824 downwards.
AAAAGAAAAGTTAATCGATGGAGCCTTGAGTGTAAAATTGAACGCATTTTCGCTTGATGCCCTCCATCAAAGTCTTTACAGTGTCATCCGGTACCAGTTTCTCAGTTTTTTTTTCCATTTTCTTAACATGTCCTTCTCGTCTTTGACTGTCTTCTTGCTCTTCCAAAGTTCCCGCTTCATCATTGCCCAGTACTGCTCCACCGGGCGCAGCTCCGGACAGTTTGGCGGATTCATGTCCTTTGGAACAAAATGGACAGAATTGGCCTCATACCACTCCAGGACACTTTTAGAATAGTGGCATGATGCCAAATCTGGCCAAAATAGCGGAGCTTCGTCGTGCTGCTGCAAGAACGGCAAAAGGCGCTTCTCGAGGCACTCAGATTTGTAGATCTCGCCATTTACTGTGCCCTTTGTCACGAAAGGCTCACTCCTCAGTCCGCAAGAGCAGATGGCCTGCCAAATGAGATATTTGGAGGCGAACTTCGACATTTTCTTCTTCTTAAATTTGTCGTCCACATAGAACTTGCTCTTGCCGGTGAAAAACTCCAACCCCGGAATTTGCTTAAAATCGGCTTTTATATACGTTTCGTCGTCCATCACGCAGCAGCCATATTTTGTCAGCATCTTCTCGTAGAGCTTCCGTGCCCGAGTTTTAGCCGTCGATTGTTGCCGCTCATCGCGGTTTGGGAAGTTCTGTACCTTGTATGTATGTAGTCCAGCTCTCTTCTTTGCATTCTGGACGTAGCTCTGCGACATGCCGATCTTTTTAGCCAAATCACGGCTTGAGACGTTGGGATTTGCTTTAATCATCCGCTTCACCTTTCCCTCCGTCTTTTTGTTCTCCGGTCCCGGTTTTGTTCCAGCTCATTTGTCGTGGTCCAACGTCAACCGCTCCTGGAACCGCTTCAACACTCTGGAGACGGTTGAATGGTGAATGTTCAACATTTTTCCCAACTGCCGGTGCGACAGGTCAGGAAATTCCAGGTGTTTGCAAAGAATTTGTTCTCTCGACTCGCGTTGGTTCACCTCCATTTTCGTTGAATCGAAAAACACGACTTCGAGTTTGACAGCATGTAAACAATACACATCAATGAGAAAGTGTGCAACATTTGGTTGATTTTTACCCAATGGTAAAAAAGTTATGCCCTGTTGAATGTGTCGCAATAATTTCGTGTTCGCCCTTTAGACTAGATGTTACTTTATTGGAAGTCAAATTGCGAATCAATCATGAGGTGCCAGTGAGTCTGTTTATATTTTATACCATGTATGGCTTGTTGCTGTGATGAAAATAAGTGTATGATTGAGTTTGTTTGATTCTATGATGATCCAGTCACAACTGGGACCAAACAGCAGGCATGGTTACCTCTCACCTCAGTCGATCTGGAATCAATTGCATTCGGCGCCCTTGGGATTTTCTGAGTCGAGAAATCTCTGATCACGGTTTCATTCGGAAGGGATGTCAAGTTGGTCCCGCACCATGTGTTGATGGATTCGATATGTGGGGGTACTGTTACTTTATTTGACCTACAATTGTAGATTAGCTGAAATCTTTAATAGGACAATTCAAGTACAATAGATCCATAGTAGAACTTGCTCTGTTTTTACAACATCTACACTGAGAAAAGTTTGATGGTTGATTTTACCATTATTGGGGGTTTGGATGACTATGGCAGAATAGTGATATTGAACCGACTATGATCATGGTCAAAATAACCATTGAAAATACTTTAATTGTTATGTTTGTATTCTCCGTACGTGGAGTAACGATTATGATGTAGAAGGAGATGTTCGCTCATCACTATGAGGCCTCAAGAGTGGACAGTAATGTTTGCTAGAATGAAAGATATGAAGAGAAAGTGTTGATAGTTCCGTCAGTGTACGGCTTGGATATAGTAGTACTCGAGCCAAGGACGCAATCGTATTATTCGAGTTGGCATCTTGTGACAGGTCCTATCATTACGCAAGGGATGTTTCGGAATGCTATGAAGCGACTGGGGTCCATGCAGTACCAAGGGAGGTGATTCCACCTAACTGCAGGAGTTACGCTTCATCGAGTGATATTGGGCTTTCGTGAAGAAAGAGCTCTCCACTGCAAACTTTAGAAAACATTCAAAAATCTTGGACAAAAACGAGAGAAGTCTCCGCTGACCCCCATAACAATTAAGCCATTTTTATTTGTTTTGTAAAGATCAAAGTTGCTTAAATTAATAGTTAAAAATTAACCTTGGTTAAACTGACAACTTTTTTTCATTCCAAAATTTAGGTTTTTGTCACTAACAAGCCCTAATAGGAGAACATGAGCAAATGCTGCACAACGATCAATGTGAATTGCCTAGCACTTGGTTGCGTGCAAATATTGACAGCATACTCTAGTAAGACACTGAAACTACATTTAAAGCACGGAACACCGATTTCAGAACATTTATTTACATTCTTATCGTCAAATCCTTAGCATTAGACGATCAAACCTAAAAAAATCCCTTCGTTTTCACGTTCTATCTGATAACCTTATGTCAATTTTTCCAATTATGCTGGTCTGGTCGTAATCGATGATATCGTTACCGGTATGCGTCAGCTCCATTATTTTCAGTTTGTCGACTATCGATTTCACCTGGAAAGCAATTCCATCCGAATAGTCTTCGGCGGAGGTTATCGATCCAACGTAGGGTTTGAGCGTCGGATTTCCCTCGAAGTAACTTTTAACTCGCTCCATGAGATTATTAGGTCCTGCGGCATTATCAACTTGCAGGAACAAGTAGTTCGAAACCAGTCCCTCGGCGCAGCGATTCGAAAGACTGGTGATGACCCGTTCCAGCAGTTCAATCTCGGCGGAAGGGTCCGATTCGCGGACGGTCGAAGAAACGACGGGAGCTGGACAGGCACACCTTCCTTTCGGTTTGATAATGTAGTCTAGAATTTGATATGTTGCATAGAATTTTAACTTTCAATGTAAATAAATTAACTCACCATTGACAACAATCTTCCTCGGCTTGTGCCTCTGAGTCGTTTTTCCATTATCAGTAATAGCAATGTACTCCAAAACATCACCTTTTTTCACGATCACGTTATCATCTTGTAGGAAGTATTTACCATGCGTCGCTGAGGTTGTATTTTTACAAAGACTACACACCGCTGGTTCATTACTTCTACCGCTCGGGTTGATGTACACCTCTACACCAAACAACTTCATCTCCGGTTTGTGGGCAGTCCACAGTCTAAGCCCTTGCGGGTCCAACACTTCAAAATCTACCTTACAAATATTGTGTCCTTTATTTTCCTTACTGCGGAACCAGTCCAAAAATCCAGCATTAGTTCCCGCCGAATATAGCGTGATTACTAGCACCAAACAGATACCAAATTGCGCCATCTTTCTCTCTTAGAATTGATACCGGCACTGACTACTCCCAGTAGACAAGAACAAATCACACACGATCAGCATCCAAAGCAGAACTGAAACAACAGAGACGAAGCTGATTTACTTTTATTAAATATTTCGACTCTCTTGTTTTTAACTTGACCCTCTACATCGTTATACCGAGACGACAGTTCATCGTCCAGTCGGTGTCATTAAGATAGAAGCTTCAAAGTAGTTTTTAGTGACCTTGATTCCGTGGTATTTTGCTTTGTCCACGAGAAGATGATCACGGATCACGGCATTTCCAGGAATTGAACGAAAACAAAGACGCTTCTACACTATACCTTTGGATATGGGAAATGGACACCTAATTGCAAATTTATAGATGTCTGGCTTATTCGCCGTAGGCGTTGCGACTAAAACAAACAAGTTCTTCTCTTTTTTGAAAACAAAAGTAGAACCGTAATAAATTGGCTACATACTACACAGCAAAAAATTCGAAGGAAGCATGTACGCAATAACGCAGAGTGCTTCAAATTACGGATGATAGGTAATATTACATCGATGTACTTTATTCTGTTAATTCTGTCTCACCGTATTTGTGACATGCTTGATGTGCGTCTATGTTGATGTGATATTTGTTTTTTTTTTGCTGTGTAGTGTTGTACTTGTTTATTAGCATCTACTCAATTTCGGTTGAGGATGATTAACACGGTTGGGCTTCACCGGGTCCAACGGGTGGTTTTCCCACCTGGATAATGGGCAGCTCCATAAGCGTGATGATTAACGTGTGAAAGATATACATCGAGTAAACGGCAGTGGCTGAATAGCTGGGGTGATATCTGATCGAACACGCAAAACGGCGTCTTTGAGCGAATGGCGATGACGTCACATATTCATTATGCGATTTCGGGCTATTATCGTTTAAAGATGTACTTTATAATAATATTAATGAGACCAGATGAATGCAGCTGTTGTGGCAGGTCGTGGAGTCAGTTCAATAGTCAAATATGCGTTTTCCTATGCAAACTTATAATCTCCTTAATGTTGGCTTCATTCCGCTCTGGAGCAAACGTTCTATCGGTTCTATTCTAGGCCCCCATATACTCATATTCCTTTTGACCTCGTACACAATTGGGCTTAACATCGGAACTAACTCCCATATTAATCTCATGTTCCTATTTCATCCTACGATGAATCAAACAATTGGGCAGTTGAAGCATCGGTTTCGTTTTCTAATAATGTTTGCTTCCGTTAAATAACTACAACAAACATTACTAACTAATCCTGTCATCGTTTTATTTCAAGTAGGATGAATTGCAAAGTGATGAGATTAATATAGGTACATCTTCCCTAGATGGTATTTTACAGTAATAAGTCGAGAGCTTCCCTTTACGTGTCTCATTTGTCCTAATTGAAAGCATTGATTATTGATTGATGTGATTTGAATAAGTTATTATTTCAGGGTCAAGATATTTCACTTGGCTGGACCAAAAAATAAGCTTCGTTCATAGGGACTATATGACTATTAGATACAAAATTTGTGGGTACATTAGAAGTTTTTTTTTTCAGAGATCGCAGATGTTTCACAAACATTTTGCCATTGATTGGTTTGACCAAATAATTTTTAATGCCAGTAGTGCGTCTCGTTAGCTGATGACAAGGAATACTTCCCGCATAATCACAAACGCTTCCTGGACCATTTCCCTTATTGTTGACGACCGTTTTACACACTTAGAAAATTTTACAGTATTCGGTAATTTTTTACCGAACTTTCAACAGCTGAACGTTCGGTAATCCGATTTAACGGATTTCAGTAAAATTTGACAAGTTCCGGTAATTTTTTACCGGAATACTGTAAAATTTCACCGAAATCCGGTAAATCGGATTACCGAACGTTCAGCTGTTGAAAGTTCGGTAAAAAATTACCGAATACTGTAAAATTTTCTAAGTGTTGGAAAATTCAGTGGCTGTAAAAAAAACTAAGACAAGCATTCGTTATTTAAGAATGAAACGAAAAGGCAATTCACTAACACCGGGAACAACTTGAGGTTATTATCAGCATGAGGCTCGATCCGAGGCGAGCAACACAACTTTCTGTCCGCCGCCAGCATCACACAGCAAAGACAGTTCTTTTTCGGCTCACAAATATACCTCAGAATACACTCAATAAAATTGAGTTATTGTTTAGTAAAAGCTGAATTTTTACTCATTAATTGTTATTATCAAGTACCGTGCAGTATTTTGGAACGGTATTTTCTTCTTCCAAATTGCTGCAAGAATAGATCAAAACATATGCCAGATTTAAAATGATGCAAAATAAATCTGCTATAAAACAAAATTTACAACAACAGTGCAGCGATGTTTATGTGTTTGGTCTTAAAAAATAAATCAAACCACGGTTTGGATCACCGTTGAAGATACCCTAAGAATATATACGTTTACGATGGCAAAATCACAATCTGTCAAGTATTAGATGGCATTGAAACAAGCAGTCTTCTAGGTGCAGCCTAGCGCTGATGTTTGATAAAGTAAAACAACTCTCAAATGAACACTCTCTTGAATTGCACACATGCACTCATCATAGTGAACATGAACACGAGCGTAAGCTTCGTGCTCATGTGTTGTGCTACGTTCCCAGCGGCGCTCTCAGCCGCGCTCAATTGAACATGTTTTAAAACATCTATGTTTGCGCACGGTTCAGCTTCATATCCAGAAGATCTTTCTTATTCTGTTTTGCTCCTGCAGCCTGATACACCATAACTGTTTTCGGTCGGACAGAGATTTTCAAAGAAGCCACCCCGGTTTTCAGACATCCTACAAGAGGCTTGATAGTTTTGTACGATAAGCGGTTTATTTGTCTAACGCGTTTTTTAGATCTTTTCTTCGGAAAAGCCGGATCCAAACGTTAAGTAATCAATGAAGATAAAGTTCTTTTAAGACTTGCGTGAAAGCTGAAAAGGGCTCCCCTAAGATCGAATTAATGCCATATAATTTATCATGTCATATGGCATTGCTAAAGTAGCATTATTGCATTGGTAATGCATCACTATATTCTTAAAGCTAATCTAACGCTTTATCATTTGACACAATCATGGATTGTTGCGATCCCGCATGACAGATGTTATTATGCGTTAAATAAGTGCAATAATATAATGCTTGTGGTTACTTTGGTAGTTCTTTGGAAAATCTATTACTTTAATTGTTATATTGGAATAATCCATGAAGACGGACCTGTAAACAGTATACCCTTTACATGAAATAATCGCTTTTTCCAATTGCGATAATTGGCTAACTATGTGGCGTTGTGAAAATAAAGATTTTTCTACACATTGTCCTTCTCAAGGTCGCACTAATGCAACAGGACACTTGTTTGACTGCTTGCAGATGTAACCATCGAAGAAAAACAAAATCAGCCTTTGCCTTCACCCGTCGGTGATCGAGCAGAGGCACGCTACGGTTTACGCTCGAACTCGAGTTTTACGCCTGATGTTTAAACTCGAATTTTGCACTTGCGCTCGAATCTGAGTACAAACATGTCGCGTTCATCCGCTGCTCCCATGTGCGATGTGCTCGTTAAACATAAACACGAGAAGGAGAGCGCGTACTGGATGAACGCGCACTAGTGAGAGCCAAGCGCAAGCTCAGCGCCGCTCATGTTTTTGTGAAGACTGAAAACAAGTGCAGACCAAAACATTATGAAAAGTCCTACTCTGCCTCTCAGTTCAATCGAAAAACAACTGGGATCCCATCATTTGACGGTGTCCCGGGTGGTGAAGTCATTCAAGGATACCCAGAAGACCAAGGGGTTAAGAAGCGGCAGAATACCGAAAAGGCAGCAGATTCAGTGAAGGCAAGAAAGCTGTTGAATCTGTTCAAGCGTCGACTGAACCTTTCGATCCGCGATGTGGCGAAGGCGAGACGCTATTTTGACCGGATTTTGGTATCGTTAGACTGGATAACAATGTTGCCGGTGCCGGTGGTGTAGTGGTATCCGTGACTGCTATTTGGCACCCCTGTGGGTCTGGCTTCAATTCCAGTCGAGGTCGATGGAATTTTACTGAGATACTCATCTACAAACCAGAAGGAAGCGCTGCAAACACCGACACAGTCTCAAGTTTCGTCGCTCGACCTATTGCCGTGGCAATGGGTCGTAAAAATCGATAATCCGCGTGGGCGCTATCCACTTCCGAAGCCTTCCCGAAGCCGGGCACCTCCCTGCGCAAAACGATGTTTGTGACAACTAGATTATGGTGTCATGCTGGCCAAATAAACCGAAAATAGAAATTAATTTCTCAGGCGTATCATAACCATCGTTGAAGTTTTCAGGACGACCAATTTAATTTTACAATAAAAGAGTTAGTGTTTAAGTGAAATGTTCGTGATTTTTCCTGAACAACCTTTGCATATTATCATTACTAGTTCATTTTGGATTGTTTGAGGCATTCAGTCGAGAGTGGTGAATTCGGCACAAAATTTTCATCAAACCCGAACTGAATTTTTTTTTTCATTAAACTGAACCGAATTTCTTAAGAAGGGACGGGTCAAGCAAAATAATAAAAACATTGTAATATTAACCAACTATATGTGTTATGATATGTATAAATAAGATGATACCATTATTACTATGCACCAACGCGGTCCTACGTGATCCTCGGAGTTATATCCCTGATATAACCCACCTCTATTTTTTTTCCTGTGCTCACTCGATCACTCGCTCCTCCGAACAATATGTTCGGACAACAAAAGAAAACGCGATATGCCCGATAACAACATATTTCCCAACAAAGCATCGACACATCCGTTCACAGCCGATGCCCGACGCAGACTATTTGTTTTTCATAAACTTTCAATTTGTGCAACCACGTTCTACAAACTATTTTACTACTGGAACTAGATTTTCGCGTGTTTTCCTGCCGCTTAGGCAGTGTAAAGGGTGTATTCGATAAAAATGGCACACATATATTTGCACTCATCAAAATTAAACTGATTATCGGATTTTTCTTGAAATTTTTCAGGAAATGAAGAACTACTAATGAGTTTTGATTTACAGCATTTGTTTAATTCAATTTCGTCTCCCATCCCGAATGCCCCCACCTTCCTTTTCACTCCACCCATCAAATTTTGTACAACCGATTTTCCCAGTGTTTTTGTTGTTTTTACCCAAATTTTCTTCAATTCTAACTCTATTTTTATAGTTTTGGGATGTTTGCGAAGTTCCGTTTTCATAATTGCCCAGAATTTTCAATTGGACGAAGTTCCGGTGAATTTGGTGGGTTCATATCCTTTGGCACAAAATTGACTCCGTTGGCTCAGTACCACTCCAATACGTTTCGAGCGTAGTGGCAGGATGCTAGATCAGGCCAAAACAGAGTTGATCCTTTGTGCTTCTTAATGAATGGCAAGAGACGCTTCTTAAGGCACTCTTCCGTGTAAATCGCACCGTTTATTGTTCCGGAAGTGATGAAGGGAGCACTTATTTCACCACATCCGCAAATCGCCTGCCAGATTAGATGATGATGATGATGATATAAAACTACCATCTATTGTAGCAAGGTAACTTCCCATAGCAGTGGAATAATCTGAAAAACGATTTGATCAGGATTCTAATATTGTTTGTGATCATCAAGCTCCTGTATGAAGGGCCAAAAACGTTTGGGCGGGCCCGTAAGCAGAGACACTTACGCGAAACCCGCGAATATAGGGAAAAGGATCTCCTTCCAAAAGCAAGTTCACACGCACAGCACTAGAATCGAGCCCTCGATTAACAGAATAAACCCAATAGATGGGGTCGAAGAGCCCGCCCTCGTTCCGCGAAATGTTAACATTAAGGAGGAGGCAGCCCCATGCTCCCTATCCAAATCGTTTCACTTGGGTGCCCTGATGGTCCCTCCCTTTCCCCGTTATATGTTATTTAATATTTAGTATATTTTGTACACACAATATTAGGATATCATTATAGACAAACATGCCAATTTATTCAAATTTCAAACTTGAATGATACTACCAATGGATTGTTACTGAAAAATAAATAAAAATTAGATATGAATTAATATCCTTCTTGTCCTGGAAAAGCTGAAAACAGAATAGATCATTCCAAATATCAAAGATAAAATTTCAATAAAAGATATTGTTTTAAAAGACATGTAGTAATATTTTTTCTTTCACCCCAAAAAATTTTATACTGTTCTAGTAACATTTCAAAGATAGCAATTGGAGTGAACGAAGAGTCCGGTTTGATGATCCCCCCCCCCCCCCCCCCTCCTGAAATAAATGGCTTATCTTACCATAATGCCACTAAACACAATATTAAAATATAATCTTACATTGGTTATAAGCACATGCCAGTCTTTTATGAATATAGTAGTTGAAATTCAGAAGTGCAATTTCAAATTAAGTGTAATGCTGAAATGCTGAAAAACAAATTGAGCCTTTGATGCCCGTCGTGTTGCTCCCGGCTCTTACATGGTTTTGGAATGCAAAAATGATTCCAAAGCGTGCTGAAATTATTGATAAAATGAGAATGGGAACTATACAATATGATTTAAAGGTACACGATCTTCAGCTCGCACCCCCTCACTTCGCTATTGTCAGATTGACAACATTGCCCAGGCTACGCCAACCATCGTCTCCATGTTTCAGCTGGCAGTCTTTTGTGATCATTTGACTCGTGGAGGCGTGAGGTAGGAACTTGTGAGGACGAGAGGTCGGCCGCATCCTCCTTCGAAGTTGTCAACTCACCATTTGAAGCCGGGACGGCGGGACGCACCTATTCAACCGACGAACCAGCAGAGCAAACTTCCCAAAATCAGTGAAGTAGATACAAATTGGTGTGTATAAAATGCATAAATAATGAACGGTCTTTGTTTTGAGCTTGCATCCACCCTTACGCTGCTCAGCGGATTCGTCTTGGCTCTGGCCAATGGGGGCTAGTTGCTTTTCGTCATTTCGAAACCTTGTAGAAGGTGGACCTATGGATTATTAGATGTGGTGATGATCAAAGTAACACTTGACTTTGTGATGTGGTTAATTTTCGTGAATAAAAAAAAACAGGATAAGCACGCATTATAGTAAGAATAACATGTCACGTAATTCATGCCCCATGCAATTTGATACATTATGGACAGTCTCAACCCGAAGCACTAATTAATAACCGCAGCATCCCTACCGTCCACATATCCACCAACAAGAAACTTGACATTAACCCCCCTTCTCGTTGCCCAATTCTCTTCGGCTGATGGAAAATTCTATTCTTCAAAAACGAAAGGAATGAGCACTGCGGTAAAATCAAGTCACGTAATATTTGAAGAGAGTTTGCACTTAATTTAAATTTAAACTAGGCAAATTTAATTCTGCTCTGCACATAACAAGCACATACACACACACACATGTTCTATTTTTTGCTTGCTCATTCTCAGCATGTTGTTTGAACTGGCTTCCACATGGTTCACCAATATTTGCGGTGTTTACGAACGTCCCTCCGGTGCACTTGGACCGGGGACAATCAAATACTCGTCGTAGTCCACAACACCAAGCTGCTCTCGGCCCACTTCCAGGACTAGGAGCTTCTCTATGATGGTACGCATTTTGAATCCCACTCCATCCACTGACACGTAGCTGTGTTCCACATGATCGACCAGGTGCCTTGGTAGATCTATCGAATAAAGACGTGCCTTGACAAAGCGTTCTGGGTTGTCAACGAGCGCTGTAGCGTGATCCATGGGGAAAAAGAGCTGCTCGGAAATATGCGTTAATCCACAACTGGTAACCATATTTTCCAGGTATCGCTCCAGGAATCGTACTTTGGCAATGTCTTGAGAATGTTCGCACTTCGAAATACAATAATTTTCGGACTCATAAAATAGTTTCTCTGGAACGAACAATGCTGTTAATGATTTCCACTGCAATTAATGCCTCATCCCAACAAACTTACTATCGACGAAAACATACTTCCACGGCGACCATTTGATCTCCTGGGCTTTGACCTTTACGATGCGATATTTGATGGTATCACCAAGCTTCACTAGCACTTTGTCATCTTGAATTAAGAATTTCCCATCCACAGGACGGCTTACATTCCTACACAAGTCACAGTAGGACTCGTCTCCGGTTGGATTGATGTACAGTTCCACTCCAAAGCTGAGATATTTTGATTTATACCTGGTCCAAACCTGAATGCCGCTGGGTTCCAGAATTTGAATGTCTAGCTTGGTTTGTCGGGAAAATACGAGCCATTCGGGCAGTGGTAAGGTGTGGCCCAGTTAGAATTGGAACATAGACTATTGCGCATATTTCGGATATACATTAACAAAATAGTATTCTGTTTTAACTAAAATGTTCGACTTTATGTGAACTTTAGAGGGAAAATACAAAAAAAAAATCATCTCGATTTCGAAGAAATTTGCGGACTTTTCCCGGAATACGTTTCATCAACCGGCGCACATTATTCTCATCCATCGTTTTGGCAATCTTATTCCACTTGGTTCTCAATTCATTGATGCTTTTGACGACACTGCCATTCACCTTCAGCTTCCTCTTCATAATAGCCCAAAATCTCTCTATCGGTCTGAGCTGGGGACAGTTTGGTGGGTTGAGTTCTTTCGGTATAAACTGAATCCCGTTGGTTTCATACCACTGTAGCACTGTTTTACTGTAATGACAGCTTGCAAGATCTGGCCAAAACATGACAGGTTCATTGTGGGATCTGATGAATGGCAATATTCGCTTTTGGAGACATTCCGTTCTGTACAGCTCTGAATTAAATGTCTTATCAGTGATGAAAACCTTGGTCTTCCTACCGCAGCTACAGATGCCTTGCCAAATCATGTATTTACGTGCAAATTTATCTGCAAACACAAACTTGAATTTGGCAGGAACATCTCCCCGAGCCGTAGCCAAGTAAAATTTTTGTACCTCCCAAAACACGCCACACGGTATTTCGGGGAAAACGCAACACTTTAGCAAGTTTTGGCCCAGACCATTAAGGGTTTTCCAAATGATTGCGCACAATTATTTTTCTTTCTTCTTCTTCCATTTTGTATTTCTCTGAAATACGTTCGAATTGCACCGCGAAAAAAAACTTCTAATGTTGTTATTGTTATAGGGAACACATGAGATGTCATAGTTTACAAATCCGACCACTAGGGTCGCTGTAAGCATCAAAAATGTTTATTCCAATACTACACCTTAGATGAAAAATATTGAATTTGAAATTGTTATCACTCTCTACACATGAAAGTTCAAAGTACAGTCGGGTCTCCTCTAGTACGATGAGTGGTACCATCAATCCACTCTTAGTTCTCAGCTGTTTTGCAACCAATTACACTAATTTCAAGTAGGTATATTGTAGTCCCTAACTTGGGTAACTGGATGTAATGTCAGCCACCTCCTTCATTCGGCCGTTGTATCAAATATGAAATAAATTCAGCAACAATCGATAAAATCATGTTCACATCATGTTAAGCTTGAGCATGAGCATGGGTATGATTGACCACCCGAGGTTGCTATTCCGTTATTGCCAGATCAGCTGCAATCACAAAGAGAACCTATAGATGATGCTTGGGACTAACATATATCCTCAAAGTGTAGAAACTGGTGATTCCAAACTAAGGCAATACCGGCGCCGGCCCCGCGCGAATGCAGGTCATATAAGGAAAGGGTAGGAGTATTTTGACGTGATACTCGCTTTATTGGAAGCCGATAACACATCTGCACTTTCACGAAAATTCACTGGGATGGAGGATAACAGGATTGGGAGGCAGCAGAGTTCTATTTGATAAACGATAAGCTGTCTAGTGAAATATTGAAATATAAGTACCGATTTCAGATTTGAACCAATTTAAACCAACTGTAAGGATGCTATTGGGGCCACTCACTATGCGTGATGATGGTATTTCATTGGCAAAAGTTGGTTATTACAGTACATATCGATTTATACCAACAGACGGATGATGCTGAAGCCACTCACAAAATGGAACAGTAGGTTATGGATTGAAATTATTCATTTTCCCCACCACCACCCAACCACCCCCGCCCACCCTCCACATCTCACCGGCTGGCAGTTTTATTGATCCCCATTTTTTTTTTTCCTGTGCTCACTCCATCTCTCGCTCCACCTAACAATATGTTCTGACAACAAAAGAAGACGCGATATGCCCGATAACAAAATATTTCGCAACAAAGCATCGGCACAACCGTTCACAGCCGATGCCCGACAAGGACGCTTTGTTTTTCGTAAACTTCAAATTTGTACAACATCATTCTACAAACTATTTTACTACTGGAACTAGTACCTACATCAAGCAAGTTGAACGTCCTATAGCAATCTATACCTTGTACTACGATTGGAGAATTTGGTGAAATTCGAGTCCCTAAAAGCATTAAGTGCCTTCTGTCAACTTTATGCTTCTATTGATATCCAAGCTCTTCTGTTTAGTATCAACCGGGGGAGACAATGATTTCATTATCTCCAATCCGCTCAACCAATCGCAATGTTTTGTGATATAGTGGGCGTGTTATTATAATATGAGATAATTCAATGCAGACGCCTATGAAATTTGGAAGATTGACAGGCAGTTGGTGTGTAACCATCTGGTACCTCATAGCAAGATGCTTAAAGGTGGACCGGAAGATTCGATAAGCTAAATTCCCCATAAAATTATGTTCACATCATGTTGATCGATTCAATCGGAAGCAGTTAAAACTTTAATCATCAATTTCTAGCTAAAAACTTGAACGAAATTTTCATTTTCCTAATTTTTTAGACATCATGATCCCAATGGTTTTGCTGACAGATTACCTTCACAATCTTCAAATGACCAAACTTTGGCTAAATTGAATCGATATGCCAAGTAATGCATTCTAGAACACACACACACACACACACACACACACACACACACACACACACACACACACACACACACACACACACACACCCACACACACACACACACACACACACACACACACACACACACACACACACACACACACACACACACACACACACACACACACACACACACACACACACACATTTTTTTCAATGAAAAATGACCAAAGATTTTTACCGAATTACATTTTTTTTGCAAAACTCGAGAACTAATCAAACAAATGGAATCAAATTTGGCGCGTCAGGGTTTTTGGAGGCAATAAATGTTTCCATGGTGGTCCTCCGGAAGGGGCGTGGTTCTCATACAGACGAAACACAAATTTCAACCAAACATCAACTTAAGTTGTAACATATCCAACAGTAATCCAGGTATTTGAAGAAAAGAAAAAGGCATTAAAGTTTTTTTTTTCAGATGAATATATTCTAGAATGGAATTACTTATGGAACTCACCAACGTAAACAAAAATTAAAGCAAAAACAAATTGAAAAATTAAAACTCTATAATCGAAGTCACACACCAGCAAACGAAACTATTTTAACAAAACTTATTCCGAAAAACAACCATAAATGTTCTATTAAATTTTCATTCATTTAGTTGCACGCGTTGGAACGCTCGCACCGGGTTCAGCTAGTAGTACATATTTTAAGCGTATCTTGTTTAGAGTTGTATCATAAACTTGTATGGGAGTTGTCAGCGAAATACTTAAGTAATCAAATCGTACTGTAGATTCTGATTTTATCTTAAAGGGTGATACGGTCAAAATTTGGTCAAGGGAAAACGCGTGTAAATCGGTGAAATCGTTTATTTAAAAAATCAAATTAAATTTCTTTTTCAAGTTCAATTAGTATAAAATTCAGGAAAAATATTCAGTTAGGCTTCCGCTTTTCCAAATAAAAATTGCCGGGCCTTACGCTTGACCCCTGCCATCAGATTTTGTACAGCCACCTTGTCCACCTTCTTCGCCGCAGAAAGCCAGTTTGCCTTGAACTGCTGCTCGTCCTTAGCAGTTTTTTTTGGTCTTCTTTAGGTTCCGCTTGACAATAACCCAGTATTTCTCAATTGGGCGGAGCTCTGGCGTGTTGGGAGGGTTCTTGTCCTTGGGAACCACCTGCACGTTGTTGGCGGCGTACCACTCCATGGCCTTTTTACCGTAATGGCAAGATGCCAAATCCGGCCAAAACAGTACGGAACAACCGTGTTTCTTCAGGAAAGGCAGCAGACGTTTATTCAAACACTCTTTCACGTAAATTTCTTGGTTGACAGTCCCGGAAGCTATGAAAATGCTGCTTTTCAAGCCACAGGTACAGATGGCTTGCCAAACCAGATATTTCTTTGCGAACTTTGACAGTTTCGTGTGCTTGAAAATATCTGCTACCTTTCCCCTTCCTTTTGCCGTATAAAACTCCTGTCCCGGAAGCTGCTTGTAGTCGGCTTTGACGTAGGTTTCGTCGTCCATTACCACGCAGTCAAACTTCGTCAGCATCGTCGTGTACAGCCTCCGGGATCGCGCTTTGGCCGTCGTATTTTGTTTATCATCGCGATTTGGAGTCACTACCTTCTTGTAAGTCGATAGTCCGGCTCGTTTTTTGGCTCGATGCACGGTTGTAGACGATACACCCAGCTTATTTGCGGCATCTCGGAGAGATAGGTTAGGGTTTCGCTTGAAACTACCGGCAACTCTCTTTGTCGTCTCAGCGGCTTCCGGTTTTCGATTTCCCCCCGATCCAGACTTCCTGGCTGTCGACAAACGTTCCCCAAACACTTTAATTACATTTGTAACGGTTGATTTGGCAACTTTTAGCGATTTTGCCAACTTTGCGTGCGAGTAGCTCGGATTTTCGCGATGCGCGAGCAAAATTTTGATACGCTGCTCTTCTTGCTTGGACGGCATTTTGACAACTGAAGAGTGAATTCCAAAATCAAAATAGGAGCAACATTCTACACACACACCTTCAAAATGAGGGGTGTTCGGGTTTTTTAAATGCAAAATTGAAAGAAATACGTCAAGTTGATATTGACCAAATTTTGACCGTATCGCCCTTTATTAATAGAACAGTTAAATTCCCTGTTACCTTTTCCCGTGTTTTGCTCAGGGTTCTAAACTTATTCGGCTTGAAATAATTAGATAATAATCAGGTTTTTCAGCAAATTCTACTTCGAATATTGAGCAACATTTTTTGTCAACCTTTCTCGGTATTTTGAACGGCTTGGTCTTGGAACTAGAAGGAAACTCAGCTTTTGACACCGATTGAAGCATGTCTATTATAGTTGAAATTTTCTGCAATACTTTGCTATAGCTTTTGACCGTTTCGGAAATAGTATCATTAACTATGAGCACATCTTTCTCACAGTGTAAATAATTCCAGGGATTGCGGGGCAAATCTCACTTGGGACATCAATTTAGACATACTCAAATATGTTTGCTTTTACTACTTTGTACCGCATGATTTCCAAAAATTGTACTTTCTTCCTCAAAGTTTCTTGTTGAAGAAAACATTTTTTTATCGTAGGCAAGAAGGCAAATACATATAACGCATGGTTGGTTGTATATTATACAAAGATTGATAAAATTAATTAAAAACATATTATTTTCATGTTTTCCGTTTTTGACAATAAGGGTCACGTTTATATCCCTCGACTATTTGGTCAGCCTATGAGTCGTTGTTACGTGTTCACGTGTTTTCCAGGGATTTTTCATCAGTCAACAGTGCCATAACTTTGAAAAAATTGTTACAAACGATACCGCTATGCGTGCTTGCAGGATTAACAATATACTTTCTTTTGAACTATTTCACAATATGCGCTGAGTCAGAACAGCTGTTCTAGAAATATAATGCATTTGTATGAATGATAATCCGAAGACGTGTTTATTTCATAAGGACAATCACAGGCACTGCGATCATCGATGACAGCTTACCACGTACATTCTGTTTACACAACGCACAGATTGTCTGGCTCGCATAAGATGTTCTTGGAATTGATAAGATTTACAGCTTTCCCGGTGAATCACCGTCATATTAAAAGCACCGCTAAGGATAAGGCTAAAGTATATTATTAAATTAATAAAAGAAAACGTATGAGTAACGCTTACTGTAATGCGCATTTTAACAAGACATGACCAGTCTTGATGGCTCCCAAATAAAGCCTGCTGATGACGTAGCACGTGTGTACTCATCATATACTACTGCGTTCGCATAGACATAGACTCAAATTGACCTATTGATCTTCCAGTGTAATTCAAACACACCAAACATTGATAGCATTTCGAATTGATTCTATGTATAAAAGAAAGCTCGGTGCTCTTCGATTGTAGAGTTATTCTTAATTGAAAGTCGGTTGTGAGTAGTGAGAATATTCAGTTTGTTGAAGATGTATATTAAATTGATCGCATTTTTCGGCTGTCTTATGGCCCTGAGCCAGGTTTCTGGACATCGTGGAGGTAGTCATCATCATGGCCACCATCGCGGTGGCGGTCATCATGGTCGGCATCACAGGCATCACCATGCGCCTTTCGTGAACTTTGAAGTGCACGAACCGAAAGGATTGACAGTTTCCATGGTTCAACGGTCTCCAAATAGTACATTATTTGGAATTGAGCTGTTCATTAACCAGGATCCAATGCATTCTAATCAAACACATTGCGATGTTTGCCAGAATACTACAACTATTACCTATGGAAAGTTCATCGTGGAAGATGACGTAGTTGTCATCAAAAAGGGAGACGTCTTGTTCTACCACGTTTTACTGGGAGATAGTACGAATGTAACCCGTTTGCATCTACAGCGATTATGGGTTACTGGTAAGAGTTGATTTCTTGCAAAATGTGTATGTTGGTCATTAATAAAGTTGACAATGATTTCAGATTCAATCATCAACAAGTGCAACTGTGAGACGGCATCGCAGGTCCCAGATATTGACCTCAGATTTGGACAACCTACAGGAAAAACGAATCAGGGACCAACTTTTGGAGTGAAACCAGATCATTCAGACGGGTCAACTGAATTCCCTTCGAATTTGATGAGTCGGGTAATACTCAACTGAATGAATTGTACCCCTATGAAAATGTTCTATTCGAGTGCGAAGTGGATCCCGTGACAAATTTGTGCCGCACGGCCAATAGCGAAAAACTTACTCATCCCGATGGTGATCTCGTGCGGGAAGTGGAAATACTGGAAGCCATTGTGGAGAAGTTGAAGAAATCGTGTGGATCTCGTGGCACCACCAATATAGTTCGGATGGAGAAGTTTGATTCCGACATCAGCAAAACCGATCAGTTGACGGACTACGTTAGATCATCGTTTTCGGTCAATCCGGAGATGCGACAGTTGGCCGATAGGATTCGTCGCGTCTTTCCGGAAAAAGGTTCATCGAGGGTCGTTCTCTTGGACATGGCAAGCTATGTGGATAAGCAGAAGGTCCTGTACCACGCCCAGACAAATAATCTGAAGCACATCAGTGATTACGATTCGAGACGATTTGAACGATCTGGCCGCAGGCATTGAATGCTTTAAATCAATTAATGGTCTTGTTAGCGCATTTGAAAATTTCAATAAAATATTGTGGACATTTCAATAAAATGGAAGTGTTAAAAACTTGTGATTAGGTGAATGAAGTAAATAAAGGTACTTCAACAGCTTTCAGTTCAATTTTTTTTTGTGATTTCTTGGATGTGTGTGATTTCTCTCTTTTTTGTAGCAGACACGTTGTTCTAGAAATTGAAAAGCACTGCTGTAGCACAAGTACAATGAAGAGCATCTTCCTAGTAATAAAAACAGTTTCTTTGTAGAATTGAAAGCAGTAAAATGCTGTAAATGCTGTCAGTGTATTTTGCATCAAAAAGAATAAAGCTGAATTCGTCCCAATCACATGTTTCAATATTTTAGAGCTTATTGTAAAAGGCCAGCTATTAACGAATTTCAGTAGTAATAATTTGATCACGTCAGAACAATCTGGATATCGTGAAGGTCATTCTTGTGAAATAGCGTTAAATTTAGTGTTAGCAATTAAAAAAAAAAAAAAAAACGTTTGCGTTTATTTGGATCTGGAACGTGCGTCTGAAAATAATTTTTGACCTTTTTTTTTTTTTTTTAATTAGAAACAAATGAGCGGTCTGGATTTTTGCATAGAGGTGGTTTAAAAGCTATTTGCGTGACAAAACTCAACGGACTGATTTGAATAATTCTGTGTCGAGCCCTGGAGAACAGCCTCAGCATACCACAAGGGAGTGTATTAGGGCCCATTTTATACGATGACATGTGACGAATCTAACGATTTTGTGATATTGATCTTCTTGCTGATAGTACCATGTTATTTATTGCTGCTTAATTTGAATGCAGATTTACGTTCTCTTAGTAGATGGCTGAAGTACAAACAGTAAAAATTGTACATAAACTAAATTCATAGTAATTTTGTTGAATCGAGTAATTGAAGAGGATTCTATTAAAATTAATGATGAGAAAATTGATTGCGTGCTTCAGATTAAATATCTTGGCGTGATTATTGATGTTAGATTCAAATTTGACACATTGATGTTATCAGAAAATACAAAGAAGTATGGTATTCTCTGCCTATTGGAAAACGATTTCACTTTTGCTAGTAAATGACAATTGTACAAATCAATCATTTTTCCTCACATTGACTTTTGCCCTTCTATTTTGATTTTAGCTAATCATACTCAAATATCAAGGTTGCAGGTATCAAAATAAGACAATGCGTTTGATTTTGATATGTCCCAAGTAACATTGCTAAGACCATCCTGCTTTATTAAGTTTTATTAAAGTTTTATGAAAGCCACTTGAAATCAATTTGGTTTTATTATGGCACCAAGAGGTGCCAATAGGTTCCATATTTTAGTCAGGTTTATGAGAACCTACACAGCTTGTTTACAACAATCTTAAAACCTTGTTTCTCAAATTCCTTTTACTCCTATCAAAGGTTTTATTTCGACTTTATGAACTCGTAAAATGCTGTTTTGAAATGCCGCTTTAGGACTCATTGATTATATCTTATTATGGTCAGTTGAAAAAGCATTATAAAATTATTTTGCCTCCAGTAAATGCATTAAACGGCAAATTGGCATTGGAGGAAGTCACCATGAGACCAAATAGTTTTATAATAGTCATTGCGAAGAAAAATTGGTTTTATGGCAAAACTGTGCTTTTTTCCAATCGCCATATTGAAATATAAGAAATAATTGAAATGTGGAAAAATAAATGCATCAAATTTTCAATGGCATGCAAATAAACTGCAGATCGGAGACTAATTTCGGCATTCTTTTAGATAATCTCACCCAATTCCAAGCACTTTCCAGGAAATTCATGATTAATTTATCGAATATATTTGTTTTAATTTGATTTATGTTGTTGTAAATTCGCATAATTTCCGAGGCGCATTAATTTTCGGCTCTTATCGTGCCAATATTCACCATAAAAATAATTGCGCATATAATTTGGAGCATAATACGCTGTAGAAAACACAATTTGTTTTGGATATTTTGCTATCAAACAAAATTTCCCGCAACACTAGACCTTTTTATTACTGCTAAATGAATCAGAAGAGCAGAGAATCGAACAAAGCAGAACAACAAAAACCAACCTCGATTTCACAGTGAAGTTTGACAGCTGTGGCCATCTGGCCACATTCTGGTTTTAATGGCAGCCAATAGGTTTTATGAAGGTTCTCAAGTGGTCATAACATCTTTCAGTAGAACAATTTCAAAATCTTTATGTTCTCATAAAGGTTTTATTAACTTGTTTTCACAACCGTCTATAGAGTGGGCCATTTTGTACAAATTTCGGCTTTAAAGAAGCATAGAGGAGGTGTTGGTAGACAAAACAGTTTTGAATGTAGTTTTATCAACAAAGCCGGGAGGAGTGCTATACGGCTGAAATAAAACTAAAATTGTTACTGTGGAAACCAAGTAACAATTTCAGTTCTATTCCAGCCGTATAGCACTCCTCCCGGCTTTATTGATGACACTACATTCAAAACTGTTTTGTCCACCAACACCTCCTCTATGCATCTTTAAAGCCGAAATGTGTACAAAGTGGCCCACTCTATAGACGGTTGTGAAAACAAATTAATAAAACCTTTCTAAGACCATAAAGATTTTGAAAATGTTCTAGTGAAAGATGTTATGACCACTTGAGAACCATCATAAAACCTGTTGGCCGCCATCAAAACCAGCATAGGGCTGAATGGCCACAGCTGTCAAACTTCACGGCGATATCGTGGTTGGTTTTTGTTGTTTTGCTTTGTTGCTCTTCTGATTCATTCAACAGCAAATAATGGCTCAGAAAAAAGTTCTACTGTTGCGGGAAATTATGATTGATAGCAAAATATATAAAACAAATTGAGTTTTTTTTATAGCGCATCATGCTCCAAATCATATGCGCATTTAATTTTATGGTGAATATTGGCACGATAAGAGCTGAAAATTAATGCGCCTTGGAAATTATGCGAGTTTACAACAACAAAAACAAAATTGAAAGAAATATATTCCGTTAATTAATCATGAAACTCCTGAAAATTGATGGAATTCAATAAGGTTATCTAAACGAATACCAAGTTTGTCTCAGATCTACAGTTCAATTGTATTACATTTAAAATTTGGTGTATTTATTTTTCCACATTTCAATTATTTCATATATTTCAATATGGCGATTGCAAGAAATCACAGTTTTGCCAAAAAGCCAATTTATCTTAGCAATGGCTACTATAAAACTATCTGGTCGCTTGGTAGCTTTCCTCAATGCCAGTTAGCCGTTTAATGCATTTACTGGAGGCAAAATGGTTTTAAAATGCTTTTTCAACTGACCATAATAAGATAATATGAATGAGTCCTAAAACGGCATTTCAAAACAGCATTTTATGAGTTAATAAAGTCAAAATAAAACCTTTGATAGGAGTAAAAGGAATTTTAGAAGTCAAGGTTTTAAGATCGTTGTAAAGAAGCTGTGTAGGTTCTTATAAACCTGACTAAAATTTGAAACCTATTGGCATCTCTTGGTGCCATAATAAAGCCGAATTGATTTCTAGTGGCTTTAATAAAACTTTAATAAAACTTAATAAAGCTGGATGGTTTTGGCAATGTTACTTGGGAATATTTCATAACATCAGTTTGTATGCTTACTTGTTGTGAGCAATCTGATGGAGTTCGATTCGATGTTAATTCACTAACAATCGAGATTTTTCAATTTGAAATAGCTAGGTAAGTTTGCATGAGATAGATAAAAGATAGGAAAAAAATACATGGAGCAGCAATTCACCTTAAAAGGCCATATTTTTTGTACCGAGCTTCAAGATATTCTTTTTTTTTTTTAAGTTTAAATGTTTTCAATTCGATGCCTATACCCGTAGGAGCACCAGCAGATTTTAAGGGGTAATGTGTTGCACACGTCAGATCTGCCTTTTAAACAGCAACTCTGCTATTTTTACTCTTGGCCAAATTTGTACCTTGCCGAAGTACATCATCATTATCAGCATCATCATCACTTTCAAGTGCTGCATCAGAACATCTGAATTGTTTTATTGCAAATTAATGAAAATGTACACCAAAGAAGTGATTGCGAGTTTGTTGCTTGCCTAGAAGACACGGAAAGAGATGGGCAAGGTGGTTTGATGTAATTTGACCAAAGCTTATTGCACAAAAAGCCTATACAGGGTGGTCTTAAGCATCGGAAGTCAATAAGTGAAGGTCCGCGGTTTACACGGACGCCAAACGTGAAAAAAATTGGTCCGCGTAAAGATTTTTTGCCATCTGGTACGTTCTATCAGGAAACTTACCATGGAAGCTAACATTTTTTGCAAAATCTATGCGAAAAATCATCAAAGAAGATTTCCAGATCTAGAGTGAAAATGTCACCTGTTTTCCGATGTGTATTTTTTGAAGAACAAAGTGCTTCCGTGGGCCAACTACAACAGGGTGGAGTGCCATGTCACACGTTAAATCTGACCCAACAATGGCAGATGGAGAACATGATGTTTTGGCGGAAATATATGTGGCCCTCTTTGATTTGGGCCTACGTTGAAGCACAATCCTGAAAAACATCTCACCCTAATGTGAAGACTCTGAAGTCTGTCGGTCTGAGAATATCATTGATTATAAAGGAGGACACATACACCGTGTCCAATATATTCTCATACACTTTTTCTTTGCATTGGTGTCGTGCAACCACTCAACATGCTTCACGTATGTGTTGGTGTAGTTTTGCACTATGTTTATACAAACGTTTTTAGGTTATGTTCGGATTACTTTCATTCGGTGTTTATCTTTTACCAGCGATGAAGGAGTTTCTTCGTGCAGGTGATAAAAACGTCGTTGAGCGGTGAGCGCCCGGGCGTTATTTTCATAAATTTGAAAAACCTCGGAGTAAAGCGGGATTTTGTGTACCGAACCATCCGAAGGTACCGTGACACCTGCTCGTTGGATAACCGCAAGAGATCCGGTCGTACTCGTACACAACCACCTAGTACCAATCACCCCCGATACTAACGTCCGACTACAAGGACATATTTAAGGTAACCCTAGCGTTCAAAACCTAAGCATGTCAACCCCCAATATAAAGATATCAACACGGTGTGGACTGCACGAGTTGTTATAGTGGTCAGGAAACAGATTAGACGAAAATCACAGCGCTCTGTACGTTGTGGCCACAGATCTAAATATTTCGAGATCGTCAATGCACAATATACGGCCAAATGATCTCGGATTTCAAGCTTTCCGGAAACGTAAGGTTCACGGAGTTTCGGAACCTTCCAAGCAGAAACGACTCGAAAGAGCAAGTCTGCTTTTGTCGGGGCACGGTGGGAAACAATTTATCTTTTTCCGACGAAAAGTTATTCGTCTTGCAACAATCCCACAATGTCCAGAACGACAGATTGTGGGCTCTCTTCGAGAACTGTTCCAGAGAGTGATAGGAATATTCCACGGTTCCAAAGTGCTGCGTCAGTGATGGTTTGGGGAGGAATTTGCAAGCGAGGCAAATTACCACTGGTTTTCATCGAAAAAGGCGTTAAAGTGAATGCCGTATATTATAAAACGGAAGTTTTGGAGAAAGTTGTCAAGCCATATGTACAAGAGGTGTTTGGAGATGATCACTATGTGTTTCAGCAGGACGGAGCGCCATCGCATACTGCAAATCTCGTTCAGGGCTGGTGCCGAGAAAATTTGACCGACTTTTTGGACAAGAATGAATGGCCTCCCAGTTCACCAGATCTGAATCCCTAGGATTATTTCGTATGGTCATACATGCTGGCAAAGGTAAATGACCACAGGGCGTCTAATATGAACCAATTCAAACCCGTAATCAAACGAATTTGGGACGAAATGCCGATGGAAGTCGTGCGTGCCGCCTGTGACGGTTTCGAAAAACGTCTGGAGCTAGCCAAGAAGGATAAAGGCGGTTTCATTCCAAAACATATGCTATAGTTGATCAGTATTATATTGCAATATAATGGGTAATGTTATCAATAAAATCTGGATTATCGATTTGAAATAAATAGAGTTTCATTTTGTATGAGAATATATTGGACACGGTGTAAGTCAACAGGTACAGTTCGGAATTCAGAGGAACGGAAATGTTCTCTGGACCCCTCTGGAAATAATTTGAAATAGGTTGTTTAACATGGCACCTTAGTCGAGGCGCCCACTGATGTGGCGGAGGTGTGGTATCACTTACCATGTCAAAATATCGAGTCAAAGTCTTGTGTCGTGAGGTGAACGTCGACAAGCTGTTTTAACATGCTAAGGCCTGTACTCGAAAAAAAAAATGCACCATTTTTATCCGTGTGTAACTTTTTTGTCCGTGGGTAAAAATTGATGAAAATCTGGGTATAACTAGTGGAGTGTATAAGGAGTATAAGGAGTGAATTGTTTGCATGTGCAAAATAACAATCGGTACAGTGATTATTGAGATGTCGTCGAAACAAGAAGAAAATCGCCGGAGAATTTTGCGCGCCGTCATGGAAAATCCGACTGCGACCATGAGATGGATCGGAAGACAACTGGGAATCATCCATACAACTGTGTCTCGGGTGGTAATCTTTTAAGGAGTCCCAGACGACCGAACGGCGGGCTGGAAGTGGAAGAAAAGCTGACCCTGTGAAGGCCCGGAAGGTGTTGGATTGTTTCAAGTGTAATCCGAACCTTTCGATTCGCGACGTGGCTCTGAAGGCAAAGTGTTCCGCCTGGTTCGTCATGAAACGAGCTGGGCTTCGTGTATTTAAGGTCCGCAAGGCACCGAACCGGCGTGATCAACAAAACACGGCGGCCAAATCCCGTGCAAGGAAGCTGTATCGAGAGTGGTTAACGAAACCGAAGATTTTGGGCTATAATGAAGGCCAAAGTTCGAAAATCGTCCAAGGTGTTTAAGAATGAGCTGGAGTTGAAGAAAGAATGGATGAAAGTGACCAAAAAGGTCGGCTTCACCATTGCACAAAATGTGATGAGAAATCTTGAGGAAAGGTGCGGGCTTTCAGCGATGGAAAGGAAATTGAATAAAGTAATTATGCCAAAACATAATCCATATGTATCATTGAATTTCACGCCAACTCATCCAGTGTTTGGCAGCACCCTCTCAGAATCCAATGAAACTTTGTGGGTGTGTAGACTATGTCTTTTCAAGCAACTTTGCATACTTTGTTTTTTTTTTAAAATTTATCTAGACTGCCATTTGAAAAGGGCTTAAGTTTTTTGATCGTTTTTTTTTAAATCAACATAACTCAAAAAGGACAAGACTTACAAAAAAGTGATGTATGGGTGACTTTTAGAAAATTGTCTTAACTTTTATGAAAAAAAAAAAATTGTAAAAAATTGTAAAATCGATTTTTACACGCTAAAAAAAAAATATTTTAAAATTTAAAGTCAATTTGCAAAAAATGGCTATCTTAGAATTGGACGAAATTTTTTTTTAATAAAGGCAATATAATTGTCTAAAAGTTCGCCATACATTGCGAGATGGGCACTTTTAAGGAAAAAAAGTTTTTCTAACAACAAATTTTTCATGTCCTATTTTTACCGTGTATCGCGCGCAACTCGTCTTATAATTTGGTCCTAAAACCTCACAGAAGCCAATTAAATTTAATTATAATGACAATTTGGATTTTTTAAGGGTCTTTGAATGTTTGAAAAATCAAGGCTACCATTTGGAAAGGGCTTATTTTTAAATTATTAATTTTTTTATTACCTTTAGTGATAATACAATAAAATCAGGTGGTTGATCCTGTTTATTACCAAAACTTTGAAGTATATTACAAGAAAGACAATAAATTGGAAAACAAAAGCTTTATCATAATATCTGAAGTATTGACCCATGACTCAATAGCAGTTCAGTTGTTTGTATCAAAATTGCTAGATTTCATTAAACAAAATTCAATATATTGCTCAACAATTATTTTCATGTCAGATGGAGCAGCGGCCCATTATAAGAACAAAAAGAACTTTGTCAGCTTGTGCAATTTCAAGTCCAAGTATGGATTGGAAGCAGAATGGCATTTGTTGCAACGTCTCATAGGTTTATTTGAAGCTATTGTTGGTACTTTCAAGCGAATGGCAAAGAGAGCAAGCCTTGCTCAATATTATGGAAACACAATCAAAACTCCTCGGGAACTATATGACTGAGCAGTTGAACAGTCAAATAAAATTATTACAAAACTGAATTTCTGCTTCATAACAACTGAACAGTATGCAAAAATTTCAGAAGAACTTGACGCGAAAGAAGTGATCACCAGTTTGTTGCTCGCCCAGAAGAAGCCGAAAGAGATTGCCAATGTGGTAGGATGCCATTTGGCAACAGTTTACCGCATAAAAAAAGTCCCTGCAGGATGGTTCTAAGCAGCGGAAGCCGGGAAGCGGACGTCCGCGCTTTGCACGCACGCCGAACGTGATCAAATCGGTCCGTGCAAAAATTGCTCGCAACCCGGTGCGTTCCATAAAAAAAACATGCAAAGGAAGCCAATATTTCGGAGAAATCCATGCGGAGAATCATCAAAGAAGGCATCAACCTGCATGCATCTTCCAGAGCCAGAGTGAAACGCCACTTGATTACGGACCAGGTCAAGGAACTACGAGTGGCTCGTTCCAAGAGATTGCTTTCCTTGTTGAAGAAGGAAAAAATGATAATCCTGTTCTCCGACGAAAAGCTTTTCAGCATCGATGCTGTGGCCAACAGCCGCACGGACCAGTTCATTTCACCGCAGAAAATGGAGAACGCTCCGGCAAAAGTGAAATTCAAATTTCAAACCAAACACCCGGTTGGTGTCATGATGTTTGGCTTGGTGGCGTCCAACGGTTTGAAAATGCCGCCTGTTTTCATTGATGCTGGAGTTAAAATCAATACCGAAGTGTATATCGGTATTTTAAAGGACCATGTGCTTCCCTGGGTGAAGGCTTCTCCGAGGACCAAAACGTTGTCCTATAGCAGGATGGAGCGCCGTGTCACACGTCTAATCGAACCCAACAATGGTTGAACAATAACATGAAGTTTTGGCCGAAGGATTTGTGGCCCCCTAGCAGTCCAGATCTTAATCCGTTGGATTATTCGATTTAGGCATATGTTGAAGCACGAGCTTGAAAAACATCACACCCTAGTGTGAAAACCCTGAAGTCAACCATAACACGCACATGGCAGTCAATGTCGGAGGACTACGTCCGAAAGGCATGCTCTGGCTTCCGGCGTTGGCTCGAGAATGTTATTAATAAAAATGGAGGACACATTGAATAAATTTGTTTAAAAGGACTTTATAAAGATACTACACTCGAAAATGTTGATAATATTGCTTGAATTAGTTGAAAATGGGGTTTGAAAGAAATAGAACAAATTTTGGCATTATTTTCTGCCGCACCCTGTAGGTCTATTTCCGCAATAATTTGGACACCCAAAATGTGAGGTAAAACACGCATGAAGCATTTTATTTCCAATATAACTATGCATTTCATTAGTTTTGGATATGGATTACAAATTCACACGATCAAAACATCGTTATTCTGCACTGACATACAAATCTCGAACTTTACTCCATCAATGAGGGTTTATAACAGAATTCTTAGTGACCTTTCTTCCCGCTCTGGTTCATTTCTATTCTATCGACGTAAGTTTCATCGTCGATAATGCCACATAAATATTTCGTCAATGTAGTTTGCTAGCACGTGATTTTGCCATCAAATTTTGATTATCATTGCGGTTGAGGGCTTTTTTGGACTATGCAAGGCTTTAATCTGGAACGTAGCTTTGATTCCTGGTGGCATTCCTATTTTCTTAGCCACAGTTCGAATAGTTCCTCTCTAGCATCTTCTACACCTTCCTGTCCATAGCACCCACACGTTAAATATTTTCGTCTCTTCTTGCTTCCCTTTCCATAGTAAATCGTTCAGAAAAAGTTTGGAATTACGCTGTGGACTATTTTTATTACGTCTGTACAAGATTCGTTTGCGCACGTTTTTTTTTTTATTCGTCGACATTATGAACAGTACACAGTTGATGATGATGATGATTATGTAATACTACCATCTATTGTAGCAAGGTAACTTTACATAGCAGTGGAATAATTTGAAAAACGATTTGGTTAGGATTCTATTGTTGTTTGTGATCATCATGCTCCTGTATGAAGGGCCAAAAACGTTTGGGCGGGCCCGTAAGCAGAGACACTTACGCGAAACCCACGGATATAGGGAAGAGAATCTCCTTTCAAAAGCAAGTTTACACTCACAGCACTAAAATCGAGCCCTCGATTGACAGCATAAACCCAATAGATGGGGTCGAAGAGCCCGCCCTCGATCCACGAAATGTTAACAATAGGGAGGAGGCAGTCCTATGCTCCCTATCCAAATCGTTTCACTTGGGTGCCCTGATGGTCTCTCCTTTTCCCCGTTATATGTTATTTAATATTTCTAGGGTTTTTTTTTCATTAGGGTGAATCTACAATTGAGAGATTCTCTCCTGGCTCGCTCTCTTTCATTCATAAACCAATCACCTTTATGTTTTTCATTCTACTATTGTAGAGTATGCTAGCCAGCACTGTTGTGTTTCGATCTGTACTAAAGAATCCCTCGAAAGTTTTATAAAGGCGCTGTAATGAATGAAATAGAGCGAGTCAGGAGAGAATCTCTGAATTGTAAATTCGCCCTAATGAAAAAAAAAAACCCTAGATTTAGTATATTTTGTACACAAAAAATTTAAGATTTCATTATAGAAAAAATGCGTAAAAAGAGCGGATACAGTAAGTCAATACGGGAACATAATATGCGTATGTATCAAACATATCTGACATCCAATGGATTGTTACTGAAAAATATATAAATATTATATATGTATTAATATCCTAGTAGTCCTGGAAAAGCTGAAAACAGAATAGATCATTCCAAATATCAAAGATAAAATTTCAATAAAACATATTATTTTATAAGAAATGCTGTAATATTTTTTCTTAATACTGTTCTAGCAACATTTCAATGATAGCAATTGGAGTGAACGAAGAGTCCGGTTGGGTAATTTCTAAAATAAATGACTTATCTTACCATAATACCAGTAACACAATATTAAAATATAATCCTACATTGCTTACAAGCACATGCCAGTCTTTTATGAACATAGTAGTTGAAGTTCAGAAGTGAAATTTTAAATTAAATGTTATGCTGAAATTCTGAAAAACAAATTGAGCCTTTGCTGCTTGTCATGTTGCTCCAGAGTCTTACATGGTTTTAGAATGCAAAGATGATTCCAAAGCGTGCTGAAATTGTTAATAAAATGAGAATAGAAAATATATAATATGATTTAAAGGTACACGATCTTCAGTCGCACCCCCTCACTTTGCTATTTTCAGATTGACAACATTGCCCAGGCTACGCCAACCAGCGTCTCCATGTTTCAGCTGGCAGTCTTTTGTGATCATATGACTCGTGGAGGCGTGAGGTAGGAACTTGTGAGGACCAGAGGTCGGTCGCACCCTCCATCGAAATTGTCAACTCACCATTTGAAGCCCATTATGAACAGTACACAGTTTGAATGAAACCTTTAATTATCTGCGTTATCTAATGAGCATGAGCATGATTGACCGCCCACGGATGCTATTTCGTAATTGCCAGATCAGCTGTATTTACACAACGAACCAACAGATGGTGTTAGGGACTAACATACATCCTGAATGTTTAAAAACTGGTGACCCATTATACCGGCGCCGGCCATGTCCGAATGCTGGTCAAGTAGGGAAAAGGAAGGAACGTGTTGATGTGATACTCGCTCTGAAGGAAACCGGGAAATCCTCTCTCCCCCCCCCCAAAACCCCCGGGTTGTTGGATAGGAGGGAAAAGGTAACAGGGGGGGGTTTTTTTGGGCGCCACACCCCAAAAAAAAAATAACACCAACCCCCCAAAACACCGCTCCACCAAGCAACAGAACATCGAACGCCAGTTGCACCGCACCCCGAATAGTCCGGCACCTAATCACCGTAAACTCGTAAATAAAATGAAAAAAAAAAAAACAATGAGAAAAAGTCTAGAAAATGAGAAGAAAGATTATAAAACTTCATTTAATTACAACTACCATTATTGCTTATCTTGATAGATACGCATATTTCGTCTACAATGTGCAGACTTTCATCAGTGTCGTGTGCTAATACTCGACTGGTACACGATCTACAGGTAATCGATGGGTGAATGACCACCAGGTCATTCAAGAGCATAGCAAGATGCTAGGAAGCGGACTGGAGGATTTAATGAGCAAACTTCCCCGCTAGAGTTTTCTCTGGCATAGCAAATAGAAATTCGTTTTCGAAAATCACCGTAAGTATTTCGCGGTACATTTCTAGAAATGGTCGAAACTGAGTCAGCGGATGAACGGAGTAGAGCTGCACCAAATATTCGGTCGGCCAGGAATTTCGGCAAAGCAGTGCGATGCCGATGCAGTGCGATTTCGGCAAAGCAATTCCAGAATTCCCTGGGTCCCGATCCGTTTGCAGATGAAGTTCCTGGAAGCATAAGGATCTCTGCAGTGGTTTGCTCCCTGCTCACCATTGCCTATTATTTCGGCAATTATTTGATCCTTTAGAGCATCGCGATCTTTTTCTGGGATGAAATTAAGTTTGAATCTTGTATCGATGATTGTAGCGTATGTGAAAATGCTCTCTTGCATAAAAGTCTTGAAACGCAAGTTTAGGTTATGGAGCAGTAATTCCTTTATGGATTTTACTGTGCTTCGCCAGGTATAAACGAAGGGTGGCGATGTTGTTTATTACCTTTGAAATGCATGAATCCTCAGCAAATATAAGACGTGTTTTTCTGCGTTATCTAATACACATGAAGATTATGCTAGATTTGGCATAAAATAATGAGATCTTTCATGTAAATTTTAAACAAGATATCGCTCGGTTATAAAGGTCGGTTATACGGAAGACTGCAAACAATGCTGTATGCTGTATGAAAGATAGCAAAGAATAACATTGTTTACGCTTGCTTTGGCGTGCAATCAAATGAGGGGAAATTTATCGCGGCTGTTCAAATTCATTATTTTGTTTCTGTGTACGAATGCTTTTGAAATGTCGAAACCGATCATTGTTTTCTTAGGCATAGAAACTTAGCTCTGTTTCAGTGAAATATTTCACTCATGGCTAAAACATTATAAAATAACAGTGTTTTAAAAGTAACCAGATAATCGCGGATACAATCCTTCTATGTATAAATGTATGAAATGCGGCACAATCCCATTTAAATGTATCATCTCAAATATTTTTTGCTCGGGGATTCAGCATAAGCTGACAATCATGAGAAATACTTTAACAAGTTTGTATGTTGCATTCGCATTTAAGCCTCCAAAAATACTCGCTGCACTTTACTCTCATGCTCAGAAAATTCTTGGACCACAAGACACGTCTTTATTGAGCAAATTTATTTTTAAACTTTCATGCATCAACTGTTGCACCCATTTGAGGATGGCATTCAGTTGCGGTAATTTAACACGTCGTACAAGATTCATTTCATATGCCATAGACGATGCATAATGTGAAATATATTTCTGTTTGCTGAAGAAATTTGCCACCGCTGTCTCGAATTCCCACATAAGCGGTTGGTACTGCACGACGAGGGAACATTTCGTATGCACCAGAGTGCTCAAGGCATATTTCCGGCTCATAGAATCTGATTCGACTTTGTTCTCGAAGATGACGAAGACGACGGCAACGATGATGATGATGTCAATTCTGAAACATACCAAAACTCACCCTACCCAAAACTTGTGAATCGAGGTGGCACGGCATATTCTAATCAGATGAAACCATACAGATTGTTTAACAATATGCATAAAAATCCAACTTGAATTAATTGGTGCGAACCCAAAAGTGTTGTGAAAATGTAGTTGAATAAGTGGATAATTTGAGCTCAACGTACGATGAAATATTTCTCTTTTCTTTCACAGCAAATGCTGCAATCATTCTGCTTACCATGATCCTTTCTATAAAGACGAAAGCTTTTTTATTTGCCATCATCAACTAGCCGACAAACAATATTGTTATCAAGCAATCATTAATATTCAAATGGGTTTCCTTACAATCGTTTCATTGTGTAGAAAGTTTTCCATCCGCAATTTTCTAGTTGAAGAGCATTCTCCTGGAACCTGAGGCAATCGATTCTCATTATGATGCTGAAGCCATTTAGAAAGCAATCCATCTTCAATTGCATTTTAAAACTCATTTAAAGTTTCACATTAAATGATATCGTGTTCTCAGAACCTAACAACCCAGCAGATGTCAGTCATGGTGTTTGCACAGAAATGCCTGTCTGTAGCATGGGCGAAAAACACGCACATAAAGCCGTAAAATGTCATGGAACATGTAACAGATACAATTTCATCAACACCAACATCGTCAGCAGCGGGCACCGGGTTCTGCCGTAAAAGTCAACCGAAACTCGGAGGCGTATCGTGTCAAGCGAAAAGTTTATCAGAAAAGTGCTCCCAATTTATTTTGATGACGCGATTCAATCATCCCTGACATGTCATGTGGTTGAAAGGATAATGGAAATTTGAACTCCTTCCCTGGTGGCCTGGCTGGTTCGGCTCGGCCCTGCTCCGACACGAGCTTTCCATTTCGTATCAACGTGAGAGTGAAATTTAGTCAAGAGTTCAAAGCTATGCCGAGCTTTTTCGGTAATAGGTGGGGTAGAGAATCAATAATACGTCTGGATCGATAGTTCAATTCAGGAGTTACAAAAGATACGATGTTAGATAATAATAAACTGGTAGAGTATTCATTCAATTGATTAACCTTGAGATAAACTCGCGTAAACATTTGACAGTAAGAGCATCTGAAGACTATTTTTGCTTGAAATACTATCCGGTCAAACGGGGAAATGCATGTTTTTTTCTGTAAATTTCACAAAAAAAAATTAATCCTAAGTAAACTTGCTAAAATATTACTAGTCTATCTATTTTTGTCTTGAGATTTCTATTAGTTTGGATAAGTTTTTTGGTTTATTGAATTTTTTTTAAACTTATCATTGAATGACATAAGCGATATAAGGTGAGATTTTTCAGATTGTGTATCATGACTGTAACAGTGCTCAGAATCTCAGAATGGTTCTAGCGATGTGAAATCTCTGTTTTTACTCTCCCTAAAGACCACACGTGATGGAAAAACAGAGAAAAACATTGCTGGTAAAAATGAGAAGTTGTGTTTTCAAAATATATAATTGGAAATTGATTTTGATTGATTTTGATTGATTCACATCGCTAGAACCATTCTGTGCCATTGACAGTATTTGAGCACGATCAAACGCGTACATTTTTGCCAGTCAAGGTGGCGAATCTATTCCTGCCTTAACCCACCCCGCATGGGGACGTGTGGCAAAAGTGTGTGCGTTTGCTTCGAAATACTACTTAACAAAAGCCCTACGCTCAATTTCAAACTACTTCTATTCAATTTCATAACCTGCCGAGCTCTATCAAACGATTTAACAAAGTCAACGTCAATCGGTTGTGTGTTATACAGGGTGTTCAATAAGTTCATACAACTTTTCATCGTTGTGTAGGTGCGCACCATGTGCATTCTGTGTACTGGTATTGGTGTCAGCTTTAGCCATAGCTAACCGACGCTTACGGTGTCGATTTGCTGTCATTTGTTATACATTTAACTAATCATGTTTTTTGTTGTTGCATGAAGCACGTAATGTAGAAAACAGAAATTTCACAAGGCTAGAACTGCTCTGTGCCATTGGCGGTATATGAGCACGATCAAGCGCACACTCTTTTGCCTGTCAAAGGGGTACTCTTCTCCTTGCCTACCTCGCACTGGGGTAGCTAGGTAAGAGATTGTGTGCTCGATCGGATGCCGCCTTTCAAACATGCCCAAAGCTCAATTTCAACTGAAGCGGCCGTTCGCTAACTGGGCTAAGTGCACAGCCCAGTTAGCGGATGCTGCTCGGTAACTGGGCTGACATTTCAAATGTAAATAAATTTCAAGGGGGCTTTCGATCAGATTTTGTTTGTCATATCTTATTGCGCAATACATACATTAAATAATGTTTTCATGCTCTATACATTATTACGATGTAGCATATTGTGCACCCCATTGTGCAAAATATTTGACTCATTATGTATGGGATTACGACTCAATTTCGTACACTTTAACAATTTTTCACTCCTGCACAAACCTTATTTGCCTTTTACATGCCTCCTGCTAATTTTGACAACAAAATGTCAAATACTGATTTTTGAAGTTTAATTGCTGTTTAACTGGGCTATAATTAGCAGGTGATACGGTCAAAAAAAAACCCCCATTCAACCAATTTTAATTAAAACCCCGCTAAAAAAACTTTCTCTTCATATATTTGGTCAAGGGAAAACGCGTGTTCACTACTGGGATCCCATGGTGTTGAGAAGATAGTTTCCAATTTTCAAAAACACTATAATTAAATTTCTTTTTCAAGTTCAATTAGTATAAAATTCAGTGAAAAATTATTTTCAGTTAGGCTTCCGCTTTTTCCAAACAAGGATTTTTAACGTTAAACAAATGTCTCGTATATTTTTTAAACCTCCTCCTTTTCCCCCCTCCCCCTACCCCGAAATGAATTTCGTAACCAACCAATCACTGTTTCTCTCTCCACAATGATATTGCTGCTGGAATTGCCGGGAATTATTTTTGTTTAACAAATATTAACATTCGTCTACAAATTTTTACTTAAACAAATTCTCGTATATTTTATAAACATTCATATTCCCTACACATCCTAGAAAAGGCATTGCATATCCTTTTTTCCTTTTTCTCTGAATCTACAAATAATTCTTAGACTTCGACTCCACTTTTCCCTACTTTTCCTACTCATCAAATATATTCCTTTGATAATTTATTTATCCTCTAATAAACATTACCGAGGCGGCGCCCACTGATGTGGCGGAGGTGTGATATCTGCTAGCATGTGAAAATATCTTGCCGACGTTTGCCTCACCCCACACTACTTTGACTCGATGTTTTGACATGTTATGTGATGCCACACCTCCGCACGGGCCCCCCAGGTACTCCACACCCACAAATTTTCGCACACATGTCGTGTGTCACCACCATCCTTCACCACCAAAAATACACGATCCAACCCCCAACAACAATAAAAAAAAACCTAACCACCCCCCATGCGCTTTTTTTTTTACCATTGCCTCCTCCTCTATAAAAAGGTCACATTTTTGAACTGTATTCGAACTTATTGACCACCTCCCACACCCCCAAAATCTCATTGATGCCAATCAGATTTTGTATACAAGGACTTTATCATCAATTTTTTTCGGAAGCCTTATATAAGCCCTTCAAACTGAATATTCCAGCTAATAGAGGAAACGTCCCTTTTGCTAAAAGAGTTGTTATTTGTATGTGTGAACTTTTGTTCGAGAGACTTTTGACTACCGAAACCATTGTTTACAAAATCATATTCTCCTTTTTGATAGGTTGGAAATTATTTCTAAAATGTAATCGTAGTGCCGTTAGGCTGTTGTGTTTGTATAAAATTAGACACATGAATTATTTTGGGATATTTGGCATATGGTGACACTGGAATTATTCTCTTGTAGATTCTGCTCTGTTTTATTTACAAGCGAGACTTCTACAGATTCGCCCGTGGCGTGTTCCCCGGAGTGTGCTGCCAATGGCGGTTATCGAAAGACTCGCGTCAATATGGATTAATTTCGTAAACATTTGGAACAAAAAGATTCCTTCATCGAACAGAAACATTTCTTCCTCCGTCTCCATCGTCGTGTCACACCAGTGAGAAGCAACATCACCCGTACGGTCTCAGAAAGCTGGTGGTGATGGCCCATCACTGATGGGTTCTAGGCGTAGTTTAAATTTGTGTGTGTTTTTTTTCAACAATGTTATTCATTGTCCTGTAACTGCATATCTGTCCCACAATGGCTTCTTTTGAGAGAACTGAAAGATTTGTTATAATATTTGGTCACCTATAGAGAAAAAACATGACCTTTCTGTGCTAATCCTTGATTACTAGGTTAAGTTCTTTACGTAGCAATTTTCATTTACGAAGTAGA
The DNA here is from genome assembly GCA_024533555.2 of Aedes koreicus. Lineage (NCBI taxonomy): Eukaryota > Metazoa > Arthropoda > Insecta > Diptera > Culicidae > Aedes > Aedes koreicus. The sequence continues at coordinate 1,581,060 of JAHHFK020004312.1, read as the reverse complement.
CAAATTAACAATGCGAAAAAGAAGCAGAGAACAGAGAAGAACTTTCAAACAAATAAATAAAAAAAGCATAACAGCTTAATTAAGTTAGAATTCACATTTATTCGGGATAGTTTTCACTTAAGGTGTCTGTGTAGAGTGGTGAGAGATAGAACAAAAGGGTTCATTGTACTTTAGCACTTATTCATTCCATTCATCGGTGGTGGCACTTAACTATGAGAAACGTATTGTCACGTGTAACGGGTGACTTGCCGCGATCTTCACTACTAACCATATAAAAAACCCTTTCCTTAAAACACAGAATCTTTCATAAATTTTCAGGAACAGCCAAACATAAAAGGAACGCCTCTTCAAAAGCCGCGTACGTTGGCTTCTTCATGACTCAGCATCAGTGATGATGACAGCAGCAACAATTTTTTTTAATTGAAAAGATCGGTATTACTGCTCATCAAAATTTGAAAATCGAATTCATAACTAATTGCTTGTTCTCCTAAATTTAACATGAAAAATAAACAAAACTTGAATCAATAAACAAGACAAATTAATGAAATAATTAAAGGGTGGAAACGGTCAAAAATTGGTCAAACATGATTAGGTGCACACTGATTAGTTTATGATATAAATTATCAATCTTTATTTATTTTTGAAATTCATCGCCTTCAAAACACAGGACAATTATTTGATTAGGCTTCCGATTTTCCAAATGCGAACTGTTCGGCCTTACGTTTCAAACCTTCCACCGCTGTTATATCCACCTTATTTGATGCTGAACACCAATTTGCCTTGAACTCTTTTTAACTTCCAATTGTTATTTTGAGTTCTCTTGAGGTTTCTCTTTACGATTGCCTAATATTTTTTTCAATTGGGCGCAGTTCCGGCGAGGTTGGAGGGGTTTTCTCCTTGGGTACGATTTGCACACTATTGGCGGTATACCATCCTTGAGCCATTTTTCCCTAGTGGCAAGAAGCGAGGTCTGGCCAAAAAAGCACGGAACAACTATGTTTCTTCAAGAAAGGCAATAAGTGTTTTTGCAAGCATTCTTTTACACAAATATCTTGGTTGACAGTGCCAGTTATCACGAAACTTTCGCTTACTAGCCCACAGGTGTAAATCGCCTGTCAAAACAAGTATTTTTTCGGGAACTTTGACATTTTTTTCTGCATAAACTTATTTTGAACCTTTCCTTTTCCGGTAGCCATATAAAACTCTTGACCTGGGAGCTGCTTGAAATCAGCCTTGGCGTATGTTTCACCATCCACTACGACGCAATCAAACTTGGTCAACAAACTCGTACAACTTACGCGCTCTTCCCTTGGCTGTTGTGTTTGGCTTATCATCTCGATTTGGTGTCCCTGTAACCTTATATGTTGACAGTCCAGTTCGTTTCTTTGCTCTTTGCTCTGTTGTGTGAGACCTTTCCAATCTGTTTCCGATATCTCTGATGGAAAGGTTGGGATTGCGTTTGAAAATGCTGGCAACTATTCTTCCGGTCGCTGTGGCTTTCTGGTTTCTGTTTCCTCCTGATCCCGGCTTCCTGGCAGTCGTCAGACATTCTCCGAACAGTTTGATAACATTTGTCACTGTTGATTCGGCAATATTAAGTGATTTTGCCAAGTCGGCGTGGGAATAATTTGGATTTTGCTATTACGCGTGTAAAATTTTGATACGCTCTTCTTCTTGCTTCGACGCCATTTTGACAACTGAATAGAAAATGACAAAAAAAAAACAGAGTCAACATTTTGTACGCATACACCTACAAAATGGGGGGTGTTCATGTTTTTTAAACGCACAATTTAAAAAACTACGCAATATTTGAGTCGACCATGTTTTGACTGTTCTATCCTTTATTTACACTTCCGATGAACAATACCCACCTCAGGGTAAATAAACACTCAATATTTGACATTCAAACACATAACATGGAGTATATAAAATGTTTCATGTTTAAACATATACTAATAATATTGGTGTGTTCCTTTTTACAATATATACATTTTTCTAAATAAAGCTGCCGCAGTAATTAAGGAATGATTGTTACCACACAATCGGTTACAAATTGCAACTTTCCATTACTATATAATTAATTTGGCATTAAAAATAGATTTTTGCTGAGTTTATTTCCAGAATTCCTTTAGTTCCTTTTGAACTCATTGGCAGCAGTAACTTTTCAATTACTACGCATACATGCGAAATGTTTTGGCAGGCCATGATGTACAGGGTGCGGCAGAAAATAATGCGAAAATTTGTTCCATATCTTTCAAATCCCATTTTCAACTAATTCAAGCAATAATACCAACATTTTCGAGTTCAGTTATCTTTATACAGTCCTTTTAAACAAATTTATTCAATGTGTCCTCCATTTTTATTAATAACATCCTCGAGCCGATGCCGGAAGCCAGAGAATGCCTTTCGGACGTAGTCCTCCGACATTGACTGCCATGTGCGTGTTATGGTTGACTTCAGGGTTTTCACACTAGGGTGCGATCTTTTGCAGGCTCGTGCTTCAACATATGCCCAAATTGAATAATCCAACGGATTAATATCTGGACTGCTAGGGGGCCACAAATCCTTCGGCTAAAACTTCATGTTATCGTTCAACCATTGTTGGGTTCGATTGGACGTGTGACGCGGCGCTCTATCCTGCTATAGGACAACGTTTTGGTCCTCGGAGAAGTTGGCCTTCACCCAGGGAAGCACTTGGTCCTTTAAAATACCGATATACACTTCGGTATTGATTTTAACTCCAGCATCAATGAAAACAGGCAGCATTTTCAAACCGTTGGACGCCGGATGTTTGGTTTGAAATTTGAATTTCACTTTTTCCGGAACGTTCTCCATTTTCTGCGGTGAAATGAACCGGTCCGTACGGCTGTTGGCCACAGCATCGATGCTGAAAGGCTTTTCTTCGGAGAACAGGATTATCGTTTTTTCCTTCTTCAACAAGGAAAGCAATCTCTTGGAACGAGTTACTCGAAGTTCCTTGACCCGGTCCGTAATCAAGTGGCGTTTCACTCTGGCTCTGGAAGATGCATGCAGGTCTTCTTTGATGATACTCCGCATGAATTTCTCCGAAATATTGGCTTCCTTTGCAAGTTTTCTTATGGAACGCACCGGGTTGCGAGTAATTTTTGTACGCGGACGTCCGCTTCCCGGCTTCCGCTGCTTAGGACCATTCCGCAGGGACTTTTTTATGCGGTAAACTGTTGCCAAATGGCACCCTACCACCTTGGCAATCTCTTTCGGCTTCTTCTGGGCGAGCAACAAACTGGTGATCACTTCTTTCGCGAACATTTTGACGAATTTGCAATAAAACAAATAGAACGTTTGGATGCAGCACTTGAAAGTAAACACTAACAAATACACTTTCGATAGAAAGTAGTCACTAGCTACATGAATTAATCCAATACTCAAGTTTGAACATATTATTTTGAATGCCACGCCTGGTCAAAAGTATACATAAGTTAAACCAAATTAAAGTTAAAGTTAAACATTTTCATCATAAGGCAAACTTATCCTTTTCACTTGGTTGTGTTAAATTTTATACGTGTACACTAAATAAGTTTCATGCAAAAGTGTTATTGGGTTTATGTTTTTGTATTAAATTAATAGTAAAAGGCAATTCTATTAAAAAAAAAATCTTTGTGGTACATGTATGAAAATGGTTAAATTTACCTAATTGATAGCCACTTCAAGCAAATGAAGACAAGCAAACAAAAACGTCAAAAGTGTGTACAATACTGAAAAAATACTTATAAAAGGGTATTCTCATACTGTTGAGCAAAGATATGTTTTGGAATACAAGGGGCAAAAAAACCCTAAGCAAAGTACTCATTTTGAATATATAGCGAAATTGAATTGAATTAGGCGCTAAATTTCAATACAATCCGTGTTTCTAGGTACATTTTGCTGAAATCTGCTTTTATGTATATTGAATGAAAGTAAAGATTGTTGAACAAAAACTGACTAAAATTTCTATTTTTGAGAAACTTTTTAGCACAGAACTTTGTCAAAACTAAATAAAACCACCTTCAATGGTCAAGAACCAAGTTTAACAACTTTTAAGGATAGTATATTCTCATCAAAATTTGTACTGGGCTTAACTTAACATGAATAGAAGTTATCTTTCTTGCTCCTTTGGATATACAACTTTTTGAATTTTAGTGAGCATGTCCAATATAAAAGTTTAATTTCATTTAAAAAAAAAAAACTTCTTTCCACAACAAGTTAAAGGTCATTTTTTTTGTTTTTTTTTATAGCACTCTACCACATGTTATGATTTCGTTGTCTGAACTAAGCTATAGATGCCTTTTTTGTAGGCAGTAAAACTATCAAAGATCGAATCAATATGACGGGATATAATGAAAACCTCGTTAAGTTACAACTTAAAACATGATTTATTCTCTTGCGATAGAAATGATGACAAATGATATAAAACCGATGCCTTGAGTGTTACTCGAAAACGATAATTTTTTTGCATTCTCTGTCAGAGACAGGGTCGATAGTCTTACAGCGTCCAACCTTCCCTTGTTAGAAGTTGAAATGTAAAATCTCGTTAATCCGATAAGCTGATAGGGATTTGAATCTATAAACAACTCTTTTCTTCATTCGAACACTCGCCACAACGCCTTACAGCATGTAGCAAATTTCAACTTCTGGTGTGCTTTTGTGGCTTAATCAAGTTAGACTGACTCATCGGGCAGGAACATGTCGATGGAATAAAGTAATCTGAAAGACAAAAGAAGAGTCACAATTGTTAATTAAAAGCGACAGGAAAATAGATTCCAAAGCATTAATATATCAAAGTCAAGCCCATTCACCCTCTCATTGTAACCATAATTTAATCCTATCGGAATCATTTACGCTGTCACTCCCACTCACCGCTGACGAACGCCTTCCGTGGATCGGTGCGAATCTTTTCGCCACCGGTTTTCTTTCCGGTCACAACAAAATTGATATGATCCCCCAGGCCAAACCGCAACGTTGACGACTCCAGTACAAAGCACCCATTCCGTTCGCCAATCGAATCAACATTCAAATCGAGTTTTTGTGGCTGCTGCTCGGCTGTGCCACCGCGGCGGAAATTGGCATTCTTGAGTGCCTGTAGGCCAACCGCAGCAGTTGATGGTGCTCGTGGTAGGTAAGCGGCAAATCCGGACGATTCGTGAAACTTGAACAGCGGCCGGTAATCGGTGATTTTGCTCGACGCCTTGCAGCCATGTCCAAACACTACACTGCACGCCGAGCTACATTTTACCACGCTAGCGCGTGTATTAAATTCACCACTTTGACTTCGTGCTTCCAGACTAACACGCAACGCGGTGGGTACAACACCAATGTCAGTGCTCGTGTTTTGGCTTCGGACATCGTGTATGATGTTTCGGCAAACACCACAGCCGAGTGTTTCCGATTGTGTCCGATTGCGGAATACACGCGTGGTTAATTTATTTTATTTCTACCCGTGCCGTGCTTGTTAAACTCAATCAACTTATGCGCCCGTCACCCAACAGCCAAGAAAACAAACCTATAAGTCAAATTATCAAATTTTTAGAATCATCCGACGAGCATTGCTCTATCCGTGGTAACCAGTGTCATACTGGGTGTATGTTGAGAGCTTTCTTGTGATCGTAACCACTCGGCTCGGGTATTTTACCAAAAATCAAACACGGTGTCAAAAGCAAAACACGAGCTTGTACACTCGTGTCGCGTCCATTGCGTTGCGGGTTCATCTATAAGCACGAAACTAAAGTGGTGAATTACAGCCACATGGTGGTGTGTTTGCAGTCAAGTTCGGCTCTCGTGCAGAACGGTCTGGTGTTTTTACCACGAATGGCTGCTTCATAGTATTAGATATTTTGACATTAGATTGATATTCCGCGTCCATGTTGTGGAACTCATGGATCTTCTAAAATAATTCACAAGAGCAAACACGAACACCTTATTTTGTAAGGTTGCTTGTTGTGATTTGATGAACAAATATTTCAAAATATGTGTTGTTTGTAAGAAATGATTCACGGCAGAGAAGCGTTTGAATAATGTTAATTTCGGTCTATAAGACTAACATTTCAGAACAGAATTTTATGCTTACCGTTTCAAACTTTGCAATGATACTTAGCTCATCGTGATACCTAATGTTGTTTCGGTACCATCCTAGAGCCTTTGACGACTGTATTACAATATTAATTGATTTATCAATAGGGGGTTTTACTCTAAAAAAAAAGATGGTTTCCATCTATATTGATGACGGAGGTTTTTTCTAGCTCAGACATATTTTTTTAGACCTCAATTATTTTTTCTCGATTTGAAACAAAACAAATTTTTTTTACAAACTGGCATGAAGTTCACAAAGTGACATTTACGCAAAGTGCAGCAAGCTAGCCTGTCGGAATATGCAACGCGTTTTTGACATTTTTGATGTTTGAAATCAATGGTTGGTTCGTTAGTTTAGGTAGTCTGTTTTTTTTTTGTAGCGTTTTTCATGGTGAAATAGAATGGTGTTGTCTTGCAATCATTATTATTTTATAATATTTTGAAACAATTTTTTTAATAGTTGTCAGAATTAAAAAAATAAAGGAATGGGGGTATATTATTATATGTTTCATCGAAAAATGTCATAATCCACATACCTCTAAAATATCCTATTAGTTTAAGAAAAACTGAAAACAAAGTATAAACAGAATGAAAAAAATTCGGCTTCAAATTAGGAATTTCTGAATGTTTTAGTATTTAAAAATAAATTTGTTTTCGTGATGATATTTGAAAATAAGTTTCTTTGTTCAGGCTTAGCTGAATTAATTTTACAGCGGCAATTTTTCGTTTCACATATAAATTCAAAAAAACCTTAAAACTAAGTTTGAAAATTGGAAATATCATTCTTATCAATATGCAACTGGACAGCAATTTCTGCTAGAACCAAAAATGTGAAGAGAAAGTATTGAGAAAGCATAGAGCACGGCAGGTTGTGAAAATTGAATAGAAGTAGTTGAAATTGAGCGTAGGGCATGTTTGTAAGGTGGTATCTGATCGAGCAGATAGACTTTTACCTAGCTACCACAATGCATGGTAGGCAAGGGGGAAGGGAGCCCCTTTGACAGACCCTTCCCTCTTGACTACAACAGCTTCCGGGTCAGACTTTTCATGCCGCAATGCAAAGAAACTTTTTTTAACAAAATTTACGTAACTCTTTTTAAAGGTTGTACGGAATCAAATTGCACCACTTTTAAATGGCTGTAACTTTTTACCCGAGTATTTTCTATTGAAATTTGGGTGGAATTAGTTCAATGTGTATTTGTTTAGAATGGTTAATTCTACGGTGTCTCGTGTTTTAAATCGGTACCACGAACGTTTGACCATCGATCGGAAAGAAAAAAGTGGCACAAATTTATCTCGTATAGTGTTAAGAATCACAAGCGGGTAGTTCAAGCTTTCAAGAGGAATCCCAACAGTTCAGTTCGAGATGTGGCGAAGAAACTGAATCTAGCCAAAACTTTCGTGCAAGATGCAAAAAAACATGAAGGACTACACACGTACTAAGTCCAAAAGGCGCCTAATCGCGATAAACGGCAGAATACGGTAGGTAAAACACGTGCACGGAAGCTCTACACCCAGATGTGGACGAAACCACATTGCCTCGTTATGGATGATGAGATGTATGTAAAAGCAGACTTCCGGCAGTTTCCGGGGCTCCAGTTTTTCACTGCTCATCATAAATTCGATGTCCTTGAGGACGTTAGAAAGCAGAAGATGTCAAGGTTATAGGATTTCGCAAGCAATTTGCTCGTGTGGAAAGCGGAGCACTCCATTTGTGACAACTGGAACGGTCAATGGGCAGGTGTACCTAAAGGAATGCCTCCAAAAGCGTCTACTTCCTCTTCTGAGGTCACACGATGGTCCTACGATTTGCTGGCCGGATTAAGCCTCGTGCCATTACTCGAAGGAGGTTTTGGAGTGGTACAAGGCTAAGGAAAACAATTTCGTGCCGAAGCATCTCAACCCCCCGAACGCACCGGAACTGCGGCCAATTGAAAAGTACTGAGCCATCATGAAGCAGGCACTTCGGAAGCATCCTAAGAAACTAAAATCGGAAGAAGATATGAAGAAAAAATGGATTGCCACGCAAAACAAAAGTTGGTCCAAATGTTGTACAGGACCTTATGAGTATTGTAAAGAAGAAGGTTCGTGCATTTAGATATGGAATTGAAATTGAATAAAACGAATATGGGAAAATATTTATAACATGTTTTATTTTACTCTCTAAAAGTTTGAAGATGATTGGTTGAACGGGCGAATTTTGGCGAATATTTGTGTGTGTCGCAATTTGATTCCGTAAACCCTTTATTGTTTTCGTCACGATGTTTTTTCTTTCTCTACAAAAAAATGTATTATAAAACAAGAAAAAAGACACAAAAAAAAAAAAAAAATTTCGTTGCCGAAAAAAACAAAAAAAACCGTTTTTTCTTCCTTCCATTTCCTAAAAAAAAACAAAATAAAATTTCCGGGCAAAAAATGCCCCCAAAAAAAAAATTTTTGCAAAAGTGGTTGCAGAATAAAAGTTACAGAGCTAAAAAGTGGTGTGAATTTCTGTTCAATATCTTGCGCATGAATGGAGAGCCACATACCATACGAGTTTACATTCTGAAACGTGTTAAGTTCTAAGGCATTTCATACCTCGTCTTAGTTGTTATAAGCGGTCTTTTCAGCAATATTGCTTGCAAGTTGCTGCTTCTCGTGGAGTAAATTACAATTTATATTAAAAAAAATAAAAATTGCACAATTTCATCGTTTAGCAACAAAGCCTCACGGTTGCGTTTCAATGTCGAATTTTAGAAGGTCATCGATGAATATAGCCATTCTGGCATAACGGTGAGCACTCAGCAATTTTCGTCAAACATACCAAAAGGTCCAACCTAAGAGCGATTCATTTTATCGTTTGTATTATAACCATGGCTAAAGAAACATTTCTAGCTATTTGACTGCATGTTATTCAAATAACATCAAATATCTTTAGTGTTGATTTTTTATTTCTGAATCAAATGAAACTGAGTTTTTTTTTGTCTTATGATCAATCCAGGTACACTACCACCCACTTTTATCAAGATTCAATTTCTACTGTCAATAATTGCGGCTTGCCACATAATGTTTGTTTACTTACGCAGCGCGCACGAATGAATGGAGTGCGACATTACTTCTTGTAACTGATAACGTTTGCAGTTTTTCCGCTGAATCCCAATTTGAAATTATCTTTTTGAATAGCTGGCATTAAGTTTAAAGTAAGTCACAGCACCGGTTGCAACACGCAATCCATCCAGATCGGACCAGATCATGTTGGTCAAAGTGACGTAGCATCGTGTTTACTCATCCTCAACTGCTACTGTCCTATTAATCATTCTACTATATTCAAAACCTCAGACTATGTAAGCACAGCAAATCTTGTCTTTATATAAAAGGAATCCGCTGGCCAACAGTTATTGTTAATTGAAATTCGGTGGTGAGCTGTGAGAATATTCAGACCGTTCGAGATGAGCTTTAAATTGATCGTATTCGTTTGTTGCATTTTGGTCCTCAGTCTGGTTTCGGGATATCGCAGAGGTCGTCTTCAGGGCTGCCATAACAGAAGACGTCCGCTACAGCATCATTGGCATCACCACGCACCGTTTGTGAACTTTGAAGTTCACGAACCAAAAGGATTGACGGTTTCCATTAGTCAACGGTCTCCAAATAGTACGTCATTTGGAATTGAGCTGTTCATCAACAAGGATCCGAAGCGTTCCAATCAAACCCATTGCGATGTTTGCCAGAATACCACGACGGCCACATATGGGAAGTTTATCGTGGGGGACAAGGCAGTTGTAATAAAAAAAGGGGACGTGTTGTACTACCACGTTTTGCTAGGAGACAACAAAAATGTTACCCGTTTAAATCTACAACGATTATGGGTCACTAGTGAGTAATGATTTTGTTTTCAACATAAACTATGGGGTTACAATAATATGTAAATTGATTTCAGACTCGATCATCCACAGGTGCGATTGCAGAACGACGTCACAGGGCCCATATCTTGATCTACGTTTTGGCCAAGCTACAGCAACAGCTTTTGAAGTGGAACCAAACGAAATAGATGGCAAAATAGATCTCTCCTCAGAATTTGATGATGACAGTAAAGAATTATTTTCCAAAGAAAATGTTCTATTAGAATGTGAGGTTGAACTTGCAACAAACATGTGCCAATTAACCAAAGGCGAAAATATTTCTCAGCTCGATGGTGATCTTGAGCGAGAAGTGGCCGTTCTAGAGGCCATTGTGGAGAAAATGAGAAATTCCTGTGAATCTCGTAAAAGCACCAATATGGTTCGGTTGGAGAGTTCCGATTCTGGCGTCAACGACAAGGATACGCTGAAGAACTTTGTCAGGTCTTCACTTTCTGTTAACCCGGAAATGCGGCGATTAGCCAACAGGATTCGTCGCATATTGCTCGAAAGTGATTCGTCGCAGGTCGTTCTACTCGACATGTTAACCTACGTGGATAAACTAAAGTTACTGTACTATAGCCAGATCGACAATATGCAGCGGTTCAGTGATTATGATACGAGGCGTTTTTGGCGCCCTGAAAGCAGAGGGTGAGCAGTTTTTGATGAGAGAATGGAAATGCAATTCAATTGAGTAAAAATGCAAATTCAATATATGTATTAAAGTGAAAATAGTAAAAATAATAATTTACGGATAGGAATATTTATCAATCACAATCAGGACCAAACAATCCATTATACACAGTTTCAAGTGAGAAACTTTTATTTTGCATCTTACATGATGAACATGTCAGTATACGTCAGTATATATGTATATGTATACGGACAATATGCTGTTGCCTTTGAGTTGGGGGAAATCAATTATGTTATTTTCATCCTTGGAATTTTATGCTTATTGCTAATGTTTATAGGACTTTTTATCAGATGTTTCTTGGAAAAGGCCAGTAGACAATGAAAGAAAAGTTTGCTTTTTAATTTGTAACTTTCATGTACACTTAAAATGACGTATGTAGAAACAGTTTCTTGTAAAATGTGTTCACATCGCATAGAGGAGCGGAAATATCCAAATTCGATTCACTTTGATGGCTTGATTTACTAATAGAGAATTCGTTTTTGATTCAGTTGCAAACTGGATCAGGTATCAAAATTGGGTCGGCTGGTTGTGTGTTGAATGTCAGTGTATTTGTTACTCGTATCGGGTTGGTTGCAACTAGTTCCACCAACCTAGGTTCGAAAATGAATTATTATTATTTAATATTTATTTATTTATATTTCGTAACTTAAGACATAAGTCTTTTCATTGTTACAAAAACAATAAACGAATATAAACTAATAGAGTAACAAAAAAACAAAAACAAAACTACCTAATTAAAATGCTCTGTACATCCCCTCTTAAATGCTGTGTACGAATTGACATTAGTTAGACTATTGGGTAAAAAATTCCAGTGAGCTACACCTCGCACGAAAAATGAGTTCCCGTACTTCGACATTCGAAGTCTGGGCAAAATAAATTTTATAGACCGATTGCTTTGCATTGTTTGCAATTTGCTGTGTAGATAACCCGGTTGCTCCGTATTAAAGAGGCTATGCAAGAATAAACAACAACGCAACTTGCTAAAGTTTTCCAAAGGACATCCTATTAGAAGATGCTGCAGGTGAAAAACACTTGAAAACCTGTTCAGATTAAATACATAACGCACACATGAATTTAGTGCAACCTTTAATTTATTTAAAGTAAGAACGGATACACCATCAAATATAAAATCACATACAAAAAAATAGGGAAAACTCAGACTTTTGAATAACTTAATCTTTATATCTGTTCTGAGCAATGATGAATTAATGAAAAGCAAACGTAAGCAAGCATAAATTTTGCTACATTGCGATAATAGATATTTATCCCATCCGAAATTGGATTGGATGCGAATACCCAAACTTGTGGCATTATCGACAAATTCAACAATATCATTGTCAAAAAGCAGTGACGGTTTTAAAGAATCTTGAAAAGAACCTTTAGGTATAAAAATAGCATTAGTTTTACTAAAATTCAAGGTAAGCATATTATTGATAGACCAATCTAAGACCCTCCTCAGATCATCATTAATTTTCTGAGAGATTTCAGCAACAGAGTTACCTGCGCAATCAAAGTTTAGTTGGACATCATCAGCAAAAAGGTGAATTTTGCAATTTCTTATAATTTCAGGGAGGTCATTGATATACAAAGAAAATAAAATTGGCCCCAGAATAGAGCCCTGGGGCACACCAGATGATACAGGAAGAAATCAAGATAGCATTCCATCACTGAAAACAGCCTGTGTTCGCTCGCTTAAATAAGACCTAATCAAATTTGAAGCATGAACGGAAAACCCAAAATTTGATCTTAGTTTATGGCATAACATTTCATGTGACACAGTGTCAAATGCTTTTGAAAAATCCAGTAGGATGAGAACAACTGGACGGCCTCTGTCAAGTAATAGACCAATAACGTCAATTATCTTCAGCATAGCCGTTTTAGTACTGTATTTTTTACGATAGCCAGACTGGAACTGGTTTAAAAGATTATTTCTGTTTATGTAATCGCAAATGTTCATTTCAACAATCTTCTCAAATAAAGTCTGTATCCCTAATAATCCGGACACTTCGAAACATGAATGAAAAACGTAAATTCCGCATTATATTTCCGTCGTAGTTGTTTATTTCAGATTCATGGGATGTGTTTTAGCAATTCGTGAAGACAAAACATAATTATTCGGTATTTGCATAAAATTTTCGAATTTTAAGCTTAACTCCGTCCATTAGGGTTTGTACAGACTCTTCAGAAATCGTAGATGCCGTCTTTGTCCAAATTTGCTGGAAGTGTTGGATGTCTTTGATTCCTTGCTTCTTTCCAGAAAGCTTCCGCTTCATCAGAGCCCAATATCTCTCGATTGGTCGTAGCTCTGGCAAATTTGGTGGGTTTGAGGTTTTTGGTACAATGTTCACTTGATTTACTTGGTACCACTCCATCACAGTATTAGCATAGTGGCATGATGCCAAATCGGGCCAGAACCAAGGTTTTTATTTGTAACTTTTGATGATGGGTAGCAATCGCTTCTGCAGACACTCTTTCTGATAGATCTCCTTGTTGATTGCGCCTGTAGTGACGAAAGATTTACTCTTTTTGTCACACGTGCAAACTGCTTGCCACACAAGGTATTTTTTGGGAAATTTCGATGCCTTCTTCGTTCTGAAATGCTCAGCTGTAGCATTTCTGGCCATAGCAGAATAAAAAGCCAGCCCTGGAAGCTGCTTGAAATCCTCCAGGACATAAGTTTCATCGTCCATAACAACGCATGAAAACTTCGTCAAATATTCGCAGTACAAACGTCGAGCCCGTGATTTAGCTGCCAAGTTCTGTTTGTCGTTGCAATTTGGAACTGTTTGTACTTTATACGACTTATGTCCCAAACGTTGTTATGATTTTTGGACAAAACCAGGCGACATCCCTATTTTACGAGCCACCGTTCGAATGGAGAGATTTGGATTTTTCGTTAATATCCTTTTCACATTTCGGTCCATGACAAAATCCGCGTCCAATGTTTTTGTCACTTCTCGGTTTCCTCTCCACCGTCAAACGTTCCGAAAATGAATTATGGAGAGTGTGAGCTGTTTAGTGGAATACCTGTAACTAGAAAATAAGAAGAATGATTAGTAATTTCCATTTAATTCCAACTAATACTCGACTGTCGAGTATTAGTACACGACACTGAAGAAGTCTGCACATTGTAGACGAAATACGCGTATCTGTCAGGATAAGCAATAAAGGTAGTTGGAATTAAATGGAAATGACTAATCATACTTCTTATTTTCTAGTTCCGAAAATGATTTAAGCACATCGTGAACAGTGGATTTAGGCAAATCCAATGTTTTTGCAAGGTCCCGAATTGACAAGTCAGGATTTGCCGTACGCCCGTACAAAATTCGCTCGCGCACTTGTTTTTCTTTCGTCGCCATCATGAATACTAAACATGAAATGTAAACATCAATCATAGTCTTTTTATCATAGACTCTCAGCTATACCACAGTGAAATTTTTCATTGCTTCGTGCACTATTTCAAAAGTTACAATTATTTGAATGTGTCTGGATTAATGTGGATACAGACCTTACTTTAGATAAAGCACAAAGAATGCTGATCGGCCGCAAGTTTTCTAACGTGTTTAAACTAGAATTTTTCTTAATTGGAATATCTTTTGATTTCTTCCAAGCATCCGGAAAAACACTTGTCGTGACAATAGTATTGAGTAAATGTGTTAAAGGTTCAATCAAAAGAGGACAAATAGCTTTTAAGAATTTCACAAGTAACATGTCGACTCCAAAAGCGTTTGAATTTATAGAGTTTAAGCTTTAATAACATTGAACTCACTAATTCTATCGTAATAAAAAGAATCGTGATTCAGTTCGTTTGAACCCATGGAACCTGATAATGAAATATTACTTCTAGTAAAATTATTACTGAAGGTGCATTTTATCTCATCAGCAGTGAAATTATTTGCTGTTCCAGGCATTGTTCGACCAATTCCAAGCGTTTTAAGATTTCTCCATAATTTTTTCGGCATTTTCGAGTCGAGACGAGAAGCAAAATAACTTTGCTTTGCTTTACGTATAAGCTTATTTACCCGATTTCGAGCTTTTTTGAACTCAAGGTAAACATTAGTATTATTACTGATTTTCCATTCTTTGTATTGCAAATAACGATTCACGATAGCTCTACTTATGATTGGATTGAACCAAGGATTTTTATTTTTATAACTTGAAATAATTCTGACTGGTACAAACGCGTCATGAAGATTGGACAAAACATTGATCAAAAATTCTAACTGCAAATTAGAGTCATCAATTTGATAAAAAGTACTCCAGTCAACGAAATTAAAAGGTTCCACCAACGAATCAATTTGCATGGCATTATAATCACGATATTCGATCATTTTGGGAGAAGGTATGAAACTGAAATCAAGGGATGCAAAAATTAAGTCGTGGTTGGATAATACAGGTACTTCAATTTGGCTAAATCTCAACACTTTTGATGGTTCATTCGTTAAGCTGTTTAAGGAATGAGTAGGCATCAGGCTACGAAGTCTGGCAAACATAGCTGACAGACTGCTTAACAGATTCGTGTTGAAATCGCCCTTAAAGAAAACATACTTATAGGAAAAATCATAAGTAGACAGTAAGTACTCCATTGTATTTGAACAGTCAATTTGATATAAGATTACAAAGGGAAGGTTACTTAATTGACTATGACAAGTGTTCTTGTCTCTGTTTTGAAAATTTTTGAGCTATCTTGTTGATCTTGTTGAGCTTAAGATATCAATACATCAAACAACACAAAATGATTGACCTAGTAAGGACTTGTGGGATTTAATGTTCTTGCACTCAAACTTAAGAAAGATTCGTTTATAAATGAGGTATTTTTCCGAAAAAATAGCAAAAATAATAAGTTTTATCGCGGTGTATTTTTGGAATTCTGGCTTCAAAATCCAAATCATATTATCGTGGGTTAAGATAGCTCTATCTTGATTCCGCAAGAAGGCCACCCATAGTCCATGTTACGATACGCTTAACAATTGTGCTTAGTGTCTTTTTACAAGGAAACATCGTCAATATCTGCAAAAATACACTGAGGTACAGCCTTTTGTCTAGTTTTGTCTTCGTTTTGGACATTTTGAATTTTTTCCTGATGAAGGATGCAGGAAAAGAAAAATGTCAAAATCTTAAATCATATCCAAAATAATCAAGATATCCACCGGATCTTATCTTTAAGCGATATTTTTGGCCCTAGTATATTTTGTACGAAAAAAGTGAATAAATAAACTACCCCTAACAGTTTGTTTCCGAAAACAATATGAAAAAAATCGACTTTACAAGGCGTTGCAACAGAATCAATGAAGTGTCTGGATGTTGGTGGACCGGACTTTATCAGCAAAATGTTTCGATGACAGTTATTTCCATTCAAATTTTTATCTCTTAAAATCTTAAAAAAAGGAGAGAGAAATATTAATGGTTGCCCTGCTTCGCTCATAATTAAATTTTTTTTTTTTTTTTTTTTTCAAAAGAAGAAAACCCAAAAAAAAAAAAATAAGTAGGAAAAAAAAAAACCCCCACCTATAAAATTACCATTCATATTAAAAAAAAAAATATTTTTTTTTTAACTTATACCAACCAAAATTTACCACACAAAGATAAGTTTTTTTTTTAAAAAACAAAAAAAAAAAAAAAAAAAAACTATAAGGGACAGCCCAATGGGGTTGTACGCAAAGTTGACGTAGGACTACGCAGCAATCGAATTCCCATACACGTCAGGGCCATCCGCTAATTGATTTAAGTCAATTCTGAAAAGGGTCAAGAAAATTCTATTGTACACTCCTTAGAAAGCATTTGGTGGCTCTTAATTATGATACGGCCCCAGTTGTATTTTCTACGATGGTTGAGAGGGCCACTATCTCTAACGCGTAGAAGATAGTTATGGATCTGTTGGTTCATTGGTTGTTCAACGCGCTTTGCTATTTATTCCGGGACGCGGCGTTTAAAGCAATGCCATGTTCAGCCGGGCGCGGTAATGGAAATTTCAAACAGCCCAAGAGAAAATGTTAACCAAATAAACTCTTTAATTGGAAAATTGATTTGGTCGTCCTGAAAAGGACGGATTTAGTTGACGGGGGAGAAACAGTTCGCGATTGAACTTGGGCTTTCTTTCTTGGTTCATCTCGTGGGATGATTGATTCTTGTCTCGTTGTCACGGGCGGCTTTTCCCGCCAACTCGTATGCTTCAGCAGCCATGTTTCTCGCAGCAAGGTTGACGGGAACATCGGCAACAACAGCCAACTGCACCAACGCCTCTCTGGGCAGCGACTGCTCGCCGCCGCCTACTGCGATCCTACAGCCACTGCACAGCTTAACGACTGTCGTAAGACTGAATCAAAATGTTCTGCTAAAAGCTGTTAGGTAAAAGCATCGGATGCTAGTGCACAAAAGAAGGCGGTACCAACGAAGGCAATGTGTTACAAATAGCATCAAAGGGGACGAACTTCAATTATTGCGCCACAATAATTAGTTTTAATTATTACACGCAAGACGGATGATTTTCTTAACCGAACCTTTCCTAATTTGCTTGCCACCGACAGCAACTAATCCGCTATGCATAGCTAGGAACTACAACGAACTCAACCACATGGTCGGTCTGAAGTGACGCAGTTCGGCTCGAATTCCGTTCGTTGGTTGTTCAACCTTCTTTGTCATTTACTACGGGACCCGACGTTTAATGAATGCTATGTTCAGCCAGGGCGCGGTAATTGAAATTAATTTCAAACATCACAAGAGAAAATTTCAACCAAATAAACTCTTTAGTTGGCAAACTAATTTGGTCGTCCTGAAAAGGACGGATTTAGTTGACGGGGGAGAAACAGTTCGCGATTGAACTTGGACTTTCTTTCTTGGTTCATCTCATCTTCATTGCGGGTGGCCATCTGCAGGTGACGTGGGATGATTGATGCTTGTCTCGTTGTCACGGGCGGCTTTTTCCCGCCAACTAGTAGGCTTCAGCAGCCATCTTTCTCGCAGCGAAGTTGACGGGAGCATCGGCAACAACAGCCAACTGCACCAATGCCTCTCTGGGCAGCGACTGCTTGTCCAACTGCAGATCCTACTCTGCACAGCTCCACGACCGCCGGAAAACTAAATCAAAATGCGAAGGTGTACCCGTTATATAACATTCATTGCTGCCTAGGAGACGTTCCTTACTTAAATATGAAGTCTGTGCGCGGAAAGTACTGTGTATTTGGTAAATTTACTATGAAAAATCGATATTATAAGACATCACTTCATATTTGCGTTAATTTTATTAGTTGCATGTTAAAAATCAATAGTTTGAAATATTTAAATCGAAGCGTAGAAAATGTTCCGATCGATTGGTGCAAACATTTTGGAAATCAATCGTGGAATAACTTAGTTATTAACGTTCAAAACCTATATATTTTTCGTGACGCTCCAAATTTTCGCAATTCGAACGTGTACCCCAGTATTGAAAACACAGACGTAGTCCTACGTCAAAACCCAAAAAACACCACAAAAGACCGCCCGGCCCCACCGCTTTACAAATTCTTTTCTAATTATAAAAAAAAAACACCACAAACCACAAAAAAAACAACACAAAAAATCGAGAAGAAAAAATAAAAAAAACAAAAGAAAAATAAAAAAAAAATAAATTTCTAAAAAAACAACAACCACCCCCCCACCACCCCTCTCCCCCAATATTTATATAAAAAAAAAAAAAAAAAAAAAAAAAAAAAAAAAATATATTTTTTTCTTTTAAAAAACATATGATCACACGTTAAAAAGTACTTATATATCAGAGCTATTTAATAGAGAAAATAGGGTTCTTTCAGCCACGCTTGAATATAATAAATAGCTAGATAGGTATATGTTGATAGACAATGAGTTCAAGATTATTGACATTCGTAGGGAATCGACTGTTGGATTCACTGAGTAGAAGTTTTATTAAAACTAGGAACGTGGCGTTAGTCTTATTTTGTTATGTCTCACTTCAAAGAACCATAATAAAAATACTACACATTGTAACAATGGTATACAAACAATCTTATAACGGCTTAATTCTCGATAATTTTATAATAATAGATAGGGAATAGGCGTGATGAAGCTTTACTTTGCCACCGAAAAATGAATCTTATAGTTGAGTAAGGCTTAAATAATTATTGTTAGGCTACACATGCATGACGACTTTGAAACGATTAAACAACTTAGAGATAAGGATTTGACAAATAAAAAGGAGGCAATGAACAGACAAGTAAACGTAATCTTTTCTACAATAGAACTATAGGATACTGGATATAGGAAAACTGACTAAGGCGGATAAAGTGATAAGTGAATTAAACGTGGTAACGTCGAACTAGACATCTATTAACTAAATTATAAACGACTGAAGAAGTTACGAAGTGCCCTCTTGAGCATATAAACGTAACACAGACTGACTAATTAATTAGCATAAAGAGACGCAACGAGGAGGAAACTTCTCTCTCATGAGTCCCATCAGCAAACTGGGACTTGTAACATCAGACATTACTAAAACTGGTAGAATTCAAATATCTCAACGACATTTTTGATTCAAGAAAACTGTTCAAAAAGACTGTCGCAGCACATAAATGATGAACTAAACTACAAAAGACTGAAGAAAACACACTGACAAACTAAATAACAAAAAGACAAAACGACACCATACAAAACAGCGGACATGAACATGACTGAGAGAAAAGGGAAGCAAACTTGAAAATGTAACACCTGTTGAGGCAGTATCAACAGCGTCTCTATGGAGGACATGATCCATGCACGGCTGGTGAAATGCTTCAAAAGGCGTTAAATTATATCATTCTAATGCACAACGAACAATACAATAGCTTCTTATTTTTGGTTCGAGAAAACTGCTTCCAGACTCTCAGAGCACATATATGACACACTTCACGGACTGAACTACAAACGACTGAAGAAATTACAAAACACCGTATTGAATTTGCAAACGCAACAGTAACAAAATAACAAAAAAAAAAAAAAAATAACAGACGAAAGGACTCAAAATTCTCAAACGTGGCTTCTTTCGGGTCATTAGCAACAGCGTCTTCTTGGTACGGCTGGCAAAATGATTCGAAAGGATTTACGCAACGATATCATCAAAGGCCTGGCGTAGAGGTTTCTACTCTATTCAGAGTCCCGCCAGCAAACCTTCAAAAAAAAAAAAAAAAAAAATAAATCCTTCTACTTTTGCAGCAGGACAACAATGTGCAGACATGTGTAATTATTATTATCATATTACGTTACTACGTTACGTTACGAAGGGATATTCTCTTCACTATATTTTATATACTATTCTATATGAAATTGCATATTGATTTTACATTTTTATTATAATCAATATCATATATTTCATTACTCGGATTTTCATCATTTATTTAAATATAATTTTATTATTCTTACCTCGGAGCGTATGGTACGGTATGTCCACGCATCTTTCCTCTCCTGTAGATTCACAAATTGCGTTGTAGTTCAAATCTCTTCTTTTGAATCCAACTCATTTTACAGAATCATCTTTTGCGGTTAATGCAACGCAGTAGGCCTGGTCGCTTTGACGCTTGTATCATTTCTTTGATATGCTGCAAGCATCAATATTGACAAAATATAATTGGGCGTCATCTAACCCAATTATTTCCAGGATGCTTTCTCGTACTGGCTGCGTTTGTATAAGATTAGATTAAATAAGATTAGATTACTTCATCATTATTGTTTTTAATCCCACGACGTTTTGGTCGATTCGATAAGTAACCCAGCTTTTGGAAAACCGAAATAGTTGTTTTAATGTGACATTTAGTTATATGTACACAATTATGTGAAAAAAGAACTTCCATACGAAACAAATAGTTGACCAGAACTTTTTCAGGATACCTCAATTCAAGATTTTGGTGAATCATTGTAATCGCTGAAAATGAACAAAAACGTGCTTAAACGCGGAACCACAGAACTCTACTATTTGACACTTAACAACATTTCTTGCATTTCAGGATCAACCGGATGATATTTAAAAGATACGAATGCTTGTAGTATTTTTCATTTACATAAATATATATACTATTGTATAAATATTTCAGGGAAATGGGAGGGACCATCAGGGCACCCGATTGAAGCACTCTGGATGGAGAGAGTGGGTATGCCAACTCCCCATTGCTAACAGTTTGTGAATAGAGGGCGGGCTCTTCTCCCCACCCATTTGGGCATCCTAGAGTTAGATAGCTTTCTCTTTTGACCAATTGTTCAATCTTGTTGTTGGAAGGAGATTCTTTTTATCCCTGTGGATACGTATAAGTTATATTGCATATCCATCCACCCAACCCGTTTTTAGCCCTTCATACAATGGCATGATTAGGTTAATCAGTGGTTATTAAAGCTTGATCAAGTCAAAAACTACTCACAATGCAATTTTACGGAGATAAACGCATTTAAAGGTTTCCAGAGCCCACCTGATGGAAAATTTAGGTTCTAGTAATTTTTTCGGACCAAAACCGGGTTTTCGAAAATCGACGATTTGAAACACCCTATTTAAGCGATTAGACGCTTATTTACGGAGATAAACGCATTTAAAGGTTTCCAGAGCCCACCTGATGGAAAATTTAGGTTCTAGTAATTTTTTTTGGACCAAAACCGGGTTTTCGAAAATCGACGATTTGAAACACCCTATTTAAGCGATTAGACGCTTATTTACGGAGATAAACGCATTTAAAGGTTTCCAGAGCCCACCTGATGGAAAATTTAGGTTCTAGTAATTTTTTTCGGACCAAAACCGGGTTTTCGAAAATCGACGATTTGAAACACCCTATTTAAGCGATTAGACGCTTATTTACGGAGATAAACGCATTTAAAGGTTTCCAGAGCCCACCTGATGGAAAATTTAGGTTCTAGTAAATTTTTTGGACCAAAACCGGGTTTTCGAAAATCGACGATTTGAAACACCCTATTTAAGCGATTAGACGCTTATTTACGGAGATAAACGCATTTAAAGGTTTCCAGAGCCCACCTGATGGAAAATTTAGGTTCTAGTAATTTGTTTTGGACCAAAACCGGGTTTTCGAAAATCGACGATTTGAAATCCCCTATTTAAGTGATTAGACGCTTATTTACGGAGATAAACGCATTTAAAGGTTTCCAGAGCCCACCTGATGGAAAATTTAGGTACTAGTAATTTTTTTCGACCAAAACCGGGTTTTCGAAAATCGACGATTTGAAACACCCTATTTAAGTGATTAGACGCTTATTTACGGAGATAAACGCATTTAAAGGTTTCCAGAGCCCACCTGATGGAAAATTTAGGTTCTAGTAATTTTTTTCGGACCAAAAACCGGGTTTTCGAAAATCGACGATTTGAAACACCCTATTTAAGCGATTAGACGCTTATTTACGGAGATAAACGCATTTAAAGGTTTCCAGAGCCCACCTGATGGAAAATTTAGGTTCTAGTAATTTTTTGGACCAAAACCGGGTTTTCGAAAATCGACGATTTGAAACACCCTATTTAAGCGATTAGACGCTTATTTACGGAGATAAACGCATTTAAAGGTTTCCAGAGCCCACCTGATGGAAAATTTAGGTTCTAGTAATTTTTTGGACCAAAACCGGGTTTTCGAAAATCGACGATTTGAAACACCCTATGGAGATAAACGCATTTAAAGGTTTCCAGAGCCCACCTGATGGAAAATTTAGGTTCTGTTCAGCAACGATTCGCGGCAGCCGCCGACGCCCCCATGCCAGCTCCTCCTCCAGGCTGGTACAATCCGAGTTGTAGTTCCTTCACGCAACCACCTACCGATGGACGCCTTCTATGACACGGAGCAAATGGTCGAATTCGTCCAAGAGCTCTACCGCCAACTACGTTCCTGCCGCTCGAAGGAGGAACAGCTCAAAGCCGCCACATCCGTGACGATGAAATTTATTTTCAAGTATGGACCGTAATCGCACCATCAGCATCCTCAATTGGAATGCTTGTTCCATCCGGAACAAAACAATTGAGCTCGGTGACTTCCTTAACAGGAAGGTCATCGACATCGCCATCGTCACCGAGACACATCTCAAACCGGAACACAACATTTTCATCCCCGGATACCGGATTATGCGACTTGATCGTAGTGGCTCTAGTGGAGGAGGAGTTGCGATCGCCCTGCGCTACAACATCAACTGTCATCTGCTCCCGAGTTTTGAGCTGCAGTCTATTGAAGCCATCGGAATCAAGGTCGAAACCGCCGTCGGCCCCATCACCATCATCGCGGCCTATTGTCCCAAGCAAGCTAGCACCGCTAACGGAACAACAACGGTCCTACGGAACGACATTCGCAAGCTAACTCGGAGGCAGGGGCAGTTTATCATCGCCGGCGACCTAAATGCGAAACACGAAATCTGGGGTAACACCCGGCGAAACCGGAACGGAATAATTTTGCAGGAAGACCTGGAAGAGGGACATTACACCGTCCTGGGCCCGGATACTCCCACCCGGTTGAGCAGATCCGGAGTACATTCGACAATCGACATCTTCCTCACCAACATGGGGAACAACATCGCCCAGCCGGTAGTACACCAGGAGCTCAGCTCGGACCACTATCCAGTGGTGGCCGAAGTTGGGTCCTCGGTCAACTGGCATCGGATCACCAGACGGAACTACCATCGTGCCAGATGGGAGAGGTTCCGACAACATGTCGACGACAGCGTCGATTTTACCGTGCACCTCGAGTCAACTGATGACATCGATCGGCAGCTGCAGAGCATCGAGCAAGCAATCTCCCAGGCCCGGGAGCAACATGTACCGGTGATTGATCAGGTGAGCAACTCTGTACCCATTGATAGACCCACCAAAGAATTAATACAATTGCGCAACGCCATCCGAAGGCAATACCAGCGAACTGGTCTGCCTACCTTAAAAACACATTGCAATCGGATAACAAAAATTATCAAGGCCAGAATGGTGGACCTTAAAAATAACAATTTTTCCGACAAGATCCGCTCTCTCCCAGATTGTGCAAAGCCGTTCTGGAAGTTGACCAAAATTTTGAAAACTAAGCCAAGGCCCATTCCACCGTTGATCCCACTAGATAGCAATGGCTCTAGGGATCGCTTGATAACTCCTGCAGAAAAGGCTGCTGAGATAAGTCAACACTTCGTCAGCTCCCACAACCTCGGACAAAACATCGTCAGTCCACACGAAGCTGCCGTTAGCGCGCTTATAAACAACATCCATATAAGTCCCAACGATTTCACAGAGGAGTTGGAGATCTCAGCTGACGAATTGTTGACTTATATCAAAAGCTCAAAGAACATGAAGGCCCCAGGTTTCGATAACATCATGAACTTGGAGCTCAAGCAATTGAGCCCCCAGTTCTATAACCATCTGGCGATGGTTTTCAACCAATGCCTCCGACTTGGCTACTTCCCCTCGTGTTGGAAGTCAGCCAAAGTCATCCCCATCCAGAAACCTGAGAAAGATCCTTCATGTTCCAAGAGCTATAGGCCCATCAGCCTTCTCTCAGGAGTATCAAAACTGTTTGAGAAAGCGATCCACCGTCGGCTTCTCTCGTCTGCAGACGAGCTGAACATCTTGCTCGACGAGCAGTTCGGATTCCGACGTGGTCGCTCAACAGTGCACCAACTTAACCGAGTAACCAACATCCTCAGGCGGAACAAGTCAGTGGCGAAATCATCTGCCATGGCACTTCTCGATATCGAGAAGGCCTTCGATAATGTGTGGCATGATGGCCTGGTGTACAAGCTAAAACAATACAATCTTCCCATCTTCCTGGTGAAGATAATTAAAAATTACCTGTCGGACAGGACATTCCGTGTTTCGTTGCAAAGTGCAGTTTCCGATGCACAGGAGACTTCCGCCGGTGTTCCGCAGGGAAGTATACTAGGTCCACTTCTGTTCAACCTATTCACCTCGGACATACCCCCCGCTCCCTGAAAATGGATCTCTGTCGTTGTTCGCCGATGATACCGCAGTCGTCCACAATGGTAGGGTAATAAGAGCGCTTACAGCAAAACTGCAGCGAAGCCTGAATGTTCTGTCAGAATACTTCACCGAATGGAAGATCTGTATTAACGCAGCAAAGACCCAGGTCATCCTATTCCCACACTCCAATTCTCCCAAACTTGTTCCGCCTGAGGATTGTAAAATTTGCCTAAACAACACAACGGTGGAATGGGCCAAATCAGCTGTCTATCTTGGCGTCACCATAGACAGCAAGCTTATTTTCAGGGAGCAGGTTGACAAAACTGTCACAAAGTGTAACGTTTTGTTGAAGCTACTGTACCCATTGATCAACAGAAGGTCTACACTATCTCTGAAAAACAAGCTTGCTGTCTACAAGCAAATCATACTTCCAGTCATCGAATACGGCATGCCAATCTGGGAGAATTGCGCAAAAACACATCACCTGAAACTTCAGCGTGTTCAAAATAAGTTCCTCAGGATGATCCTGAACACCCCTCCGAGGACAAGAACATCTGAGGTCCACCGTCTGGCTGAGATAAAAATGCTCGACGATCGCTTTAGTGAGTCTATCAATCGGTACAGGGCACGCTGCCTGACATCGGATCACCAGATCATCCGGAATCTGGTTCCCCACCCCTAGGATTTTCAAATTGTAGTTGTAGTTGTAGACTAAGTAGGTTATCAAATTTTAACTAACAATGCCCCAAGGGCTGATCTGAAAATTAATTTGTAACATAAAACACACTAAACACATAAAACATATAAAACATACAAACAAAGCTGAAGAGCCCATTGGGCTGAAACACTTGAAATTGTAAGTTAGTATATAAGATAAAGAATGATAAATAAAAACAATTTTAGTAGTAGCACAGTCTCTCATTTTGATAGAAAATTATCTGTTTCTGATAAATTTCGTCATAGATTATTACTTCGTGTATAGGGAGAATACAACAAACAACAATCAAAGTTGAATATGTGTTTTCGTATAGCTCTTATCACATTTCACATTTTTTTTTTGGGTAGCTAATCTGATCAAGTTTCTTCAATGATATTGGAGACACGCTGATACCGGAAGTTCCCATATTGAAGAGATCGATGTTATGCATTCTTGAATAGTCTCTTACTTCCTTTCTTGAGATGATGCTGATATTATAGAAATTGCTGGATGTACTTCTTCTAAACCATCCCGTGATGATAATGGTTGACTCTCATTCAATGTAGCCGGTTCAATACTGCGCCTTGATAAATCAGTTCGGTATTGTATCCGACATGAGTCACAAATCATTAACAAAGAATTTAAAGGCACTTGACGTTGCATGTCACAAACTATTGAATCAATGCTTCGGTTAAAAAAACGTTTTCCGAATGAACATTTCCTATTGCTCTTGGGAAACGGTCTACAACACCTCAACAATCTTCCAAATTCCATTTTTGTTTTCCTTTTCTGTTTCACAAACTGATTATTGATTGTCGAAGTGAAGCAGTTTAAATAGAGCCATACATCAGTTACAATGGCATAATTGTACATACCTGCAGATTCTATTTAGCGGGTACATTCCTGCTATAGCTTGCTTTTGTCAGTAGCAAAAATATTATAAACATTGCTGGGTACGCAGGTTACCAATAAGCATTAGCATATGTAGTAAATCAACCCTAAATCTGCATTTCTGATGCTACAAGCATTATATTAGCCTTATATCAGCATCTTGAATGCTAGCTGCCGTAAAGTTGCATTTAAAATGCTATTTAAGTGTTTGTAGCCTGTAATAAGCATTTCGAATGCAAAATAGCATTAATGAAGCATTATCATGGCATAGCAGTAAAGCAGCCATATATTGGCCCAAAAGTGGCATTTATGTTGCATGTTGCTGCCGTAAAGACGCTTTGGAACTGCTTATTGGTTACCTGGGTAGACGAGTGACGAAGTCAAACTACCACAATGTACTATACTATGAACATTTAGTTTGACGTCATCGCGGGTAGCTGTTATGGACCACTAGCGAAATATTACGAAATGACCAGACAAATACCCAATAGAGATAGTTAAGTATTAGTAGTCAATGTGCAATCATGTTCATCTACTGTTGATTAAAACCCGCAGAATTACAACATTTTTTTTTTTTTAAATTGACGTGGAATCCGCCAACAATAATGTTGAAGTAACTCCTAGAACTTTCAAACTATTAGTCCAATTGTGTGAAAGTCGAAGAAAAAGTTGTTGTAATATCCATGTTTGTTGAAACAAACATAGTTGTGCTAATTGACCATCTCGAATAACTTATGAAAAGGGCGTGTTTCTTAAGTTTTCAGCTACTCATGAAAATAAATTCAAAATATCTCGAAAACGGTTACGTTTATGGAGATCATCACTTGGAACATTTCGATTAGAAATTTAATGTAAAATCATATTTTTTTTTGAGAAGCATTTTTGATAAACATAAATTAATTTTATGAAAATCTTTTAAAAGTTACTAATAGGAAAATTTTTTGAACAATTTTTTGTCCATGATGTTCTTAGCTCTTAAACAATGGTTTTTTTGTCAAAATTTTACCATTGAAACATAAAAAAAAATTAAAAATAGTGTATTTTGGGATTTTGAATGCTAAGTTTTAATTACGATTTTTTCGTGTAAAAAATTAAAAAAAAATTTCATTGTTAATTTTTTTCATGGAAATTTTGATATCCTACTATTGCTTCTCAGACATTTTATCTCTAAAACGAACGATTTCCTAGTTGCTGTTTTGATTTGATTTTTTGATTATCTTATATTACCATCTATTGTAGCAAGGTAACTTTCCAGTAGAATAATCTGAAAAACGATTTGATCAGGATTCTATTGTGGTATGTGATCAATTTCTCCTGTATGAATGGCCAAAAACGTTTTAGCGGGCTCGTAAGCAGAGAATATAGGGAAGAGAATCTCCTTCCAAAAGCAAGTTCACGCTCACAGCACTAGAATCGAGCCCATGATTGACAAAATAAACCCAATAGATGAAGTCGAAGAGCCCGTCCTTGTTACGCGAAATTTTAACAATAGGGAGGAGGCAGTCCCATGTTCCCTATCCAAATCGTTTCAATTGGGTGCCCTGATGGTCCCTTACTTTTCCCGTCATAGGTTATTCAATATTTAGTATATTTTGTACACAAAAAAAAATAAGATATCATAATAGACAAATATGCTATTTATTCAAATTTCAAACTTGAATGATGTACATGGGATTACAAATTACACATTACACAAATTTAACTACTTGACCATGTAAAAAAGCGGCTACAGGAAGTTAATACGAGAACATAAATCTGTGTATATCTCATGCCAAAACACTTAAACTGTTATTCCGAACACGTTTGCAAAGTTTCGGCCAAATCTAAAATACTAAAGTTTTGTCATTTACTGATTTGGCGTAGAACCGCTTGCATCAGCTTTAAGGTTCGTACGATGACGTGTTCAGGAAACAATTGATACGGAACACTACGCCCCATAATGCAGTATGCATTCTCTCAAAAATCTTTCTCAACGAAGTTGCTTGCCCCCCTAAGCAATTGTGCATGTTTGTGCTATGTTTTGAAGTATGTAAAGGCGTTTGATAAACTCATGTGACAAATCAAACTCGTTTGCTATACACGTTTGTAATACACACGGTTTCGCATAAGATTCGTAGAAGATCTTTTAGCCTAATTCGAAAACCTCCTATCTTCCTCCCACCTCAAAATACTCAAAATGCCTGCTGAAAACAATCATTCAAATCGTATAGCCACCTTCAAGTAGCCCTGATGTCCATTGTTTGAAGAATCACTTCAACAGATTAAAAGTAACATGGTTCGGCACAGGCCTAGCGTTGTTCCGTTTGTTAAACTTTATCACGTTTCTACCGAGAACAGTCACTGGACTCACTGTCGAAGCATTGTTGTATAGTTTGCCATCCACGATGATGATGAAGATGATGAAAAAAAAAACCCAAGCAAGCATCGGTTTTCCGGCCAAGGGAAGCACATGCATTGACGTTGAGTAGAAGCAGTAGAAAACAAAGCAAGAAAAGCTTCCACCGAAATGATGATGGAATGGCAGCCTAATTTGTAATATTTTCCAGCAATTTATCACTGGTTTGATGGGGGAGGAGGCGAAGACATGGAAGAGAAATTAGCTTGACGCAGGGAAACAGGAGGTGGGCGCTTTTGGTTCGTTATTACTAGAAATGTGGTATTCGGAGGAATGGGTTGCTTTATCAAACAGAGCCACGTGGATTCTGAGAAAGGATGAATCGAGAAACCCGAAAAGTGGGTTCTTTATTGAAGCGAACGGATTGGCTGTTTGTCGTAGCTCAGGAAAGATATTTGCATGTCTTTTCCTTTCGGTACGTTACCAACAACTAATCCCGTATCAATGAGAAATGGTTTGGATTCTGAATGTGTCTGTCACTGAGAGGGTTTCCTTCTGTATGTTATGGATGTTCATTAATATTCAAGCTATCGAAGAGGTTCTGACAAAATGTGATGAATTTCATTCGAATGTAAAATAGAACCTATTTGAAGACAAATTGAACACCCAACCATGTACTCAAGCTGTCTAAATAATGAAATGATAAATTGAAAGGCAAATTGAATTCATTATAAGCCGGATAAAATTATCCACTTTGGAGTAGCTTCTTCAATTGAATGCTACTCTATGGAGCTACAAACAACGGCTCATCAATCTACTCGTTATCAGTTGAAAACAATCCGTGCTAAATAGATTCTTGATCCTTTCCACTGAGCACTGACTAACCTCTACTTTTCACCAACTTCCGTAGCATATATTCACTTGCTGGGGAACGAGCGGCGATACACACGTACACACGTTGGCTCTGTCGCTTCCCAATCCGAACGATTTACTAAGGCAATGAGCGGATTTACTCTGCTTACTCATACACTTTTCCAGTCTCAACCAGCCGATTGTGTTTGCCTATGGGCGGCCTAAACCCAACCTCGCCGTCATCGTCGACGTCTTTGGTGAAGGCAAACAAAATACCCACCGATGTGGAAAATTGTTTAAGCGATAAGAAAATTTTCACTTAGCACTGGTTTCCTGGGTTCTGGTCCAACCCAGTCTGCCTTTCGCTTCCAAGGATGTTCTTCCTGAAGTGGTAGCGCTGATTTCGGCTGTGCAAATGAATCCAAGGGATTAGATTATCTTTCGAAGTAAAGTTTGATCGAGCAGTTTGCATCAACATCATTCCAAAGGGTGGTTGAAAGTTTGGAAGTCGACTGAAAAAGTTTTCCCCTTTGGAGTGATATTTGTTTGATCAGTTTAGAGCTTATGGGAGTTTTGGGAAACAAAACAAATTGTGCTTTGTAAAGTGATAATTTATATAGCAGATCAGCTTGTGATGTTTTCCGGCGGCTGTGGTGAAACACATTTTCCTGACAGACAGACGCAATGGGGGATAAATTCCTTCTGCAGGATTTACTGGAATGTGAAATATTAAGAAGGATATGCTGTCCTAATTCTCAAGATGGAAATAAACATGCGGGGTTCCTCCGTTGTCATGTTAGTATGGACATAGCGTACTGTTCCAGACATGGTGGGTTCTATTGTGAATTTCTTAGTTAGGCATTATGTATTTTTGTTATTACTGTATAGTGCACTCCCAACCGGGGAATGGAAGTTTCGCTAACAGTTATATTAGATTCTCGATCAGAGGATGAAAAGGAAGGGACCTCATGTACAGAGTATGGGATATCCAATCCGCATGGGATATTAAATCTTTGTAAAACATGGAAAACACGCGGAGACAGCCGGAGCTTATGTATTTGTACACGTATTTGAGAATTATAGAAAAGAATCAAATACAACCAAGGCAGATTCGAATCATGGACGTTTTGATCGCTTGGGCAGCGATTTCACTTCCTGGACTATCACTGCAAGTAACATAGCATAGCCTAAAAGATTATAACAACCGCTCATTATACAAAAACCTTTTTCTATATTCTTCTTGTGAGATCGGGTCACGTTATGAGCAGTGGATGAAATAAAAAGCTTGTCGGTGTTGGTGAAAGACAAAATAGAACACGATAAATTAATTAAAAAAATCTGAAAAAAGACGGTCAAAAACATTTTCACCACTCTTGCATCATTTTATCGACTATGTGTCTTCAGAAGAATTGCTCAAAATGTTATTCCGCATCGCCTAACCTTTCATAAGAGCTCAACTACAGTTTCAAATTCTAACTTTTGCCAGCTACGAGATAACAGTTTATTGTATTCGACAAAGTTGTAGAGCAGGTAATTTTAAGAATAGTTTCTGAAGACACTAAGATTCCAGAGCCTAACGTTAAAGAAATATAATTGGTTTTCTTTCAGCACTACCTTAAAATCGGGTTTTTGAGATAATTAGTACTCTGTTCAAATTTGACGATGTTCAATATGTCCTAAGAAATTGTAGGAATTATTGAAATACACATTTTTGCTCAATACACCAATGCTCTCTGGTGACCACATTTTGATATATGGTGATTCAAGTGCCTGTGTGACGTCATAATCAACGCCTGAAAAAGGATGGGCGGATCCTGGGGGGTCCAAAATAAATTGTATTTGAAAGATTATCTTCTAAACTAGTATTACTGAAATTTTCAGAGCCGGGTACTGAAGGGTACCTAGTAAAACCTCAGTTTGAAAAAGTACAATGTGCGCTGTCTGCCGTGCTGAATTGACAAGAATTTAGAACCGTATGTTGGATACATTTTAAACAACCCAACACTTTAATTGGGAAAATCTAATTGGTCGTCTTCAAAAGGACGGATTTGCAATGGTCCATGTTTGATCGGCCTTCTTTGAAACTGTCATATAACCCATGCACATATTTGCTAATATTGTGCGATAATGCATTAGCCAGCAATATATGCGTCACATTAACAAGTTGAAATCAATCATCTGCTAATGTTGCTAGTTAATGCATTTTCGGCACACATTACCGATGATGTGAACCCGGCTCATACTGTTCATGCCACTCGAAGTTGCGTCATACCTTTAGATGGCTCCCAACTAGATCACACTTATTTCGCTCGTTGTTGCGCCAACCGCCTGGCATATTCTCCACGGGCTTGATTAACCGACTGCGTAGCAACGGCTGCCTAGCCAACTGCTTGCTAGCAACAGCCAGCTGAGTCATCAGCTACCTGCTCAAAGGTTGCTTGTCAGTGAACCCTCCCGGGGAACTTGTCACCACCAGCCGCAAATACAACACTGGCCCATTGCCGCTCCGAACAGCTCCAAGGCTGCCGAGCGAATGAAGCATTTCGCGTAGGTGTACCCATTTTATATCATTCACTGCTGCATATAAGATCTCTTTTACTTACATTTGAAGTCTGTGATAGGAAAAAAAACTTGGCATTTTGCAAATTTACTGTGCAAAGCGAAAAAACATCACCTTATATTTGCGTTATTTTCAATAGTTTATTGTTGAAAATCAATAGTTTTCAATATTGGGATCGACGCACAGAAATATTTCCAATCGATTGGGGCAAACATTTTGAAAATGTTTAGAGAAACGACAGAGATATTAACGCTCAAAACCTGCCCGCTTTACGTGACGGTCGCAATAGATATTTTCTAAATTGAACTCCAGTATAGAAAACAAAGATGTAGCCCTACGTCAAAAAAAAAAAAAACTCATAATATCGTTGTTTGGATAGCTGTTTAACAAGCTTGGTGGTATTTATTGTCAGAGACTGAAATACTAACTCTCTAATAGTCAGTTTTATAAATTTTTGTTTAGCGTGAAGTAGGATGCCAAGAATTTTGGAAAATTATTGAGCATCTTGCGAATCACCTGGCCTCCCCGAGCCTCTGATTTAAATTTGGAATAAAATCGGTTATTATAAATTTATTTTCAAAGCTTCAGTTTGTGACCACAAGGTTGCGTTATATGTGATTAAGCACTGTCTAGTTTGCAATTCTTATACATACAGGAAATTCCATGGCCTTTAAGGAACGCTCTGTCCTATTCCAATGACATCGAACATAATCTGTTGAGACTCTTTTTTCATTCGTGAAGTGGCACCAATCTACCCAAGGCATAATGAATGAGGAGTACACTTTACACCCAGTGATGCAGCCAAATCATTCTGCGCCATTGTCAGGTCGAAAAGATGGATTTGATAGGTAAACACGTTCATTAACTGCTTAGATGTTGTCGAATAGCGCCTGGTCTGCCATCCTGAAATCGAAATCGTTATAGGCGATGCATACTCTTTCCATACGTAAAACCACAGCTTCAGTTGTGTAGCGGTAATTTGAGACGATGATCAACCAATCTGTTGTGTCGCCGAAAAATCAAGAAAGTTCTTTATCCAGGGTCTGCTTCGCTGAAAGCAGCTGTTGCGTTGGGCCTGCCGTTTGATGTGTTTGGGCTGGTTTGATGTGAACTTGAGTTTGTAATCTCCATCTGGAATTGCAGCCCTGATAGCTACTCTTCTTGAAGATGAATCGAAGCGGAGGACTCTTGCACTGCAAGAGGAATCGAGACCATAGGTGGAGCTGTTGATCAGGGTGTGCCCAATAGCGACGTTACTCGACGAACAGATGATGCTTGTGTAGTTCTAGGAATTGAAATGCGCCTAAAGGCTGACTAAACGTAAATTAGTACGCCCCTCGCGCGTCGCTAGCACGCCTCTAGTGTTCGGAATCAAAAATCTTTAACAGTGGTTTGTTTACACTTTTATAGAGAACAACTGGTGCAAGTTTGATCAAAGTAGTCGATCGCGTTCAGAAATAATTTCAAATGGAACTCGAAAGAAGAAAAAATATTGTGCAGAAACACCTGGAAAATTCCGAGTGGTCCGGTTCCAAGCTGGCTAAAGTGCTGAAGATGTCGAATAAAACAGGTTGTCGAGTGCTCAAAACCTACAAGGAAACCCTGAGTGTGGTAAGGCATCAGCAGACCTACGAGAAAACTGGAACCAGGGATCGTCAGCTACGGAGCAAGGTGTTGGGGAGCATTAAAACACAGCTTGTATTGAACCGGTTGAAGAAACTTTTCTAAAACATTCATCAGTCAATAAATTAGGGTTCTGTTACTTGTCTCGTTACTTTTCTATTACAAAAAAAAACGCAAAAAAACAAATCTTATACAACAAGTTATTGTAGTACAAATAGTTGGGTGTAACAACGTAATAAAAAAGCAGTATTTAATAATTAGGTTGTAAAATACAACTCAATTATTTAAAATTTAGATGTAAGAATAATTGGTTATTTTTAAGTTGAGAATACGTTTTTTTAGAACGAGACAAAACGCTATCTTGAATTGTCGTATGGAAAATAACCAAGATTGCAAATAACATTTTAATAATAATAGATGTAAAAACTTGCATCTTCAGTGACGATCGAAAAAAAAAAATGAATTTATATTTTCAAACGACGGTCATTTATTAAGTGCTGCCGAAAATAAATGTGAACTTGAATACCGTGGATGGTATTTTAAAGTCAAAATTCACATGCGCATTAAATTGCACGTTGAAAGATGAAGTTTTAGCTTTCAAATTTTCATGCGCTGCTCGGAAGGCACAGTTATATTAAAATATTTTTTTTTTCCCCATTACTATATCATTTCATATACAATATGGCGACTGAAGGAAGTCAACCTTAGCTTAGGTTATCTTTAATGTTGCTCTATATGGTAGAGTCTGCCAAATGTCGGGTTAAGATCGTATTGGTTAACAATACGTGGACATCAAAGAAGAACAAAACTCTTGACCAATATTTCATTCGTGTGTAGTACCCATTAGTGCAGCACAATGAGACACTGCCGTCTAAAAATATTCGAGCACACAATTCCGTGGATGCCATACTAAAATGACCGTAGAATATAAGTTCATCAGTTTGGTTTGCTGAAATCTCGTGCAAACAATACCGCGGAAAAACCGTTAAAAAAAGACGAGTAAAAAAATTGTGCAAAAATAATAATAACGGAGTAGGATCTATTTTCTAAGGGCTTAAAAAAGAAAGTTATAACAACCGATTCATCTTTGCACCGAGGATGCGTAACATGTAAAAATCATGTTATTTTCAGATACCGTGTAAAAAAAAGTAGAGTATAGCACATTTGTGCAAAAGAAAGTCGTTAAAAAATGCATGTCTCTTCGAACGAACCTATTCCATACTAAAAAAATTCTATGATAAAAAGTTCCAGTCCTTGAGGCTTGCTTTTTAGGAACAAAAAAAGATTAAAATACTGCTTATGGTCGGACTCACCTGTTTTTTTTCTTCATGAAAAAATAATATTCGCATCTAAATTGCTTTTATTAAGAAAAAAATATTTTGTTTTTTTTTAATGGAATAATTCAATTAAAAAACCAACCGATAAACCAGTTTTGATAAAAACTGTGCCTGCACAGTAAAAGTCAAACTTGCAAATAGGATATATATGCTTAGCATCAATGTTTTCATTTTTTAAATGTTGTTGCATAATTATTTTCATTTAGTTGATTGTCCTTTGAATTTTGTATTGAGACTTTACCAAGGTTACTTTAGACCTACCAGGCCGAATAGTCTCCAGCTTATCCTTGAATAAATACACATATTTCGTATATTAAATTAATTCTCCGGCAATATGCGGTCTTGCCTAGATTATTCATTCTATTTGACATTATATAAATCAGTGTTATCAACCTTAGAGAGTGCCAAAAGTTCTATAAACGATCGTGCAATCAGTGATAAAATATAAAAGGTAATAAGACTCCAAAGTACAAGGTTGATCTTGTTTAAATATAGTTTTATTTGCTTTATCTATTCCATTCATAAAATTTTCCTGTTCCTTACTGTTATTTAAGCTCATATAAAATTTATTAATGATTACGAAAAACGAAAAAACTATTTGGTCACCTTCTTTTCTAACTATTTTTTGAGATGGCATTTATGAATTCATGCTTTTAAAGTGTACTGCAAGTCATGAAATTTTGAAAGAAGTTTTTATCTCAGTATTGCGCACATAATTAGAACTTGAATATAACATGTACTACAGCTTGTTGTTTAACTAGTATCAATTAGGTAACGGAAACATCTGCAAAACTTCATGGTAGCTTGTCAACAGAACAAGCAAAAGGCTTCAAAACCTTTTTTTTGTTGTTGAATTGCTCTGTTTTTCAGTACAGTCTCAAACGTGGCGTTCATTATCGTACAAACAAGAAAAACAAAGAAAAGCAAGCCATGTTTAACGATTATGCCATCAAAATGAGTCAATGTTAACCATATGTGCGGTGGCCCCAGAACACCTTTATTTCTTTTTCGATTAACAAAATGCAAAATTTTTGTATTTTTACCTACGAGTAATGCAAAATTGTTGAACGTACCACACCACGCGAAGAAGACCATGATTTGGCATGCGATTTGCAGATGTGGTCTGAAAACGGAACCATTCGTCACATCCTCGACGATAACATCCCAAGTTTACATCGAAGAATGCCTGAAAAAGCATGTATTGCCGTTCATCTGCAAGCGTAGGGGCAAAGTCATCTTTTGGCACGATTTGGGCAGCTGTTACTACTCCAAGATGGTTCTGGATTGGTATGCTGCCAAAAGAAAAAAACGATTTTGTTCCTAAGCTAATGAATTCTCCAAATTGCCCGGAATTTCGACCAATCGAAAAATACTGGGCAATTTCAAAGCAGCAACTTCTACGAAGCGGTGAGGCAGTCAATTAAATATAGAAAATGCGAAAAAATGGAAGTAATGCGCTGATTCCGTGTCCGTTTCCACTGTGCGGGCGCTGATGGGCTCCATCAAGAGAAAGATTCGAGATTTTGTTCAAACTGGAGCAATGTAACCATATTATGCTGTAACCTTGAAGTTTTGATAAAAGTACTGTAAAGCAACCATTAATGAAATTTTAATCTTATTGAATCGCGAATACAGGTCTTTTTGAGTGTACCAATTTACTTTCAGTCACTGGTGACGTAACCTAGTTTTTGAACTGTTGACGTTATCTCGTTTTTGCTATGGGATAAATCACCACCACAAGGGATACCTGATGCATTTTCTCCTTGTTCATTGTCAATCAAATGTGCCGTTCAACAAGATGGCTAAGTTGTAGTAATGAGGTCTATAAAGGTGGCGAAGAGCATGGTGTTTGTCGGTATTTGTAACGAAAAATGAGTAAATAATCCATGATTTCGGGTAGTGGCGTAAAACTTCAAAAACAAGCGTATGATAACAAAGCAAGTTTAGTTTTTGTCTGCATCCTTTTAGTGCACAAGAAGGCATTTTTCAGCCGAAACCTTTTAAAAACTACACCAATTACCGAAAATAAACGTTCCACCTTGTGATTTGCTGCTATTGTAAATTGTTTTTTTCGGAGATCTACGTCACGCATGTTTACAAAAAACAGGCTGTGCATCATCTCACGAACACAATGACAGTATTTGGCATTACACTAATACAACTTAACCACTTCTTCTCCATCTGTATAGACCTCATTGAAGTTGTAGCGCTCACTCGTTCTGCCTGTTGCCTTTCCACTGGCCTCATCGTTCTTCAAGTCTGAAGACATCCCCAAGATTGTCGAGTTTTGGATGCGTCATGTTGTTTATATCCAAATTAAACTGATGTTGTAATTTTTTTTCAATTTTTCGCAGAAACAGCCAAAACGAAGCACCAAACAGACTGAATCTGTGAAACCGAGGGCTCGAAAGCTGTACGACAAACTGCTGGCCAAATAATCGGGCTGTGCTATTATGGACGATGAAACCTACATAAAACTCGATTATGAAACTCTGCCGGGACAGTTTTATACCTCGCCGAAGGGAAAGGATGTTCCTGGATCAGTGAAAGCCATTTACACCGAAAAATTCGGCAAGAAGGTAATGGTGTGGCACAATGATTGGTCAAATCTACCCTTGATCAAACAGCATAACAACCCTACAATCTTTTGGCCTGATCTTGCTTCCTGCCATTACTCTAAATATGCACTAGAGTGGTACAAAAGGAACAATGTCGTATTTGTACCAAAGGAGATGAATCCACCAAACTTCCCAGAGATTCGCCCTATCGAAACTTTCTGGCGAAGGCAAAGCTGAGAAAACACATGAAACCTGCGGATAGTGTTGAAACATTTAAGAAAGATTGGCCAAAAGTGGTGAAAATGGTAGGAGAAAGCACTTGCTGTGGCTTATGAGTGTTAAGGGAAAAGTTAGAGAACTCGCCTACCCTGCGAAAAATCAAACAAATTGAAATGAAGATGGAAATAAAACATTGTTATTTACTATATTTAAGAATAAAATAATCAAAAATCACAGCATGGTCTTTTTTATTTGAGAAAGAAGAATATAAATATATTTTTTGGAACAGTTTATATATGTGATTTTTCATGTGGTTACCCTGTTTCGCCAATTATAATAACCCTGTTGTGTACAGAAAAAAATGACAGTTGCGTTTGTTTCAGTGTCAAAAACTAATGTAAAAGAAATTTTTTCTAAACAACGGATCAGAAGTTCAGATTAGAATAGCCTAGCTGAAAAACCATTAAATATTAGAAACTGGTCCTCTTCACCCATACAAATAATCAACTATGCTAATGGGCATGCATCGTTAATCCGTTGCCCGCTGAGAATGCATTTGGCAGATCCTCTCAGTAAAAAGCGATTACTAACTGCAAACCATTCTCATCGTGTCACCTGCATCAGAAAACGCGTAAATAGCATCCATCACTCGTGTGCCAAATCCTATTTTGATTCCTGTGCCAATTTTCCGAAATTTTGTTGGGATTTACTTGCGTCGGCTCACCCATTGCATCAGCGGTTGATGGATCCTCCCAGCCTCCGCCTATTGGTCGCTTGGTGAGGCGTATTGAATTAGAGCGAACAGCTAATTTGCGATAAGCGCGACAGCGTTCATTAGTCTAATCCGAGATGTTGTCTATGGTTTTGCCAGCGATTTTACCAATGGTCGTGGTGTGCAATTTGCAAGGCTAAACCGATGCCGTTCGACCGTATGAGGACTGTAACTGCGGAACGCTAGCTGTTTATTTTACGCCAGAATGGAACTCTAATGAGATAGCCGTCTAATCTTGATTGACAGAGGTGTCCGCATTGGGTCCATCGAGTTTCATGTTCTGCGAAGCATGGTGATGAGGGATTTACCTTTTGTGTGCATCGACGCAAAAGCGAACGACAGTAGGACGTCAAATCAAACAAGAGCAAAGATTCCACCAGTTTTAATTAATTTTCTGCAAGCAACCTAAAAATCGCCCCCCACCGCTCACTTTCCATCCTCCGTAAACAGAAACCGAACAAAATCAGACAAATTAAAAACTGGAACTGTCAGAAGAAAATATATCACCTGGGAGCGAACAAACGGCCCGAAGAGGACCTCGATAATCCCAAAGTTTCCCACCAAATTGAATCTATTGCACCGGAGACAGGCCAGCAGCAATTCGTTATTTTCACTCTGTATGGATTCAATTTAATTTCGGAAAGCATGTCAAGAACGCCCGAACCCCTTTACCATTGTAGGACAACATGGAAGGCCATCGTATCGAGTGACAAGGGTAATAAATTAAAAAGATTCCGATTTATGGCTTGTAGCTTTCTTATCCCTGAAATTTCTTTAATTTTCTTGACTTTTGTTTTGCTCATCATTTGCCATCGCGTTTTCTGGTGTTTTCAATACAGAAAGTAGCAATTTCCGTGAGTAGAGCCCATTACTTTGGTGTCGTAAATCAACGCTGTCAGTTTCGTATATATTGGCAATCTAGCAAAAGGATTGGCATATTGCAAAAGGATCTCATCAATGTTTCAAAGCACACATTGATATGTATTTGCACCATTGCACCAGGTCAAACCGAAGATTGTGTTTACTAGCTTCGTAATTAACTCTATTCGTAGGAATATCTGTACCAACGGAATTCCGCTTTGCAGTGTTTACATTGCTGAGGATACCTAATGATGATGATGTCGTTCTTCTATCCTTGCTGCATCACCACGACCAGTCTGTCCGGTTGGTTGGTGCCTAATTTATAATCAAGTGCAGCGGTAGTGTCTTACCTCAAATTTCCAAGGTTTGTGCAACTTGACTCTCGAGTTAGTGCTGTTCGAAGTGAATTCAGGATAACGTGGTTTCGGTGGTTGGAGTGTCACCAGCAGCGCCAGTATAACATAATTGTATGCTGTTCCGATGCCTGTCGACAGGGACTACCTAGTTGGTAGTTTACTGATAGTGGAACACTATGTACATTGTACTAGTATCGAAATGTTGCAATTGGTGTAGGTTAAGCGAACCATAGTTTCCTGGTCACTCCTCAGAAAAAAAGCGTTTAAATAAGATAAACGTATCTTTATCCCCATCATTGGGATTCAAATCAACTTAGGATCTCCAAACTTTAGGAAACGTGAACTATCGTCGAAACATTGCCAAAATAAGAACATGGTCAAGATCAGTGCGATTCCCTCACATTAAGCGATAATATCGATAATAATGGAGCCAGGTTTTATACAATGTATTCCATGAAATAATGGGTAAATTCTTCATCATAAAATAATTTTTTTTTGATCAAATAACCTTTTCATTCATTCCAGTACATATTTCATCAAATTTGGAAATAATTACTCACTATGTTCACCTGAACTGCGGTTTCCGGCAGAAACACGATGAAATACGTCAAGAGCACACTGTGTTCAGACGCAAAATGATGACGACGTGAGTGTCGCTCTTCTCCTTTTATGCCTTATACGACGAAAAGGCATAGTCGTTGAATATACAGGGTAGGCCCAAATAAGTGACATGAAACAAAAACTGTACCTCTGTACATTTCGATTCTATCGCCTTTAGCTTTAATTATTGCCCATAGTCTCTTCGGAAAGGCATTACAAGCGGCACGCACCTGATTTTCAAGGATTTCATCCCATATCTTCTGTATGGTAGCTTTGAATGTTTCAATACTCATTGGTTTGAGATCTCGAAAGTGAGCTTCCATGATTCCTCAAATAGAGAAATCCAGAGGATTCGCGTCTGGCGAAGAAGCTGGCCATATTTCCTTAGGAATGACGTCTGGAAAATTCTTGGTGCACCATTCTTGGATAATCTTTGCTCCATGGGACGGTACTGAATCCTGTTGAAACACCCATTTGCGGTTACCGAACATCGTTGAAGTATGCTTCTTCAAATGCTTTTCCAGGACCTCTTTTACGTAGTATTCTGCGTTGATTTTTACACCTTTATCAATGAAAAGCAGTGGCGAAAGACCTTCCGCAGAAATCGCTCCACAAACCATGACCAAAGTATGATTTTGGAAGTGTTGAACTGCGCGAATTGAAGAAGGGATATTCTAAATACTCGCTGCATAGACCCTGTCAGTTTGAGTGTTGAAATGTTGCTGCAATACGAAATTTTTCTCATCCGAAAACACAATCATTGAATCACCGTGCCGACGAAGTAATTTGCGACAAGGAATGACTCTGTTCTGCTTGTTGGCTTCCGAAAGTCCATGCATTTTTTTTTCTTGTACGGCACTAATCTCAAATCTTCATTGAGAACTGATCTGATAGTTTTCCTGGACACGTCCATATCCTGAGCCAGTTTATATGAGGAACGACAAGGATTTCGGCAAATTCGCTCACAAGTCGTTTGGTAC
Source organism: Aedes koreicus (assembly GCA_024533555.2). Taxonomy (NCBI): domain Eukaryota; kingdom Metazoa; phylum Arthropoda; class Insecta; order Diptera; family Culicidae; genus Aedes; species Aedes koreicus. The sequence goes on along the minus strand of JAHHFK020004312.1, from coordinate 1,539,872 downwards.
GTACACTGCGAGGACGACCTGGTTTTTTCTTTGGATCGATGGTTCCCCTCGTCCTCCATTTTTTCAACGTCCGGTCGATTAATGTACGGCATATTTCTTCCTTCCGGGACTCGGCCTGTACTTGGTTGGGACGCTTTCTCGCCAAATGCAACTGCAAAATCCGTTGTCTTTTGAAATCCATATTTTTCTTAGTCACTTCCTGTCGACGGAATCTAGCGAACACTAGTTTGTTTACATATTAATCAGTCCCTCTTTAATATGCTGGCAACCAGATGGCTCTTGCGATGGCTAGAAGAATTCCACACTGGAACAAAATACTGCGTCACTTATTTGGGCCTACCCTGTACACGCATACACACCCCAACCGGTTAGTCAATGCCTATGTTGTCCGTGTTGGGAAACAAGTTCAGATGCACGTGATTGGTCTGTTCTTGTTGTGACGGCGCTTCGTATTTATAAATTTTTGAATGGTAAAATTAAAAGTTTAAAATGTTGAAATCGACGCGTAGTGAATGTTTCGATCGATTTGGGTATTTGGGTTTTTTGGAAATTAATCGTGAAATGACTGTGTTATTAACGTTCAAAATCTAACCATATTTCGTGAGGCTTCAATTTTTTGCACTCGCAACATTGTAAACAATGACGTAGTCCACCATCACTCTTTGTGAGTGGCCCCAACAGCAAGCTTACTGTTGGTTTGAATTGGTTCAAAGCTGCTTTCGGTACTATTGGTACAAACTGGTCCAAAACGCAAATGGGTCTTATGTATAAATAATTTACTAGACGTCACCCGAATCCAGTATATAGTTTACCAAAACGCACCATGCTGCCAAACAAATGCTTTTATTCAACATCCCAGTGATTTCTCAGTGGAAGTGCAGGGGTGTTCTTGGCTTCCAATAAAGCGTATATCACTTCAACATATTCCTACTCTTTCTTAATTTTACAAGTAAAATTTTTGTTTCACGTTGAATTTCCAGTAGTTTCACTTTTGTTAGCTGCCTTCAATGCTCTTCCAGTGTATTCCAGCATAGAATGGATTTTCACCCCGAGCGTCTTTTTCATTCACTTTATGGTGCGGTTTTGTTACGGCGACAAGGAACAGTACACTCGATCTGCACATATTTACTCCTTGCAAAAATTCAAGGAAAATTGATTTCTTGTTGAATTTCACGAACGCGGTATTTGTGGGTTCTGACAATCTTGGAGAGACCAGCGACTAACTGACGCCCTGAGAATTTCTAAGGTGTTGGTTGCGTAAGATACGGGTCAAAATTCGCTTATGCAGGTGATGCGAACAATGTGAAGTTAAATCTATTTATGTTTGGAGCGATACGGTAATTACGTAATACGTTTTTCCAAATTTATTAAAGGGTGTAAACAGTTAAATTGCATCACTTTCAATAAGCTGTAACATTTCGCCCTTTGGGTTGATTTCAACAAAATTTTGGGTGAAATGACCTCAGCGTGTATTGTTTACACTTATAGTTTCATTGTGAAATGTGTCGTAGTTTCGAAAATGGAGTCGAAGGAACAGCAAGTGTTTCGTGTCATAAAAGGTTTCGGGGAACGTTTAACTGTCGATCGGAAGAAGGTGAGTGGTAGAAAAAGTGTTCTGTACTGTGTGAAGGATCACAAGCGAGTGGTTGCTGCCTTTAAGCGCAAACCCAACTGTTCCATTCGGGATGTAGCGAAAAAGCTGCACGTAACAAAAAGTTTCGTGCAAAAAGCCAAAAAACGAGCCGGGCTCCGTTTATTCAAAGTTCAGAAAGCTCCAAACCGCAATTAAAAACAGAATAGCACAGCTAAAACACGTGCGCGTAAGCTGTACACACAAATGTTGACGAAACCACACTGCTGCATTATGGACGATGAAACACACGTAAAACCGGACTTTAAACAAATTCCCGGCAACCAGTATGTGACTGCGAAAGACAAGTTCGATGTTCCAAATTCTCTCAGGAAACAGCAAGTGTCAAAGTTCCCCAAGAAATTCATGATTTGACAGGGGACTTGTTCGTGTGGGAAACGGAGCAAGCCTATCGTGACAACTTCAACTGTAAATGGTCAAGTATACATGAATGAATGCATGAAAAATGCTTCCGTTTCTTAAAACACACAACGTTCCTACAATGTTTTGGCCGAACATAGCCTGTTGTCACTACTCCTGGAGTAGTGGAGGATGTTCTGGAGTGGTACAAGACGAATGGTGTCAATTTCGTGCCGAAGGATCTTAATCCCCCAAACTCTCCAGAGTTGCGGCCAATTGAAAAATATTGGGCTATAATGAAGCACGAACTTCGTAAGCATCCTAAAGTTGTCACTACAGAACAGAAAATGTTGAAGTCATGGTTGAAAGCGGAAAAAAAATGTCGGTTCAAGCGTTTTACAAAATCTTATGCGTGGTATTAAGAAGAAAGTTCGGGCTTTTGGATTTGGTAAATAAATACAGTGAAATAAAAATACCAAAACCAAGATTAAACATTGTATTTTATTCCCTAAATATTTCATGACAATCGGTTGAGAGACTTGTTTTTGAGGTTGAGTATAAAGTGATGCAATTTAACTGTGGACACCCTTTAACCCTTTCCCCATTTGTGAGATTTTCGTCATAAAAATCTGTAAGATGTTGTGTGTGTGTAGAAAATGCCCCCTTCCTCCCCCATAAACACTTGCTTGTTTGGAGAATGTTCTTTTCAGTTTGTTCTCTATACATCCGGCTGTTTGTCGGCGCCGGTGGTGTAGTGGTAAGCGTGACTGCTACTTGGCACCCCAGTGAATCTTGGTTCAATCCCAATCGACGTCGGTGGTTTTTCTGAGGCGAAAAAACCTGGCCACGTGTTCCTTCGGAAGGGTAGTAAAGCCGTTGGTCCCGGCTCATGTGTTGATGAGTACGATATGTAGGGTCCAGGTGGTGGAGTTGTATTCCTGGAGTCGGTGGTTGTCGCCACGTTGTGAGGAAATAGGCCGACGAAAAATAAACGAATGAAAAAAAAAGCATCCGGCTGTCCAGAGATGTGCATAGTAACATTATTAGGAAGAAGTGGGCTGTGCTTTTGAGCGAAGAAGACGATTTTTTATGCGTCAAAGTTTAAAAAGTATTTAAAATTGAGAAATTATCGTGTTTTCAACTGAAATCGAAATTTTGAGTGTATAAAAGTGCTTCTGAACAGGATTTGCTCACTGGCGTGGGCAAGTTTGTGCATTCTCGGGTGATTTTCGGAAGAAATTCCGCATCAAAAGGTGAAGGAGTGTTTTTCCACTTTGTCGCGAGTGAATTGATGATTGTTGTTGGCAATTGTTGTTCCAAGAAAACAGGATTTCAACGTTTAGAGTCGTCCCATAGCGGGGGATTTTGATTTTTGGTAGTGTGAAGTGAAAAAAACTGCTAACTCACCTCGTGCTCCGGCTTCATTGCATTGATTTCGTGTTTACGACTGCAGAAGATGGTGTTATTCCGGGGCGGCTTTTGGTGAGATAAATGTGATATTAGACATATTGAAAAGCACTTATTTTCAAATAATACTAAATACGTGCTTGGTTTGGACATTTTAAATGTCCAAATCTGGAAGTGTGTTTTAGTAACCTTATCCAATTGATATCGGTAAGGTCCGGGGTAAATGCAAGCCCTGTGGTATGTGAAAGTAACCTCGGATTGGACGTGACTCTCCAGACATTCTGAAATGGGCTGCTGAATCTGCAATAGAGCTATCACTTTGTAGCTTCCTGATTAAAGCTGCTGACAACATCACACAAAAGATAGTTGCAAACAGATTTCTTCTATGAATGTATGTATTTAAGGTAGCCACCATCCTTTCTGAGACCTTGTCATGTATGCAGCTCGACTTAATAGCAAGATCAAATTGAGTTACCGGTTTGTATTCACATACAGCGTTACGCTGTATGAAAGGCCAAAAACGGTGGGGCGGACCCGTAAGCAGAGACACTTACGCGAAACCCGCGGGAACATAAGATTCTCCTTCCAACGATACGATCCAATGGCTTGTTAAGAAGGGCGCGTCACTCTCGTTGAAACTGTTGGAGTAGAATTCACAGCATCACAATCGGATCGGTAGGATAAAGAAAATGATACTGTTTGTTCCCTCCGAGACGCCGGTTGTCATACCACTCCATTGTCCAATTCCAGCAGAACACGGAATAATAGTTCGGTGATTAGTACATTATTGTAACTAATTGATAAGTTAGAGTATGAATTGGTTCTCATCTGTTTCTTCTCCTATTGGTTGTGGTTGCACTGGTGTACCGCAAGTTATTCAACTTATGCAACATCGACTCACGTTCTATGCTAATATTAACCATGTTCCGTCATGTCACATCTTCAAGTGATCTGCGTAAGCCGCCCATTTTGTTCAAGCCTTTTTGAACTAGATGAGGTGAAATAAAGAGCCCAGTATTTTAGAAATAGGATTCAAATAACAATGACATGATGAATGTCATCACTTACTCCTACTTGACTTCCGCCTCGACCAACCTGTCGGAACGTCACCCAATTCCTTACTGTATCAAAGGGCAGTTATATAACCATGCGTTATTGGCAACAAAAACAAGAGAGAGAAGAGAAGAAAAAATAAATTAGAAAAAAAAACAATAACAAAGCAATTGTTAATGTGAGTTGAAAAAAATAATTATAATAGACACTTCCGCCTACCACCAAGAGTAACAATAAAGCAGGAATGAAACGTTAGTTTTAATACATAACTTCAACATAACTAACCTACGCGGATGAACGTTGGTTTCGGGGTCTTCTTTTTTTTATTAATCATTTATTTGTACAGGCTCAATCGAATCAACTTTACAGAGCCAAGTTTTCATATTTTTATACATCATTTATCTTAAAACTAAAGTTAGGGGGATAGAACCGATTACTCGCGGCCGTCTCGAGGTTAATAGGAATTACAAATTACGGATGGAAAGATGGGTGGGAATTTTAAGTATGGTTTACATAACACATTAAATTTAAATTCTAAATTATCTAAACACTTATAACTGGATTTCTTTTAACTTGAATTTTTTTTTTTGAAAAAGAAAAAAACACACAAACAAGATAAAATAAGAGAAAAAAAAAACTTAGAGTAAACATACAGGTTAAACTTACTACAATCTAAGGCTAATGTTAGTCAAAAACACATAAATTAATTCACTCCAAATCACGTACAGCCAAAATATCTCGAATTGGCACATTGGGTTGTCTACCTCGAGCCCGAAGGGAATCATAAAGCTCCGATCTGACTCCACGATGTTCAGCACAAGACCAAATAACGTGATCTGCGTCCTGATAGCCTCGTCCACACTCGCAGAGATTGCTGTCGCTCAGCCCAACCCGGTATAAATGAGCGTTCAAAGAATAATGATTGGACATGAGGCGAGACATGACATGAATGCATCCGATGGATGTAAAGTGTCATTAATAAACTACAACAACAACATGACACGAATGAAGTCTCGTCCCACATCCATCCCCCCAAACCAAGATTTCTTCGACCCCTTTGGGATGATAGAATGTTGTCATCGCCCCAAATCTCCTTTACCTCCATTTATACTGCCAGCTGACGAGTGACTGTTGAAGAAAAATAGTACAAAAATCATTGAAGGCGATTTGTCGATCATAAATGTCGCCTTCTATAGCGCCTTTGCAAGCGAGTCCACGTTGTCATTGCCCAGAATTGAACAATGAGATGGGACCCATACAAAGGTGATTATAAAATAACGCGAAGATAAAGCACTTAGAAGCTCCTGTATTTTTATGAGAAAATACGAGGAGTGCTTTACCGGCCTCAAGTAGCGAATAGCATCTAAAGAACTGAGACTATCCGTGAAAATGAAATACTGATCCGGTGTTAGTAAGGCAATAATTTCTAGCGTAAAGTGTATTGCCGCTAATTCAGTGACATATACGAAACAAGGAGCTTGAAGTTTACGATTGGCGCTATAAATTTCATTAAATATACTAAAGCTGACTCTTCTATCAAAGATCCGCCAGTGAAGAACGATTTAGTGGAATCAACTTGGCCAAACTTTGCAGAAAATATCACAGGAGCAATCATAGGACGATGATGCTCTGGAATTCCACGAAGCTCTTGCTTCATGGATAAATCAAAATGAACCGAACTGCCGAAGTCGGAGAAGCAAACACGATTGGGAATATTCGTGGAGGGCTGACATCCTGTGTTATGTACCAATGGTACAAAGTCATGAAGCGAATTTGAGGGATAAACTCGAGAAGCTTCTCATAGTTTTCGATTACCTGGGGGTTCATAACTTCACACCTGGTGAGGAGCCGGAGGCTGTTTCGGGGTCTTGTTAGTGCTATAATTGTTAGTATAGACCCGTACTTAAGCCGTGGCGGTCCCTTCAACAATAGTGATAGGCAGCTGTAGTTAAATCATGCGCAACTGTTTCTATAGCTATGTTAAAGGTATAATAAATAAAGTTTTGAAAAATACAAAAAAACTTAAATTAATAGAAATATTTCATCTATAATTATTAGTTTAAATCAAAAGATTGATGATATCGACACTTGGCGAATCATCGTCAAACCCTTCATCCTTGGCTAGGGAGTTGCAAACATTATTTCTTCTATATTAAAAATAGAGAGCACACATTCAACCCCCCCCCCCACCCACAAACAAACGCGTGCTCGAGCACGTACGCTCGCACACACGCATACACAAACGCACCCCCCCCCCCCCTACCATACACACACACACGCGATTCAAACCAACAGTTCGTTCGGGCTACTCACAACATCGCGTTGCACCCACTCGCTTTACTATTGTCGATTTGACTACATTGTCAAAAGCTACGCCAACCAGCTTCATCACAGTTTACCTGACAGTCGTTTCTTATCATAAGATCCATGGGTCCTCCCTTAGCACAGTCGGCAAAGGCGCGGCTACAAAGCAACACTATGCTGGAGGTGGTTGGGTTCGATTCCCGGTCTGGTCTAGGAATTTTTCGTTAAGGAAAATTCCAGTTTGTCCGTATGTCAGCTCTTGAATTCACGCCAACTAACTAGACAAAAGACCCTGTAACCTCCTGTAAAAATTCACAACTATTTGTTTGTTTCATAAAATCTATTGCTCAGGTCAGTGTTTCCTAATCCCGTCTTAAACTACACATCATTTTAGTTTGTCGATTGATATGTGAATAGATCTGTTTTCACGAATACAAATCAACACATTGCAAGGAACATCTTCTACAAAAACAAACACTCTTATTTCAGCTAAATATTCCAATAATGCTTCAGGCGCTAGTATTGCATGTTCTTCTTTCAAGCAACGGAAACATAAAAGGATGTTCAACAAGGTTTGCCAAAATTCAAAACCAGCTGCATATTTCACTTTGATTTCCAATTTCGCACAGCAACAAAATAAAAAGTCCATCAAAAACAAATCCGTTCAGTGTTTCTCATTCGAAGAAACACACGTTAAAATTTGGCAAGGAAGAAACAATATCTCCAGGTGTAGTTTGAGACTTTTGTCTTCCTCTCGGTATACCTCATCATCAAACAGCAATAAAAGGAAATAAATCTCCTTAGCATAAAAGGAGGAAAACCTCCATCGGTACCAGACTGAACACCGAACAACATGTTACGTCGCTGCAGAGGATACAAGAGAGCACACCCGGAAGTAGACGAACACACATCAAGCACCCCACCGCCACCACCACCACTACAACACCCGCCGCATTGCGGTGAGCCACGTGCCGGAAATGTAACCGAAAGTGGAGTACAATTTCGATAAAAGTTTTAATGGAAAGCACACAGGGAGCATAAGCATGCGTCATGGTTTGGTTGATGCTTTAGTAGTATGTAAGTAGGGAACAAACCGGGTATGCCCTGCTCCCATCACTGCTGGTTCAACACTGCTACCAGCTCAACTAATCAGCATGACTTTCTGTTACCTCGACTATGAAACCTGGTTAGAACACGACGACTAAATAAGTTTTAGGCCAATTTTTGTACCAATTTGCGAATTAATTTTAATTTTACTTAAACTTGACAGTAGGGAATAATTGATTAATCAATTAAAAGCCCTATGTAATTGGTCAACAAACATTTGATAAGGTGTCTGTCAAAATTGAGTTCCCATCTCGTCAGAAATAAGTCAGCTCAACTAGCAGATTAAATCGATTATTTTCCATCTGTCAAGTTTAAGTGATAACTAAAATTAATTCACGAATTGGAACACAGTCTTAGTATGTACTAATGAAACAAAATGGGATCCAGCATGCCGTACTTTGAAACTCACGTGTTTTGTTTTTGCTGCGTCGTTTTTGTGAATAGTGAAATCTCAAAATCTCCGCGTGCTTTGTGTAAGACGTACACAGAAAAAAATAATTGATTTTAACAAGCGCGTAAAATTTCCCCTCGTTTGATTACAAGCCAAAAGGAGGCGTAAACAACGAAATTGTTTGCAATCTTTCATGCGCCATACAACAATATTTGCAATCTTTCATACAACAAACTGGATTCAGGCGTTATCTGGCTTAAATTTACATGAAATATTCCATTATTTTCTGCCTAATCTAGCATTCCCTTTATGTGCATTAGATAACGCAGAAAATTCAATGTTTCTTTTTATCTGTGTAGTGAATGTAATTGATTCGCTCTCAAAATGTGTGATGGTCGGTGGTATTTCTTCGTTTTTTGTTTTTGTGTGTGCTTCGTCTTCCATAGTAACAGTTATAAAGTTCTGTCCCGGTTAGAATCCGGAATCACTTATTACGTTGTACCGTCACGGAAAGTGACCGCTGCAAGAATTCTTTTACAGCGATTACTAGGCGCCCAGTTTCTGTGGTATAAATTTCACGGTGTTTCGTGCAGTGAGTCAAAAGTTATTCCAGATGGAAGCCGAGAGGAGAGAAAAAATTCTGCACACCCACGTTGATAATCCAACGTGGTCCGTAACAAAAATCCCAAAAACGTTGAAAATCGCCAAATCAACCGTGTATGATGTGCTCAAACGTTTCAGGGAGCGAAGGAGCGTGGATCAAGTGCCTCAAGGTAAGCGTCGTAGTGGAACATATGACCGCAAGCTGAACCAGAAGGTGTTGAGATTCGCCAGAGCAAACCCTGGACTATCAGATAATGAATTCGCACAAAAATACGCTGCTGCTCGCAGTACCGTTCGAAGAATTCATTTGCGAGCAGGATATCGTTCTTATCGAGCTAGCAATCAACCAAACAGAACGTTGAAGCAAAGCGAAGTATCAAGGATGCCTGCTCGTTGACGAAGAAACCTACGTCAAAATGGATTTCGGACAGCTTCCTGGTGTTGGCACGACTCAAGGCGCAGAAAAACGGGTCACGGTTTTTTTTAGCGATTTCCAAATTTATTAGCGAAAGGGCTTTAAAACTAAAATATAAATGCACTTTAGTTTTGAGGTTAACAAGCATGTCATAATACTCACAATTCAGTGGCTTTAGTCTATGACTTCTACGTCCTTGTTATCGTCTCGTGTTCAACGTTGTGTACCTTTTATAAGTAATTTGTACAGTCTTAGTATTAGATCAAACATTAGAGTTTAAGATTACTTACAGTTTCTTATTTGTAAGGTAGCAAATTTTGTTTTAATTTAACGAGTATTGAGTAAGTAGGATAATCAATTAGTCTTTCATAACCTGTATAGTGTACGTTTGTTATTTTTCATTAATTTTAACCAATACAAACTTTTATCTAGGAAACTTACTATAAATTCTTTTAAACTGTTAGTATATTAATTTTTATGATTAGTACTGTACTTTAATTTGTAGATTTAATTTTCAGCAAAGCTCATGTAGCATCACCAGATCACCACAATGCTCAATCTCTTTTTCTGTTCCTATTGTCTGCGGTTTTGTCATATCTTCTTCTGTATGTGTCACGTGATGTGTCAAGTGATCCGTCAACTCAGCAGTACCCCTGTTGAACTTTTCAGTTATAGCATCGATAACCGTAACGTCTCCCGCAACATTCCCCTCCTCGTAATACTGCGTGGATCCAGCAGAATTACCTACCGGAAGTACGTTGATCAAGGCCACCTTCGCTACTGGACGACGTAGAATCCCTGTTCCAGTCTGGACATCTACCTGACGAATGCGACCATCTTTTCCTGGAATCACCTTTACTACCTTACCCCGTGGCCATTGGTTCCGTGTTGCCTCGCCTACAATGAAGACTATATCTCCTTCCTGAATGGGTTTTACTTCTTCATGCCATTTGGTACGCTGGGTCAAAGTCGGCAGGTATTCACGAATCCATCTTGTCCAAAATTGATCCAGAACATAGCGACACAGATTCCACCCGTTTCGCAGTGCCTCGCCCTGTGTAGTGGGATTCTTCTCCGGTTGTTTGACTCCATTTGAACTGAGGAGTATAAAATGGTTCGGTGTCAACGCTTCTTGGTCTGACGTCTCAAGCGGCACGTATGTCAACGGTCTAGAGTTGACCATTAACTCTGCATCGCACAACATCGTGCAAAATACCTCTTCCGATGGTGCACGTGAATGGTTTATTGACTCCATAGCTGATTTTACTGCTCTAACCATTCGTTCCCATGCACCGCCCATATGCGGCGAAGATGGCGGGACGAAGAACCATTGAGTGTTAGCATCAGTAAAAGTTTCTGCTAACTCCTTATTCATATCAACTACTTGTACAGCCAGTTCACGACTGGCGCCTACAAAATTCGTTCCGTGATCAGTATAGATTTGTGTGGGTGCACCGCGACGCGCGATAAACCGCCGTAGAGCCAACTTGCAGGATTCTGTCGAAAGAGACGCAGCAACTTCCAAATGAACAGCTCTGACGACCAAACACGTAAATAGTGCCACCCAACGTTTCACCTGACTTCTGCCGATTTTGATGAAATAAGGTCCGAAATAGTCGATGCCAACCAGCGAAAACGGACGAACAAACGGAGTTACACGAGCTTTCGGGAGAGGTGCCATCCTGGGAACTTCGGGACGTGCTTTATACACGATGCACCACTGACACTTCTTTGCTGTTTTGCGCACTACCGTCCGTAGAGCCGATATGTGAAAGCGCTGACGAATTTCGTTGACCACAGTTTCGCCATTATGATGTCCGAACCGCCTATGGTACCAATCTACTAGAAGCTCGGTCACCCGATGATTTTTTGGCAGGATTACTGGAAATTTAGCGTCGTATGTAGCCAGTGGAGAAGCTTCTGTTCGACCCTCCATTCGAATCACGCCAAATTCATCCAAAAATGGTGATAAATGGTGTCTGATCGGACTATTGTTTTCAAATTTCAACTGTTGTTTTCCATCAGGTCCATTCGCATTCTTCAGTACTGCTATCTCTCCGAAGTATTCTTCCGATTGTGCAAGACGCCACAAAGCCCTTTCAGCTCGAACAAAATCTTCCTGCTTTAGTCCCACGCAAGGTTGCTTTTTTCCCAAACTCCAGATAATGATCCATAAACAAATACGTGTACGCTGTTGTTCGTAACATACGTTCCCATTTGGAAAAACGTTCGCACTCTATACATGATTTAATCAAAACTTTCCGATGCAAGTTAACGACACGTAGTTCTTCTTCCGTAGTATTCATTGATAATTGCTGCTGTTGTGGCCATTCATTCTCCGTCTGGTAGAGAAAATCCGGTCCCGTAAACCAACGACTGCCTGGGTGAAATGTAGGTCCCTTTCCCCATTTCGTGGCTTCATCTGCAACATTAAGTTTGGTGGGTATCCATCGCCATTCTTCGGGCTGCGTTTCTTCCAATATTTCGCCGATACGAACCGCCACGTACTGGCGATACTTTCTAGCATCTGAGCTAATCCACGAGAGAACGGTCTTAGAATCGCTCCATAGAAATTTGCGACTCACAGGTAGAGTGTGGTATTCACCGATGGACTTCGCTAGACGACTTCCAATGACCGCCGCTTGAAGCTCTAATCTAGGGATTGAGAGCGGCTTTAACGGGGCAACTTTGGCCTTTGAAGCTATCAAAGCACAACGTGGTTGACCTTGATCGATGACACGAAAATAGGCAACACAAGCAAAGGCTGATTCACTTGCGTCCACAAATATATGGAGCTGCAGCGTTTGAAAACATTCTCTTCCGTAACCGGGAAAATAGCAACGAGGAATACGAGTTTGGCTCAATTTGGAAAGTTGCTCAATCCAGCGTTTCCAGTGTACGAGTATGTTGTCTGGAACAGCATCGTCCCATCCAATTTGAGCTCTCCAAAGGTCCTGAATAATCGTTTTTCCATGGATGAGCAAATTTGATATTAACCCGAGCGGATCGAAGACACTCATCACAAATTTTAGGATGCTTCGCTTCGTCGTCACATGGTTTGATCGTTCGAAGGCGTCCGGCAACTTCACAGAATGTACGAAAATATCGTCGTCCGGTAGCCATGCCATACCGAGCACACGTTCTATTTGGCTCTCCTTGTCGATGATGAAATCTTTCATTGAATCTGCTGCATCTGGTCCTAGGTACTGCAAAACCTTCTTCGAGTTCGATCGCCAGTTCCGGAGCTCAAAACCGGCCGTTGCTTGAACATTCCGTACCTCTGAAGCCAACTTAGCCATGTCTTCCTCCGTATCGCGACTGTCCAAGTAGTCATCTACGTAATGATTATCTATTACGGCCGAAGCTGCTTCCGGAAACTCTTGCATCCCTTTTTTTGCATTCGTATTTTTCACAAAGTTTGCTGAGCAGGGCGAACAAGTCGACCCAAAGATAGCTACGTCCATAACAAACACGTCCGGTTTCTTTGATGGATCGTTTCGGTAGAGAAATCGTTGCACCTGACGATCCTCCTCCCTAATCTTCAGTTGGTGATACATTTCGCGGATGTCACCCGCAATTGCTACTTGTCTCTGTCGGAAACGGCATAGTACAGATGGCAACGACGAAAGGAGATCCGGGCCCTTTAACAGCATGTCATTTAGGGACACTCCTTTCACTTTGGCAGCTGCGTCCCAGATGATTCGCACTTTTCCTGGCTTGCGTGGATTAGTTACTACTCCGAGTGGCAGATACCATGTCCGATGTACGTTGCTTTCTTTCAGCTCCTGAAGCGTAGCTTTGTGCGCATAGCCTTTGCTCTGATATTCCGAAATTTGTTTCTCCAAATTCGTATTTAATTCAGGGTGGGCTCGTAATTTTCGTTCGAGACAAATTAACCGTCGCTCTGCCATGCCGTAGCTTGATGGTAGCTCCATTTCATCATACCGCCATAACAGTCCAGTTTCATAGTGACCGTCGGCGTGCTTCACTGTTGTTCTCTGTAGAATCTCCTTAGCTCGTCGATCATCTTCTGCTTCTGGCCCACACGTAACAGATACTCCCAGGTTCTCCATAGAAAAGTAACCTTTCACAAGATCGTGAAGGTCACCGTCTTTTTCGCGTTTGCACATGTGTAAAATTGGCGACACTGAGTCTGTTTTTGAATGCTCGCAGTTACCAAATACACTCCATCCCAGTCTTGACTTGGCTGCCACAGGTCCATTTAACCATCCTTCACGTAGTTTGAGAGCCAAGGACAGTTTTATGTTGTCTAGCCCTATCAAAATTCTCGGAACAGCTTTCTGGTAACTTTTCACCGGTAGTCCGGCCAAATAAGGGAACTGGTTACACAGTTCATCGTATTGCAGCGACTGTACAGGAAGTTCCAGCTGACGCACAGTGCTAATACCTGTCAACGGGAAACATTTGTTACCTTCTGCTCCGGATATCATCAGGTTAACAACTCGGGAATCTTTTTCATGGCGGGAAATCTTCGCTGTCCAGGTCAAACAAAGTGGCTGCAATTCGCCTCCTAGGTTCAAATAATCTGCTACTTCTTTTTCGATCAGTGTCGAAGATGAACCTTCATCGAGAAAGGCAAACGTCGAGATTTGAACGTTTTTACCATACAGCACCACCGGGATAATGCGGAAAATCGCGGCATTTCGAATTCGACGATGAATATTCACGACCGCGTCTGGCTTAAATCTTGCCCCAGAACATTCTGAGGTGGCTGCAGACTGTTGACTCGAATGAAGCGAAGGATGATGTTTTTTAACGCAATCTCCAATCCCACAGGTACGTGTAGATTTACAGGACCATCTTCCATGTGGTACAAGACAGATTGCACATAGTTGGTGCTTTTCAACTGCTTTTAAACGGTCTCCTAGGGATAATGACTTGAATTTGTGACAGTCCTTTATTCTATGTTTCACACTCTGGCAAATGAAGCATGGCTTTTCCTGGTTGTACGCCTTCTTTTCTTGAAGTTCGTGCTTCTTTGGCTCGGTGGACACGTGGGCGTTGACAAACGCCTTCTCTTTCTTCGGTTTCTCGTTTGTTGAAGCACGTACACCGTCAAAATCGCTGAAATGTGCCACGTCACTCGCGGCTGATGTGATGGCACTCATGTAGTCGCAGAAAGTTGCCAGGTCAACATGCCCAGCATGCTTCTTGTACAGAGCCCAGTCAAGTCGAAGGTGCGGTGGTAGCTTATCTACCAACTCCTGCAGTAGGGTAGGGTTGGTGAGGTGAGCTTCCTGGTTAGCGGCTTTAAGATGGCCAACTAGATTCTGAACGACAAGTCCAAAATTTACCACGGTTTCAAGCCTTTCGGCTTTTGGAGTAGGGGTGCTGCGTACCTTGCTGAGCAGCGACTGGACAAGTCGCTCTGGGCTCCCGAACAATGTTTCCAAAGTTTGCATAATTTTCGGAACCGATGAAGGTAGCAGCAGGTTACATCGAACTGCTTCCAATGCTTTTCCTTTGAGGCATCTCTGCAATCTCATCAGATTCTCTGACTGAGAGTAACCACACATAGCAGTGGAGTTAGCAAAGCTGCTTACAAAAAGTGGCCATTCCTCGGGATTGCCAGTGAAAACTGGTAGTTCCTTTGGTACAACCTGTCTGGCGGACAACTGTTGTTGAAATTGTCCCCACATGGCCTGCTGATTTTGTAACTGTTGCAGCTGGTTAACATACGGATTAGTCTGTTGCTGTGGCGATGTACGCGATGACGTCGGTTGATGTACCGAGCTTTCGGATAACGATATCTCGTGATTGTCACAAGGGGGTGGTGGTGGGGTATACGACATCGATGTGCGCAATATAGATGTTGGTTGCGAGAGTCTATCATACCACATCACCGATCTGGACGGATACGTTATTGTGTGCAGCTGATGTGACGATGCCTCTGTTGTCGATGGTAGTTGCACGTTCGATTGTTGTTCATTTGAATAACGGGTCGATGGCTGAGGTGCGAGTGGAGGTTGCGACGGCGGCGATAACTGAGTTTGGAGAGTTTTTGGCTGTTGTTGCATCGAATTCGTTCGAGGCAATTCGACACATGATTGTATTCGCTTACTAACTCTTGATTGCAGAAACGGTTCCTCGCTTACTGGTGGCAGTACGACTTGTGCTTGAGCAGCTAATGTTGATATTGGCTCCGGATATAAAAAAGTAGGTAGAGATGTACGTGGAAGTAACTTTGGAAATATTGGCTGCGATGGCATTGGTTTAGCAAACACCGACTGTGTATACGTTGGTTGTGTATATAGTGGCTGTCTGAGCACCGATTGTGTCTGTACCATACTATGGACTATTGGTTGTTGAGCTACAACACTTGATCGAATTGGAGTTGAAGCAACGATCGGGTCCCTCATGCCTACTGTCGAACACATTCCGTCAGCACCAACGACATTACCAGCACATTCGGTCACAGACATGTATGGATTATTTCTGACAACATCGATCTGATTCGATGGAATTTTCGGTTTCGTGCCTGTATATCTTGCTAACGTTAGCGGCGCATTTGTGTCGGTACCAGTCGAAATTGGCGGAAATATGTCTTCTGCGTTTATTGCAACAGGATTTTCACCAGCAGCTTCATCGGCATCTTGAATCCAATCCTGTACTATGCTATTTCGATCGACATGACTATGGCGACTTCTTCGACTTCCTGCATCTTCTTCCTCGGCATCGGCAATGAGCAAAGCGTACTTTTCATCGAGATACTTTTTATCGAGTGCCGCTTTCGCTGCAAGTGCCTTTTCTTGCCGAACGCGATCCTGTTCCTGTTGCTCTAGGATAAGTTTCTCTTGAGCTTCTTTTTCCTCCTCTAACCGCATAAGCTGTAGTTGAACCTGTGTCGATCGCGAAGTACTGCTGGTTCTTCCAGATATCGAGTTTTCACCGATAGACACCATTGAGATGCAATCCTTGCATGTCCACTTACCGTTGAAACCCTCAGGTACTTCCACACACGTACGATGGTACCAACGATGACATCGATCGCAAGCTACCATTTCTGCTACGTTGTTGGAACTTTTGCAGATTTCGCAAATGATCTGAGGTCTCCCTGCATTGGCTGTCGCCGCGGCTCTTCGCGTAAGGGGCATCGTGAATTCGTCCTCTATGTGACCTTCGTGAAATAATAATCCCACTCCAGCAGTACAACCTCAAATGAATTTTTTAAAGTTTGTTGGCACGACTCAAGGCGCAGAAAAACGGGTCACGGTTTTTTTTAGCGATTTCCAAATTTATTAGCGAAAGGGCTTTAAAATAAAAAAAAGACTTTAGTTGAGTAACAAGCACAAAACTCAAATTCAGTGGCTTTAGTCTATGACTTCTATGTCCTTGTTATCGTCTCGTGTTCAACGTTGTGTACCTTTATAAGTAAGTACAGTCTTAGTATAGATCAAACATAGAGTTTAAGATTATTACAGTTTCGTATTTGTAAGGTAGCAAATTTTGTTTTAATTTAACGAGTATTGAGTAAGTAGGATAATCAATTAGTCTTTCATAACCTGTAAGTGTACGTTTGTTATTTCATTAATTTAACCAATACAAACTTTTATCTAGGAAACTTACTATAAATTCTTTTAAACTGTTAGTATATTAATTTTTATGATTAGTACTGTACTTTAATTTGTAGATTTAATTTTCAGCAAAGCTCATGTAGCATCACCAGATCACCACAATGCTCAATCTAATTTTTTGTTCCTATTGTCTGCGGTTTTGTCATATCTTCTTCTGTATGTGTCATGTGATGTGTCAAGTGATCCGTCAACTCAGCAGTACCCCTGTTGAACTTTTCAGTTATAGCATCGATAACCGTAACGTCTCCCGCAACAAAAAACACCCCCCCCCCAAAAACCCACCAAAAACAATTTTTTTTTTCCCTTTTTTTTTTTTACCCCTTCCTAACAAAAATGAACAAATAAATTAATTGAATTTGAAATCGTGTTTTCTATCCACTGGCATTATAACAATACGTGTTTTTATTTTTCAATACTGGGATAAGTGTACCAAAGTTTCCTGTCTTGACCACCCATCCGAAGAACGAAATAACCTTTGTGCATTTAAAAAAATGGTTCTTAACATCATCATCAGCAAACGAATCAATATTCTGGACACATTTTAAGATCTTAAAGGGTGTCCACGATGAAATGGCCACACTATGAAATTGCTCTAACTTTTTAACCGTTGGGTAGAATTTAATGAAAATTTGGGTGGATTTAGTTCATAGTGCATTATTTACATTCTTAAAGTCCTGTGATCAAAACTCGCGGAAATGGGGTCGAAAGAACAGCTCGTGCGTGATAAAATCTTGCGCATTCATCACGAGAACAAGGATCTCTCGCATCGTTCCATCGCTAAAACGTTGGGAATCGCGAATTCCACGGTGTCGCGAGTGATTAAGCGGTTCGAGGAACGGTTGACCACCGATCGGAAGCCCAGAAGTGAAGGAAAAAGTATTCCGTACAACACCAAAAATCACAACCGCGTAGTTGGGGCCTTCAACCGAAATCCGAACGCCTCCGTTCGGGATGTGGCTAAGAAGCTGCCCCTAAGCCGAAGTTTTGTCCAGAAGGCCAAAACTAAGGCTGGGCTTCGAACGTTCAAGGTACAAAAGGCCCCTAATCGCGACGAGAAGCAGAACAAGTCCGCCAAAACCCGTGCCAGGAAGTTGTACCTCAACATGCTGACGAAAGTTGAATGCTGCATCATGGACGACGAAACATATGTGAAGGCCGACTTCAAACAGATCCCCGGCAACCTGTTTTTCACGGCCAAGGATAAGTTCAGCGTTCCGGAGCATGTTCGCACTCAGAAGATGTCCAAATTTGCGAAGAAATTCCTGGTTTGGCAAGCCATCTGCACGTGCGGGAAGCGGAGTGCACCTTTCGTGACCCAGGACACGATGAACGGACAGGTGTACATAAAAGAGTGCCTCCAGAAGCGGCTGCTTCCTCTCCTGAAGGCTCACAACGTCCCAACAATCTTCTGGCCGGATTTGGCCTCATGCCACCTCTCCAAGGATAATAAGGTCAATTTCGTGCCGAAAATGTTCAACCCTCCCAACACTCCGGAGCTCCGCCCCATCGAGAAGTACTGGGCGATTATGAAGCAGCACCTTCTTAAACGACCTAAGGTAGTGAAGACAGTCGAGGAACTGAAGAAAGTATGGGTTTACATGCAAAAAACGGTTGATTCACAGGTTGTGCAGAATCTTATGGCCGGGGTTAAGGCCAAGGTGCGGGCATTTGCGTATGGGCTGTAAATAAAATACGAGTAAAATGGCAAAATGAAGTTTAATAGTTATTTCTCAATCCCTGAAAATTTGATGGCAATCGGATGAAAACTCGAATTTTGCGAATCAATTTTGTGTGTGGCAATTTCATCGTGGACACCCTTTATAACGTTTAGTGCCATAGTACGATATTGGAATCCGTAACTCGATCCTAAGACAATTTCAACGCATCGGTCTATCTCATCTTAAGACCAATTCAAACGCCTTACTAACATTTTTCAAGCCATGATGATGGATCTCAGAATTAGGCCTTTCGAAAATAAATTTCGTAACCACGTGGGGGCTTTTGTGCTTATTAAGCACCTACTATGTCTAACTACTTAGGGCTTCTGTAGTTAGTTGGTTCCTGCGACCAGCCGTTGGACGTTTCGCCATTTTTATTGGAGATCGAGGACAACCAGGGAGGCTGCTATGCATACCGCGTCCCAGATATCACGGTTTTGACACATCCTCAGGACCAGATTGTCCGGAGTTGTGTCGCGACCGATTACGGCTATCATGCCGGATCTCGCGCCATCGAAGCGAGGACATGTGAAGAACACATGTTCCGCGGTTTCCTCAACTCCCGCGCACTCCTTGCATGCGGAGGACTGTGCATGCCCGTATTTATGCAGATACTGTCTATGGCAGCCATGGCCTGACAGAATATGTGTTAAGTGGAAGTTCACTTCACCATGTTGCCTACCGATTCACCCGGATAGTTCCGGGATTAGTCGAAGGGTCCACCTACCTTTAGTGGTGTTGTTCCATTCGCGCAGCCATTTAACCATATACGCGGCTTTAGTGGTTTTTGGAATACCTCGTGTGCACGTTGTTCGAAGCACTCTACGACCTCTTTTATGACAATGACTATTGGCATCATCCCAACTAGGACGTAGGCCGCTTCGGTGATACCGTTCGGTATGCACTGACCACCCTTAGGCACATAAGCCTGTGCGTACTCTCGAGCTTTCTTATGTAGCTCTTGGTACTCAAGCAGTGATCCATGACGGCCCGCCTTACCTTAGTATGGACAGGGCTACACTGGCCAGGAGTTTACACTTGCTTTCTTTCGCCGCCAAGATATCCGACATCATGTGGGATAATGCCGATGTAGCCATAGAGGCTTTCTTGCAGGCGTAAATGACGTGGCTGATAAAGGACAGCTTATCGTCGATCATAACCACCACGTACCTCAGGGACCTTTTTGATTCTATTGTGCAGTTACCTGGACTAATAGTCGCATGTTGCTCCGATTTGCGGTTGTTAACAACCGTAACCTCAGTGTTAGGATGGGCAAGCTCCAGTTTCCTGGAACTCATTCATCTCTCCACAATGCAGATGAAGTGCCGTTAGGTCCACCTCTCCGATGGATTCAGCACATATCTCTAGGGTAATGTCGTCTGCGAACCGGACGATCTTCACCTCGTTCGGGAACTTAAGTTGTAGTACATCATCGTACATCGTGTTCCATATCACTGGGCTCTGGAGCGAACCTTGCGAGACGCCTGCGGTGATCTGGACACGTTTCTGACCTACCTCAGTGTTGTACACCAGTACCCGGTTCTGGAAATAGCTTCCCAGAATTGTGTAAAGGTACCCAGGAAACTGGAGGCGTTGCAGCGAGTAGGCGATAGCCACCCAACTGGCGCTATTGAACGCATTTTTCACGTCAAGTGTGACCACTGCACAGTAGCGGACTCCTCGCCTCTTGCACTGGATTGCCACTTCAGCCATCTTGGTGATGGACAGAATGGCATTCACCGTCGACTTACCTTTACGGAAGCCGAACTGGTTGTTAGACAGACCGCCGAATCCCTCGGTGTCCTTATCCACTGTATCCAACAGGCATATAGGTCCATTTGCCGATGGATCACCTGGTGGCTTCCCTGTCTATGGTAGCAACACTAGGGTCTGAATTTTCCAGGCGTTAGGGAATACACCCTTGTCCAGACAGCTTAGCAACACCACCCTGTACATTTCGGGAGCCAGTAAGTTAGCCGTATTGATGGCCAGGCTCGGAATACCATCCGGTCCTGGCGCTTCGTTCACCTTCAGCGACTTTGCTATCACAATGAGTTCGTCGTTTGTCACCTTCGCCTTGTCTCCAGTCCCCGTTGTGCCGTTAGCAATGCCCACGTGGTTACGGATGTTCGGCTGGGCCGTTGATCCCTCCATCGCTAAGACAACGTTATGGTCTAGGATACTGGAACGCTGGTCATGAGACAAATCTACGGCGGAGGGGAGCCAGGGACTCGGGTTGTGGCTCGGAAAGCGTCCCCTAACGATCACCTGCAGAAGCTCTGGCGATTGCTCGATTGGAGCTACCGTCCCCCCCTCCGGTTTTGGCCATTACTACCCGATAGGTGTCACCACACGGGTCCGTATTGGCCTTCTGACACAGGCTTTGAAAGCAGGACTTGCTGGCCTTTATCTCCCTCTTTAGCGTGGCCTTCGCGGTGACAAGCGCCCCTCCACGCTCGATTTTTTCGGCGTCGGATCGCGCTCTTTGCATCCTCCGTCTTGCGTTCTTCGGATATCGGTGATCGACTCTCTCTACCAATACACCGGCGATCTTCCATTCCTCGGTTTGACTTCCCTTGGCATGGTCGCATCGCACTCAAGCCATCACGGTCGTGCAAAGGTTCCTGGGTTTCGCGTAAGATTCGTTCCCTCTCAAGCGCCTCTTTAAAAGTCTCTACGTCAAAGTAGGACGTCCTCTATCTGCGGGCGAATTGAGAGGATGATCCTCCTTCCGCACGCTGCCTTGTATTGTAGACGATACAATAACGAATCGCCAAGTGGTCGCTATGGGTGTAGCCATCATCCACCCTCCAATTGTTAAGCAGCCCTGACAAGGTTATATCGACTATCGATTCCGCTCCGTAGGTATTACCATAGAATCGACTATCGATTCTATGGTAGGTACTCTTGGTACCCACGTTGGCTAGGTACACATTGAGCCTAGCCAAGGCCTCCTGAAGAATCTTGCCCCGGGGATTGGTAAGGCGGCTCCCCCACTCGAGCGGCCAAGCGTTGAAGTACCCCGCTATTACCAACGGGTTTAGGTCAGTTAGCTTAGTTGTCATCCGATCGAACATATTGGAAAACTGTTCAATCGACCATCTTGGCGGTGCGTAGCAGCTGCAGAAGAACACCCCATTCACTTTTACAATCGCGAAGCCTTCGTTTGTGGTAGACACAACCTCCTGAACCGGGTACTTGCCCGTCGTCCATAATGCCGCCATATTGGACCTGTCTGCAACCCAGTTTGCCGTTGCCGGCAGGAAATTATGGCGATATCCGATGCCCAACTCGCGAACTGTCTGACACAGCAGTTGCGGGGCGGCCTCACAATGGTTCAGGTTTAGTTGTGTTACCTGCATTCAGTCTGGTAAAAATACCAGACCGTTCTGCACGAGAGCCGAATTTGACTGCAAACACACCACCATGTGGCTGTAATTTACCACTTTAGTTTCGTGCTTATAGATGAACCCGCAACGCAATGGACGCGACACGAGTGTACACGCTCGTGTTTTGCTTTTGACACCGTGTTTGATTTTTGGTAAAATACCCGAGCCGAGTGGTTACGATCACAAGAATGCTCTCAACATACACCCAGTATGACACTGTTTACCACGGATAGAGCAATGATCGTCGAATGATTCTAAAAATTTGATAATTTGACTTATATGTTTGTTTTCTTGGAGCTGGGTGACGGGCACATAAGTTGATTGAGTTTAACAAGCAAGGCATGGGTAGAAATAAAACAAATTAACCACGCGTGTATTCCGCAATCGGACACAATCGGAAATACTCGGCTCTGGTGTTTGCCGAAACATCATACACGATGTCCGAAGTCAAAACACGAGCACTGACATTGATGTGGACCCACAGCCACGTTCGCATAGGTTCGCTTCCCTACAGGAGCGTCCTACACTATCCGCTTCTTAGAAGCGCCAGGTGCTGTTTCACCCGGGGACTGCCTAGCCCGCTTGGAGGTCCCTACACCCATGGTAGACAATCTGTTGGTCTGCTTCGAGGTTATCTCCCTCTCCCTTTCCGTGGCTGCTAGCCGTGCCAACTCTTTGGCACTTAGCTCAACTAGGAGCTGGGCTTCCAGCTCTTCCCTTTCCTTGCATGCAGTATCATGCGTAGTCTAAGGAGACTCAGTTTCAGGTCCTTATCAATGTTGTTGCGCGATGACGTGAAGTCAATAGTCGCATCCAACTGCTCGGACACCTCCATCACTTTAGGAAGGGTTTCCCACATCCTATCCATGGCCTGGATGAGTCCTGGCCCATCCATGGCCCCGCCTAGCTTGGTGGCACCTGCTCCCTCCGTAGTTCGTTTAGCCGTTAAGGAGAGCTTAACGTTTCCAAGATGCACCGCGGGGAGGCTAACTACATTCACACCTCGAGGCAATGTCTAGAGTCACCGAAACACCCATAGTTATCCCTCACGATAGTAGTATATTGGCTAATGAGGTGATAGCTGCCATCAAGCGAACCAAAAACATGAAATCCGCTAGTGTTGACGGAGTCATGAACCTCGAGTTTAAAAACTTGAAAGTTGATTTTTTCCGACATCTCGCAACATTTTTTAACAGATGTTGGAAGTTTGGCTAGTTTTCTATTTTTTTCTTGCTGGAAAATAGCTACAGTAATCCCTATTCGCAAGCCTGGCAAAGGTCCTAGCAGCGCCAAAAAACAAACGCCTTACTAGCGTACTTAGCTGTTTACTGGAGTTCACAAACCAGAATAACATCTTCCTTCAGGAATAATTTGGGTTCAGGAAACGTCACTCTACCATCCACCAACTGACGCGAGTAACTAACATTCTCAAACGGAACAAGTCCGTTGGAAAGACATCTGCCATGGCATTGTTGGACGTTTAAAAGACATTCGACAATGTCTGGAACGATAGTCTGGTGTTTAAGCTACATCGATACAACTTCCCAATCTATCTTGTTAAGATCATCAAAAACTATCTGTTAGACAGATCTTCTTGAACACTTCCCATTCTTATACGTTTATCGTTGATGCCGGTGTTCCCCAAGGTAGCCTCTTAGGCCCTATCCTATTCAACATTTTTTACGTTAAATGTTGCTCCCTTGCGGAGGGGCCGACACTTCCATCATCTAAAAGGGTCGAGTGATTCATGCTCTGACTGGAAAAATACAGGAGGACCTCTATGTTCTGTCCGAATAATACAATAGCTGGAAGATTTGTATCAATGCAGCTAAAACCCCAGACGATTCTGTTTCCGCACTCCAAGTGACCTCAACTAATTTCACCAGGAGATGTCAAAGTACACCTCCGTAACACACCTATCGAATGATCCGGGGGAGTAGTCTATTTTGGTTCTCATTCTCATCACACAAACATAATATAACAAACAAACATAAAGATACATTTTAGTTTTAGTAGCCACATGGCCAGTCAGTGGAAGGCAAGGTAACCGTTTGTGTAGCCAGATAGGTGATATAATATAACTGAAATTCGGTGGCAGACATGGTCAACATGGTCGTAAAAAATGAATATCTTTTGATCTGTGTAAATTGGTACGGCCCTCGCACGCCGCTAGCACGCCTCTAGTGTTGGGAATCGATAATCTTTGACAGTGGTTTGTTTAAATTTCTAAAGTGAACAACTTTGATCAAAGTAGTCGATCGCGTTCAGAAATAACGTCAAATGGAACAAGAGTCCTTAACGTAAATATACTCAAACGCAAAATCCTACAAAAAGTACAAATATTGAATCCATTTTCTCTTATTCATTTCTCTTTACAGGTCCAATTAGGAAACGCCGTCGTGGACAACAATGTAGCCCATTTAGATAACTATATCGTTAACATCATTCATATTGGCTTCAAGCCAGCAAAACAAACGGCCCTTATTTGATTCAGGCTGCACAATTGCTTCAGAGACGTAAACAATGTAATCCTATGTTAATGATGGGCATGGTTTAGAGGGAAATCTATAATCTCATTTATCAAAACAACACAATCAAACCACGGTCGTATTCTACATGATTGATTAATAATCTGAAAGCTTTCCTTTTGAACATTCAAAATTCCACTTCCGTTATAGATGAGTTTATTTTTCGGTAAATTTCTACATTGCAGAAATCAAAAAAAAGCCCTGAAGGTATCGACAAATATAAACACAGTATATATTTGTTCTTCTCCGAAGACAATTTCCTTCCAGTCTCAAGGACGAAAAAAAATCCAGAATACGAAAAAGAAAATTCAATTATGCACTCATAGCAACCCGAAAAACGCCTCTACTGCGGCGATAGAAGTCTGTTTTGGAATAGTGATGATTTAGTAGATACCCTTGCGAATAATCCCTAATCTTAAAACTCTTG
Source organism: Aedes koreicus (assembly GCA_024533555.2). Lineage (NCBI taxonomy): Eukaryota > Metazoa > Arthropoda > Insecta > Diptera > Culicidae > Aedes > Aedes koreicus. The sequence goes on along the minus strand of JAHHFK020004312.1, from coordinate 1,514,945 downwards.
AAAGGAAACGCTGCAACCAACACTAATCAACGGCAAATTGGTAGATTGAATGAAGCCACTTCCTCTCGGTTCACTACGTTCTTTACGAAATTGGTGACAACGACTGTTTCCTATTTGTTACCACTACCATCCTGCCATCTTTGTCTGCTCATACAACACGACCATTGGCCCGGTGTAGTATGTGGGCTGATTTGATCCAATTTCCTAATGTAAAATTTCATTAAAGCCAGAACGATTGTGCTCGATGCCGTGTGCTGCTGTTTCTTGGAATGTCACGTCGGTTGCCGCTGGATGTTGGGCGAGGATATGTTCATATTATCCATGGTTTTTCTCGTTAAGGGTTTATCAAATTAACCCTTGTTCTGCTGCGGTATTCGCCTTTCGGTTCAGAGGTTCGTATAATAAAATTAAAAATTTGCGAAATAACTGGGGCGAATAGCTTAATTTTGCTTGGGATAACTTTCTTACGTTGATTCAAAAATTATAAAGAACAGGACACTACAAAAACTTGAACATTTAACATGGTTAGGATAAATTATAACTAACGATTTCAAATCATGTTACCGAGTGCCCCTAAATTCCCTAGAATTAATTAATTTTCGTGTCTTATACCCCCATCAAGCAACCACGTGCATTCATTTTCTCCAATCCATTTTGATTATACCGACATCCGCCTCGTTTGGTATCCTGCCGAGACTAATTTTAGTTTGGAATAATGAAGAAAAAGTCAGGGCCCACAAATTACCTCCCTATACTCTGCCATAAAAAAAGGTAATGCTGGCTAACACATATGTACCTTCCACATCTCGAGCGAATTCTTGCGCAAGCCATAAATCATTTTCATGCCAAATAATTTTCATCCAACCATATTCCATCAAACGACCAACTTTTTCTTCCTTGAAGGATCACCGTTTTCTTCAGTGAGTTGATGCAGAGAATGCCTATATAAACCAGTGGTGATGGAGGCGCTGGGGAGGAGTTCGATGGCCCTGACGTGTTGTACGTGTTGTTGTGTTCGCCTTCACTACGGAGTCAGCATTCACCCTTTCGTCCTCCCGATTCGATGATGGTTCGAGGGAAGATCTTGTTATCATTCATGGGAACATCTGGCTCGTACACATAATTTAAATTTCCGCTTCTTTATTTCACTTGCATTATCCCAACCGAGCTCGTATTCTTCCTATGGGTTAAGAATTCTATCCTTCCTCTGCCACATATAAGACGTATGTATATCTCAAAGGGAAAGCGAGAGACACGAACCTAATGATGTGTAAAATTCATAAATTTCCCTTCAGCAGAAGAAAGGAACTCGGTAAGATTTGCTTGTTTCAGGATATTTCGGCCCCGGGCCGGATTTTAGCATCGTCATCTAGTTTTATTTCCCATGCCTGCACGTGTCACTGCGAGGATGCGTGCCCACAGTCAGGGATCTGGAGGAGGATGAGGGGCACAAAGACTGATTGTGCGTATGCAACATATATCTAACGCACATATCAGAGCTGCTGATGCTTCGTAGTGACTTCCATCAAGCAGAAAGAGAAAAGAATGTTTCTCTTTACACAATTTTCGAGCATTTTCTGACAGCAGCATCCCATATGAAGTTGATGCGGACGTGGGTGGCAAATAAAAGCGAAAGGATCAGGAATGCTAATCTCAGCTGCCAGGAAAATAACATTTGTGAAATGCTGCAAATTTCAAGAAAAGAAAATAACAAAGCCTGCTCAGTTGGGGATGCTAGAAAATAATATGGATTTGCGGCTCAAGCGAGTTTCGAGGAACGATTTACCAAATTAGTTTCAGAAATGCTTTGGGTTTGGCCTTCTGAAGAGTCGGTAGATACCGAACTCTACCGCAAGGCAAGAATGACAGGAAACAGCACAGTGCCTCGTAATATAATACAGACTGTTTCCAAAATTATGAGCACACCTTATGTAACCGGTCGTTTTTAATCGAATTATTTCTATCCTTTCGCTGTGTTCTTTTGTTAACACATTTCTGTACGTCATAGCGTAAACAACTGTTCTGGTTGGAATAGTATCGTACACTGTGAGTTTATTTATCTCTCCAACTCCCACGGATCACCATAGTCCAGGGTAATTTTCGCTGGGGCGTAGAACCATTGCGTCCACTGAGTTAAACTTTTGTGGTATAACCCTGTTTACTTGGTTATGAAAAATGGTGCATCATACAGGTTGATCACCATTTTTCAAGTGAACAGCCTAAGACGCGTCTTCTCCCAGTCAGGCAAAAATGAGTTTATTAATCCCGCTACCTTTCCAGGATTCGCAGTTCAAATTTCTTTAGGTTGCATATAGCCACTGTAAAGAAATACAGCGCTTCCCGAACAGGAACGAATAACTTGATAACTGGTCTTGGCATTGTTCCCACAATGTTATGCGAATACCAAATTGAGGTAAGACAATACCAAAATAGTACCTTTCAGGTATCGGAAATAACAAGTTTTGACAAGATATTTTGCCTGAAATTCTTACCCGAGCAAGAGACAACAACATATGAATACCTAATTTTGATCTTGATAACTGGCCTTGGTATTAAAGAGCTCAGATTAAGAGGTAAAATACCTAAACAAAATACCCAAGAATTGCAAGCAAAATATCTCTCCAATAACAAAACATGTTATTTCGTATACCTCGGAATACCTGAGAGGTACTATTTTGGTATTGTCTTACCTCAATTTGGTATTCGCATAACATTGTGGGAACAATTTTATGGTATTATCCTCAGGTATTTTACCTCTTAATCTGAGCTCTTAAATACCAAGGCCAGTTATCAAGTTATTGGTTCCTGCTCGGGTAGGTATATTGTTTAGGTATTTTGCCTCTTAATCTGAGCTCTTTAAATCCAAGGCCACCCGAGCGAAGCGAATAACTTGATAACTGGCCTTGGTATTTATGAGCTCAGATTAAGAGGTAAAATACCTGAGGATAATACCATCAAATTGTTCCCACAATGTCATGGGAATACCGAATTGTGGTAAGACAATACCAAAATAATACCTCTAAGGTGACCAGATACTTACCCAGGTATCCGGAATATCAAGTTTAGTTATTCTAGAGACATTTTGCTTGCAATTCTTAGGTATTTTGCTTAGGTATTTTACCTCTTAATCTGAGCTCTTTAATACCAAGGCCAGTTATCAAGATCAAAATTAGGTATTCATATGCTTTTGTGTTCTGCTCGGGCCTCTTCAGTTTTTTCTGTCCGGGTTCCTTTGTTTCGAATATTTCCCTTTTTTTTCTTCTTGGCTAACGATACCCGCAATTATTTTTTTTCCCCAATGTAACAATGAAAGGTTAGACAGTAGAACGATTGTGACCAACTACTGTACGGAAACTGGTTTATCGAAGAGCAAATTGACGTAGCAGGAAGGAGTTAGCGTTCATGCGGTTCAAATTACGCTGAAACGATTCGGGACACACAATACGTTGCTGGATCTACCTGGTTGTGGTCGTAAACCTGGTTAATCTAAACCCGATTTGGACTAAAAGATTGGCGAAGAGTTTGAAAGAAAAAAGTAATTGTCGATTGAAGATTATGCAAACAAATTTTGAACATTTGGAACATTTGGAATTATAAACCTTTCCGATTCAACACATTTGTGGTGACTAGCCAGTTAGTCATCACCCTATTTTCTTCCCAAAATTTTAGTTCCATTATTATGGCACAGTATGATATACCGCAGAATAGTTCTGGGCCAATAAACTATGCATTCAAACCTTGTTTAGCTAGCTTTCATTACCTTCAATGCCACAGTGTCCCGGAACCCAGAATAAAATTACGTAGTTCTCTTGGCACACTTTTTGCAGTGAAAGAATGCATTCCCAGACAAGTTTGGATGTACATTTATAATTAACCAACGCTTTGAGTGCCGCTTTGCTGTCTGAAAAAAAAAAATACAAATATTAACATGTCTATATTTCCTCTTCAGACAAACGTTAACACATTTTATTATAGCAAAAATCTCCGCCTGGTAGACCGTTGGGTAGTTTCCCATCGCCACTGAGATTTCTACCCCAGGGCCGAAGATTCCTGCTCCCGTTTTTGTTCCAAGTTTTTAGCCATCGGGCACTCGGACAATTCAGCTATTTTCCGTCAATCCGCGTATCACGCCAAAAAAAATCATGGTTTGTTGAGGACAAGAACATCACTGCTCTTGAAAGGCCTTCTTGTAGTTCGAATTGTAACCTCATTGAGATTCTGTGCGGCATGTTGGCCTCGATGGTTTATGCAAATGGACGGCAATTCAACGCAGTGAAGGATCTAAAAGTGTGCATCAAGGAAAATCGGAAACAAATGACCCTTCAAACCAACTACTTCACCTCAGACACAAATAGGAACGGAAATTTTGGGGTATTGTCAAAATTTCAATCGAATGGAAGGTTCCGCTAAGATTAAAGAAATCCACAACAAAATGAAAGTATCTTACTTTTCCGAGTATTTGAGGAAAATGAAACACTTCGGTTTATATATGACAAAACTGCCTGTTTAGGGCTCAATCAAATCAAAATCAAAAAATTAATTATTAAAATTACTGTTTAGATGCTTTAAATTGACAAATATTCAAGAAGATTTCTGTGTCGCCAAAAGGCGTCCCTTATTTCCATTATGTGAAAAAATGAAGCATTTCACACAACAAATTTCTGAACTTATTATTTGTATACCAAAAAAAAACCTGACGACAGCGAATATGGAGAGGTCTTTCAATATAATTTGGCAAACTTTGACAGCATTAGGCATAGGCTAAGTAGTATTAATTGGCAAACGATTTTTAGAAACGAGAAAAATATCGAATCTTCTGTTGATGCATTTTACAAATTGTTATTCGAAGTTATAGTTGAACATGTACCATTGAAAAGAATAAGGAGACAAAGTTATTCAAAAAAACCCAGTTTGGTATAATGAACAAATAAAAAAATTAAAAAACCGCAAGCAAAAAGCACATAAAGTATACAAAAGAAATAGTAGCAACGAGAATCTGGTAAATTATTTGAATATTTGCGACCAGCTAAATCAAGCCGTTAATATTGCCTTTGATGAGTACAACTCAAAAACCGAGTTAGAGATAAAATCCAATCCAAAAAAAATCTTTAACTATGTAAAAACTAAATTGAAATCTGACAATTTTCCATCAAAAATGTACCTTGACAAAATGTGAGGTCTACCTCGCCAGAAATTTGCAATCTATTTGCAACTTTCTTCCAAGATATATATACCACATTTTCTGAAGCAGATCGTGATCGCAAATATTTCGGTTTCTTTCCAGAATTTAGTAGAGATATTAGTGTAAACAATATAAATGTGCATGACATAAGGGAAGCATTGAAAAAATTAGATGTCTCCAAAGGATGTGGGCCCGATGGGATTCCTCCCATTTTTCTGAAAAACTTAGCTTCGGAGCTTACAACTCCCTTGTTTTGGCTTTTCAATATGTCGATCGAATCCGGTATTTTTCCCAACTCTTGTAAAAGTTCCTATCTAGTTCCTATTTTTAAATGTGGCAAAAAATCTGATATCCGAAATTATCGCAGTATTGCTATTATCTCTTGCATTCCAAAACTGTTTGAAGCGATCATTAATGAAAAACAGTTTTTTCAAATTAAAAATAGAATCTCTACCTAGCAACATGGATTCTTCAAAGGACGCTCAGCTAACACAAATTCACTCGAATTCATTAACTATTCGCTGGTTGCAATGGACAATGTAAACCATGTTGAAGCTCTCTATACAGACTTCAGCAAGGCATTTGATCGCATTGATATACCCATGCTTCTATTCAAACTGCAAAAAATGGGTATTGAGCTAAATTTTCTTAAATGGCTCGAGTCTTATCTTACTGATCGACAACAAATAGTCAGATTTAAAGGCAAGACTTCAAATCCTATTCGAGTTACTTCAGGAGTTCCTCAAGGCTCCCATCTTGGCCCTCTTTTGTTTATACTATTTGTAAACGATATTTCCCTCATTTTAAAAAACGTAAAAATTCTTATTTATGCCGACGATTTAAAGATATTTTTAGAAATAAAAAACAAGGAAGATATAAGACTATTCAAAAATGACGTACTCTTATTTTATAATTGGTGCAAAAAAAGCCTTTTGCAGCTAAACGTCCAAAAATGTAAATCAATATCATTTAGTAGAAAGCGGAATACACTAGACTGTACAATCTCTCTAGGAAATCAGGCAGTTGAAAAGTGCGGAAGAATTAAGGATTTAGGTGTTATTTTAGATAAGAAACTAACATTCATTGACCACTATAACACAATAATCAGTAAAGCAAGTAGCATGCTAGGATTTATAAAACGATTTAGTTACAGCTTTCATGACCCATACACAATAAAAACATTATACGTTGCATATGTGAGGTCAATACTTGAGTATTGTAGCGTAGTATGGTCACCTTTTTCAGTCACGCACGAACAACGAATAGAATCAGTTCAAAAGCAATTTATACTGTTTGCACTTCGAAAATTAGGTTGGACAAGATTTCCTTTACCATCTTATAAAGCTCGTTGTATGCTCATCAGCATCCAAACATTAAAAGAGCGTCGAGAATTTGCAATGGTCTCAATTGTAAACGATATCGTTTCGCATCGTATTGATTCTTTTATCAAAACTTAATTTTTACATTCCAAGTCGACAACTACGAAATCGAAATGTTTTTACTACAAGCCACCATCGTACAAATTATGCTAAATTTGGGCCTTTAAATTGGATTATGGCAACATACAATATGCATTGCGAAAACGTTGACTTTACAACGACAACATCTAAATTGAATCAATACTTCAATGATATTTGCTAACAAGCTGCTCATAAATGTACTAGAATATAAGCCAAATACTGTTACAAATATATTTATTTAGATTTAAATGACAAAACATGTAAAAATAACTGTAACTAATGGTCTACACGTGATTGACGTCAAATAAATAGAGCGGTTCCATATCATTTCAGCAACGAGTAATTTTCATATTTTTTGATTTGCATGAAACCTTGCATACAAGTTTTTGGGGAAGAAAAACGCCGTTTTGCATACTTGGTTCGCCATTTTGAATCTAGCCTTACTTATGAGAAGGGCCTATGAAAAATGCACATGATATCTTCAAAAAATTGTATCTCGGAAACGGTTTGTCCGATTGGTTTGGTGTCTTCGGCGAAGTTTTAGACAATTGTTGGTGCTATATGGAAAAAATATGCACGGTAAAAAAAAAGTTTGGTTTTTGTGTTTTGAACTAAAATATAGATTTTCCCTTAAAAGTTACATGTCAATAATTTTTTAATTATTCTTATGTTATAGCTGACTGAAAATGCTATCTAGTGCACAGTGGGTTGTTCTGGAGAAAAATAGGTTACAATGAAAAAAAAAATTTTTTTAAATATTACAATTTTCAAAAAAGCTATTAAAAAAAGTCAAAAAAGTTTGTCACCCTAATTTTATGAAAGTACATCAAATTTGCAAGCAAAAAGTACTTCGGTAACATTTTTCTAAGATGCACCGTTTAGAAGATATTACTGATTTAATATTGATTTTTTTGATAACTTAATAAGTTTTGGCCCTTTTCGGATGTACTCCGTGTTTTTCCAGTTTCAAAAGTATTTTTTTCGGAAAGATTGGAAAATTTTGAGTTAAAATGACACTGACAGCTTAAAGATTCGAGTGAAATTCTCTGCCTTAAAAGTATTTTGAAAAACAAGTTACAAAATCCCACTATCAGGAACAATGATTTCTTCAAGTTATTTTTGGTGTATTGTGTTGAAAATGTGCATTCAACTCTTGCATATCGCCTAACAGTTTAATCCATTTAAACTGGATGTGTTTATACTGTGCATATTTTCTCTCTATTGCCGAACATCGCCACAGACATCAAACCGATGAGACAACTCGATTTCGAGATACACCTTTTTGAGAACTGCAAATGCAAGCTCCTCAATTAGCAAGATTCAAAAGAGCGAATTAAGCTTATTTTTCAGGGATGGTGATTGTGCGCAATAAAAAATAACATTATATGTTGGATATCATCAGTTTATTTTTATTCCTGTATTTTTATAAAATTATTGTTTACACAACTTTCTTAACAATATCGAATATTTTGGCATCATTGTCAGGACAGTTTGAATAAAGCTTTGCCTTTATTGTATTTTCTGATAGAGGAAGAAATGAGTGGAATTTTTGAGTTCCTTGAATTGTTTTTGCATTATTATATTGATTATTTAGCTGCAAAGACATATTTTCGTATTCTTCTGTAGTAGAATAACAAAATGACAACTTTGTAAGTTCTTCTTCTTTTCGTTTGTTTGCCCAATTAAACAACTCTCTTGCAGTCTTTATCGGGTGTTCGCGTTCTTTGGCTAAACTTGCTCTGGTAGCCATGCGTTTTATCGTACCTCCAATAGCATCGCATGGACCTTTTCCGTGCGATGTTGCGAAGAAATGCCATTCAGCGTCAATACCATACTTTGACTTAAATTTACAAAGGCTAGAAAAGTTTTTTCGGTTTTTATACTGTGAAGCAGCACCATCTGACATAAAATAAATTTTTTTTATGTTTTTATTTTGATCAATTTGTAAAAAGTTTATCATTTTATCAATAAACAAATTAACAGCGACTGAATCATGTCTTAGTTCTTCAGAAATTATAATGAAGCTAAAATGTTTAATTTGCATATTTTCAGTATAATATATTACGAAAGGATGGATTGTGGCCTGTTGCACGTTCCAATGGTGTGATTGAACTTCATCCTGCAAAATGAAGCTGTAATTTTCAGAAAAGTCACAAATAGCTAAAAATTCACCATCTTGCAAGTTTTGTTTTGTAGTTTTCAAAAAATTGGATTGTTCGGTTTTTACAAAATCATGCGGAATCAAACTTTCTAATTTTGAGCTGAAAAATGAAACAAACTCATCGGTTTGCTTTACAATAGTTTCTAAATCACATCTGTCAGTGGTAACCCATTGTTCGAATGAAAGCTTTTCAACAAAGTTTTCTTCCAGTTGTTTCAATAAACTGTCTTCTAAAACTGAGGTATCTGGGCAGTTTTTACATCTTCGTAGATGGCAATGAGTTTCTTATTTTCGCAAAGAGATGAAGTTCGTTAAGGTTTTTAGATCATTCAAGACATTGTATTTTTTTAAGCTATGTAGAATTAAATTGACATTTTCATGCGTAGTGCAAACGCAAACATTATGTGTTCCTGTGATAGTCAATAGTTTACATTGCCTTGGCCGGAGGCTTGCAAATGATGAAAACCCTATTTTTACATTGACGTACATTTCATTAAAGCGATTAAAAGCTTCTCTCAATGTCATCATTAACAATCTTTTCTGAACAGCTAATCTCTTATTTCCTGTCTTTACGCTAACAAAATCTCTTTGGCCTGGCATTGCACGGCTTATATCATCGTCCTCAAAAAAATTCAAAACCAGTTCTTTTGTTTCATTACTCAAAGCTTTTCCAGAGCTTGAACCTTGAGATGAATCAAATACATTATCTTTTTCCTTTCTTGCATCTGATAACCATATTTCTACTGGTTTTAAATTCGTCTACAATTTTTTGTACTGACCATGATTTTGGTAACAATGATAAAATTGATAGTTTTTCTTGCCTTGTGGTCGTAGGTATAGCTGTGGTGTATATTGAAGAAGATTGTAAATTGTATATACCTGGAATGATAAAAAGAAGTGGCGGTTGTTGATTGAGGTATCAGTCGGCAGTCGTCTAGTTTGATGGAAGGTGACTGAGACTGCGTTCTTTTTATTTATTATTAAGAAACGGTCATCGACGGAGCTAGCCTCGTTATGGCCAGCGTGGCCATGGTGGACTAGTTCCAACAAAGACCATGTTAACAATCACCAACTGTACGTAGTACAGCTAACTGGTATCTAATTACCTGTATCTAATACTTGTTAGCACGTTTTCAGCACAACGCACCAAAAATCACTTGAAGAAATCATTGTTCCTGATAGTGGGATTTTGTAACTTGTTTTTCAAAATACTTTAAGGCAGAGAATTTCACTCGAATCTTTAAGCTGTCAGTATCATTTTGACTCAAAATTTTCCAATCTTTCCGAAAAAAATACTTTTGAAACTGAAAAAACACGGAGTACATCCGAAAAGGGCCAAAACTTATTAAGTTATCAAAAAAATCAATATTAAATCAAAAATATCTTCTAAACGAGGCATCTTAGAAAAATGTTACCGAAGTACTTTTTGTTTGCAAATTTGATGTACTTTCATAAAATTAGAGTGAAAAACTTTTTTGACTTTTCTTAATAGCTTTTTTGAAAATTGTAATTTTTTTTTTAAAAACTTTTTTTTTTTCATTGTAACCTATTTTTCTCCAGAACAACCCACTGTGCACTAGATAGCATTTTCAGTCAGCTATAACATTAGGATAATTAAAAAATTATTGACATGTAACTTTTAAGGGAAAATCTATATTTTAGTTCAAAACACAAAAACCAAACTTTTTTTTTACCGTGCATATTTTCTACATATAGCACCAACAATTGTCTAAAACTTCGCCCAAGACACCAAACCAATCGAACAAACCGTTTCCGAGATACAATTTTTTGAAGATATCATGTGCATTTTTCATAGGCCCTTCTCATAAGTAAGGCTAGATTCAAAATGGCGAACCAAGTATGCAAAACGGCGTTTTTCTTCCCCAAAAACTTGTATGCAAGGTTTCATGCAAATCAAAAAATACCAAAAATAAAAACTGGAAAAATTTCCCACTTGTTCGTGGAATCGCTCGGCAACAAGGAAGGTACGGTTCGGAGGGCGGAGAAAGACAAGAGTGGTACACTTTTTCCGAACTAGATTTCAAACTGCCTTAGAACCTAGAACACAATCTTGTTCAACCTATACCTACAACCCTTTTCATTAGCATTTGATTCGATGACAGCATAGAATTCTAACACAAACCGGCAGCAATTGTGAAAACCGCACACTTTCCGGAGCGTCCCGTTTCTGTCGTTTCTATCCTGGAGTTTCTTCAAATTTCCCGCTTGCTTGCAGGCCATTAAACAAAACATGTGGCCGGTTTTGCTTTCTCGCGACTGGTGCTTCACAGAGGGTTGTACTGTTACCCTCCTGTATGGTGTGGACATTCCGACAAACGACAACTTTAGGATCCGCATATATTGGAATAGGAAAAAAAATTGGCGCTGTCATCATTGTGAGCAGTTGCGTGGAATAGAAATAATAGTCACCGAGCAACCGAGTGTAAGCCTAGAACTAGCATGCTCGCTTTCTCGTTCCCCATCTTTCTGTTCGGAGTCGTCGACGCATATGCATGCATGCATATTGCCCTGGAATGCCTGGTGAGGAATTTTGGTGGATAGGCAAACAACAAACAAACACAAAATCCACAGTTGATTGCAACGGAGTGAAACAGAGGTCCCGCCGGCAGGCAAGCTTGGCCGAATCCAATACCCCACAAGCATGGTTTCCTAAAAGCTCTGAAAACACCACTCGGCTGAACGCCAAATTTATCTATAGCATAGACAGGAAAAATAGACAGCCAAAAAAGAAGCGCACTCCGTTGATTTATTGACGAGTTTCGCGTCAACTCGTCTATGGAGCTGGTAATACTATCTCATAATCGAATGAAACGTAGTGTATATTTGGACTTAGTCATACTAAAACAACTTTTTAGAAAATACATCTAGACTAACATTTAATAATGGCTGAAGTTTTTACAGTATTTTTCTTAAATCGATGTAACACAGACACGACAAGACATACAAAACTGTGTCCAATATGTGATTTTTAGGAAATTATTTAAATTTTCATTTAAAAGTACTTAAATTTGTTTACTGTAAAAAAATTACTTTTGTAACTATAATTTATTGACCATCTAAAAAATGCCTGTATTTTTTTTTAGTACACATACATTTTTGTTGCCCACTGCTTTTCTGAACATTTGGCGATGGATGTATAATGGAAAAAATGTTTTCTCAACAATTATTTTTACATGTCTAATAATATTTATCAGTTATGCTTACAAACTATCATGCGTCTCCATTGGCGTATATTTGGCTTCCGTTTATCCTAATCACGGGACCAATGTTTTATTTCCAGCTTGCGGATTGCTTTATGTATCGATATATAGGACAATACCTACTCGAACATGTTGATTGTTCTGTTTCTTGATTATCGAGATTTTCAGCCTTGGGCTGGTTCATCTCACGTCTTAGTCACTCAAATACCTCCTGTGGGTATTTTCGTAGCTTGTCCGGGGCGAGATTCAAACTCGTGACTCAGGCGAAAGAGGTATGGATATTAACTACAACGCTGGGGTCACCTCTTCAAACATGTTAATGATCGCCCCACTGCCGTTTGAATTTTGTGGCACTTATGTTTTATGTCTTGCGAAGGAAAAATAGGTTAAAAAAAATCTACGAACATATATATTTATATTTATACAAGTAAAAATAGGCTTTAGAAAAATAAAATTGAAAAAAATTTACAGGCAGTACGAAGTTTGCCATGACCAGTTGGCATGACATATATAGTTAGCTTTGCTATCCGCGCTATGCTATGCTATGCTTACGTTATTTTATTGAAGGCGATGTTTTTTCATATAGTTATCCAATTATTTTATTTTCAACCATTGTTACACTCCTATTTAATTATGTACTATTATTAAACAAAAAAAAAGAGGTGGATTATATCAAGGACATACCGCAAGGGTAATGGTATCATGTAATTTATACATATCATAGCACATATGGTTGATGAATGATTCAGATTCATCAAAATTGAAATGTTTTAAAACGAGTTTATCACTATATATGTGTGTGTATGTGAGAGTATTCAATCTAACACTCATTGATCGGCAATGGTTTTCTTTAGAAGAAATCTGTTTACAACAATTCATCGAAGGCAGCTTTAATCTGGGAGCTAGAGAATGATAGCGCAACTGCAGAGCCAGCAACCTATATCAGAATGTCTGGAGAGTCAATTTGAGGTCACTTTCACATACAATAAGCCCCGCATGGAAACATTACTGAAATTTTTATAAGGGTACTGCAACATACTTCTATATTTGGAAACTGGAATACCAGGCACGTATTTAATATTATTTGAAAATAGGATTTCAATAAGAAATTTATAATCAAATTGATCTCACCATAGGTCACCTCCAAAATAACTTTTGTTCATTTGTTAAAATAAAAATGGGTATTGTGCTTTGAGTACCCGCTGTGTCTAACTTCTTCCCGATCAGGAGACAACTACATATGAATACCTAATTTTGATCTTGATAACTGGCCTTGGTATTAAGGACAAAGTCAGTCGAGGATCTGAGAATAACGACCAATTTGAATTAAATTGAATGAAGTGCTCTAAATAATGAACCAATCCCCAACACATCTACAATGTGGTATATCATGAACACTTTATAAATAAATTGGTTGATTTATTTTGACGGAGAAGTATTGTTATCATAAAAAAAACTAATGATGATGAAAAAAGGTTCTCAGAAGAGATTTTCTCTTAGATATTCCAATTTATTCTCCGGTACTTTACAAATCTCATCGTAAGAATCACCGCCGACATTCTCCCATTGCTGTGTGACTTTAGCAGTTAGCTAGTCCCTTCCGACCTGCTGCAGGTCTTTGAGCTATCTGTTTTGGAGCTGTAGAACGATCTGAGAAGCCGTTGTGCTTACAGCATCTCAGATATCCCGTTTGCCGTCCCCAGATGCCGTTTCTTGCGAGGACATGCGAAGAACACATTTCCTCTGCGTCCACGCATCCGAGACATGTGGAGGACTCGGCATGCCCGTGCCCAAGTGGAAGTTTACTTCACCGTACCGCCGACCGACCAATCCGGATGGCTTTGATGGCTCTTTCTTCATCTTTATCAATTGCCTCACGCTTCCACTTGCAATACTTCACAACGTAATTGGTTTGACACATTTGTCTGAGAACGTTCATAGGAGTCAAACTGGACAACGAAAATAATCACCCTATTTTTTATACCCAAAGAGAACTTACTTACTAAGGCTGCTTCAACGTCCTATTAGGACCGCACCTGCTTAACGATATTTCTCCATAAAACTCGGTTGACTTCCAAGGTCTTGATCTACTTGGTTTAATCACCTAGCTCGCTGCGCTCCTCTACGTCTTGTACCAGTCGGATTCGAGGCAAACACTATTTCTGCGGGGTTGTTGTCCGACATTCTTACAACATGTCCCGCCCAATGTACCCTTCCACCTTTAGCGACTTTCTCGATACTGTGCTCGCCATAGAGCTGTGCCAGCTCGTGGCCAATGATGGTCCTAAGTACGCGAGAAGCACAGAGTAGCAAAGCTTGAAAAAAGGTCAAAGATCCATTGTGTTACTAGCGGGTCAGATGGACTCTCTTGTAAATCTCTCGATCCCTGGTCTAAGCCACGGGGACCATTGAGCGTGGACTCTCAAGGCCTCTTTTGGTTTCTACCGGTGAGCTCGAGCTTGAGGCTTCTTTTCTCCGAGTCGGCAATAAACGATGGAGTCAGTTAAAGGGTATCTCACATCAAATTGCATCACGGAATAAAACGCTATAGAAAATTACTCCTAGAAGTAGTTTAGAGTGCTTTTTGTCGTTATATTTTTATCGCTGCCAGTTTTTCGAAAATTGGAAAAAATTGCGTCACCCGAAAAGCGATTTCCCGAATTGATTTTGCGCAAGCACCTAGAAAATCCTCAACTCTCTCATCGGGATATCGGAAAACAACTCGGAATCGTGCAGTCAATGATGAGTCGTGTGATTAAACGTTACTACGAAACTTTGAGCATCGAAAGGAAGGAGAAATGCGGTCAGAATGGATGTTCTATTAGTGATCAAGATCAAATGCGTGTCGTGAAAGCGTTTAAGCGGAATCCCAATGTTTCGGTCAGGGATGTGGCCAAACAGTTTCCGGGCCCGTGACTTCCCCATCGTATTTTGCCGTTCGTCACGATTTGGAGCCTTCTGCACTTTGTTTGTATGCAGTCCCTCCCGGTCCTTGGCTCTCTGAACGAAAGACTTGGACAGATTCCACATTGAAACTGTCCAAGTATTTCGTTCAGAGAGCCAAGAACCGGGAGGAACTGCATACGTACAAAGTAAAGAAGGCTCCAAATCGTGACGAACGGCAAAATACGATGGGAAAGTCACGGGCCCGGAAACTGTACACCCAAATGCTGACGAAGCCTCATTGTTTCATCATGGATGATGAGGCTTTCGTCAGGGAGGACTTCTGACAGCTTCCGGGGCTACTATTTTTCACCGCCCAGCACAAGTTCGATGTTCCGGAGGAAGGAAGGAAGCAGAAACTTTCAAAGTTTGCTAAGAAATACATGATTTGGCAATCGATCTGCTCATGAAACAAACGGCGTGCACCGTTCGTGACAACCAGGACTGTAAACGGGGAGATCTACCTCAAAGAGTGTCTACAGAAGCGTCTGCTTCATCTGTTGAAGCAATACGAGGGCCCTACGATCTTCTGGCTGGATCTAGCTTCGTGCCACTATTCAAATGTTGTCTTGGAGTGGTACGAAGCCAACGGGGTCACTTTCGTACCCAAGGACATGAACCCCCTAATGCACCGGAACTAAGGCCCATCGAAAAGTACTGGGCTATTATGAAGCAGGCACTACGGAAGCATCCCAAGGAGGTCAAATCTGAGGAAGAAGTGGTTCCCGTACAGAAGAAGTTGCAGCCAGAGGTTGTTCAGAACCTAATGAGTGGAGTTTAGTCAATAGTCCAGTTTCCTAATAAAAAGCTATACTAGGTTAGTCAAAAAGTTTTGAAAGCGACATCTATGGAGCAGTAGAAAAACCAACATTTCTACGTCATTTTAATATTTGATCTTTCAAAGAACGTATTCGAAATTTCATTTCGATCTGTCAATTCATTATTTGTTTACAAGCCATTTGAAGTTGACGTGTCAGTGTATTTTTTAACAATGGAAAAATCCGAATATTGTGCAGTGATTAAATTCTTTGTTTTGGAAGGTTTACCGGCTACTGAGATTCATGCAAAGATGGTGAAAGTAATAAAGAAGTTTTTTCCTTCATTTCCAACGCGTTGAATCTCACATGGAATAACATGTCATATTTTGGCTGAAGTTTTCGGTTTCAAAAAACTGTGTGCACAATGGGTGCCGCATTTGCTAGCAATGCAACAAAAACAGGTTCGAATGCGACTTTCTGAGCAAAATTTGGAGCAATTTCGAAAGGATTAAAAGGATTTTCTGCGTCGATTCATCACTATGGATGAGACTTGAGATCTATCACCATGATTCTGAATCAAAACAAAAAGGCTAAGGAGTGGTGTGAACCAGGCACCTCGGCTAAGGAGCGAGTTCGTTTCCAGAAATCGACCAAGAAGGTGTTAGCGTCAGTCCAAAAGGGATGCAAAAGGAATGTTATTGATAGATTATCGCCAAACTGGTAAGACAATCAACTCTGATTCTTATTGTTACCTTTTGGACCAGTTGGATGAAAAAATTTGTTCAAAAGGACCCGGTTTGCAAAAGAAAAAAAAAACATTTTTCATCAAGACAATGCACCTGCTCACACAGCTCAAAAAAAACATCGCGAAAATCAGTGAATTGGGGTACGAATTGTAGCAGTATCCACCCTTTTTGGCAGATTTAGCTCCCACTGACTTCTCTGGCTGTTCTCATTCCTCAAAAAATTCCTTCGTGGAAAGCATTTTTCATCAAACGAAGAGGCTATAGCCGTCGTAGAGGAGTATTTTGCTGGCCTTCCAGAAAGTCACTTCTGTGAGGGGACAACAAAGTTGGAAGATCGTTGGACCAAGTATATTTGTCTTATGGGAGACTATACTGAGCAATAAAAGTGATTTCCCCAAAAAAAATGTATTTTCATTTCTGCTTTAAAAACTTTTTACTAACCTAGTATAACTCAATCTGTTACACCTGTTTATTCATTAAATTACAGGCATTGTGTGTGTGTGTGTGTGTGTGTGTGTGTGTGTGTGTGTGTGTGTGTGTGTGTGTGTGTGTATGAAGGGAGGGGGGTCACGGTGAGCCGGGCCGCTTCTGCGGCTGCGACTGGAGAGCTTCGAAAACTGTCCTGGAATCGAAGGCTGGCCATGTACACAGTTAACCACCCGCTTGATTCGCAGTCCTGGTACAATCGAGTCAGAATCTCTGATCTAACCTCGATGATCAGAGCACACGTGGGACAGGGGTTTAAATTCCGGAATGGAGGCTTCGACGGTGTTTCGACGTGTTCGGCGGGCTGGTGTGGCTACGGCACGGGATAATGATTCTCTTTCTGGTTCTTCGGGTCAAGCTAATAGTGGAACTGATAGGTGGTGGGGTTATTTCCGCTAAACTCAGCCTCACACCACCTTGTTGTGGCACGTGTGTTCTTGGCAAACGGCTGGTTTATACTCCACGAGGCGCTTCCAATGGCTTCGCCCTAGCAAACGAATACTTTTCCGATAAGCGATAAAACTTTGTCCAATTTCCTTGGTCAATTGCAGTTTAGGTCACTACTTCAACGAAAGCCATTAGTTGTATTACTTGCCTTACTTTTCTGGGATGCTTCTCCTCTGAGGTTTAACGTTGAATAGCCTCTGGTGAATGCAGATAAATTCAATAGAACCTCAAACAGCCTCTTCTTTTCTAATATTTCTCTTCCAAAAATACATTTCTTCTGTGTGGTAATCCGGTTTGCTCTTCAGTAGCGTTCTCGCAGGGGTAGATTTTCATGTAGTGTAAATTAAAAAACATTGTTCTTAGTTCTAAAATTGGAATAGTTTTTATATTTTTGTTGCTAGCTCGACTTCTATTTATTATTTTATTTATACTTCTTCTTTAAATCAAAACTTTGCCAGCAAATAAACAATAAATTATTCCATAATGTGTGTGACTAATAAATCTTTAGTCTGACAAACAAGAGATATTGTGTGGCAGCGATAACAATTGAAACAAGAGCAAATTTTTAAATATTTCGCTTTCACCTGTCACCTTTTATGAATTTTGCTTCATACTGCATTCGCATGATCCTCTTCTTTCTGGACTATGCTATTCAAAGCTAAAGCAAGTATAAAGCACGCGAGACGAACCGAAATGATATCAGTGT
Organism: Aedes koreicus; assembly: GCA_024533555.2. Taxonomy (NCBI): domain Eukaryota; kingdom Metazoa; phylum Arthropoda; class Insecta; order Diptera; family Culicidae; genus Aedes; species Aedes koreicus. The sequence goes on along the minus strand of JAHHFK020004312.1, from coordinate 1,496,835 downwards.
TCGACATTAGCTCTCAGCTGGTGGTTCGTACTCTTATCGCCATGGTTCGCCCGGTTGTGGTATGGGAAACAAAGCAAGACCAGCGAATCGTATAGGTGCCGGTGTCCCTGTATATCCACGGCAGTGATGAAATTTCGGGCCACTGAAAACCACCGCTTCTGTCACGAGATATTTATGAAAAGAGTCATTGTTTACGTGTGTCCGTTGAGTCCTGATGATGAATCTTTGTCGAATTGTATTTTTGTCAGAAAATTGCAGATCAGCTTCAGAAATGCGAGCAAGAGACCTAACAAAGATATGATTTAAAAATTTCACGAGAGCATTGGACATGCTCAGTTTAAATCTGCATATACAGGGTGCGGCAGAAAATAATGCGAAAATGTTCAAACTTGAGTATTGGGTTAATTCGTGTAGCTAGTGACTAATTTCTGTCGAAAGTGTATTTGTTTATGTTTACTTTCAAGTGCTGCATCCAAACATTCTATTTGTTTTATTGCAAATTCGTCAAAATGTTCGCGAAAGAAGTGAACACCAGTTTGTTGCTCGCCCAGAAGAAGCCGAAAGAGTTTGCCAAGGTGGTAGGGTGCCATTTGGCAACAGTTTACCGCATAAAAAAGTCCCTGCAGGATGGTCCTAAGCAGCGGAAGCCGGGAAGCGGACGTCCACGCTTTGCACGCACGCCGAACATGATTAAATCGATCCGTGCAAAAATTGCTCGCAACCCGGTTCGTTCCATAAGAAAACTTGCAAAGAAAGCCAATATTTCGGAGAAATCCATGCGGAGAATCATCAAAGAAGACCTGCATGCATCTTACAGAGCCAGAGTGAAACGCCACTTGATTATGGACCGGGTCAAGGAACTACGAGTGACTCGTTCCAAGAGATTGCTTTCCTTGTGGAAGAAGCAAAAATGATAATCCTGTTCTCCGACGAAAAGCTTTTCAGCATCGATGCTGTGGCCAACAGCCGCACGGACCGGTTCATTTCACCGCAGAAAATGGAGAACGTTCCGGAAAAAGTGAAATTCAAATTTCAAACCAAACATCCGGCTGGTGTCATGATGTTTGGCTTGGTGGCGTCCAACGGTTTGAAAATGCCGCCTGTTTTCATTGATGCTAGAGTTAAAATCAATATCGAAGTGTATATCGGTATTTTAAAGGACCAAGGACCATCAATTTCTCCCAGGACCAAAACGTTGTCCTACAGCAGGATGGAGCGCTGTGTCACACATCCAATCGAACCCAACAATGGTTGAACGATAACATGAAGTTTTGGCCGAAGGATTTGTGGCCCCCTAGCAGTCCAGATCTTAATCCGTTGGATTATTCGATTTGGGCATATGTTGAAGCACGAGCCTGCAAAACATCACACCCTAGTGTGAAAACCCTGAAGTCAACCATAACATGCACATGGCAGTCAATGTCGGAGGACTACGTCCGAAAGGTATGCTCTGGCTTCCGGCGTCGGCTCGAGAATGTTATTAATAAAAATGGAGGACACATTGAATAAATTTGTATAAAAGGACTTTATAAAGATAACTGTACTCGAAAATGTTGATATTATTGCTTGAATTAGTTAAAAATGGGATTTGAAAGAAATAGAACAAATTTTTGCATTATTTTCTGCCGCACCCTGTAGGATGACTGAAGAGATGACATACAGATGACAACCGGTTGAACCTTAGGGCAAGGCTTCAGGCCACTACATTTTAGGGCTGCCACAAAATGAGTTTCACTTATTGTTTCGTACGGCATGAACATACTTGTACTTAGGACAAAACATTAACCCACAAGTTGATGGCTCCCGGGCCCTCACAACCCATGTTTTCATGTACATTATATTTAGTCGAGTATTAGTACACGACACTGAAGAAGTCTGCACATTGTAGACGAAATACGTGTATCTGTCAAGATAAGCAATAAAGGTAGTCGGAATTAAATGGAAATTACTAATCATTCTTCTTATTTTCTAGTTACAGGTATTCCACTAAACAGCTCACACTCTCCATGATACATTATATTGTTAAAAGCTGAGAACTAATATCTAACACTGAAATCATTTTGGTTCGTTTCATGTGCTATATACTAGCGATGAATAGCATAGTCCAGAAAGAAGAGGATCATGCAATATTTATAAGAGGGTCAGGCCTCAGTTTTAAAAATTTCGTGTGTGACAAAGCAAAATTATTTTGCAGCTGAAAATTATGGCTATTGCAGCTTTAAACATGGAAAAAACTAAATCTAATAAAAAAAAGAAGACAATTTGAAACACTTGCTCCCCGTTTTGAGGGCCCAGAAATGGAAAACCAAATTTTCAACCTGTTCATATTCAGATTTGTATAGGAGCAAAAGTAGTTAATTTTGAAGTAAAACATTTAACTACTCATACTAATGGCACGTAATTCAAATTTGAATGCAAACATTTTGTAAGCTTTTTTGATCGACTGGTGTAAGAATGAAGCCATTGGGTTCAGTTGAACGAGAGTTATTATCGTTTAAAAACCTCTCACGTAACGCTCTCATGTTTCAAAATTTTGAAGAAAAAAAACACCCGGTTGATGAAACAGAACTGTTGTCCTAGGTTAACAATTTCTTGAAACCTTGTTAAATTTTCGTCTAGATAACTGTTTTATAAACAAAGTATGCAAGATGAATTCTCGACATACACAAAGTTTCATTGGATTCTGAGATAGTGTTGCCAAGTGCTAGACGAGTTGGGACGAAATCCGTCACTGTGAATAAAATATACAGAAAATAAAATCGGATGAGAATAAAAATGTTAATAAAAGCAGTTTTAGAAGCCCTCCGAAAGTGTACCGGGGATATGGATTCGGTTGGCCTAGATTCTTCTAGTAGTGCATCAGCAGTCGGTATTCTTTTTTCTGCCATGGCGCCGTTATACGAACGCGGTGTTCTAATCTATTTTACATGAACATGGCGTGGCTCTAAAACTATAAAACGGCGACAAATGGAATAGGGTATAAATGCTGTTCGCGAAGCGCATCAAAAGGGGTTGGTCTGATTGGTGATGGGAATGTTATATGGAGATTTTAGAGCAGCGGAGGCTGCTTCGTTCATGGTTTGTGATATATTCATGAATAGTAAACTTAACATGGCTTTCGTTTTATTTATGTTTTATGACGTGTCTGGATGGGGCGAGGAGTTGGGAGTGCATGGTTAATGTAAAATATTGATCATGAAAAATAAAAATAGAGATATGGAGCTGACGTATATTTTTAACTGCGCATAAAAACATAGCTCAAAGACATATATGTAATTGGATTTTTTGGAATTTTTAACGTAAATCATAAATTCGATCAAATGCAATCACCAGTTTCTAGAATTAGATGAGTGGTTTTGTATGTATTATGACGAAATTGTTAATCTTTATGCTGCAAATATTGAAACGTACTTACCAAAAACCCTTCTAATTGTAGATGATGATTGATAACGGTTTATGACCGTGATATGGTTGCGGTGTTATTTCGGGTTGTCTATATTTTGCATAAAATGATTAGTAAAGACCTCTAGCAACGATAACAGGGTGTTCAGATAGCCTTCAAAGAGCGCTTTGGAACTGCTGTCAAGTCATAGGGTGACGCTACTAAGTAAGTAATTTTTTAGAACTTTTGTATTCCATGAATCTGATAAGTTAGAAGAGTATAGGAAATCAAGGAAAACATTACTTTTCTAAAGAGGTTCTTGGCCTTGGACTGCTTCATTTCCGAGAAACACAAGTAGGTACGTTATAGGGGATCAAAACAATTTGGTATATAAGGAATTGTTATTTTTAGTTTTACTCATTCAGTATTTTTATATTTGAACGAGGAACCGCGGTCTAGTCAACAGTTTTTTGTTTTTCAAAATGGAGGATATTCGGCTAGTTGGAAAATACCTACCTTTGTTCCCCGAATCTTGGAATTTGCCTACATACAACGAAGTTTTCCGGAAATTCATGTTTCATTTGCGAGCAGAGAAGCAAAAGACTAAACCAAGTGCACAATTAACAATACAAGCTTTGAAAGTATCATGGAATAAAAAGCATTTGAACCATTTGCTCGACGACAGGACAGTGCAACATAAAATCTTGCGGTACTACGAAACTTGGAAAATCTTGCAGAAGCGCAAGCTAAGAATGTCGGCGAGAGAAATTGAGAAGAGAAAGGATTTCTCTGATTCATTGCAGAACCTTTTCGATATCGGGAAGAGGTATAAACCGAAGAATAAAGTAGAAAGAAAAGCATATCGGTATTTGCAAGAACAACGAGAACTAACTCTTCCAACAACAAGTGAGTCTTTTCCAACGGCAACTATCTCGTGTAGTGATTTTGAGGAGGAAGAAACAGCAGAGGCGACAACAGAGACTAATCCACGAACAAGTGAGCAGGAAGAAGCAAGTCTACAGGAAAGAAAAAATTTAACTGCTAGTGATTTCGAGTCCTCATCTCAAACCCAGAGTGAGTCCGTTCCTTCTATCAGTACTATCGGCGAAGATTTTCAGATACCGGGTAAGTGTAAATTGAATTAATTTCAAATATGTTTTAAAATGTTTTTCGTGGTTAACAAACGATTGATTCTTAAATTTTCTTCTAGGTCCTTCCAAATCGTCTTCAACTTCTAAATCACCATTAAAAAATGTCATTACTGTCGATGTGGCTGCTGCTTTGGACCGCTGCAAAGTGAGTGATCGAAATGCGGTATTTCTAATATCATCTATATAGCGAAATCATTGGGGCACGACGTTTCAACATTAGTGTTAAACAAAGAGTCCATTAGGAATTCAAGAAAAGAAATTCGTGTGCAAAAGCAGAACGAGCTGAGAGCAACATTTAAGCCACAGGTTAACTTAACAGTTCATTGGGATTCAAAACTGCTTCCTAGTATATTGTCGTCTAAAGCCACCTCCAAAACTGAACGATTGGCTATAGTTGTATCTGGTGAAGGCATCCGTAAGCTGTTAGCTGTTCCTCCCATCCAAAATTCAACAGGAATAGAACAAGCAGAAGCGGTGTACAATGCAGTTGTCGATTGGGATCTTGAAGACAGGTAATTTCTATTAGTTTCAATATTATTATTGATAATTTTTAAATTATACCGTTATTCCGTGTTTTAGGGTTATGTTTACATCATTTGATACCACTGCGTCAAACACTGGTCGAAAGAAAGGAGCGTGTCAACATCTTGACAAAATGTTTAAAAGACAGCTGATTGGACTTCCCTGTAGACATCACATACACGAGCTGTTAGTTGGCAAGGCATTCAAGGCACTACAATTTGAAACTGCACAATCTCCAAATGTTGAGATTTTTAAGCGGTTTCAGACGGAATGGCACCGTTTAGAAAAGAGCTCATACCATTCTGGTGTTAATGATGTATTCGTTAAATCATCAATAACAGCCAACGAGAGGGTGGATCTCTTGAATTTTTTTGAGCGACAATTAAAAGAACAACATCACCGCGAAGATTATCGCGAAGTTATTCAGCTTACGCTTATATTTTTGGGTGGAAAAATTAAAGAACATTTTAAAATTACAGCTCCTGGTGCTTTCCATAATGCAAGATGGATGGCAAAAATTATTTATTCACTAAAAATGTTCCTTTACCGACACACTTTTGCGTTACCTAAGGCAACTCAACAACAGTTAGCACGATTTAATGTATTCATTGTAAAAGTATATTTGAAAAACTGGTTTCTGTCTACGTGTGCTGCAATGTCTGCAAACAATGACCTTAATTTGATAAAATCGCTTAAAATCTACGAAGCTGTTGACGAAGAAGTTGCCAAAGCAGTATATAAAGGGTTCTTGAAACATCTGCAGTATTTGGATAGCAATCTCATCGGATTGTGTTTATTTGATGAAACGTTGGATATCGCAGATAAAAAAAAATATATTGAAGCCTTACATACATCAGGTAATTATTTTGTTCAATTCGATGTACGCAGAACATTATATTTCTAACAATATTTTTATTTTCAGCTAACAAAACAAATGTGTGTGCTAAATCCATAGTCGAATCAAACGACGTTTCAACACTACAGCTGCACTCATTTGTTCAAGGCAGTCAGCATACTAAAAACTTGTTATGTGCTCTAGAGATTCCGGAATCATTGTTGGAAACTGATATTACGCAGTGGAATAGCAAACAAGAATATGAAAATGCCATTAAACGAATTAAAAGCTTGGAAGTAGTAAATGACAATGCAGAACGAGGTATTGCATTAATCAAAACATATAATTCGAAATTGTCAATGGATGAAGATCAGAAACAGTTTATTTTGCACTTAGTTGAAGAACATCGAACAATGTATAAAAGTTCAAAAAAATCAGATGTAATTTAAGAAAATATATGCGATGCAATGTACCAAAAAACTAGCAACATGAATTTTGGAAATATCACAATACCGTTCCCTCCCTTTCGTTACGTGTCTTTTGTCACAACCATTGAAAAGGTTAGTTATATCTGCAAATACCGTATTAATGAGATAGTTCCCCATCTTAGGGGTCCAATAAACAATTTTAGCTGACTAAACTCTTCTTTCTCATATAAACAGCTGAATAAACGTTTACTCGGTCAAAATTGTTAATTAGGTTGCAGTCGAAGACTTCCCACTCTACAATATTCGGTAAATGTAGGATAGATAACTCTGAAATTTTTAATCTTAGCTTGCAACGACGGTGCAAAACAGAAATAAGAAACTCACTGATGCACAATGCTTAATCTCTAAGATTAGTATTAGACGAGGGCACCGATCTGTTTCACCTTAAAGAAGCGTCGCATTCCGAATGTAAGTCTCGCAAAAGTTTCCAAAAGGACCACAAAGAGAGCGTCTCTAGTAAATAATTCTCTTTGGTAGTCCGTACGCTAATCTTACAGTCTGTGGATAGAAATCGGTTGAAATTATTATATTGATGCACTAATTAATGAAAAAGAACGAAAGAAGCGAATTTCTCATTGTAAGATAGGTAATATTGAAAAGTTTTGTGAGAAATCATTAAGCTTTCTGACGTCTATCATCTTTCTCTTTCAAGCACGTAGAAAGAATAGGATTGTTTTCATACGTTTTTTGTTTTTTTTTCGTATGTAAACAATCTATTCTTTCTACCTGCTTGGAAGAGAAAGATGATAGACGTGAGAAAGCTTAATGGTTTTAACCTATACGAAAAATATTGACTGGTTAAAGCGCTATTCGCATTACAACGGGCCCGACGCGGGGCGAGACCCGCCGGGGTAATATTTTGAAATGATTGCTTGGATTTTGTATGTGACTGTTCTCACTACGCTGATGTGCCGTGCTGGGCGTGCCGTGCCAGCATAGTGAGAATGCTCACATACAAAACCCAAGCAATCATTTCAAAATATTACCCGGGCGGGCCTCGCCCCGCGCCGGGCCCATGTAATGCGAATAGCGTTTAAATTTGCTGGAAATATTTTTTATTGTTCTTAACGACCCTAATGGAAAATAACTGAGCCACCCTAATGAAATATCATATATTTAATATTGATAATGGCTTACGATTATATAAGAGATGTTTTGATACTATTATCTTATTTTTTTATTTTTCTATAAAATGGACCACCCTAATGCAAAACAAGTGAACCACCCTAATGAAATATCACATATAATATGCTAGCAGTTGCCAACGATGATATAAGACATGTTTCAGTACTATTGCCATGGATATCTCAGCAATTGAATTCAAATCCTCCATATCAAATTCATTTCACTCCTCCACCTCAAAAAATTTCTAAGTCCCAAAAAGTCAATTTTTTTCAAAAATTTTTTTTTCGAGATAACACCAGATCACACGTTTCATGCATTTCTAAGACATTTGGCATCAAAAACAAAAAATCGATTTCGGAATTTTCACGTACCCCCCCCCCCTTGGGAAATTTTTCGTGTTTCAAAAATGTCAAACTTTGACCGCTTTGGTCCAACACTTAACGAATTCCGATTGAGCTCAAATTTTGCATGGGGACTTTTTTTGAGGAGACGAAACTTTTGAGCACTACCCGTTTTTGAAATTCGATGGTCAATTTTTTCCCATACATGCCATTGGCACCCTAATGTGCATCACCTAACGTAACACATAACAGTTCTGTGTTATGGTGAAAATCGTATTCTCACTTCTGACAGTCGTATTTCCCTTTAAATTCTCACTTCTAAAACATGACACTGTTGCAACACTAATTACCTGTATTAATCAGTTTTCTTCACAAAGCAACCTTGCACCAACTCACGACCAGCGGCGACCAACCAGGACACTGATCCGACTTACGAGCAAACCGGTCGAAAAAATGGTTGTCCACAATAGCTGCAAAACGGAAGAAATTGAGGTTCGGATCGCCGTTTGCATCGCACACACTCAACATGACTATCGGACTGTAATTTGTCACTGTAGTGACAGTTTCATTTGCTTTCTTTTGCTTCATGCGCCTAAAACATTTTTTAAATATAAGGTTTTTGAGTGAACAAGCAATTGCCAAAAATATTTATATTGGTTTACCTAAAACATCTGTTTTCTCTACATACAGATCTGTGACAACCAAAATAAATCTGTGCATGTGGCAACCCTGGATAGGACATGTATATTTGCGTCCGACATCTTGTTCGTATATTATTTTGTATGCATTCAACAACACAAGTCTTCCGTATTTTAATAAACAAACGTATTCAAGAACTGTAAAACGCAAACAAAACTAATCAGGTATGTTTTGTTCGTCTTGTATTGGATGTCAAATGACCGTTCCTGTACTTTGAAATAAGGCTATTAAAAAAAAAAGATTTTACCAGTTTATGAAGAATAAAATATTACTGTAGACAATTCCTTGTAGATCGAACGGGCTGCAAAATGGTGAGTAGACAACTGAGATGGAGCGTGCGTCCCCGCAACATAGCTATGGTCCTCACAAGTTCCTACCTCATGCTTCCACGGGTCAAGAGATGACAAAGACCGACCTTCTGACTTCAGCTAGATTGAGGAGGTGCGTGCTGAGCGTCTGTCCACCAAGGAGGTGCGGCTCAAACAGCGTCTGTCCTGGCATCCAACGGTTGAGTAAGAAACGCTGTATCGCGTCAACTATACATTAGGTGGCAGCCGCACCAAAGCAATGGGGCCCGCGCCCCCCCGAAAAAAGAACACTCAAATCTCCCCCCCCCCCGAAAAAAAAAAAATTTTTTTTAAAGAATAAAAATTCAGATCACCCACGGAATTTCAAGGTGTTTTTTGGTATTTTTTTTAATTTTTTTCCCCCCTGGCTTGAAAAATGCAAGTCCGTCCACAATTACAGCGGGCCCAACAGAACTGCAGGGATTACAAAAAGAATTGTTACTATCATTTCATATTATAACATCCCTTCACAATATTTTTTTGCTATTTTCAGCTTCGCATTTGCATCGTTGTAAGTTTTGGCCCACCTAACTCACGTTATGTATTTGAAAAGATCGGAAGGTTGTTTACGTTTTTTTTTTTTTTTAGAGAGGATCATATAGGGAAGATGTACCTATATTAATCTCATCACTTTGCAATTCATCGTACTTGAAATAAAACGATATACACGTGACTGGATTAGTTAGTAATGTTTGTTGTAGTTATTTAACGTAAGCAAACATTATTAGAAAACGAAACCGATCCTTCAACTGCCCAATTATTTGATTCATCGTAGAATGAATATAGGAACAATGAGATTAATAAGGGGGCAGTTTCCCTACGACAAATTCTACAAAACAAAAAAAAATTTCTTCGTCCAAAATAATTAATTCCAAAAACGTACATTGTTTATGATCCCACATTTTCTATTTCATAGACATATAGAATAATTCATGGGGCTAGTAGGAAACATGAGTTATCGAAGAATTTCGTGTCATTTATTTATATATTTTTTTATTTTGGATTTATTGAGTTTCCGTTTTTGGGCAGTAATCATACTTATATGAAATTTATTTCGCATTATTGTTTGCTTAAATTTTCTTTTCTTTTTTGCTAGGCTGCCAGATGATCAACTTTATTTCATTGTATCACGTTGGAATTTTCGCCATTCTAGTTCATTCAATCATCTAACATCAAAGTGGAAGAGGCAAATAGCTGCATTTCATTATTATATGTATTTCTTTACATTATTTAGTATTTCTTTACAACATCGTATTATTTCCATACAACAATAAATTAAACTGTATCAATGTTAGTCTTGTAAAATTACAATAGATTTGGCAAACTTTTTCAGGATACCTCAAATCAAGATTTTGGTGAATTGCTGCTATCGCCCCCGTTAATCAGTGGTTATTAAAGCTTGATCAAGTCTAACAGAGAGGAGAGGGCATTGCTGTCGGACTTAGTTTCCGTGCTACAATGGTTGGTAGTACATATCGTAAATCCTACACAATTCTTTGTTTGGATCGGTACACTTGCTAGAACGATGGCATATTACCAAAAACTAAAGCGTAATCGACCAATTATCAGAGTATAGCAAAACTATACTCCATACTTTTTGCCAGTATGCTGTAATGTAGAAATGAGTAACTATGTCCTTTATCACGTTGGTGATCATTTAATTTAAAGTTTAGGAGGATTCCAATGGTTCCATTTCTTACATGTTGAAATAGTCGAGCGATAAGAAGACCGATCTAGTGAGCTTGGAGTTCATGGTTCAAACCTCGTTCATGAATACTTTTAAAAAAAATATTTTTTCAAAATCATAGACAAAACCAGCCGAAATTTCCCTTTTTCTCTTTGAACTTTATAGTATTTGATATGAAAGCTCTATGTCTATAAAAAGTATAATTTCCCAGAGTGGACATGTTTCTCGAAAAATTAATTTCCAGAATGGAACATTTTGCGGAATTACGTTTTGAAGATATAATAATTTCGTCCTTTCGTCCCACATTTATGTGAACAAACGAGAACCAAATTCATTCCCTTCAATAACATTCAGAAAATATTTCAACCGGAGAGTTGAAACGCACAAGTGGACATGGTGCTGAACGAGAACGATGTTCCGACCAAATGGAAACGTTCCGACTACGATGTGATGATCATAGGTGACGATAGGCGCCTCCATGATAAAAAGGTCGTCTTTCACGGTGCCCTACGCAGCGAAGGCCTATTTGATTCGTATTCCATCTGAGTTGCATATCTGAAAACTGGAATCATCAATAGATAACATTAGCATTCCGTTAACGTAAATTTGACTGAAAACCCATGGGTAAACTGTCAAATATACGCAAACGCATCTGCTGCGTATGAATTGAGGGCCAGTCTTTACTCATGTTATTTTTTTTTCCGTCGGCCTATTTCGTCACATCGTGGCAATCACCGACGCCAGGATCCACCCCTGGACCCTACCTATCGACTCATGAATATGAGCCCGGACCAACGGCTTTACTTCCCTTCCGAAGGAAGACGTTACCAGATTTTTTCGCCTCAGAAAAACTACCGACGTCGACTGGGATTGAACCCATACCCACTGGGGTGCCAAGTAGCAGTCACGCTTACCACTACACCACCGACGCCGGCTACTCATGTTATTGGTGTTTGGTCAACATTATTATTATAGAAAAATCTGGAAATTTAATAAGAAATTATTAGAAACATTATTATTCCTGTGGTTGAACCCTATCTTTTACCGAAGGATTTGCAGGTCCACTTCCATTGTACATATTTTTATCTTGAATCGCTTTACACTTTACGCTTAAATTTGATAAAATTTTCCTCATTAGAAGTTTAGCATCTTTCTCAAAAAACAATGATTTTCATAGCATTAAAACTTGCATAAACAGAGAGAATAGTAAAAATAAACAAGCATTGACTGTCACTCATTTGGTGGACGGAAGTATTGAAATTGCCGGGATCATGTGCTATGAAAAACTTGTTGATATTTCAATGAGTCATTTCAAGTTCAACCTTCAGAAGCAGTTGCCAATAGCAATGGGTTACCGTTTCAACTGTTTTTCTATCCTCGCCTCTCTCCATTCTATCTGCAATACACACTGATAAACATTCATTGATAATTTGTAAGTTTACTACACATTATTTTTTGCAATTTGATCAATAAATGATATCTACTTATTTGTAATCAGACATACTTCCTATGTGTATGTGTGTCTATGTATGGTCACACATTCCGTATGCGTGATAATGTTTGCACCATCGTACAAATAAGGTTCCCGTTACACCTGCACATACCTGGATTTTCTTTGCATGCACGTAAGTTATAACTCATATCATAGTAGGCTACAAGTAAAAGAAGCCGATTTCCATAGTTTGACATTTGCACCATGTTGAAGTGGCAGCGTATTCGTGATTTTTCCCTCGCGGAAATGTCACAAAAAGACCGTGAAAAGGGTCTTAGACCGAGAAAAGAAAAAAAAAACAACTGCTCGCGAAGGTGGCCACAGGTCGTACGAGGTCACCTCGGAAGCCGAGGGTTATCGCTCGGGAAAATTCGGGTGAATCCAGTGCGTTCAATGAAGAAAATGGCGAAGGAACATGGAACCAGCCACTTTGCGGCTCGAAAGATCGTAAAGGAAGATTGCGGGGCAAAGTCGAAGGCATGGAATAAAACTCAAATGATTACCAACCGCATCCGGGAGCTACGAGTCGAGCGATGTAAGCGATGTAATCTTGAACTTCCTCAAGCGAAACAATCCGGTAATCCTGTTCACCGTCGAGCGCATGTTTACCGTCGATCCCGTATCAAATTCCAGAACCGATCCCGGTTAAAAGACGTGGCCAACGAGCATAAAAACTTATATCTGAGCAAGCATGCTGTTTGGATTGATGGCTTCCGATAGCAAAAAAAAAATTAGTCCGGTGTTCATTCCAGAACGCGACAAAGTTAACACGGGAGTAATGGAGTAAGTTCTTCCGTGGAACAAAGAACAGTACGGCCCGAAGGCAAATGTTGTATTTGAACAAGATGAGGCTCCGTGCCATACTTCGAACCGCACTCAGAAGTGGTTGCAGGAACATCTGCCGTTCTGGAAGGATATGCGGCCGCCATCCAGCTCCGATCTTAATCCGCTTACTCCAATTCCGATTATCCGGTTACTCAGTATGGCGCGTCAAGGCCTGTTCTAAACGCCACCCTAGTACAAACATTGACCCGCACCTGTAGATAAATGAACTCAGGCTACATTATTACGACCTTCCGTGCGTTCCGAAAGCGTGTGGAGACCGTAATTGTAGCAAGTGGAAAGAAGATCGATGATAATCATAGTTAGACTCTCGGAAACACTTTTGATGAATAAAAAACAACTAAACCGAAATTTATGCGATTTTTTTAAATTTTAACATTGCTCAATGGTGCAAACATTATCACCCATACGGTAGTTTAGTTGAATCCACTGTCTCCCATGCGAGTTCACCAACTTTCATGTACGTATTCTAAATTATTTTTAGCTACCAACATTCTTAATCTACTATTGTTTAACATTTTACTTTCATTCACTAACTTTACTCTCTCCCTAGTTTTTATTAAACGTAACGTTTAACGCAAGAAACGTGACTGTACATAAAATTGAAGCACGAATGGAATTAATATTAATGAATTTGTAACAATCGGTTACAAGCCAATGGAGGAACGAAGGAACCATCCGCAAAAAATGTATAAATAAGTTATATATTTTTTAAATCTTCATTTTTTAGCCTTGTGTTTTAAGCCAAATTATTGACGACTGCGTCATAACATTATCAAATGATGATCATGCAAATCAAAAATAGAGCAAATCATCTAAATACCAGCAGGTGTTCAACTATAAAATGTTGTCCGCAGGTATGGGAAACTACACGTTGTACAACTTGCGGGAATACGTATTTATTAATATGCGGTATTTACTGAAATGTATATTTAATTACCTTTAATTTGCGTTTTACCCTTCTTACACCAAAAGAAGGGTATTAAGATCGCTTGAAAATTCGACTTTTTATCCGAGGCCCAGAGGGCCGAGTTTCATATACCATTCGACTCAGCTCGACGAACTGAGCACATGTCTGTGTGTATGTATGTATGTGTGTGTGTGTGTGTGTGTGTGTGTGTGTGTGTGTGTGTGTGTGTGTGTGTGTGTGTGTGTGTGTGTGTGTGTACAAATAATGTCACATCGGTTTCTCAGCCATTTGTGAACTGATTTCAGTTCTGTTGACGGCAAATGAAAGCTACAACATTCCCATAGAACGCTATTGATTTTTTTTTTTATTCGGACATTTCGTTACGAAGATATGAACGAAACAGTACTTGAAAAAAAAAAAACTTGCAAAAAACCTTGTTTTTCCTGCAAACACTGTCCATAACCTGCTTAAATCTTTCGATACACGTTTGATAACAGCTAGGTAGACTGGGAGCGGAACAAAAACGGATCTCAGGAATCACGAATATATGACGAAGTTTTCCTGCGTGATAATGGGCGATGATACTTATGTGCTGGAATGTCTTATTTGAATGCCATGTAACGGAACGGCGTAGAGGAGCATTTCAGGACGAAGAAAAAGGCCAAGTTTCCCAAAAAATATTTGAGTAAACTCAAAAGTTCGTAGTTTCTTCATGCAGCCTAATTAAGTAACTTTAATTAATTTTAAGATGACTCATAATGCACAATTAAATGTATAAAAAATGCATCTTGAATTGAACTGATAGCAAATTTGTTTTATTTCAAATTTAATCTGGCCAGATTTTGTCGCGAACAAGCCTTATATATCGAAAAACTGATAGTTAACGTTCAACAGAATCTTTAATGCAACACCAGGTGATTGTAGAATGACGGAGCAGAAAATGCTCAATGCTCATTAAAATATATACGCCATCTGTGATCTCACTGCAACGAACTGCTCGAGTACTTTTACAAACAGACGTATCTGATTTTGTAAACAAAGAGTAAGATTCAAACGTAAATTTCTTAAAACTCTCAGCACCCTCGCGGAAAGTAGAATCACCATCAAATGTTATTCTTTGTGTTGGTGGTCCTAGTTTGCATGACAGTGCTAAGGGTTTCAGGAATTTAAATCTGTTTGAAAAAGTATATACTGTTACATCATTCCTTAAAAAATATGAATTTCTATCATTTTTGTTTGAATCCATGTACTCAAAAAGTACTTATTGAATACCCAGAATATTCCAGAGAAATTTATTCCGTAAACCATGCAGCTACCACTTTCATTCAAATACAGCGTTTTCAGTTGTCAGAATCATGTAAAGATGTTACTTATATTCATGAATAAAGTTTTTCATTTCCAGAATTTGATTCACGATATTTATGAATCTTGTTATGGCTTTCTAGTAAACGAATAAATAGGTTACACAGAGCTGGTGTTTCGGAAGAATATTGTTTAATATCATGCACACTTTTCATGGTCATTTTCTAAACATAAAATCACACTTTTTCTCGAAATCATTAATCATTTTACTCATTTTGTGGTATTCCGATCTAGAAATAACTTAAAACACAGTAATAAAGATCAACGTCTTACTCTTCCAGATGCATAAATTATTATTCCCCAAACCAACATATAGGGTATGTGTCCCTTGACTCAACCTACTATGCAACAATCGATAACATTTATTATTTTAACTCATAAAGTATTTGAGCTAAAAGCGATATTTAACTAGTTATACACTTGCTTAGATAAGTTCAATAAGCTCAATTTAGAAGAATGTACCACGAAAAGTTACCCAACTTGTTTTATTAAGTCAGAAACTTTCGAGAGATATGGATATATTGTCGGTTTATATGTACCAAATTGGGTCTATTCATGGATGCAACTTCGTCTAATTCAATGGATTTGTTATGAAATGTAGTCTTCGTATGGATTTTTTTTTCTCTGATTTTCTGATTTCAGACGTTACCAACTGTAGTCGCTCTACCCACCACATTTTTTTTTTCAAAATAAACTATGATAAAATTGCTAAGAAACACTTTATTGATTCTCACATATGACTTATTGGCCATTCGATATTGAAAACATAATAATTCACTCTACACAGATATTGTTCCTTGATTTTTGTTTAGACGAGCCATTTCAAAAACATACAACTGTAACTCATACATTTTAATTGCTAATTTTACCAATAACAACATTTTTAATACGCTTTTCATACGATAGGCCAAAGTTGGGAACATAGAAAAACATATGTCTCTAACATTGGGTCTACGGTTTTCTTATTATATCATTATTATTTTTCCTATGTGAACAGTTAGTTTGTAACGTGTGACTATTTTCTGTACATGTTGGCTGCATTACTCGGTTTATAGGTTCAATTTAGCCAAATTTATATCATTCGAAGATTGTGTAGATAAACTGTTCAGCTTAGCCAGTGAAATCATGTTTTTTTTTAAAGTTAAGGAAATCGAAAATTACTCGAAAGTCAATAACTGTACATTGATAAATAATGTTTCAATTGCTCCGAAATAAGTCGGTCATCCTGATGGCAACATGCTTTTGTTGATTATCGCTGAATTAATGACATTTTTGGCACATAGGCCGAATGAAGGAGCTAGGCTAACATTACATCCCGTTACCCTATAAAGCATAGCCTGCTGCTAATGATAGCACATATTTTAATATTCTGAATATCTTTTCATTACTTTCAATAATTTCTCTCAATATAATAATACGATACGAGACTGAGCAGTTGAGATGAAAATAAAACAGTTTCCTAAGCATGTGGCGATTGATTATTTCTAACCACAAGAAATCATCTTGCAAAACGAACATGCAGCAGCACAAAATTTACGATATGAATGAAGACACATCACATATCATTTTTTTCTGAGGGTGCCTACATCAGTTGTGCATTGTGGAGATTGCGGTTTCCGTTGGTCATATTTCAATCAAGCATATAAAAGACTGCTAAGCTACTCTCTATTAGCACAGTTCACGTCCAGCCGCAGTGCAATCACCATTGTTCAAGGCTACTCCACTAGTAAAGATGTCCGAAAGTAGATCATTCCAAGCGCTACTTCAGCGCCCCATTGAACCGTCCTTTATGCCAAAGGACAATGGCAAAACATCGTTGATCATCCCGGACGAGTACTTGAGCGATCGGTATCGTCCACTGGCTGGAGAACTGCAGTCCCGATTTACCGGTGGGGCAGAGCTTGAACTTCCCGTGAGGAATGTAAAAATTCCGGATATTACCTTTGCGGAGGTAATAGATCGGCGTGCGGCATTTTCGCTATTTGTCGAGAAACATCGGGACATTGCGGGTCGTTTGATTGATGTGTTTGTTAAAGTGGCCGATCCAAGCACATTGGTGGCAGTTGCAACCTACGCTAGAGATCGCTTGAATCCATACATGTTCCAGTATGCACTGACGGTTGCACTCCAACATCGTCCGGATACTAAGGACGTTCCAATTCCATCGATATTGGAACTGTTTCCCGATCAGTTCGTGGATCCCTCGGTGTTCCCGAAGCTACGCGAAGAAGCAAACGTTGTGAATGATCAAGTTAAACGGGTATGTTGATATTTTTAATTGTTATAATGAGTTGGTGTTGAATTCATCTTCGGTTGTACAGGATACGATTAATATCGAACCGAATTACACTGCTTCGGATCGGGAACCAGAGCAAAGGATGGCCTACTTCCGCGAGGATATCGGAATAAACATGCACCACTGGCATTGGCATCTGGTTTATCCAGCGGGAGCACCTCCGGAAATCGCCCGAAAGGATCGACGGGGTGAGCTCTTCTACTACATGCACAGTCAAATCATTGCCCGATACAATGTGGATCGTTTTTGCAACCGACTGGCTCGGGCTCAACCGTTGACAAATTTGCGTGACCCGATCCCGGAAGCATATTTTCCAAAAATGGTTCGCAGTTTGAACAATCGAGCCTATCCGGCAAGGCAAGACAATCAGGTTATGAGGGATCTCAACCGAGTGGACAATGACACGATTATCACCTTGAATGAACTGCAGCGCTGGAGAGATCGGATTTTTCAAGCTATTGATCAAGGGTTTGTTGTAGATGTAAGTTGATGTTTTTAGTTTGAGTGAGTGATCAGTAATGTGTGTCTTCGTTTCATAGTCAACTGGTAAAAACATTCCATTAGACGAAACCCGAGGAATCGATATTTTGGGGGATCTTGTAGAAGCTTCGACGTTGTCTGTCAACAGGAGGTTGTACGGAAGTTTGCATAATTTTGGTCACGATT
Source organism: Aedes koreicus (assembly GCA_024533555.2). Lineage (NCBI taxonomy): Eukaryota > Metazoa > Arthropoda > Insecta > Diptera > Culicidae > Aedes > Aedes koreicus. Next base: position 1,478,689 of record JAHHFK020004312.1, on the reverse strand, counting down.
TCTTGGCTTACATTCACGATCCGGACTATCGCTATTTGGAGGATTTCGGCGTAATGGGTGACGTAACGACGGCCATGCGAGATCCTGTTTTCTATCGCTGGCATGGAATGATCGATGGACTGTTCCGAAGATTCTTGGAAACTTTGAATCCTTACAATGCCACTCAATTGGGCTATACTGGAATAAAGGTTAATAGTATCAGTGCACGTGTCAATCGACCAAATGCTCCGGCAAACTTGTTGTTGACCTACTGGCAGAAGACGCAGGTCGACTTGGCAGCAGGGCTAGATTTTGGTCCTCAAGGAAATGTTTATGCAAGTTTCACTCATCTACAGCATGCTCCATTCACATATGAGATCAAAGTCACCAACTCAACAGGTTCCCCAAAGCGAGGAACAGCTCGTATCTTCATTGCACCAAAGGCTGACGAACGTGGCACCAATATGCAGTTCCGCGAGCAACGGCTATTGTTTATCGAGTTGGATAAATTTGGTGTTAATTGTACTGTCAACTAACGCTAGTTAACAAGGAAAAATATTTCTAATCAATATATTTCATTGCAGTGAGACCGGGAGAAAACACTCTTACAAGAAAGTCGGACCAATCTAGCGTAACCGTACCGTACGAGAGGTCATTCCGTCGAATTGGTACAACGCAAACGCCAACGGACCAAAGACAACTGGCAGAGTTCCGATTCTGTGGATGCGGTTGGCCACATCATATGCTGTTGCCAAAGGGAGCTCCTGAAGGAGTTGACTACGATCTGTACGTGATGATATCGAACTTTGATAATGACTCAGTTGGACAGGAATTCGACGAGTAAGATTTGTTTTTTTCGATTTGCTGGCTTATAATTCCTAATGTATCGAATATTCTTTTTAGGAGTGTCGACTGCAACGATGCCCATTCGTTCTGTGGCCTCAGGGATAAGCTTTACCCAGACAAGCGCAGCATGGGATTCCCATTCGAACGTCGTACAGAAGCCACCGTTACAACTTTAAGCGAATTCATAAGACCGTACAGCAATATGGCCTCAACGAATATGAAAATCAAGTTTACAAATACCACAATCAAGTCCTAAGAACCGCTTTTGCTACAAATGGAAATGCAATCGGTAATATTTTTTTCTGGAAAACTAAGAAATAATTTATAATTAACAAACTACATTCAAATAAAAACTTTTGTGGAAAATACTGTAATTGTCAGTCAGAAGAATAACATCACAGCAAAATGTCACAAAACTACTATTCTGAATCCCTCTTTTGCGGTAAGTCAACTTTGTTCAATTTCCACGATTTATATTAATTTTGTGGTGTTGATCTAGGGTATTTTTTTTTATTCGATAAGAGTTACAAATGACGCTCAACTGGTAGCTAAACTTAACCGCATTTTACGCAAATTCTAGCACCAATGTAAGATCAAAGGACTACTCGCATTACCACCATCAATGCTAATAGTAAAGTATTAAAAATTATAATATTTGTTACATTGGCGTATCCGATTCTTTTCATGACAGTAAATAACAGTATCTTAAATTTTCCAGAAAGAGCAAAACTTATTTATTTGCTTTTGTATTTATTTTTCAGAGTTTCAACTACAAAACTAATGTTCTTTAGTTACTAGTTAAATTCATTTAGTTATTTGTTTACTTCGCCAGGTTACACACTTTTGCAGTCTGCATGTACAGAAAATAGTTACACGTAACTACAATAACTATGAATTTTCAAGAAAATCGTAGAACCATTGTTGGGGACAAATTTTTTTTGTATGTTCTCAACTATGGACTGTTGCATCAATAACGTAGTAAAAAGGTTGTTAATGGTAAAATTTGAAGTGGAAATGCATGAGTTTGCAGTTGTTTATATTCAAATGACTCATCTAAACACAAACCGAAGAAACAAAATAATTGTATAGTGAATTATAATGTTTTCATTATTGAATGGCTGATAAATCAACATCACTTAAGTGTTTCGAAGCAGTTTTATTTTAGTTTGTTTTGTGATAATTTGTGTTAAGTAAAGCGAATACAGCTTACAATACCTTAATTCATAAAATTAGAAAAAAAAACTATACAAAGTCTGCATTTAGTAATAAATCCATCGAATGGGACGAAGTTGCATCCATGAATAGACCCAATTTGGAGCTTATAGACCGACATTAAATCCATATCCCTCGAAAGTTTCGGAGTTCATAAAAAGAGTTGTGTAACTTTTCGTGATGCATACTACCAAATGTCTTATCAAACTTATCTTAGCAATTGTATAACTAGTTGAATCTCGCTTACAGCTTCAAAACTTTATGAGTTATAATGAAAAATGTAATCGATAGTTGCATAATAGACAGAGTCAAGGGACACATACCCTATTTGTTACATAGGCCGAGAGAAGGAGCTTGGCTGACATTACATCCCATAACCTTGCGTAAATTTCGGTGTGCTGAGACCAACCCCCCCACAACATGACAGATTAACTTAGCTTCGTGTAACCACTTGCAAATCGTAGATGTCGCCCCGCAACGTAAACATGGGGTCGTCCCTGGTAGATGCACCGATGTTTCTCTTCGGAGGAGTATGTTTTTGTTGCGTCATGAGTGGTTGCAAAACAACAACCAAGCGTAGCATATCAAAAGAGTCTATTTTTATATTCATGATATAATTTCAGTTATAAGTAATTTAAATATTTAAATAAATATTTCACGCGGCTTTCCTCCGAGCAAAAGTACAACGGCAGCGTTCGGAAAGTGTTACACCGCGTTGTATTTTGTGAACATTACGTCGCGCGGTGTATTGTGTCCAATAAATCTGAGATTAATTGAAAGTTATTGATTGGCCATAGAAACCGTTTAAACAATGATTTTTTGTGCTTTTTTTTACTGAGGTACTTCATGAAAAAGATTTACATTTACGTTGAGAGCGGATGTCCAAATTCATATACATATATACTATCTTTTTACGTGAGGGAGAATGAAAGGAGGGAGTTGAAAATGACACAGAATTGATACAGAGTTTCAATTAAATGTATAGGAGATATGTCAAAGAACTCCAGGAACTGAGTGAAATACCCTACTACAGATTCAACCAGGATCACCTGGAAACATTTTTTATCAGGGCAAAAGTGGGCAACAACAACAATCCAACCACTGCGCAGTTTAAAGCAGCATATGTACAAAAGGTTGATTGTGAATAACAATGTCACTTTATCGGCATATGCTATTTGCCAAAACTTCGATGAACTGAACATGCTTCATGCTGAAGAAAATTCTGCGTTCTACCTTGAATCAGTGAAGAACTCATTAACCATTGGATACGATGACGAAAATACAGGTGATGATGAGAATTCAGCTGACATGGTCGGAAATTCTCAAACGGATGATGAGCTTTTCACTCAATTCGAATTCCGCTCCTCGCGTTCAGAAACAACTAGTTGGAAAACTAAAGTGTGAACAATGCTTGCTACAGGTCATTCGGGATCTCGGGGTCCTTCCTTAGCTCAGTCGGTAAAGGCACAGCTACAAAGCAACGCCATGCTGGAGGTGGCTGGGTTCGATTCCCGGTCTGGTCTAGGAAAATTTCTCGGCTCACTGGGCATAGGGTATAATTGTACTTGTCACACAATCATACTAATGCGAAAATGGTACTTGGCATCGAAAGCACTCAATTTATAACTGTGGAAGTGCATTTAGAACACTAAGTTGAGGGCAAGCAATGAGTTAATTGTGAAAGCAAAAAGCAAAATGCTGAAGAAAAAAAAAGGTCATTCAAGATGCCGAATACTTGATAAATTCAACATTGCCAAGTATTATGCGAAGCTGGAAAACAGGATCGTCATGACAATTTACAACGCCCAGCAGCTTGTTTTCATGCAACTATCACGGCACATTTTGAATCAAGATTTAGTGAATAACCATCGCAACATCTTGATAAATTTGTGCATTGATTTTTATCTAAAGCTGCAATATGCTAAAAAATGTGTTAAAGCAAAGCACACACTCCGCAAAAAGCTTATTAATTTGATTCTTTTAGGGGGGGAAAGCGATTTACCTTAACAGTCATAAACGTTGTTTACCGTAGAGAAATATATGATAAGATAAAATAAATGCAATAATGTAAAATCTATTAAAAAGAATAAAATTATTACCAATGCTTAAAAAAAAATACATGAAGAAACTCGATTCTTTCGAAATCCGGAAAACCTACTAGCGAAAATCGACCATTCTGATGCATGATAACGAGCATCGGAGATATTACGTTGAATGGCGCATCACTTAGTGAATCCAGTGAAATACCTCTAACTTAAGGTATGTCATATAGTTCTCTAGACAAATCGGTTTTCGAAAGTAGATTTTCCAGATTTTGACTTTAGTTGGAAAAAGAACGAATGGTGACACTTAATGAAAAACCGTTGACATGACATAATTTGTTACATGGAATATCTATGATGACGTTACATTTTACAAAAAATATAATCGGCTCTGCACAAAGAACTTTAAATTAATGGTTTGGCAAACAATCTAATAATCGCTTTTACCTTCCAAACGTTATTTCACTTTCAGAAATATTCAAACGGCTAACAAACAAATGTTCAAAAATAATGAACTTCATGTTTGAACGATCCCTTGAAACTCTTGCGCAATTGATTATTGACCGCTCTCCTTAGGAAACGCTAATCGGCTCCTTCTTCCCCTTTGAAACACGTTTTATATGAAGCAATTCCAAATTTTGTACCGATTGTCACATTGAATACCCCTCCTTTCAGTGCGTGATGTAATTTATGTACAACACACTTTTATGTTTCCACTGGTTCCATGTTCACTGCAAGCATAAAATGAAACAAAATTTGCATTAACATTTTTATCGCACACAATATCTGCATTCCGACCTTTTTAGAAGATACGCTAGTTTTTTTTTCGGTTTGACACGTTTGACAGTACCACCGGACCAATTTTTTGAGTTTCAGTGACAATGTACTAGAAGTGTCAAGATGTTCCCGGGTTGGCTGAGACCGACACAGGCAAGCGGCTTATCTATATATATATATATAAATGGATTTCTGTCTGTCTGTCTGTCTGTCTGTCTGTCTGTCTGTCTGTCTGTCTGTCTGTCTGACCCTAATAGGCTCGGAGACTAGTGAACCGATTGGCGTGAAAATTTGTATGCAGGGGTTTTTGGGGCCGGGGAAGGTTCTTAAGATAGTAAAAAACCCCTCCCTCCTCTGAAAGGGGGGGGGGGCTCCCATACAAATGAAACACATATTTCTGCATAACTCGACAACTGATCAAGCAAAAGAATCCAAATTTAGCATGCGGAAGTTTTTGGAGGCAAGATATGTTTCTATGGTAGTTTGAGACCCCTTCCTTCTCTAGAAAGGGAGGCTCCCATACAAATGAAACAGAAGTTTCTGCATATCTCAAAAACTAATCAAGCAAATGGAACCAAATTTGGCATGTGGGGTTTTCTGGTGGCGAAAAATATTTCTGTGGTAGTTTGAGACCCCTCCCCTCTCCTAGTAGGGGTGCTGTCATACAAATGAAACTGAAATTACTTCATAACTTTAGATCTAATAAAGCAAATGGAACCAAATTTGGCTTGCGGGGATTTTAAAGGCAATAAATATGTCTACGGTGGTTTGAGACCCCTCCTCTCTCTCTCTGGTAGGGGCTCTCATACTAATGACACACAAATTTGTGCATAATTCGAGAACTAATCAAGCATATGGAACCAAATTTGGCATGTGGAGGTTTTTGGAGGAGAGAAATGTTTCTATGGAAGTTTAAGACTCCTCCGCCATCTGGAAGGGGGAGGGAGGGGAGTTTCCAAACAAATCCAACACAAATTTCTGCATAACTCGAGAACTAATCAAGTAAATGGAACCACATTTGGCAGGTGGAGGTTTTTGAAGGCAAGAAATGTTTCTGTGACTCGGCCCCTTACTTCTCTGAAAGGAGGGCTCATATACAAATGAAACAAAATCTGAATAACTCGAGAACTTATCAAGTTAATGGAACCAATTTGGCATGTGGAGGTTTTCGAAGGCAAAAAATGATTCTATTGTGGTTTGAGACTCCTCCGCTCACTGAAAGAGAATTTCTGTATAACTCGATAAAAATTAAAGCAAATGGAATCAAATTTGGCATGTATAGGTTTTTGAGAGAAATAAATGTTTCTAATCTGGTTTGAGACCCCTCCGCCTTCTGGAAGGGGAGACTCCCATAAAAATGAAACATAATTTTTAGCATAACTCGAGAACCAATGAAGCAAATGAAACCAAATTTTGTATTTGGCATGTTGAGGTTTTTGGAGGCAAGAAATGTTTCTATGGCAGTTCATTACCCCTCCCCATTTTGAAGGGGAGGGGGCTCTCATACAAATAAAAAGCAAATTTCTGCATAACTCGAGAACTAATCAAGTAAATGAAACCACTTTTAGCATATGGGGGTTTTTGGAGGGTAGATTTCTATATACATAAAAATGAATTTCTGTCTATCTGACTGTCAGACCCTTATAGACTCGGGAAGTTTTGAACCGACCAACGTGAAAATTTATATGAAGGAGTTTTTCTATGGTAGTTCAAGACCCCTCCCTTTCTGAAGAAGGGGGGGGGGAGGGGCTTCAAACAAATGAAACTCAATTTTTTATTATAATCGATGAGCCGAATGTGATGGTTCGAGAACTAATCAAGCAAATGGAACCAAATTTGGTATGTAGGGGGTTTTGAAGGCAATAATTGTATGGTGGTTTGAGAACCCACCCCCCTCTGGAAGGGAGGGCTCTCATACAAATGAAACACAAATTTCTACCAAAAATGAGAATTATCCAGGTTACTTAAACACAAAATGTGTATTTCTCGGGAAGAAGCATGTTTTGATAGAAGTTTGAACCCCTGTTTATTCAAGAAAAAAAAACTCATTTAAAAAAAACCATAAGCGTGCCAGTTATATTAAATTTTCCTTCATTTAGTTGCAAGCGTAGCAGCGCACGCACCGGGTTTTGCTAGTATAACATAAGAATCAATCAAAAGAGACGAGAAATAGTTATTCGCTAAATCAAATTATTAAAAAATATATGCCATGAAATTCTAATTCACGTTCCATTATCTACTTTTACATCAACTTCTGAAATGCATGTCTTGATCACGCTCCTATATTATTTACATCCATCAAGTTGTGAAAATTTACCCATGACTGAATATTGAGTTATCATAGACGGAATTTTATTTATTTATTTATTTGTTTTTCGTCTCGAAGTAAAAAATCAGGTCTTACATGACTTTTGTGTTGCATCTTGGAAGTCATTGAGTCTTATTTTTTATCACATTCGGTTTCATACGCCGCAGTTAGTTTTTATGCAAAGGTTTCGATAAAATGAATATAAAGTGTTAAATTTGTGAATTGTCCAGCAAACCAGCAATCGTATATGGATGTCTATTTCAAATTGTGTATACATCCATACAAAATCGGAATCGCATTAGAGGTTATAATGAATTGAATATAGATTACATATTTAATTAAATGAACACTTTTGTTATAAAAAAATAAGCTAACACGAATCCGTAAGAAGGGTACTTACAGCAGGTTTTTTTTTCAAAAATACAAAAAACGGATTCCCTCCGAATTGAAAGATCAAGGAAGCCATGATTCATATCATCAAACTGATGAATGTTCGTAAGATTTGTCAGCTACTCCTTCTGAAATTCCATCAATGCGGAAGAAACAAATCCCCGGAGGGATGAATTCTCATGTGATTTGCCGGAAAATATCAACAGATTGAATGATTTCGGAGGTAAATATAAGAGGTTGTCATTTTTGAAAGACTTCATCAAAACTATGATTTATATGCAATAGGTTCACTGTCATCAGCTATTCGAAATTGGGCTGTTGAACACATCATTACCCAGTCAGCTCTAAAATCCTTGATATGTGTTCTGAATACCAACTTGAAAGCTGATTTACCAACAGATCCTCGCACGCTAATGAGAACACCAAGGTCCGTGGAAATAATGGATATGAAGGACGATGGCAAGTATTGGCACCACGGGTTGGACACATTTGAGAGCATCGGAATTTGAAAGGATATCAGTGTGTTTTCGATTGAAAAGTTTTGTTCAAATCCTTCGTTGCATATCGGAAGCACCGAAATGACTTTTTACATCATTGTCCCAAAAGCGGAATTTAAAATAATTACTAAGCATGCAACCCAGCACATATCCGCAGGGACGCCTATTGTTTGCCCTCTAAAGTGCCGAACCAGAAAACCCTTTGCTACCCCAAACAGTCTAAGAATCCACAACATCAATTTTCACTGCATGCAATCGTTGAAAAACACTGTGAAATTTGCTAATATTGAAGAGCAATGTGACAAATTCTGGTGCCATGAAGATCCTAATTACACAGAAAAAAATAATGAATTTTAACAGTCGCGTGAAAATTCCCCTCGTTTAATTCCCAGCCAAAGGAAGCGTAAACAACGAAATTGTTTGCAAGCTTTCATGAGCCATACAACAATGTTTGCAATCTTTCATACAACAGGCAAGATTCAGGCGTTATCTGGCCTCAATTTACATGAAATATCCCGTTATCTTCTGCCAAATCAAGCATTCCTTTTATGTGCATTAGATAACGCAGACAATTCAATGTTTCTTTTTATCTGTGTAGTTAACCAAAGTCTACTGGCATTACTACAGTTTCAATGAAGTTTCATAATGAAATGCAGCAATAGTTTGGGAAAATCTGTAAACAAAAAATATAAATTTTATTTTTCGTTGATTTATTTAAGTAAAATAATATTGCAACATTGCAATTGAAAGATTGGTTCACATATTGTTGAAGCTCACTTTTAAGCTTAAATTACATACCAATAAAAACTTAAACGACATTAATCAAATAATAGTTAAGAAAATGTTAACATTTTCAAGGTAATTTTCGAAGACACATTGAAATTCGTATGAAAAAGGTTTTTACTCTTGAATTTATCTCTTCCCTTTGATTTATTTAATTTGTTTTCTTGTCTGCGTATGATTTGATAATTTCTCTATAACACACTGCACAACACATTGTTTTTTGTTCTCTTCTTTTTTCCCTTCGTTTCGGCTCCGTCCCCCGAAAAATTTTTAAAAATGAGGCTTGCATAAACTTACACAGATAAAAAGAAACATTGAATTGTCTGCGTTATCTAATGTATTTATGTATGTAGGAAGCCACCATCCTAGCGTGGGCCTTGCCCTGCATGCGGTTCCACTTAACAGGAAGATCATGCTTTGTTACCGTTTTAAATTCAACATGCTGCTGTATGAAGGGCCAAAAAGGGTTGGGCAGGCCCGTAAGCAGACACACTTACGCGAAAGCTGCGGGAATAAAATAATCTCCTTCCAGCAATATGATCCGATAAAACGAATAACAAAATACGCAATTCAGTTAAGCTTTCCACTAGATGGTTTGTTTGAGAAAGGCGCGTCAAATTCATTACAACTGTTGGAGTGGAATGTAACAATCATAAATGAAAGACACATCCCCTCCTAGACTCCGGTTGGCTGTCCACTCCATTGTCCAATTGCAACTTCAATGATGCCCTGGTGCACCCTCCCATCCCAGTATTGAAATGTATTAAATCAATGAAATATAATAAGGTTCATGCAATATAATTATAATAAGGTTCATGAATATAATAACGAAATAAGTATTTAAAGCGTGTAAGTAATTTTATACAGCAAAATGGGAAGCCTGGGCTGGATAATGTTTTAGAATTGTACACCCTGCATGTAGAAATTTCTAAAATAGTGATTTCCTTTCTGCTGTTTCTTTGGAGTAATAACATGTATTAGGATATTTTAACAGAATAATATCCGACGTACTCTGTGCTAACAGTTAATATCAAAATAATGATCAATAGATGTTAAAATTGATAAAATTAGTATCTACAACAGCCGAGCCTGTAAAGAGAAATAATAAACGAACAAGGAAGCCTAAACGAACTTTAGGTAATAAGTACTTATTTCTACTGCTGATTCAATTGCAGCTTCTTGTATTCAAGGCACTAGATACTTCTCAATCGAAAGAGGAAGAAGGAAGGATTAAAATGATCATTGGACATATAAGACAAAACAATCTATACCTATGAAGTGAAAATAATAAAATTATGTTTATGCTAATATATAAATCACGAATTCAAAAGTAATGATAAAAATAAAATCAATATACAATGTCATACAAATTGATATACATAATACAGTGAAGGGATATTATAAAATGAACTGATACCAATTCAATTTTCATTTACGTGTCTGCATATTATTGTCCTGCTGCAATTGTAGAATAACTTAAGTAACCAATATGAACCTGTTAATTTAGACAATATATCATAGCAATGAGAAAAAAAATGAATTTAAAATTATTTTACAATACTTGGTAATTTTATGGATGACCTGAAATAATATATCATATATCATATAAAGAATAGTTTACCTTAAGTTTTGATGTGCTGTTCCATTTCCTTGCTTTGCAATAATCATTTGTAGTGAATCTCGTAGGTACTACAATGATTTTAAGTAATAAAATTGATTTAAATTTAATAATATACTTTCATTTCATATCTCAACATAAAATAATATAATGACGTAATAAAATATTAATATGAGCATGACAGTTAACGATAAATGAATGAATAACTGTAACTAAGCTGGCCATCCTCTCAGCAATAGTCTTCTTCTTTTGCAGCAACTGTAGTATTAACCGTTAATATTTAGTAAGATTAATATTTGTATCCACAATAATAATAATAATAATAATAATAAGAGAACATAATATATTAATGTACACAACATATCTGACATCCATTAGTCCAAAGACATCTAATGTAAACGTTATGCTGAAATAATTAAAAACACATTGAGCCTTTAATGCAAATAATGTTGCTCCATGCTCATATGGTAAATGGTTTGGAACCCAAAAATGTTCCCAAACCGGGCTGAAATTATAAATTGAATGTAAATGTTCGCACCCCCTCACTTCGCTATTGTCAAAATGACAACATTGCCCAGGCTACGCCAACCAGCGTCTCCATGTTTCAGCTGGCAGTCTTTTGTGATCATATGACTCGTGGAGGCCTGAGGTAGGAACTTGTGAGGACCAGAGGTCGGTCGCACCCTCATTTGTAGATATCAACTCACCATTTGAAGCCCAGTCTGCTTTACCTAATCCACTTAAAAGAAATGCTTGATTTGGCAGAAGAAAAGAGAAATTTTTATTAAAATTAAACCACAGAACGCCTGAGTCTTACCCCTTGCATATGCAAGAACGAAAACAATTATTTTTCTCTTCAAAACATCACAAAAAAAACGTTTTTTTTTACGCCTCCCCCTCCTACGAAGAAAACGAGGAGATTTTTTCCCACCCGTTAAAAATCATTAATTTTTTTTTTCAGTGTACTGCAAAGACAATTTGGGAATTATTGGTGGCAGCAATATATACTGTTATCTGTTCAATTTTAATGCTCTATCTTAAATTTTTTGAACGGTAAGCAGAAAATAGATCACGTAGGAAAAAATAGCATCCAATAGCATTTTAATTTATATCAGCGATTAAGGCATTGAAAAATTTAATTTTAAGTGCCGTGCCTTACTTTCAAGTTATGGCAGATGTAAATTTATGTCCATCGGGCCGCTCTCTTTATGTTATTCCAAGTAGCTCTAAATGTACACGTATCTTTTTCTATGTGTGTGTCAGATAACGTTAGAGTCATCTTCGAAGTTCAACGGTCTAGTGTATGTTCTCATTAAACGTACCTCTCAGATGCCGTCTGGATTTTCATTGAAACCGTTATAAATCTCCTTTCTGACATATACTAATATGTTTTAAATTTGTCTGACTTCAAAAGGTAAAAAAAAACATTCCGAAAATTAAACTCAAAATTTGGAAATCTGCCAATTTGATAATCTGTTATATTTATTTCCAAAATTGCCCTAAATCTGAGCACGAATGTACCATCCCTTCGAATATAATAACATTGTAGAATTGCTGAGCTAATGCATTCCAGATATGAATCCAATCTATCTATGTCACTGCATATGTAGATTCAAAACAAACTATGTATTCATCAAATTTCAGAAACAAATATATTCAAATTCTACCACCTTATCGTTTGTTTTGCGGTAGGTGCCTTGCATCTTTGCATATACCAATTTGTACTGTCTTTCGAAATTTCCCATCGAATAAATAGGCGCTGAATTTATAACTATTAGTGATTGAATTGGGTCCGTCACAAATATAGCTTGCACTCATTGCAAATTGTTTACCAATGAATTAGCCGTGACTTGGTGAAGCTTTTGGGTCAATTCGATGCAAACAAATAAACCGAATCTTTGCTTTGAATGATATTTTCCAAACTTCTTCATTTGTGAGTTGTCTTGAGCTTTTCAAACAAAAACAGGTTGCGCAGCTATCGATAGAGCAGATGGGAATTTGATTTGACTATGTGGAGGATATGGTCAAATGATTCTGACCTGTCGAATTACTATTCATCAAAAGGTGCTACCGAAACATCGCTGATTAGGTTTTAAAGGTTGCCTATTGACTGGATCTGTGATCGTTGGAGGTCAATGCCAAACGCAAGAAAAATAATGATGATTAGCATCTTCGGATTCACATCGCCCGGAGGGTGGCTCCCCTCCAGAACCGGATCCAATTTAAAATGTCCGCCGCTATTATTAATGACTTTGATTCAGGTTTTCGCAGCGCATCTATCGTTCCCAGAAACAGTTGGTGCTGCAGGTAGATAGCTCCAGCTTGCTATTTCCTCATTTTGTCGAATAAACACACGAAGCTCATTTGTCACTAGCCGTGATTGGTTAAGGATATTACAGACTGCAGATATATTTAGCGGTTTTTTTCTTATGTGGGAGAGTGAATCTATGCTAGCATTCATATTTAGTCATCTGATAAGCAAGTCTATTATTGATTGACTAGTTTTTAGCTTGCAGGATTTAATTTGTTTATTTTGAAGCGTAGAATGAATCATTATTGAATTAAGTTATTTCTGTGAGTATCTCCTTTTTTGTAGCAACAGTATAAATCATTGTGGGCTACAAATGGTGAGTTAGCAAAGGCTTTTGTGCATATTTTTTTGAATTGGCACATCTTTCTAAATCTCCATTCATCGTATTCAGGCTGTGTTGTGCGCTGTTTCTGCTTGTTACTAATTTTTTTTTGCTTTTCACTAGGATTGCCATGTTAATGATTGATCACGCTATCATTATTTTCATTAATATTGATTTTTACCTTCAAATATAATATTATTTATTATTCATTGTATGTCTAATGAGCATTATACTTTAGTTTAGTTTATTCGTCAACAGGTAAGATGTTTACCCCAATGACCGTTCAATATAATTCTAACTGACACATACAAAGATACTACAAACTTAGCACAAAAACCTCTTAAAATTATTCTTATTGCATTTACCGCTAACGTTAAAATCAAATACGGAATAACAACGGTTCCGCCCGTAATTTGTTCTGGAGTGTCGAATGTACAGGAATGCGTGGGATCGGAGATTTCGGCGTCTATTGCTGATGTCTAGAAGACCAAGTAGAGCTGAGCAATCAATGTGGCCTTGAAGAAGATCACCAACAAAGCAAGCTTTAGCGACGTCACGCCTCGCTTCCAGCAATGCAAGGTTCATAAGTTTACAGCGATCGGCATAGCTAGGTAAATTGATGGGGTCTCTCCAAGGAAGTCGTCGTAATGCGACAAACTTTTTCTGAATAGCTTCTATCCGTAAAGTATTGTTTTGGTATTAGGGGGACCAAACCACTGCTGAATATTCCAGAATTGGGTGCACTATAGAGCAGTACAGCGCCTTAAGACAATATACATCACGAAATATCAAAAAAGAGCAAAACAGAACAGAAAGCCCAACTGGGAGGAGGCTTTGGAAACAATGTACGAAACATAATCCTTAAATGACAGCTTGGAGTCTTACATTACTCCTAAGTCCTTTACTGTTGTCTCACGCTTCAGCTCGGTACCGAATAGCGAATAGGCTTGCTGAAAAAGCGAGCGTTTACGGCCAAAAGAGATGACTGAGCATTTGGCCACATTCAAAGACATTCGATTTAAGTGGCACCAGCATCCGAATACTTCCAGTTGTTGCTGTAAGAATATGGCATCTGTGGTTTTCTTTATCACAAAGTAGAGCTTGAGGTTGTCAGCATACGACAGTTTGAGGCATGTCAAGCTGTGATTTACGTCGTTCATATAGAGTAAAAATAGGAAAGGTCCGAAGTGGCTGCCTTGAGGGACACCGGATGTGACAGGAAATGGTGTTGAGATGAAATCACCGATCTTCACGGACGTGTTCCAACCCATTATCGATGCCTATCCTAGCATACTTCGCCAGTGCAATCTCATGGCTGATTTTGTCAAAAGCTGCCGAGAGATCAGTGTAGATAGCGTCTATTTGATGTCCTTTTTCCATCTCATGTATGAGAAATGACGTTAAGGTGACTAAATTAGTAGTAGTTGATGGTTTGGGCATGAAACCATGTTGGTCTAAGGAGATGCTGTGTGAATAGTTCCGAAACAGAGTATCGAGAACAACCAACTCGAAAAGCTTAGAGGTAACACTCAACGCTGCAATTCCACGATAGTTTGAAACTGTTCGTTTGCATCCCTTTTTGTGAACAGGAAAAACAAACGAATCTTTCCAGCAGGACGGAAAAATGCCTGTCGTTAAGGAAAGGTTGAAAACCGGCTTCGCGAGGCAACGTTTGAGCATAAACGAAGGAATGCCATCAGGACCGCAGCCTTTTGATGACTTCAGTTGCTTCCCTGCTGCGACCACCATGGCGGTAGTGACCGACATCTGTGGCCTGGAAGCAGTGAGATGAGGTACGTTATTAGCAGCGGCGACAATATCATCAGAATCGAGAATTTCGTCGATGAATACACTGCTGAACTGTGAGCGAAAAAGATCTGCGATTCCCGGGATTGAGTCAGCTTCCAAAGTGCCGTTGGTCATATTCGAAGGCAATCCAGATTCTTTCTTTTGCTCATTTACATAATGCCAGAAGCGCTTAGGGTTGGATTTGAGGCGTCGATGAAGCTGGTCAATATGACCGTTTTACAAATGGTCGTTCAGTTCTTTGTACTCATTGTTTGCTCGAGCGTAGACAGATCTAGTTAGATCCGTGCGGTATTTGCTGTGCTTCCTGAGTGCGGAGCGTTTCATTTTTTTCAGCTGTCTTAGCTCCGCATTCCACCAAGCAGGTTTAGGAGGTACTGGGCAGCGTTTCTTTGGCACAAATTGTTCGATGGCATACAGCAGGATAGCAGACAAAGTCGAAGCCGCTAGATTTGAATCAATTCAGTAATTTCACGAAAACATTTCTCTAGGCTGACCTTCATCGTTACCAATGAAGGGTAATTGTGCCTGCACACTTTCACGAGAGGTTCTGGAGCATGAGTGACCGAGCAGTCTAGGCCCAACTCTTCGCTGACAAAGCAAAGGTCAAGCATGCGACCGTTACTGTTGAAGATGCTGCTCGTCTGCTTTAGACCTGCGGTGCAATAACCGTCCAATAAGTTAATTGAAGCTGGCCGAATCGAAGAATGACAAAAATCCGGAAAAAGGAAGCCTCGGGAATCGTTCATCCAAGAAATTTCAGGCATGTTGAAATCGCCGAGAACGATGATGTTGTCTTTCGCGCCCATTTGCACAACAATCCAATCAAATGAACTTAAGTGCTTCTCTATGAGGTTACCATCATGTACACGGTCCGGTGGAATGTACACAACACAGATGAAATACGTAACTTCGAAACTAGTAATTGCTACCCACAGTTGTTCAACTGTTGAGCTTCCAGGGGGATTCAATAAACGCGATTTGTAGCAGGACCGGATTGCCAGAAGAACACCTCCACCCGATTGCTTATTGCTGTTAGCGGATGACCGATCCTGGCGGTAGACTGCGTATGAGTCGTCAAACAATTGCGATGATAAAGTGCTGTCATTCAGCCACGTTTCAGTAAACGCGTAGATATCATAGCACGCATCGTTACATGCCAACTGGTATTCAGTCAAGCTGCTGTTGATTCCGCCAACATTTTGGTAGTAAAGTAAAAGTTGGGAGCGTGGTAGAAGTTCTTCGCGGACAGCGACGTCCAGAGCGCTGAAATTTGAGCCGGCATCAGGCAGTAAAAGTTCGCAATCGTGTATGCACTTGCCTTGAATTGCAAGTTGGAAGTCCCCCGATCCGCATTTAGGCGCAGGGCCGGGACGGCATCGATGTACGTTGGCTGGAATCGGCGCGACTGAGCTAGAGGAACAAGGGGCTTCCAAGATGCTTTCTACTGTTCGTCCCGGATGAAGAATGGCTTCTCTCGTCTGGTTTGCAGTAACCATGAGATTAGCATTATTTCGGACTGGGCTGCTTATTACAACCTGAGTGTGGGAGATTTCATCACAAAGCTAAAAACTAGAATCACAAAGATACTTGCCTGTGCAAGCATGGTGGAAGACTCCCTTTCCACCACCAACCGCAGGACCGAGACGGCTGTGGTGAGCGGAGGCTGCGATAGGCGGGACAGGGTTGTGGCAATTGGCAGCTTCCAACAGGCTTTCTACGGTGCGTCTCGGTTGCTGGAAAATCTTGTCCACTTGATGTTGCCGTCACTCCATAGCGGCATCATTCGTCAATTTCGTAATTTTCATACTACGCCCATCCTCAAACTCACGGAAGCGGATACTCTCGGGCCAGGAATCACAGGAAAGTGCTGAATCGCGAAGCTCCACTTTGACACCAACTTTGAAGGAAACAAAGTTCAGCGTAGACGGATCTCTTCCTCTGGGTATCAGTTTGGCAACAATTGGTGTATCGTCGGGTTCTAATGACAAACAGTCACGAACCAGTTTCGCAATTTCGTCGTTCGTTGTACTGGGCAGAAACGCGGATAGATACAACCACACCTTATCGGCATTCTGGTTAATGATTTTAATTGATTCGTTTACTGGTTTCGTGCCACTGAGAATAGGTTTCTCGTTCGAGCTAATAGATGTTCGACGTCGCTTCGGAGTACTACGAGCTGAATTGAGCCGTTCGGGTCTAGGCCAAGACAATGTAGGAGCCGATGGAAGTTTGGAGTCAACTTTAGCCGCTAAGCTCCCTCCTTGAATTCTCTTTTATGACTTCAATCGTCTGAAAATGTTTACCACGAAGCGGAAATTTGAGTTTGGGGAAGAGGAAAAAGTCACATGGTGCCATATCAGGCGAATACGGCGTTTGAGGAACGATGTTAACATTGTTTTTGATCAAATATGCGCAAATAAGCGTGATGTGTGAGCTGGTGCATTATCGTGATACAAAAACCATGACTTGTTGTCCCACAATTCTTTTCTTTTGAGACGAATATTCTCACGCAAACGCTTCATAACGCCCACATAATATTCAGCATTGACCCATTGACCTTCCGGAAGGAATTCCGAGTGCACCACACCTTGGCTATCGAAGAAAACAGTCACCATAACCTTGATTTTCGATCGACTTTTGGAAGCGCCATTCCGATGATTGCTGGGCTGTTTCGACGTCGTACTCGTAGACCCAAGTCTCGTCACCAGTTATGATGTGCTGGATGTCCGTATCCTTCATTGTGAACATTTCCTTAGTGACAGTTTTGTGTTGCTTTTTTTGAAGAAAATTCAACAATTTTGGAACAAGACACGTGTACACACGTCTGATGCTGAAAACATCGTGTGTAATGCTATGAGCGGATCCATTTGATATGTTAAGCTCAACAGCTATTTCTCTCTCGGTCACAAGGCGAATTTGCAGCACAATTTTCTTCACTTTTTCGATGTTTTCTTCGTTTATTGATGTTGCTGGACGACGATCATGAGGCAGATTTTCAACTGATGTACGACCCTCTTTGAACGACTTATACCAATCAAACACACGTGCACGCGATAGAGGAGATTTGCCATAAGCTTTCTGCAACATTTTCAATGCATCCGAAGCACTTATTCCGTTGGAATAACAAAATTTCAAACTATTGCTTTGCTCAACTTTTGATTCCATAGTAAAATTCGAAAAACACACTGGAGGTTGACTTGTTTATAGTGCCGTAAAAAAAAGCTTCGTGACAGGTCGTTCTCAAATTTGACATGTAAACGTACACAAAAAAAATCTGAGTCCTCATTGTGATGTAAATATCAGAGCATGGAAAACTATGTTTCATTACACACGAAGCAGCAACTTGCATGAAATAACAAAAACCCCCATTGTTTTGACGATATGTCATCCGCGAACCGTTTTATTCATAAAGTCTCGTTCATATTTGAGCAGAAGGTATACATCCTCATTCCAGTCAAGTTTGTTTCCTATAACAATTGACCGAATTTGTCATTCATTACTTAAATACGCGTTCACCATGAAGGTATATCTATTTTGTGCCACTAATAGTAGTTGTTGTCTCCACGAGAAAGCGCTTAGAAGCTGTGATCGACATTACTAGCCAGATGGCTAAGAAAAATAACAAAAATGGAGCCTGACAAGATGACTAACATACACGTACATATACGTACACAGATAAAAAGAAACATTGAATTTTCTGCGTTATCTAATGCACACAAAGGGAATGCTAGATTTGGCAGCAAATAATGGGATATTTCATGTAAATTTAAGCCAGATAACGCCTGAATCTAGACTGTTGAAATATTGCAAACATTGTTGTATGGCGCATGAAAGATTGCAAACAATTTCGTTGCTTACGCCTCCTTTGGCTTGGAATCAAACGAGGGGAAATTTTACGCGTTTGTTAAAATTAATTATTTTTTTCTGTGTAGTTGTGCTTAATGCTGTTAGCAAGCTTGTTTCGATTATTCGTCCATGAAGCTCAGTGTTCTCCGTGCTGAAAAACGTCATTTTCTAACTTTCTAAGAAGGGTTTTTTAATGTAAGCGTTGTCTATCTTTGTTTTATTACTAT
Organism: Aedes koreicus; assembly: GCA_024533555.2. NCBI lineage: Eukaryota > Metazoa > Arthropoda > Insecta > Diptera > Culicidae > Aedes > Aedes koreicus. The sequence continues at coordinate 1,459,722 of JAHHFK020004312.1, read as the reverse complement.
TACTGCCGTGGTTAGCAACTTATTAAATTGTCTGCAAATGCGTTTTTACTGTTCCTAATAAATTAAATCGTTGTTTTTATAAACCCAACGGGGCCCATAACGAAAAAGGACTCATGAATATCCATCAGTTCATCCTTGAGTTAAAAAACTACATGCAGATACCATTTTAAATTTAATATAATCGATTCCAAATCCCGTTCTGACTGGTCCTTTGAAGTTTATATAGGAATTACTATGGGAAAACCCAAAATTTTATTCTCCGCCCTCTAGCTCTTCAGCTTGATGATATACGAAAATATTTAGAATCTGTGCCTACGAGATTTTTTTCCAGCAACAGCTTTGCCTACAAAACTCTCAATTTCTAACTTTTATTCTTCCAAACGAACTGAATTTCGTTTTTTTTTTTTCAACTTTTCTGAAATAGGTTGAAACCAGTTACAATCAGTGATAACCGAACTTATTGTTGACCTCAACACGATAAAGGTTACAAATAACAAAATAAACAAAGCCAACCCAATTTTGATACCCGATCCAGGTTGGAACTGAATCAAAAACGAAAACGGTTTTATACAACAATATTTTCCATCACCTTCTTAGCTGATGAGGTCATGTTGTTTACTTTTTTGACAAGTAGAAATTGAGTTGCAGTTAAGAAATTGATGTTTCATAGCCGACTATTGCTAGTGTTAACAACAGAAAGATTTTATTATAGCGGAATAAGATTTTTAGACTTTTCAAAACAAAGAAACTAAAACGATGACTAGTCATAAATTATGGTTTATGATCGTCATAAAACCTCATGACATAGTAGTTAATTAGCGTGCACAGTTTCATACAATCAATATCAAATCATCTTGATTCAGATTTGTTACTTTGGTGAAATATATTGAAATAAAATTTCATCGAAAAAAATTTGGTGAATACAGGTAAAATGTGTATTAGCAAAAAAAATTTTGAATACCTTGAAACTCGTTTGTTAACCATCAATTCATGTGTACGGTTGAAGTTGTTTTGCTGTAAAGGCGCATGGAACATGACCTATTATTACCGATTGATCTTAATTATGTATCGTTTTCGAACGTTTAAATAACATTTTAAGTCAACTTTTTTGGATTGTTTTCCAAACTACTCAGTACTCCAGAGTATGTTGAGCCTTCTTGTATTATTGATAGGCGATTGGTTCAGTCTCATTGTTTATTGATTTAACGACATATTTACCCTGGTGAACGATGAAACATAACTGAACTGATCGTTTACTACACCGATCGATTTGGCTTGAAAACTGTTTGTTCAAGAGAGCTCTACGACCGATGATCTTGAATCAGTAAGGAATTTTTATAGCGTTACAGCATACGAACTCAAATATCAATATCAGGGTAGTTCATAGGCGATCAACAGCGACGTTGACAGGGTTTGTCATACCGAAGCATTTATCAAAACCGGTAATTTAAATAACGGACATGGATATAATAATAAACTAATAAGAAAGAAGAAATCATACAGCTTAAATAGAATTTGATTAAAAATGTGTTATCGAATCTAAGTCCATTTAAATGCATCACTGAAGCTAAGTTTGATGATTTAAAAAAAAAAAAAAAGGAATGAAATTAGTTTTACTTTATTCTTTATGATGAGAAATTCGTCCAGTATGAGTTGTATTTGTTTTATAACAAGTTTTAAGAACTCGTTGTTCCTGCCTGTTTCAATTTGAGATCTTCTGGATGGTAATGTAGCAGGGTTTATTACTCTATGATGCAGTACCGGTAAAAAGTAAAGACTGCCCCAGAAAGTATAGACTAATTCAGAAACCGCTGCTATTTCACTATAATTGATAACTAGATCATTTTATATGGCTGCATCTTATTGTTTACATATATTTCTCATTACTTGTGTAGCGGTTTAATCGTTTTCAATAATGCTTTTCAAAATGTGTGCACTTTCAGCAGAACAACGTCGAAATAGTGTGCTCAAATGATGAACTTAACCTGGAATGTCACAGAGGAAGTTGACAAAAAAGGAAGGAGTAAGTGAGAACAGCGATCAGGAAGTTAAGTGAGGATAACACGTTTGACAATAAACCGACATCGAGTCGAAAAAAAGGTCCTGCTAACCCTCATTTGGATAAACGAATAATGAAGGCATTCGAGCACAAAAAGGAGGTTTCAGAGCGGAATGTGGCCAAAAAAGTTGGGACTTCGAAGTCCAATGTTCATCGTGTCAAAGACCGTACAAATCTTCGAACCGTTCAGAAGCAGAAGTGGCCGAAACGGAGTCCGAGACAAGAAGCATCGATCAGGCCCAGAGTGCAAACGTTGAACGATACGGTGCTCGCTGGGAATTCGAACTGTAATATCATGGATGACGAAACCTACGTGGAATTCGAGAACAAACCTTGCCGGGGCCACAATATTATACGGTGCGTGAAGGGGAAGTATTGAGCCAGTCTGAAACATCCATTCAAGTTGAAAAGTTAAGTAAGAAAGCTACGGTCTGGCAAGCTATTTGTAGCTATGGTAAGATTTCGCAAGCTTTCATCACAATTGCTTCGATGAACAGTGAAATATACATCCAAGAGAGCTTACAAAAACAACTGCTACCCATGATTTTAAACCACAAGGATCTTGTTTTCTTCTAGCCACAACGCGAAATCAACCAAGAATGTTTCATTCGTTTCAAAGGACACGAAACCTACTAATTGCCCGAAAATTCGACGAATTGAAGAACATTGGGCATTGAAGGAAACATGTCTCGGCAGCAGATACCATTCAAAAGTTTGAAAAAGATTGGAAAAAAGTGTCAAAATTTGTCCTTAAGAAGTCTGTGCAGAATCTTATGAAGAACGTTCGTAAGCAGGTGTGCCAGCTAGCATACAATCCTAGATTACAAATAATCAGAACACTAACCTGATGTGCTACTCTAATGTTAACAGTTCATCTAATAAAAAAAATGGATTTCCAACACTTGCGTATTATTATTACTGACAACTGAGTGCGTCCATACTTCCTGGGTATAAAGACCAGTTCGAATAGTATTCGCTTCAAAATCAGAATTAACCATACCTTTTAATTCGACAGCATAACCAAACTTATTTAAGTTCATAAAAGTGTAAGGTTTTTATTTTTTTCCAGGTTAGTTTATTGAACTGGATAATTATTTTTTAATCGCTCAGATAGTTTCGGTAAAATGACCAACGTATTTTGGGCCCGGAACTGTGTGGGATTTTATAATTAGAACTGCCAATATTCGGAGGTTAACTCACTTTTTATCTAACGAAACCGGCCTTCAGAAACGAACACTAGGCTCAGAAACTTAAGAAACAAGGAATTAAGTTCCCACTTGCACTTATTAAAATCATACGAATCGTTTTTCGACCATGAAGATGTTTTCTTCAGCGCTGACTCCGCACATCCGTACCTGACTCACAGCATTGTATGAGTGTGAATCTGTGCATGTATGTAAAGGCAGAATGAAATATTGACAATTTGCTGCGAACGTCAATTTGTTTCCTTCCTAATGCATTCAGGTCAATATGACCTGAAACGTTCCTTCAAAATATGATTAATTTTGAAAACAACAACCTATTATAGGTCTGAAATGGGCGTCAGCCTGCTCTGGGGCTATCGTCAAGCGCAACTTCAAGAAGAGTGGTAAGTAATGCAAGACCATTGAAGAGTTCCAAAAAAAATGGTCTGTGGCTTCCTGAAAATGCGACAAAACTTCTGTCCAAAACCTTATAAGTGGAGTCAAATCCTAAATCCGAAAATTCTGGAAATAAAGTTGCCTTCATTTATTTTTATGTTTAAGCTTAGAGAATAAGACTTGAATTAAATGATACAGCTGGTTTTAATATTTTTTTTTTATTTCATGCTATAAGAAAAAGTGTTTTGCCAGTTTGTTTTCGATACAGTTCTTAGATATGTCGGACGACAGGGTTTTGTCGAAACCATAATTTGTTTATTTTTACTTCCGGAACCTGTTATGGAAACTGTAACGGAGTTTTTGGTTTCTTGAAAAAAATATGTGGTTTTTGAAGCATTGCCTATAATATTCTGCAAATTATGATACGTCGAACGACTAAGTTCTGTTGAGACCATAATTTGGCCACCTTTACGGAGCATCCGGAACCTGTCTACCTATGTCTTCAGATGACCGAAATCATCTTGAACTGGTTACATAGTATCTTATCGACTATCCTCTTGCATACTCTTAAATATTTACGTACTTCAATCCATAATTCCAGCTATATTTTTTGATGATTTTGTTCTGTAAAAATGAATTTAGACTGAGTGAACGGTTTTTGTACAACATATGCTGATTTATGTGATTATTATAACCGATTTTTCTGTAACATATAATAAAATACAGATGTTGTAATACATATAACCGAAACTCCTCAGTTTCAGAAAAAAAAACAAATACATTTCTTAACATCATAAATTCTGTGAAGCGAACATTCAGCAAAAAACGTTGCAAATTGCCAAATCAACGGTGTATGATGTGCTCAAACGTTTCAGGAAGTAAAAGAGCGTGAATCGAGTGCCTCAAGGTAAGCGTCTTAGTGGAACATATGACCGCAAGCTGAACCAGAAGGTGTGGAGAACCGTCAGAGCAAACCCTGGACTATCAGATGATGAAATCGCACAAAAAATACGCTGCTGCTCGCAGTACCGTTCGAAGAATTCGTTTGGAAGCAGAATATCGTTCTTATCGAGCCTATGAGCAAGCAACCAAACAGAACGTTGAAGCAAAGTTTCGTCACCAAAACTCGAGCTCGGAAATTGTACCAGCAGGTTTTGATGAAGTACCAAGGATGCCTGCTCATCGACGATGAAACCTACGTCAAAATGGATTTCGGACAGCTTCTTGGTCAACAATTCTACATGGCGACGGAACGAGGAGATATTCCTGCGAAGTTTAAGTCTGCTTTTATGGACAAATTTGCCAAAAAAAAACTGATGATTTGGCAAGGGATATGCAGCTGTTGAGCAAAGACCAATGTGTTCGTGACAAATAAGACGATGGACTCGAAGCTGTACAAGGAAGAATGCATCAAAAACCGCGTACTACATTTCATTAAGGCCCATAAAGGTCCCGTGAACTTTTGGCCAGATTTGGCGAGTTGCCACTACAGCCAGGAAGTCATCCAGTGGTACCGCGATAATAATGTAGATTTCATCGATGAAAACATAAATCCACCCAACTGCCCGCCGTTTCAGCCCATCGAGAGATTTTGGGCAATAATGAAGCGGAAGCTTAAAAAAGGTGGAAAAAAGGCTCGGGACGCGACTCAGATGACCAAAATGTGGAACAAATGTGCCAAGGAACGTGACTCCAGAGGTGTGCAGCGTTTGATGGGAGGAATAAAGAAGAAAGTTCGAATTTTCATTACAAACGAAGAGAACTGATTTGTTTTGAATTTTCATTAGAAACGAAGAGAACTGATTTGTTTTGATATTTTTTCCTTAAAGTACAGTAAATTACCTTTGTTTTGATGCATTAAACTTATTTTAACGTCAATTCGTTACGGAGATACAGATGATTTTATTATTCCGGATTCTAAATGGACATAGCTTTATGCTTTACTGAGCTTTCGTCAATGTATACAAAACTCTCAGTTTCCATCTGGTTTATTCAACGTTCTACATGACGCCATTCTAAACGCATGTTCTTCACTTAGTAGAAAGTTATGCACATTATGAAATGGTGGTAATTTTAAACTCGCTGATGGAAGTGAACAACAGCATTTTTATTTCCACCGCAAAAAATTGGGGTGGAAATTACCATGTCGTTCAGAATTTGATTTTTCAGATATTCCGCAAAAATTTTGCGGATATACCGGATATAAAATCTTTTGTTTACCTCCATATAAATGGAAAAGCATCACACGGTTCAAGTCAAAAGTTGTGAATTCATCTTCATCATTCACATTACTAATCACAAGTCACCATGGCCTAGTGAGCCCAACCACGGATTCAGTAGCAGCTCTTCCCAATAGGACAGCATCAATTTCCAATTCGGAAATATTAAACAAAAAAAAAACACCCTATCCACTGTCTCCCTTTTATTCTAAATTTCATTTCAAGACGGTAAAGCAGATCAGTGAACATTCTGGCAACAAGCCCATATGTGAGAATCATTCCCTGAGGTACACGTGAACAAATTTAAAATACGCGAAGGCAATATATAAGCGGACGTCTTCAGCAGGATTCTAGATGGTTTTTTAGGTGATGTTTTTTTTTATCTGCTTGTTAGAGTTATTAATTTTAAGTCAATGGTGGTTCATACATTGAATCATTAGTCCGATAGGTAGAGCATATATTTTTATCATTATATTGTTTACTTACATGGGAAATATTTCAGTTTAAGAACTAATCTATACCATCTGATGAAAACAGCAAACCCTGGCTAAGCCGTTGCCTATCCTATTTGGATTGTGTCGGTAACGATAATGTGCTGTCAAGCCCACCATGCGACACCTAAAATTATATCAATACGCTATAACCGCTGTGCGGTAACGGTAAAATCGACAATACCAACCGTAGTTTATGGGTGAATCCAATAAACAGACTAAAAAACAAAGCGCTGCGTGTGACGAGATGTGACATTGAAAATTTCTCACACGGGTTGCTTGATGCCTTCTCACCTCTGAGGCAGCGTGTTTAGAATATGATGATCGCTGCTTAACAACCACTGAGACCTATATAAATCGCGCATCCAATGCGGATTAAAAGTTTTTTTTTTTTGGTAAACCACCGAAAAAAATTCATCTTTCTTGAAAATGGTTGAGACAAGAACTGCCATTCTGCTCAACGTCGACAAATACGTCAATCGTATTTTCTGAATCTTTCACAAATGATTATTACGCAATGAGGGTTGATCTTAAAATTAAAACTACAATGGGCATCCCCAGCGGAGTTGGTAGGGTACATGTCCCTTGACTAAGCCTTATATGCAGCGATTGATTACAATTTTAATTATAACTCATACACACAGAAAAAAAATCTGAGTTTTCATTGTGATGTAATTATCAGAGCATGGAAAACTATGTTTCATCACACACGAAGCATCAACTTGCATAAAATAGTGCTAACAAAGAAGAGCTTTTGCACACAATATTATCCGCAATGTATGCAATGTCCCAAAACATTACACGATACATAATGTAGTATTTTATGTTTTGTGACGCTCCATTTATGTGCATGATATTGAACAGAAATTCACACTACTTTTTCGAGCTGTGCAGTTACACGGTGTTCAATAAGTTCGAATACAAGTTTTCATCATTGCGTAGGTATGCGCCATGTACATATTCTGCATTGGTATTGGTGTCAGCTTTAGCTTCATTCATACGCTACCGAATGTGCGCGGTGTTGACATTCTGTTAGTTGTTGTTTGTTTGTTACGCGCGATGAAAGAGTATCGGGACTTCGTAATTAAGCGTTTTTTGAACGGTGAGCGACCCGGCGATATATTCCGGCTGCTGAAATCGCATGGGGTCAAGCGGAACTTTGTCTACACGACCATCAGGCGATACCGGGAGACGTCCTCGACCAATGACCGTGCGAGATCCGGTCGGCCGCGTTCAGCGAGGACGCCACGGGTCATCAAGATCGTGAGGGAGCGAATTCGGCGCAAAAAGAACCGCTCAATCCGAAAACGGCTGCAGATCTCAACGTTTCCATTGGAACCGCTCACACCATACTCACCAAGGACCTTGGTTTCAGGCCTTACAAAAACGTAAGGTCCATGGCGTTTCGGAGGCTACCAGCAAAAAGCGGTTGGATCGAGCTAAGAGGATCCTCTCTCGGCACGCTGGTCAGGAGTTTGTTTTTTCGGACGAGAAACTGTTCGTGCTGCAGCAGCCGCACAATGTGCAAAATGACCGGGTGTGGGCGCCATCGAGGGACAGCATTCCTGAATCCAATATAAACATCCCTCGGTTCCAAAGTGCCGCGTCGGTGATGGTTTGGGGGGCAGTATGCAAACGTGGTAAGCTACCCTTGGTGTTTATTGAAAAAAACGTCAAAATCAACGCGGCGTACTACAAAACTGAGGTTTTGGAAAAGGTTGTTGCCCCCAGTCTCCGAAGCCTCTACGGCGATGAGCACTACGTGTTCCAGCAGGACGGTGCACCAGCCCATACGGCAAATGTGGTTCAAGCCTGGTGTCGGGACAATTTAACCGACTTTCTGGACAAAACTTTGTGGCCTCCCAGCTCCCCGGACTTGAATCCTCTCGACTTTTTTGTTTGGTCCTATATGATGGCGAAGCTGAACGAATACAAGGTCAGCACTTTGGATCATTTCAAGACGGTAATTCTCAAAATCTGGGACGAAATGCCCATGCAGTCCGTGCGTGCCGCCTGCGACGCGTTCGAGAAACGTTTGAAGCTCGTTAAGGAGTACAAAGGGGGGGTCATTCCAAGAGAAATGTTGTAAACGTTCCTTGTAAACATAGCTTTCAATAACATAAATCCAAAAAATAAAAAAAAACATGTTTTCATTTTTTTAACAAATTTTGAAAGTGTATCCGAACTTATTGAACACCGTGTACATTGAACTGTATGTGAAAAATTAACATGTAAAATTTTGCCAACAATAATTGCGAACGCGCACATAAAGGGAACGCGTAAAATGTTTCAATATTATGTGAGAAACTTATATTACATGACTCCCTTTGTGTACGAACCTGGTAAAGATACCTTCCAGTGAATTCGATAGCGGGCTGCAGTGGTTCGTCAGGTTCGACATCAACCGATGTTAGTTGGAAGGGAGTGAAGTCCAATAGGAGACCCTTTCCAGGTCTACGGATTTAAACACGACCTTAGCACAGGCCCTGACCCTACAAGGCCTAATTTAGTGGTGTGGTCCAGAGGTACATGCACTTTCTTCTTTGCCTTAATCTAACGCGAGGTTTAATAAGACGAACACTTATAAACGGAATTTTATTTACTTAACACAAGATATATTTGCTTAAAACTAATGACAATTTAAAATGCCCGTGGGCTTGGAACCGAGTTCTCCGTTTGGCAACCGAAATGCGACTCACTGATTCCCGTTTGTACCTCCTATATCCTCCCCGAGATGACGTGACCATGGAACTCACTCCCCTGTCGCCGTTAGTAGTCCGACAATGATCAATCCAGTGCACGATGACTGTTGTTGTGCTGGTGATAACAGAGGCTATTGTCTCTCGATCGTGCCTTGTATAACCATGATGTAGCTGGTACATGAACCTCTGTTGGACAATGCTATTGCAGACGGTGATGATGAGCAGGGATGAAGTCTGGGGGGGTTGCCGATCACAAACAATTTGATTTCACAGTAACTTTACAAGTCGTAGCTGAATTTCATACCGTCGTGTAATGTTATGCATACTCTTTACAGTTGAACATGTAAAGTTCATTCAATCCAACGCATAAATAGAAATATAGGAAGGTTCTAGATCAGCACAGGAAAAAAGTAATAAAAGCATTTGCAAACAAAGCTTTTCATCTCTTAGCTAATGGTGATGTCGATTTATAAGGGTAACTTAATCGAGCTTTTGAAGAGCGTTTGTCTTCAAATCCTCTTGTACTGATAAAGAACCTACCTTTATTTTTATTTATTTATTATCATCTTAGAGAAGGATTTTTCGTGCCTTCTACACAGAAAAAAATAATTAATTTTAACAAGCGCGTAAAATTTACCCTCGTTTAATTTCAAACCAAAGGAAGCATAAACAAAGAAATTGTTTGCAATCTTTCATGCAACAGGCTGAATTCAGGTGTTATCTGGCTTAAATTTACATGAAATATCCCATTATTTTCTGCCAAATCTAGCATTCCCTTTATGTGCATTAGATAACGCAGAAAATACAATGTTTCTTTTTATCTGTGTAGTCGTGTACAAATGTTAAGTTATTTGGGAGCGTAGATAATTTTCAAATTCAACGTCCGCGAGCACTCAAGCAACGGTCTAATATGGCGTCTGGTTTACTTCAAATTTTTTATTTTTTATTATTTTACGTCGGCCTATTTCCTCACATGGTGACAATCACCGAGGCCAGGAAGACGACTCCACCACCTGGACCCTACCTAACGACTCATGAATATGAGCCGGGACCAACGGCTTTAGTTCCCTTCCGAATGAAGACGTGACCAGATTTTTTTGCCTCAGAAAAACCACCGACGTCGACTTCGGGATTGAACCCAGACCCACTGGGGTGCCAATTAGCAGTCACGCTTACCACTACACCACCGACGCCGGCTGGTTTATTTCAAATGAAACTCGCTGTTTCTATACGTAAGAGTACACAGATAAAAAGAAACGTTGAATTTTCTGCGTTATCCAATGCACATAAAGAGAATGCTAGATTTGTCAAAAAATAATGGGATATTTCATGTAAACTTAAGCCAAATAACGCCTAAATCTAGCCTGTTGTATGAAAGATTCACAAAAAAAAATAATGAATTTTAACAAGCGCGTAAAATTTCCCCTCGTTTAATTCCATGCCAAAGGAGGTGTAAACACCGAAATAGTTTGCAATATGGTTTGAAAACATGGCGTTCAACATGTGCTTAAGCAATTGAAAACGTTTTCTTATTGTGATCTAACTGTTCGAAATTAAAGACATATCTTACTTTATAGTCGCCATGATTTCGTTAGTTAAGCTGACAGATTTTCTGCACGATCTTCTAATGTTCTAAATCTGAATAAATTTGATCGACATCTATCATAATACACCCTAGATCTGCAGAAAATAGTCACAAGCTCAGAAATAGGTTTTCATACGGAAAGATAAATTGGGATTTTGCAAGAAAACCGTAGGCCTAATATTAGGGATAGCTTATTTCGTGTCTTCCAAACTATGGGTTATTATATTCATTAGGTAGTTTAATATTGACATTGGTTAATAAGCAATGTAGATTTATGAGAATGTGGCTGTAAATTTTCCGAATAGAATATCTTAAGCAGTATTACAGCAAACAAACGTCTACTATGTTAGTTATACTGTTTTTAATGTTGTTCAGTCGATAGAAAACAAGCAAAAATCATTTCAGTCTTATGAAGAAATTTTTTCTTCAACTATGATTTGTTAATTTTGAGTTCAATGAAGCGAATATTAAAAGAAATGAAATGTCTAAAAATAACAGAAGAAAATCGTATTGAATTAGTCCTTAGTGCAAAATTGATAAGATGAGTCGAAGTTGCATCCAGGAATAGACCCAACATGGATTCAATACACCGACACAACATCCATATCCGTAGAATGTTTTTGCCATTTTGGTGGTGCATAATGACGAACATCTTATTAAGAATTACTAAGCAAGCATGTAGTCAGTTTAATGTCGTTTGTAGCTCAATTATTGAATGAGTTACAATAAAAATTGTAATCGACCTTAGCATATTAGGCTGAGTTATGGGACACATACTCTGTATCACTATAAATTGATGAATAATGTCTCAACTGCTCCAAAATAATTTGATCATCATGATGTCAACATGCCGATTATAGATGAATTTATGATATATTTTATACATAGGCCCAATCAAGGAGCTAGGCTAACATTACCTCCCGTTACACAATATGTTGAATTGAAGGTTGTTTTCTCGCTATTTCCATTGCTGTAATAACTGGGATTTTATTCAGAGAGAGCTTAAAGGGGTTGTGCTTAAATCACAGAGAACAGACATTAATGTCCATATACCTTTTCTTGAAAAACATGTGTAAAAGTTAATATGGGCATCCGGTATAATAAGCAAGTGCAGAGAAAAACAACAAAACAAACATTTACATGACAATTACCGCACAACTGCAGCGCCGCCTACCAGGAGCATAACGACATACATTTGAAATGTCGGTTTAAAGTTTTACACAAGTAGCAGACCGAAGATGAACGTCTGTTCTCTGTGCTTAAATCCACAACAAATCATTCTCACATTGAATTAGAAATTTTCAATATCAATTCTTTCTCTGGATGCAATCGTGAAAGACCTTGTGAAATAAGGCACACGTGACCAGAGATACATGTGAGATAATTTGCGGTAAAAATCAGGGTTAACAACTTTAGTCGAGTATTAGTACACGGCACTGAAGAAGTCTGCACATTGTAGACGAAATACCTGTATCTGTCAAGATAGCAATAAAGGTAGTTGGAATTAAATGGAAATTACTAATCTTCCATCTCATTTTCTAGTAACAATTTCCAGTTCATTACACTTTTGTAGGTAAGTCGTTTCCTACCACCGCAGCTTATTAACGTTTGTGAATTATCATGATTGTAGATTTCTTGTTAAAACTAGCTCCGCTGAAAAATACTAAACAGAAGACAGGCGCTTGTTGGAGATGCTATGAACTCATTTTGACTGATTTATTCATAAAAATGACAAGAATAAAACAAAACGTTATTAATTTTAAAAATGTATTGTCAACTTGTGCTGTTATCTAAACAGTGAACATGAACAATTATTTCCACTTTGCTTATCAAAAATAAAACAGAAAAATAATCCATCGGGTAAAATGTCTTGTTATAGACTCCCTTCTATAATGTTTATACAATAATCAGCTTGTGAATAATATCATGCTTAGCGTCTAACACGATTAAATATTCATAAATTTTGTTCATTAATTGCTCATACCAATATTGATAAAATGATAAATAACCTGTTCGTTAGGGCACGGCATTAAAAAGCAGAAGTCACTAGCTCAAGGAAATACGATACAACGTCTTCAACGTGGAAAATAGTCCAACCATAAGCACAAATGAAGTTTATATGCCAAATAAATAGTGTGTGTGACCATACATATTGGTTTATTGTACTCATAGGAATTATGTGCGATAACAAATAGACGCCATTTGTTGATCACATTGCGAAAAGTCATGTGTAGAACTCATAGAAATAATCATTGCTTTTGATCAACATGGTTTTGAATTTGAGGTTTTGTTTCCAACGGATTTTACGTTTTCGCTCTGAGGCAGTTTCTGACACAAAGGGATGATTTCTACATGTGTTCTTCTTCATGCTCTGGTTGTTCACAGTATATACAAATTTCTACATGTGTTTGCTACAGAAAGCTCCCATACAGTAACCATAGAAACGTATCTACATAGAACGTTTTATTGAATACGGGCACAGCACTACCACAAATCTTTAGAAAATCAACTTGAAACGCTCAATAGAACAGGGAAAACATTCGATTAGTTTAATCATCAGCCTTTCTTCCTTTTTAAGCCGAAAATATATCCTTGTAGCCGAACGGACTGCAACACCTCTGATACTGATGGATCGGGTGAAAACTTGAAAAGAAACATGATATAAAACCGGCTCCCGCTTGACCGAGGGAAGTTCTCATCATTCATCAACCAGCAGCAGCGTTGAGTGCGAGAGTTGAATTGAGAGAGAGAGAGAAAAGTCGCTTAGATCATCTGCCTTAAAACTCTCTTGTTGAAAGAATATTTTCGACAAAAGTGGAATGAAGGGTTAAACGGACGCTTTGGATGTTGAGTTTCAATGCAAAACGGTTGACGAAATACGAAAATATTTTTTTTTTCAAGTATGATGTGTGAAGAAAAAAAATCTCTGCGGAGAACTTCATATCCGGAATACCACTGCCGGTTGTGAATAACAATCGGAAACAGTCATCTATCTTGATCGACATTCGAAATAGTACTAATTTCTAACAGCGACTGATCAGCCTACCAGCTATCAATTTGAGTCCCCGAAAAAAAAATATTTTAGAATTACAAAAGAAAAAAATATTATCGTGACGATAAGATAACAACAGGACATACTCGTTGAAGGTAACATTTGTAAACAATGACTTCTAGCGTATTTTTTTGGGATCTGCTTGCTCCCACAAACAAAATAGCACCAGAAACAGATACAGGGAGTTATTATCGTCGCGTCGGTAGTGGATATTGATGTTAGCAACCTGGCATTTCCAGGAAATTTACGTTTTAAGTCATTGTTTACAATTGTTACTTTCGGCCTTTGGACGATTTTGTCTAGAAATAGAATAAGGAGGTTTATGTATCTTAACTGTAGAGAAAAATAAAACAAAAACAGTAAGTTATATGGTGGGCACTAGAGATTATTGTTACTGTATATTATTCTATTGTAATTGTATCGTTATTTTTACCCGGGTCAAGCAACACTTTGGGTTGAACAAGTCTATTTGGTTATACTGTATTAAAAGCAAATCTCAACAGTCAGCTTTAAACGGTGTAAAAAGCAGCGAAAAATACGCTTTCAGTAGTTTGTTGTTTTAAGTAAAGAGTTGATTGACATCGAAACTTTGTTCGATCTAGTGAACTTTCACTTAATTTTAACAGCTGGAAAATAAATTAAGATGGTTGAAAGCCTTTCTAGTTGTCTTCCCAATTTTGAGAAGGTGTTACTCAAAATTGATGCATCGTCTGTCAAAAAAAAAAACGAAAGGGTGAGTTATGTCATTGACACTTCTGCAAAGTTGACGTAGGACTCCTTGTTGACGTGAAGAAATTGATGTCATCGAATTAATAAATTTCTACTTTATTTTATTCAGCCTAAAAAACCATGAAACCCGATGCTATTAGTGTGTGTGGCTTAACTATAAATTCTCCTCGAAAATTATGGAACTCAGCTGTTTATAACTCTTGAAATAGCCCTTAAATTTGATAAGGAACTCATTCACAAGAATCACAATTATTCACGAAATAGGTGAAATCCGAACTAGTGAAAAATATGGAGTGCAGACCAAGCAAAAGTCCATAGAAAAATCCCACAAATGAAACAAAACTCGCTAAGCATTCTCCACTGGTTGGGACAACTGACTGCATAACCAATGGTTGCAATTTGTTTGCCACCAATAAGCAACTAACCTAATCTACTATCTGCAACTAATCCACTACGTACAACTAGGAATTACCACGAACCTTACCTATTCCCTACACTATCCGCATAAGTCACAATTAAAAGGTTTTCCCCCTTTCCCCCCTTAATAAAAAAAATATATAAAAAAAAAATAATAATAATAAATAATAATAATATTAATAATAATAATAATGTACATCTAAGACTGTTAAATTCAACCATGTGTTTTCTTCAATATCTATGAGCTAGATTAACAAGAAAATAACAGAGGGATTCCCGTAAGACAGTGTTGCCAAAAATAACAATAAGACATCATACCTAAAGTTTGTATTTTATGTTTTATTGAATAACTATTTTTGTATAAAATTTTCATGTCAGGTATCTTCGGCATTTTGATAGTTGACAACTTACATTATATGAATCTTAATTAGATTTGGTTTAAGGACATAATATCAAGATGTTAGGGATCTGGAAATGTAAGTTTGAGATTCTTCATACTAATTCCCATACAAACTTTGCAAAGCCAAATTAAAACCAAATGTGTTCAAATTTTTTGGGGACTATCAGGACCCAAATTGGCGTCGATTAAGCTTAGGGGAGCAAACATTTCGAAATTTGCATCAGCCTACCTCCCTCCCCCCCCCCCTGGTTTTTTTCGTCTCCTTCCTCAGGGCGGCGCCCCCGCCCCCACATAATACAAAACAGGGCGGGGGGCGCGTGTTTTGCCCCCCCCCCCCCCCCGCGGTCATTATTTTTTTTTCGCGCCGCGGGCCGGGCGCACATTTTTTTTTTTATTAGTAGGGGTGTGTCGGGGTTATTTGCTTTTTTCCCCCCCCCCGCCACCAAACACGCCCCCAACCCCCCCCCACCGGGGTTGAGATTTTCGCACACTTACTTCTGAAACTGCAATACAAATAGAGTTAGTTAATATTAGTCAGAAAAATTAGGACGGTCAAACCGGATAGAAGTTTGTTCAGCTCCTCGTCGTTGCGGAAGGTCAGCTGCAGGTGACGTGGAATGATTCTGGTCTGCTTATTGTCACGGGCGGCGTTTCCTACCAACGTGCTCGGCGTGGTTGCCCTTCCGGAGCAGACGGTGAATACTACCGACTGGGAACTGCAAGCCAACGTTGTTCGAGCGGGATTTTGGCTTTCCTTTCCAGAATCCGAATTGAGAATGATGGTTTGGTCGGACGTCGCCACATGTTTTATAATCACTGGCACGGTAATTGTGGCAGTATGAACCAATCAGAGCGTGACGCAAATATGATGTCATTTTCGACCAATAGCTTTGTGCGTTTAGATATTTTCTTTTAAGTACTTTTTAATTAGTTTAAACAAATTTAGTGAATTAAGTTAGCAACAGGGATTCAGCTTTGATTTTCTACCTTTCGAAAGAAATACTTATCGTAAAATTTCTGTGGGCCAGAAAGGAGATATAATCCTTCAAAATCTCCAATCCTGCGTAACGCGGTCGATTTCAGAAATTTTAGAACGGCATGTCCTATACAGGAATAGAAAAGAGAGACGTAAGTCCTACGGCAAAATAGGTTTTCAATATTTTTTCATAACGCTTGTCCAAACAGTGTTGAACTAGTTGGTATTCGAGCTTACAGCTCAATTATTCTATGAATTATAGTAAAAAATGCAATCAACCGTAAACAGTTTGAAACAAATATATAATTTTTTTGCAGTTGCTAATGCACATATATTGAATGCTATATTTGGCAGAAATTGATGGGATAATTAATTTAAGACATATGAAAATTTGCAAACAATTTCGTTGTTTACGCTTGTTTTGACTTGCAATTGAACGAGAAGAAATTTTATGCGTCTTTTAAAATTCATTATTCAACTTTAACGTATCATGGTTTTGGTTTTGGTATTGTTTTTAAATACGCCACAAGTTAGCGCCAATCAACCCGTCACTCCCCTGCGAGAGACGCATCTTTATCACAGTAAGCTCGTCACAGCTTTTTTCGCCACTCCGCTGACCGGTAACATCCGCGAGGAGCCACCAGCGCCGAGTCCATCGCCCAGGCGTATCTTTGAGACGCGTACGAGCGGTGGAACGGTGGTATAAAAACGTCGTAAGGAGATGGAACATCTTTTAGTTCTCATTTGAATTTTCACCTGACCGCTATAATCCACTGCCATTCTCGGGGGAAAACGGATCGTTGTGTGGGTAGTACCATCCGTCGTGCGCGTATCTAGAATTTACGAACTGTCTGAACAATTAACCTCTAACGAGGGTGTGAAAAAGTGACCGCAAGGACGGAGGAAGTGCGTGAGTGTGCATTTCAAGGAGCAGTGCACGAGGTGCATCAATTGATTACATAAGGATACAACAGCAAAAAGGCGAGAAAAATGGTGAGTGACGATAGTTATCGCATCGAGAGGTTAGCCCGAAGGACCATGCAAGGATTACTCGGTTGGAAAAGTGACATTAACATGTGACCTAGTGCGCATTGCACCGAGTTGTGTGATTGATTGAAACTACCGGTGCCGGTGCAGTGGTTATAAAGAATCTCTGTCGGAGAAACTACTGACGGTTGGTGATCTATGGGCGGCGTTAAATGATGATGGAAGCTGTAAGAGGTGGTTTGTTTATGTTTTATGGATGGGCGTTTCGATGCAGATTGTGTTGTTTATGGGTTGGGTGAGAAAAGTTGCATAAGATTGTAAATATTAAAACATGGATGATAATTAGTGCTAGTGTGTCAAACAAGCTTGGATAAAGGAAAAAGAGAACAGAATCAGTATGAAAAACTTTAAAATTTGTGATCAAATGAACTACTTCAATAACCGTTAAGTTGCATGCCATTTTTGATAACTTCGATTATGTGTTTTATCTTAGTAAAAAAGAGGTTAGGATTCCAATTTCATCGTCAGTAAATTCATGATGAATCTTCTTTGCCTAGCCAAGCAACCATTTTTAAGCAAGTGTTATGTCGACATTCACCTGAATGTCTTATCCACAGTTATTTGGATGATGTGGTATGGGAGCATTTCATCATATCAATTCCAGTATGCCTTCACGTTTTGGGACTAGAATAGTAAGCCTTCAATCAAAATAAATTGTGTTTTAAATGCTAGTTCAACATAAGAAATGTTAAATTCATCAAACTCAACTTTTCATACAGTCATCCTAGTATTATGGATCATTGAGTATTATGGGTCAATCGTTGATTTATATTGATTGAAAACTAAATTTTGCATTTTATAAAATTTAGCCATCAAATACATAGTTTTCATGGCAATAAAATTGTATAATATATTAATTGTAGAGGCTATATGCTTCTAAAGTTTATTTTTAAATCACAGGAAATCTACGATTACTGATAACACTAGATGGTTCATAATACTGGGGAGACTACACATCGAATTTGATGGGATCATCGAGCTTCCTGTTGAAGGAGTGGGTTTAAAAATGGGGCCAATTTTAGAACTCGTGTCGAAAACCAAATCCAAAATTGAGTCGACATCGAAATCCAAATCCATTCCAAATTCAAATCCAAATCCAATCCAAATCCAATCCAAATCCAATCCAAATCCAATCCAAATCCAATCCAAATCCAATCCAAATCCAATCCAAATCCAATCCAAATCCAATCCAAATCCAATCCAAATCCAATCCAAATCCAATCCAAATCCAATCCAAATCCAATCCAAATCCAATCCAAATCCAATCCAAATCCAATCCAAATCCAATCCAAATCCAATCCAAATCCAATCCAACCAATCCAAATCCAATCCAAATCCAATCCAAATCCAATCCAAATCCAATCCAAATCCAATCCAAATCCAATCCAAATCCTATCCAAATACAATCCAAATCCAATCCAAATCCAATTCAAATCCAATCCAAATCCAATCCAAATCCAATCCAAATCCAATCCAAATCAAAATGGCATTTTTGGAAGATTTGCCGTATAATGAAGTTCTGGTCTGATGTCGAGCGCTCGTTGGTGAAACTAGCCTGATAACTTCCCACGAACTCATTTACTGTTGGTAGACAACGGAAGATGATCTGAGATAGTACTTTGTAGGCGGCATTTAGGATTGTGATCGCTTGATATACTTTCACCTCACACTCCAACTTATCGCCCTTCTTGTAGATGGGGCATATAACCCCTTGCTTACACTCCTTTGGTAGCTGTTCAGTCACCCAAATTCGGACTATCAGACGATGCAGACAGATGAACAGCTTTTCCGGGCCCATATTTATAAGTTGAGCTCCGATACCATCCTTGCCAGCCGCCTTGTTATTCTTGAGCTGTTGGACCTGGTTCGTTCTAATCATCTGCCGTGCTGACGAAGTCAATTCTTACACTGTCTTAGTCTTCTGCGCTTGTGTTCTCTGCACCATTCAGGAGTTTGTCGTAGTGCTGCTTCCACCTATCGATCCCCTCATGTTCATCCGTTACAATGTCCCATCCTAATCCCTGCAAATTTCAGCTCGTGGCACAAAGCCTTTGCGAGATGTGATGTGCTTCTTATAGAACTTTCACGTTTTTTGAATACAGTGCAGCTGCTCTATCGTTCTACAGCATTACTGCCCGCTCTGCGTCCTTCTCTTCCAAAAGATCCCTACACGTTTCATCTAACCAGGCATTCCATAGGATCTGAGCAATATACCCGACGGCGTTCTCAGCAGTGTCGTTGATGGCTGCTTTAATATTATTCCAGCAGTCCTCAAAACGGTATTCGTCGAGCTCACCCTCATCCGGCAACGCTGCTTCGATACTCTGCGCGTAGGCTGTGCTGATATTCCCAACGTCGACCGTGATTTCAGTTTCGGTCATCAGAAAATGTTCCAGGACTACTTTATCGACAGCCAACCTACGACGAGAAGCACTTTCTGCGTCCTTTCCGCATGCCATGAGAGATATTCCTGGAAATTATGCGACAGCTAGAGTAATCTGATGACTTTTTCCCAGTTAAGTTGCGATGCAGCTGGAATAGTCGGCCGGAGCCCGTTACAAAAGTCTTACGGATGTTATTGAACGAAAATTCTTCCCAAAAGTTTGAAAAAAGTAGCATAAGTTCAGTGAACTTCCCATAAACTCAGGGAACTTATCAGAAGTACAGGATACTTTTTAGAAATTCAGGAATGTTTAGGGCACATCCGAGAAAATCAGGGAACTTCCCAGAAGTTAAGGGTTCTTCCCCGAAGTTGGGGAAACTTCCCTGAAATTTAGGGTTTTTTCTAGAAATTCAGGCTATTTTCCATTAATTCAAGGAGCTTCATATGAGCTCAGGGAACTTCACAAAAGTTAAGGGTTCTTCCCAGAAGTTCAAGCAACAAGCCAGAAATTCAGATAGCTTCCCAGAAATTCAGAAAAATCATCAGAATTTATTGGGTATTGCTTAGAACTTCATAGAACTACCCAAGATGTTCAGGAGACTTCCTACAATTTCAAGGAACTTTCCAAAATTTCAGGGAACTTTCCAGAAAATTAGAGAACATCCTATAAGTTCAGAGAACTTTCCAGAAATTCATGAAGCTTTTCAAAAGTTTGCGGATCTTCCTAGAGGTTCAGAAAACTCCTCAGAAGTTCATGAAACTTCCCAAAAGTATAGAGAACAAGTTCAGGGAAGTAGGAATTCAAGGAACTACCGTTTCAAAAATTTAGAAAACTTCCCAGAACTTCAAGAAACGTCCACAAATATCAGCGAGCTTCCCCAAAGATCAGGAAATTTTCCAAAAGCTCAGCAAACATCTCAGACGTTCAGATAACGTCCCAGAAATTCAGAAAACTTCCCAGAAATCCTGGGAACTTTCCAAAAGCCTCAATAACTTCCCAAATGCTCAGGGTACTTCCCAGATATTCAGGAAATTTTTCAGATGTCCTGGGATTTTCCAAGAATTTCAGAGATCTTCCCCAAAGATCGGGAAATTTTCTAGAATTTGAGAAAACGTCCCAGAAATTTAGGAAACTTCTAAGGAATTTTTAGCATACACAAAAGTTTAGGAAACATTCCTAGGATTTTTCCATTAGCTTAGGCAGCTTCCAAGAAGTTCAGAGATTTACCCAGAAGCCTCAGAAGTTTTTCAATAGTTTAGGGAACATCCCAGAAGCTAAGGGTACTTAAGTTTTAAGAAGAACTTAAACTTCGTACTACTCGATAATTTTTCGTACCGAACCAAAACGAGAATAAAAAAATCAACTACTTTTTAAATGTTCAATCAATTTCGTGGAATTTTCGTAGTATCAAAATTTTAGAGATTCTAAAAAGTTCTTGTTTGGTTTAACAACATCTCGGAAATGCTATTTATTTCCCAGATTTTTTTCAATTTCTCGTAAATTATTGATATATTTGTGATATTCTGCATTTTATTATGAAAGATGTACCAACTGGAGGTCCCAAAAACTTCTGGGAAGCTCAATCTGATTCTCAAAGTTTTGAGATTTTATTCTTAAGGTGATCAGCAAACTTTTTGGAAGTTCATCCATTCCGAATTTTTCGGCAATTCAATGGACTTCTCTGAAGTTCACCCATTTCTCTTCTCAAAAGAGAGCGAAAAAACATCATGGTGATCTTGAAACTTCCAATCAGTTTATTCAACTTTCGAGACGCTCAATCAACTTCTGTCCAGTTGATATTATTTCCACCCAATCTTCATGGATATTCCGAAGTTAATAGTAATTCAGAAAATATTTTTTAACGAAATTGATCAGTTTCAAGAAGTTTATAAAAGTTCTGACCAATTCATGTAGCTGCCGAGAAGGGCTGTAGAATATACAATTGTATAATATAATATTTAAAAACAATTCCAGGAAAAATCAAAGATTTTTCAAACTTTTCCTCCGAGAAATACGAATTGATATGATTGATATGATTGATATGATTGATAATCTTCAAGATATCATCGGTTTCCCCCAGAAAACTTTTCAAAACTGCCATAATAAAAAGTGTCCCATAGAAGAGAAGCCTGAATATCCTGATCCCCAGTAAACCTGCCGAAAGTTTCTATATAACAGGCTTCTCTAAAAATTATCTGTATGGAAGGTTGCGAATTGTAAACATGACCAATCAATAAACCGATTGTTCACTTCATTAGGATTCACTGAGGACTTCATTATTTTTTATTTCAGAGCAATCGAAATACTATTTCGAATCTGAATTTGCCACCAAATTAGTCGTGAAATCTACAACAGTCAAAATTCAGGGAGCCTCCTCATTTCGAAATAGTTAGCGTTTTCTGGCAAATGAAGTCGCTGTAAAAAATTAAGAGAAACATTCGTCATTCAGGGATGAAAAGAAAATGCAATTCACTAGCACCGGGAACAAGTTTAGGTAATTATCAGTACCCGAGGTGAGCAACATTACTTTCTGATCGGTGCCAGCATCACCCGCATCAAACAAGGCCACCTTTCGGCTCATAAATATACCTAAAAATATACTCAATAATGTTTAGTTTTTGTCTAGTAAAGGGTGAGATTTTATGGCATCTTCAACGGCGATCCAAATCGTGGTTTAGATTTATTTTTTTAGACCAAACGCAAAAACATCGCTGCACCGGTGTTGTAGATTTTGTTTTATACCAGGTCTATATTGCATCATCTTAACACTGGTATATGTTTTGTTCAATTCTTGCAGCAATTTGGAACAAGAAAAATACTGTTCCAAAACACTACACGGTGCTTGATAATACCAATTAATGAAAATATATTTTTTTTTTCCGAAAAAAGCGCGCGTTTGTGGCGGGTGAGGGAGGGGCCCAACAGAAGTGGTGTTGCTCGCCTCGGATGCTGATAATAACCTCAAGTTGCTCCCGGTGCTTGCGGGTTGCTTTTTGTTCAATTCCCGAATAACAAACGGTTCTCTTAGTTTTTATAGCCACTTCATTTTCCGAAAAATGATGACTAGTTCGAAATGGGGAGGCCTCCGGAATTGTGACTGTTGTGGATTTAACGACTAATTTGGTGGCAAATTCCGATTCCGAACTTTGATTGCTCGGAAATGAAAAGTAATGATGTCATTTAAGTGAACAATTGATGAAACATTAAAAAAGTAGTTGATTTATTTATTCTAGTTTTGGTTCGGTTCGAAAAATTATCGTGTAGTAAGAAGTTTAAGTTTTTCTTAAAAATTACGTGCCATGAGCTTCTAGGATAATCCCTGAACTATTGGAAAGTTTCTCGAGCTTCTTGGAAGATTATTAAACTTTTAGGAAGCTCTCTAAACTTATGAAAAAATCCTTGGAATGTGTCCTAAACATTTGAGAATGCTCCAAAAATCTTTAAAAGTTTCATGAATTTCTGGGACGTTTTCTGAATTCTGAATTTCTGGCGTCTTCAAGGGCTTGATCCTCTCCGTTTCGACTCTTGTTTTTCCGCTGCCAAATTACAAATCAGCATTATATAATATCGTTTTAATGAAATGCATGCATTCACTCACTCACCTTCAGCCAAACGAAAGAGCAAGTATTTTTCGTCGTCTGCTAACGATGCACTACTGGCAGTAAATATTATTTGGTCAAACCAATGGCAAAAAACTTGTGAAAAATCTGTGATCGCTGAAAAAACAAACTTCTGATCTCTGATGTTGAATGCTTGACATGATAACAGGAGTTGGTGGGTTTAACTACAAGAAATACAACATCGGTGCGGGGAACGCAAAATTGGTCTATTTTAGCTGGTTCTATCCAAGTTTTGCTGATGCAAATCAAGTATAAAGTTGTTCCAAATATAGACCACCGCTGAAGATGCCCTTACTCATTAATTTGTATTATGAATTAGCGTGTAGTGTTTTGGAACGGTATTTTTCTTGTTCCAAATTGCTGCAAGAATAGATCAAAACAGATACCAGTTTTAAAATGATGCAAAGTAGATCCGGTATAAAACAAAATTTACAACACCGGTGCAGCGATGTTTTTGCGTCTGGTCTAAAAAATAAATCCAAACCACGATTTGGACCCCCACACTGACCAAACCATCCAACCGCACCCCCCCACCACCCCCCCCCACAACCACAACAACAACACCACCAAAAACAAAAAAAAAAAAACACCAACAAATACAAACAAAACTAAGTAGAAATAAAATCGCACGCCCCCCCCCCCGCGCCGGCCAAGGACGCGTCAGTTCAGACGAGGAACGAATAACAACAAAACAAGACGATTTTCATATTAGATACAAAACACAATATCTTGTCTTCTTATTTTTTATTTTTTTTTTTAATCTCCCCCCCCCGGTTTTTTGTTCCCCCACCATTTTGTTTTTCGAACGGAGTTCTTTGCTATATCAAAGCATATATCCGTATATTGTGTGGCGAGCACAATCTAATGGCCCAAACACAATGATAACGGAAGCTGAACGGCAACGGCAACGGCAACGGAAAAGCCTGATCTGAGTAAGCCTGCTTGTCGGAAAGAAAACAGGCTGAATCCAAGCCGATTCTAATTGGGCATATCGAAGTCATTTGCATCAACTGTCAAACTTGCCGTTTGCCGTTCCGTTTTCGTTATCATTGTGATTGGGCGGTTCTCCAAAAAACAAAAAATAACTAAAAACCCAAAAAAAAAAACCATCACATTTTTAACCTTTTTATTATTTATTTTCCTCCACCTTTCTATCTACGCTAGGCGTATGACATTTTCGGCTTCGAAAGCAGCCGGCAGCCGTAGAACCGGTCATCCTGGTGATCATAAAAATTGATTTATACACAGATTAAAACCACTGGATAGCGCACACATTTCATGTTTTCTCTGCTCGAGAAATCACATCACGTACACGAACAACACCGGGGGGATGTGTCCGCTCGTCTAGTGTGACCCTTTTCCTTGTGATTCTCACGATATGGGCATATATTCACCGTTTCGTAGATGGCAGTAAAATTTATTACTTGCACATTTTTGGGTGTTGTCTTTCATTTAAGTAAACGACTTGGTCCTGATTAAGAAATTGCTGTGTGAAGTAGCTCACGCAAACAGTCTTCGAGAGGTGTCGCGGATGGAGATTTTTCGTGGAATCGATCAGCTATCTCGATGATAAATATTGGGTTATGTTCGTGCAAAGTTCAGGTCGATTGTTTTGTAAGGTTTCCATTGGGGCACCACCGACTACACACACTCCAGATTCATCTGGTTGAAGGTGAGCTACAATCCGCAAAAGTAAAGTTCCCTGCAGGTAGCGGTGTGTGGTTGAGCTCATAAATGATATTTATGACCTTCCTGAAGAAGAGTTAATGACGGTGATTGCACGTACTGAGGAGAAGATCAGTATCGACAAACTGGAGTCGTTTGGGGTTGAGGATTGGTGCTTTCGTTTTGTCAGGGTAAATAACCATTGCATGAGGAATGGAGTTGACTTCATTTGGATTTTGCATAAGTTCAGAGAGAAGCAACACAAAAGGTCCCACAGATGAGAAGTTCGCTAATTTGAAATATTCAAGCTGAGGGGAAAACTGGGCTGGGTTAGTCGTCTTTTTCTGTTATTCTTGCCTGCGAGTTGATAAATACCTACCATTCCGGTTGGGCATCGTTTTCGCTCTAAAATATATTGGTTGTAGGAAGGTCGTCTGTAATTGGACAGGTTCTTCTGCTTGGATGCCACGTAAGCTACAGGAGGTCGGCAACACTACTGTGCGATGATTGGAAGCTCCTTTTTGGAGTTACTCTTTGGACGTAAAGTACGAAATTATGTCACGATGAGGTCACATCTGCTTAGGTAACTGTTGAACGCTATGGTAAACATAAATATTGATCGTTCAGCGAATTTGAATTCTACACCCGGAATCGAGAGCCTTTCGAGCATCGTTGATGCTTTCAGTTTGGGATAGTAAATCAAGTGTTTGAAATGCGAAAATACGTTGTGTTTGACTAACAGCTTAACGTGTTGTATTCTTAAGATTGGAAATTATTCAATGGCACTAGACATTCTCAATTCTCCTTACCTCAATTTCTCATCTGTAAAAAATACCCATATAAAATTGGCTGTTAAATTTTCAAGACTGGCAAACAAAAAATTGCGACCAATCAACTAGCTCGGTTTGAGAATAAAACATTATGTCAACTATGCTGCTGCCGCGTGGATGCCATAAAGATGAAAGCCTCTGAATACAATACAGAAACATTTCGCGCTCATTCCGTGAGTTGAATTACCAAGTACAATGGCTGCTTAAAATTTTCGCAAAGCTCGAGAGAAAATATCATTCATGTCCCACAAAAGTAGGCCCCCAAAAGGCGAAAACGAAGACACTGTATTTAACTTAACCCCAGCAACAGAAGATCTCCCTTTCCGAGGCCGTTCGGACTGCGCATGGGAATGGCTCATTGTTCCCTTACACGTGGTTTTTTCTTCTTCTTCTTCTTCAGATCACATGGTCTGCAGGCCGCTGGGTGGTTCAAGGTGAAGAAGAAAAAATTCGAACCGATCCGCGTGATAAGAAACAGCTTGCGAGCCAACGGCACATCTTTGTTGATGTTGTGCTTGCTGAAACGAGCTAACTGTCGGAACATCATCAAAAGTTGACAATATATCATGTCGTGAGTGTTACCTGTTTTCAATGTCGGTCGATATGAAGTGGGAAGTAACACTTCCTTTTTTGTGCGTGATAGAGATGTTTTGGTGTGAATTCATGAGTAGATAACCGTTGCTGAAGCCGTGGAGTTCAACTAATGATGTTTGTTAGACTTTCAGGCTCATCGCATACAAAACAAAATAGAATGAAGGTTTTTTTTGTGATGAAACTAGTTTGACGGGAATTTAAAGTACAGGTGAAAATGTCAATAGAAAAAGGCTAATTTGAGATATGGATATGCACATTGAAGTTGAATTTGAAGAATACTATTATAAATATTGCGGCCTTCGTATAGGCACAAAAGTTAAGCAACAAATGTAGTGACCAAGATATTGTTCATTTTTTGTTACCTTTTAATTTAGTATACATTATTTATCTTCTCCAAATTAAATGAAAATGAAAGTATAGTGTAAGGCTCATTATTTTATTCTTCAATTGGTTTGAATTATGTAATTCTTTAAGAAATAACAGTTGAAAGTTTATTTTTATCACGACAAAAGTTAAGCAACCAATGGGAAAACTAGGATCAAAATTCAAAATAGTCAATATTTCGTGGCGTAGCCATGATTCATATAAACGGCTGCACGAGGCATGGAGTCAATTAAATTGTTGATAGGGTCTTGCGGAATTTCATTCCATGCTTTGGTGAGTACCGAAAACATTCGTTTGTGTTTTCCTACTTGTGGCCCTGCGGTTCACTATTTTCCATAAATTTTCGATAGGATCGGGAGAGTTGGATGGCCATGGTAGTACCCTGATTTTGTGCTGTTGAAACCACCACATTAAGGTCATCTCTTCTTCTTCATACGGTAACATAACATTTTGCATTATGTCACGGTATATCATCCCATTCAATATTCCACTTATACGATACAGTGGTCCCATACCTTGTGCCGAGAAGCAACTCCAAACCATTAGACTACCTCCTCCATGCTTTAAAGTTTTTCTGTAGTACTTAGGATCCAGTCGCGTGCCTATTGGTCTTCGTACTTTTTTCATACCGTCGGAGTCGACCAAATTGAACTTGGGTTCATCAATGAAAAGCACGATTCTTCATTTGGCTACATCCCAGTCAGAATGTGTCTTGCAAAACTGCAACCGAGCCTTTCTTTGTTGGTTGTTTGTGAGCGGTTTCATCGCCGGTCTAAAGCTCAATAGTGATGCATCCACCAAGCGTCGCAGAACAGTTCAAGCGCAGATATTTAATATCAAAATGTTTTTATTTTTTTTATTTCGGATGACGTTGCAAAAGAATCATTTTTGGATGACCAAATAATGAGACGATACTGTTTTATTGTTGTTTTCCTTGGGCGTCCAGATCTTGAACGGTAGTAACATTGTAACTTTTTTTCTTCCACCAAATTACTCAATGCCAGAAAACTATTTTTCACTACCGTGACTGTGACTGTGCAAAAAAACTTATGATAGAAGATTATGGGGATTATGATTTGTTTTTATTACGTTAAAGGCCAACAGGGAAAATTTTTACCTACCGAACTAAAATGGCCATTGCTACACGGAGAAAAATGAGTCTAGTTTGAAACAAACAAATTTTTGGTTGTAATTCAAACTACAATTCTGGTTGTACAAAAGTCAACATATGTTCGTTTCTAATCCTCAACATCAGTTGAATCGAACGAGTTTTCCATGTTATTTACACACGAAATAATTGCATTGATTCAAACTGAAATTTAGTTGATTCAAACTAACACTGTAGTTTTGTTTCAACCATAAATAGATTTCTTTTCATCAAACGTTAGGTTGACATAAACAGCTCGTACAAATTGTGATGTTTGGTTGAATCGACCTAAATGCTCAGATAAAATTAAACTGATTTTTTGATAAGGCAAATATCAACCTTAAACTAGTTTAAAACAAACTAAATGATAAGTTCATTTGAGCTGTCAGCCAGATATCACAAGAGCTTTTGTTGGTCACTTGTTACAACTCCCAGACAATCGTAAGTTCTCTGAAATTTAAAAGTTTAAAATCTTGCAGCCGCATCGGAACTTGCCGAACCTCTGCGCAGCGATGACATCTTGAGGGAGTCATTTTTGAAGGAAGCCAAAACTCTGCTTCCACGATGGTTTGTTCACTTTTTAATTAGGGAAAATCTTTTTCGTATCATCAATTTTGTTTCAGTAGGAATTAAAAAAAGCTGAAACATGTTTGGACTCGCAATATTTATTAAATATTTATTAAAACCCTGTTCTGTTGGTAAATGCACAACAGCTCATGCTGAAAGGATTTCAAATGCGATGTGCTGTTTTGCATTCATCAATCGTGAAATGAAAAAGAAAAAGACAGTTCGGCGGATTAATGTCCTTTTTCACGAATTGCACATTATTGTTTGTCAACCACTGTAGAACCGACTTGACGTAATGGGCGGAAGCTTAATCCGGCCAAAAGAGAGGAGAAGGCTCATGCTTTCTGTACACCGGCAGCAATCTCTAAGCTTTAATCCGTTGAATTATCCCGATGCTGTTGTTGAATTGCTTGGACAAATCCCGCGTCGACGCCGATGCGTTTCTCCTTAAGTACTCATCCACCATCAAGTCCCAGCTGGGTTGGCTGGGATCCGGTTTCCTGTCGGACGGGGCTAAACTTTCACGGAAAGGGTCTCATCGAACTTTCCGATTTAATTTTTGACACTGGTGTGGTTCACTTTCACTCGTTTTACCATTGGGTTGTATGTGACACCCTTTTCCGAGCACCAAATACGCAGAATTTTCTTTCGCGTGTCTAGATCAATTTGACTCATTTATGAAACGATCCACTGTACCGAAACCAATCGATTGCACAACTGTTATTGACATGTAAACAAACATTTCACCGAAAAACACACTCAAAAAAATTGGCCATTTTAGAGTAATTTCTATTTGAATGTTCTTTGAAGCTTCTTTTCGAAGTTGAATTTTAGGTAGCTTGGGATGCCATATTCATAAATATAAATTGATTCAAGTCCTGTGTCGCGTTAATATTTTGAATTGGAGAAGGATTAACTGCGAAGTGATGAAATTAATAAACGAACATCTTGCACATGTTTTTGATGAACCAACCTTGCGAGCCAGATTTCGCTGTAGTCCGTTGCGAGGTTCCTTAATGATGGCTACCACCATCTGGCTCATTTGCCGGAAGCATATATTTCTATTTTTTCCACTTTACTTCCAATCTACCGCTTAGCATAATTTACACACACTGAACACTCTTTCGCAGTTTTAGCTTTTTGGAGAGATCGCGTACCAACCATTTTGGATTTTACTGCAGTTTGTCGAAAGATCTAGACCGTTCACGATCACCCTACGTCGATAAGAAGCAAACGCTCCTAGTGCGGCGAAGTTCGTCACGATTCATTTTGTTTCAAAGAAGTTATAGAAGCAGCGAACCAAACATTAATTTCGGACACATTCATTTCATTTTGGGGTACTTTTTTAGCTGATAACGTTTTAGCGTGTGGTAGTGAGAGCGCACAGTTTAAAGTGACTAGTTTCCCGCTTCGAGACAGGATGCCGTAGATTCTTGGAACTTTCATAAAAGTATCGTATCGACTGCAACTGTTGCCTCCTACAGGTGGCCACGTTGTTGGGGATGGTGTGGCTAGTACAATTAGTCCTATGCCCAGAGAGGTAAGAAACTTTGCTTCACGGAAAATTCCTAGACCAGACCGAGCATCGAACTCTTCCACCCTCAGCGTGGTTTTGCTTTGTAGTCACACCTTCACCGATCCATGGCTGGTTGAACATAGCGATGACTTTTCTTCTAACTATTAGAAAAT
This sequence comes from Aedes koreicus, assembly GCA_024533555.2. Lineage (NCBI taxonomy): Eukaryota > Metazoa > Arthropoda > Insecta > Diptera > Culicidae > Aedes > Aedes koreicus. The sequence continues at coordinate 1,429,585 of JAHHFK020004312.1, read as the reverse complement.
GTAACCTCGACATTTTCCAAAAAGTCAAATTCTAAAGTATGGTCCATTTAGTAATGGAACAACATAAAATGCATGAAGTTCTGATTCTAATTTATATGTTGAAGAGAGCAGTTCACTAACATTCAAGATTTGATTCATATTTTTAAACAATAATTTTTATTGATTATGTTTTCGAAGGAAAATCGAAGAAAGAAATCGATTTGGTAGTTTGCTGGCACTGATAAGCTAAAACCACTATTGATTCGAAATAAACTCAAGATACAATCGAGATCCGGATAAAATGAAGATCGAGTAATGTGAAAATCATTTCCAATCTCAAAACATATTACGGGGGATGAAAAACTTTCGTGATAACTGGAAAAAAGTATATTTCAAAAAGAGGAAACAGCAGTACAATTTCAAGAAAATCGATCCACCTTCTTAGCTGTGCCAATGACTAAGACCATGACGCATTTTGAGACGATGGCGGAAATGATCATAAATCCAAACACAGAAGCCAGACGGATTGAATTTGCATAAATGCATCGAAAACAAAATGCATGAGAAGAAGTGGTCTTTGATAAGATACATACCACCACAAGTTCAAATTGACGAGAAGAAGCCATCGAAATGAATGAATTCATTAAATCCAGCTCTTCTAGAAGTGACACTCAATAATAAGACCGGTTACGGAAATGCAATGATGTATTTTTGCGGGGAGTTCGACGTTCTCTAAACTCAGAACTCGACGGATTTTCTGGGGGAGGAATGAATGTTAATTTAACTTATTTGAGTGCAACAGGTTTTTGCAAAGCACGACCCAACTACTCCGTCCTGTCCCAATTAGCTACTATCCTACATTCGAGTATCCGACTTCTATCCGCACAGCAACAGCAGAACCTGGTGAATCTGCCGACAAACAAACAAATTTAAATATGAAGATCAACAATATGAGATAATGGACAAAACGAACGACCGTAGGAGAAACTGCTTGCTTTTTTATTGCATTTCTCATCCAACAAGCCGTGCTGCTGGAAAGTTTACCTCGAAACGAGCGACTGAGTAATTAGTCAGTAACAACGATCGACGATGGGCTCATGAATTCTAAGTAGGGGGTTCTTTTTATACGCTGCCGATGACCAATGTGACGTAATGCCCTGTATGCGTATAGTGAGCAAACTAAAAGAGTAGCTCTGTAATGTTGTCGGTAGTTAACTGGTCATGATTTCCGAAAGATTAGCCAGTTGGAACGTATCCATGTATGTTAATTTTTACTTAAAGTAAATTAGCTAACCACCATCGTCATCTGTAATGAAAATCAAGGGAGTCCGACAGCATTCTTGTTCAAACAATAAGTGCAGAGGTTGCTTCAACTGGGCTGCTGCGCCTGCCCATTCAAATAATTGAATACGTCAGCTCTATGAGAAATCACCTTATAAAACGGTGTAATAGGCAGATACTAAACCCGTGACTTATCCGGTTTCTTCGTTTTCACACCGGTTGAAAAAAAAAACACGACCAGGCTGCGGCATCAAAAGATACAATTAACATGCGAATCTCCTGTCCGGTGAGAGATACTATCTCCCCAGTCTTTCCAATAATGGGAGGATGTATCGAATTGCTTCGTGTGGCCTTGACTATGATTCTTTTATTGCACTAAGCAGTGTGTGGTGTTACGGTAATCCTATCTCGCAAACGTCAGCTACTAGTCAGGGAGTGAAACGCTGAGATGGATCAATTTTATATGCACAAATAATTAATGACTGCAAAGGAAGCGGTGCACAGCGGATGGATTGACTTTGCGCATCGTGAAGGTCATCATGAAGTCTCCAAGATAGAGGAGGTTCTAATTACTGGTAATACTGGGTTTGTAAGCGAACTATCGGTCAACTTATTAAACAAATTCATAATCGTTCAATCGACGGCCGTGACCATCTAAATTGAATGTTTGTGCCATTGTTTATCAACAGTTCATGAAAGATTTTTGATGACTTTTTCATGTATAAGCAAGTTCTCGAACTTTTCCTCTAACGTTCTTCATAAGGTTCTGCACAGATTGATTAGCAACGATTTTAGACGCTCTTGTCCAATCTCTTTTGAACTTTTCCACTGTATCAGCTGGCTGAACATGTTTACGAAGATACCTCTTGACCAGAGCCCAAAATCGTTCGATGGGACGAATTTCAGGGCAATTTGGGGGATTCATGTGCTTAGGTACAATTATCACGTTTTCCGATTTGTACCAGTCCATGGTCAACTTAGCGTAATGACACGAAGCAAGGTCGGGCCAGAATATTACAGGATTGTCATGTTGACGAATCAGCGGCAACAGGTATTTTTTCAAGCATTGATTGACGTAAATATCTGCATTCATTGCTCCATTTACGATGTACGGCTTCGTAAATTTACCGCAAGAGCAAATTGCCTGCCAGACCATCGCCTTTTTGCCAAATTTTTCAGTGAAAACTGAGGTGTCCGCCTTGTCAACATCATCATCTTCACGAATCGTGTAATATTGCGATCCCGGCAATGCTTTATAGTCCAACTTCGAATACGTTTCGTCGTCCATCATGATGCAGTACTTATTCTTGGCGAAAACTGTGTCATACAGTTTCCGCGCCCGTGGTTTCACGCTGGCTGCTTGTGTAGGACTTCTTTTTGGCTGCTTCTGCTTCTTGTACGTCTTCAGCTTCAATCTCTCTTTGGCTCGTTGAACGTTGGACTTCGAGGTGTTCAGCTTTTTGGCCAAATCGCGAACTGAGGCCCCTTTTGCCTTAGAAAAAGCTCGTCCGATTTTGTTGTCCAATTTGGGGTTCGACGCTCCTTTTTTTCGTCCACTTCGTGGCAGGTCCGCAAGGGAATACTCCTCCCCGAACTTCCGGATCGCAATACGCACCGCTTTCACACCAACGTTTTCCAGTTTCGCCAACTTTCTTAGTGATAATCCTGGAATAGTGCTCCACTTGTGCACGATGGCACGGCGTTTTTCAACGGAAATCTTTCCCATCTCTCGAAATGAAATGCGCGTGAAACTTTGCTGTGAGTTGTGTTCGGTTTGACGTTTGGGTGTAAACAATGAGATGGAGCCGACAGACTACCCGAATAAAAATGTATGTTCAAATGGCAGCGTTAGAAAAGTGTGCCCTTATTTTCTGGGACAGTCACCTACCGGCCGCCAGTGATATTATGAAAAAATCTGTGTGTCAGCAGCTTTAATCCGGGAATAATCTGTTTGACAGCAGCTTTAATCCGGGAATAAGAAAATGCTGGCTCTATTGCAGGACCTGCTCTATTGCTGGATCCGCAATCCATTTCAGAATAAGTAGAGAGTCTCGCCCATTCCGAGCTCACTTTTACATGCAATAATCCCCGCATGTAAGCATAACCGCTTTCATGTGGGTAACGGTAAAGTAAACACACTTCCAGGTTCAAAATAATCAAATCTGTCACGTATGTATTGAATTTAAAGGTTAAAACTGGACAGATCTCACCATATTTCCCTGGTCCTCAATAAGACTCATTTTCTGAATTTGCGTAGTTCTCTTTGCCAACTCTTTTTGTTTTTTTTTGTGTTTTTTTCCCTGCTCATGAAGGATGTGATCGCTGTACATCACTAAAGTAAATTTTCTTTGGGTGATTGTGATCAGCATAAACTAATCGTTGTTCGCCTAAAGCTTGTAAACGATCACAAATCCATCTCAGCGTATGGTAAAGTCTGTCCACATTAAATTTCGGACACCAAAATAAAAGCAGCAAAAAGATTTACACATACTTCAACAAAACCGATTGTTTATTTCACAATAATAGAGTTATATCTACATTAGAAACAGTTGATTAAGATGTTAATCCTTCTTTCTGTAAAATTCTCGAGCTTTCTGTGGTACACCCGCCATCAGGTTCCGTAAGGTATCCTCAGATACGCCCGCCGTGATGATTCTCCATCTTCTCTTGAAATCATTGGTATCATTTGCTTTCTTCTTAGTTTAAAAAAGTTTCCGCTTAACTAGAGCCCAGTACTTCTCTATTGGGCGAAGTTCTGGACAGTTTGGTGGATTGGGTATTTTTGGCACGTTTTGGACCTCTTGTACCTTATTCCATTCCAGGACGGATTTTGCATAAAACAAAGCCGAATCAGGCCAAAACAGAGCTGGAGAGTCGTGGCTTCTGGTAAACGGAAACAACCGCTATTCCAGACATTCTTTCTCGTACACATCCTTATTGATAGTGCTGGTAGAGACGAAACTTTTAGATTTTCGACCACAACTACATATGGCTTGCCAAATCAATTATTTCTTCGGGATTATGGACACCTTCTTTGTCTGAAAATGTTCGGCAAAGGCGTTTCTTTGCATTGCGATATGAAAAACCAGACCCGGAAGCTGTTTAAGTAGATGGAAGAAAATCAGCAAACCGTACGCCAAATGATTTTGCAAAATCCTGGACGGTCACATCGTGCCCTAGGAGAACTGATAAATATGCATCATTCGCCCGTTTCAAAGATCCTCCACAGCTTCCAGGAATGGATGACAGTGGTCCACAAGCCAGGAGCTAGATAAAAACGGCAAAGGGTAAATGCACCCTTCTTTTTGGGGGAATGCTCCTTAAACTTTGGAAAAATGCTCCTTAGATGCGTTTGCCCGGTATAATGCAATCAGAGGTATTAACCTTCTGGTTAGCGCTTGCCGGGTGTTTTGATGGGTCTTAAGTTTCTTCAAGATTGTATAGTTTTGACGGGTTTTAAGTTTCTGAATTTAAGAGTCATCAAAACGAAATTAAGACGCGTCAAAACGAAATTAAGACTCTTCAAAATGAAATTAGAACTCGTCAAAATGAAAGTTAAACCCGTCAAAACTACCCAGAAGATTGCGGAGCAAAGCTCCGCTATACAATCTTGAAGAAACTTAAGACCTGTCAAAACAACCGGCAAGCGCTAACCAGAAGGTTGATACCTCCGATTGCATTATACCCGGCAAACGCAACTAAGGAGCATTTTTCCATAGTTTAAGGAGCATTTCCCCAAAAAGAAGGGTGCATTTACCCTGCTACTGATAAAAACCGGAAATAACGTGTGAATAAATTGGGAGAATGCTCATTTCAGGCGGAATTCGAACATTTCGACGCAGGACTTGGTCAAAAAACTTGATGTTTCGCAAAGTTTCGTCCAGAGGGCCAAGAAACGATCTGGATTGAAAACGTACAAGGTGCAGAACTTCTCAAATAAAGACGTACGCCTGCAGGGTGTTGCCAAAGCGGGTGCCTGGAAACTCTCCGCGAAGCTGCTAACAAAATGCCGGTGCTGCGTCATTTATGATGAGACCTATAGTGCATAAAAGTGGATTTTAAGCATTTGCCGGGACAGGAATGTTTCACGGGCCAGACTAATTTTGCTATGAATTGCCGTTTTAGCAGTCGAAATTTGATATAGGAGTGGTATGTGGCTAATTTTATGGCCTTTGTACCGAAAGACATGAATCCACCAAACTGTCCTGAAATCCGTCCGATCGAAACAGATTTGGCCATTATTTAGCGCGAACCTTGGAAGGCTAAAGAAGAGGCGAAGGACGACGGATGCATATGAGAGATCATTCACGATGAGTTTCCACTCGTTTGGAGCTGGGCACAGATTTTTTTTTTAACAATCCATTCAATAAATGTCTTCGTGCATTTATTTGTGTTTGATCTGTTGGACCTTAATGTTGTCAAACGTCTCAACGTCTGCACAATAATATTAAGAACTAGTAAATGAATGAACAAATTTCAATGCGACAACTCAGAAGCCATAACACATAACCTTTCTGAACGCATTTCGAAAAATGAGTGCGCCCATTATTGTTTAAAACAAAAGAGCGTTCGAAATGGACTCGCTTTTTGAACCGTCACCAAACAGTTGGTAATTTTCGTGACAGCTTGATGCAAGAACCACGGAAGAAGAGGACACCAAACATTTTGAAAGAAACTGCATTATCTAATGCACATATGGAATGAATGCTTTGCTATAAATTCATGGGTTAGTTCATTTATATTTAAGCATGATATCATTTAAATCAGGTCTGTTGTATGAACATGGCAAACAGTTTTCTTGTTTACGCTTGCAATGGATTTCAATTGATCGAGGAGAACATTTACGCGTCTGTTAAAATTCACTGCTTTTTCTGTGCAGTAGAACGAATGAAATACTGTGGAAATGAAATGTATTAGATCGGAAATAAAATTTTGGATAGTTTCTCATGAATAGATTTCTTGCTGTCAAATCTGACGATTTGTAAGGAATTCTGTAAAAATTTGATACAGAATCATTACCTTGTTTGTTCAAATCTGATTGTATTAGAGGGATGCAGTGCTAATTTCTTTATGAATGACAAACATTAGATTTAAAACCCTATTGAAGAAAACTATTCGTTTGACTTGCATTAACACAAAAACGATTATTACGATACAAAATTTGAGTCGTTTTCATGATGCAGGTCAATCATATGTATTAGCTCCCCAAAATTTTGAAAAACAATAATGTAAGTTAAACGATGTAGCATAAGTTGCAATGGTTGACATCAATACCTTGAACTGTTGAAAAATGAATATTAAGTATTTAGAGCTTTTTTAGGAATCGTTTTTGCGACACACAACTTATCGTTCTTCTTGCCTCGAGAGTAATACTCTACGCTGAAAAGAAGTTTTGAAAAATGTACAATTTAAAGAATCTCTTCGACCAGACCGCGACCTCCAGCTTAGTTTGATCAATTTAACCAATCACTTCAGCTCCTAATTTTGAATAACAGTGTGTTGGATTAAAAATAGTCCTACACAACGATGGCATGACTAATAAAAACACTCATCTCACAATCAATTTGATAGTTGATTTGCATTTTGAATTTTCCTCTTCTAGAAATGCGTAGCTATGAGGTGTAGAAAAAAATATGTAATTTATTTCTTACAAAACCAGTTAGTTACCGGTGTTGTTTGCTGAATTCCATCGTTCGGAGACGGTCTCGATGAGTCGCATCTCCCGCGTTATTGACAATGAACTTGGCGGTCAGTTTTTTTCCTGTTCTCCTCCAGTATGCGTGCAAATACCTATAAGTTTGAAAATAACAAGCTGTTGGAAATTTTGCGATTTCAGACCGCCCCAACGCAAACCATCGGCGGTCAATGAATCTTGTTTCAGCTTGTAGTGGACGGTCATGCGTGCACCCGTGGCGAAGTGGCATGCGTACAGTGTGTGTTTGCAGCGGAAGAGGGGCGAAAATACAACAAAGGGTTCGTCGCTAATGGATTTAGCATTTAAATTACCCGATCTGTGCGGCAATGACATGCCTACGGGTGATATGATAATTATACGTACTGAATGTACTTTTTCAATTTCAAGTGTACGTGTTACGCAAAATGTTTGAAATATTATCGTCTTTCGTTACGACGAATGGTGATTTGGGGATTCACTGAAGGTTAAGAGAGATTGATTTTCAGGAAACTACCGAAAAGGCCTTTGGTTGATTTGCTTTTCCAGATGACTGATGAAATATTTTTAATTTCAACAACCCTGATCACGAGTTGCTGTCAGTTAACAGCATTTCAGCAGCAGATGACTGATTTCTTACAGAGATAATGTTTTGAGGACGCACTCATCTGGAATATAAATGAGAACAGGCATAGTATGCAACAAGATTGACAGAATAAACCTTCTTTCCGCCTGTTGCAAAACTGTTTTGGGACTTCTCATCTGTTATGGTAAATGATTTTTTTTTTTGGATTCTGTGATATCAGGTATATCAAAGGAAAGCGCATCATTCTTTATTATGTATAGGCTATCCGGACAGTTCACAAATTGTAGTATTTCATCTTTAATGTCATTTTTTCATCACTAAAAACATTTGTGACGGTTGTTAACGCTGACATAAATTTGTGTTAAACTTCACCAGATACTAACTGCAGGATAGTCTAAAATAATCAGCTTCGAAAACATCTGAAATTATAGATAAAGTATCTGGATATTGATGCAGCACGGTAAAGAATAAAGAAGCAAAGAATGCAGTGCAGCAGTTTTATTACCTCACTTATGTAGGATTGGCATAACTGAATAATTCATACTGATAGGTCAGAGGATGATCTTAAGGTTGTAGTCAATCGTTAAAATAATAAAGCGTTATTGTAAATGCTCATAGATATTATTTTTATACAACCGTGATTCTCAAGTCAGGCTCATCTGTATGAAGGCATTGATAAACATGGAAGTGTTTTTCGAAGTCGTTTTCAATGCACAAATTTAACCATTTTTAATTAATTGGACGATAAAATTTTACTCATTGTCAAAAACAAAGAGTAAGAGGAATTCATTGTATTATCAATTTTATTAATAAATTGGTTCCAAAATTTACAATAACAAAAACTTGCAGATAAGCTGAAAAGTGTGTCCATGCATTATGTTAAAGTAATGATCTAAGCTTAAATTTTCCAACTCTAAGCTCTAAGCTTTAATATCCCAACATTTGCTCGACTAAGGACAGTTCATTTTATAAAGAGGACACATTGTTTTGAAGATGTTTTATTTATTTGTAATCAATTGTATGTGTAGTATCACTGTTGCTTCTGTGTTTCGGAAAAAATATAATTTTCATTAAAATGCTCCTAGATATTAAACTGATGCACTTCTTGACGAATACCCTTCATTAGCCTCTCCACAGTCTTCTGTGATTACTTTCGGCAAGCAGATGAGCACATTTTTTTTGAACTCATTGACAGATTGTGCTTTCTGCCATCTTCTCGGAGGTACCGCTTGAATATTGTCCAGTAGCGCTCGATCGGCCGCAATTCAGGACAATTTGGTGGATTATCTTCTTTAGGCACAAAATTGATACCGTGCTCCTTCATCAGATCCAGTGTAGCAGCAGCGTAGTGAGCGAAGACAAGATCAGATCAGAACAGCGGGGGGACGTTGTGCTCCGATCAGAGGAAAAAGACGCTTTTTTATGCATTCGTTGCAATAAACTTCACCGTTAATGGTCCCAGTGGTGAAAAATGGCATACTTTTTTTTTGGCATATGAACAAATCGCCTGCCACACGGGCTTCAAATGGTGAGTTGACAACTTCGAAGGAGGGTGCGACCGACCTCTCGTCCTCACAAGTTCCTACCTCACGCCTCCACGAGTCATATGATCACAAAAGACTGCCATCTGAAACATGGAGACGCTGGTTGGCGTAGCCTGGGCAATGTTGTCAATCTGACAATAGCGAAGTGAGGGGGTGCGACTGAAGATCATGTACCTTAAGTCATATTGCATATTTTCCATTTTCAATTTATTAATAATTTCAGCACGCATTAGAATCATCGGCATCGAAAGCTCTCAATTAATAACTGTGGAAGTGCATTTGGAACACTGAGTTGAGAGCAGGCAATAAGCAATTTGTGAAAGCAATAAGCTTGAAATACTATGTATAATAACGCTTTAGAATCATCTTTGCATTCCAAAACCATGTAAGAGCCTGGAGCAACATGACAGGCATCAAAGGCTCAATTTGTTTTTCAGCATTTCAGCATAACATTTAATTTAAAATTGCCCTTCTAAACTTCAACTACTATATTCATAAAAGACTGGCATGTGCTTATAAGCAATGTAGGATTATATTTTAATATTGTGTTTAGTGGTATTATGATATTTGGAATGATCTATTCTGTTTTCAGCTTTTCCAGGACTAGAAGGATATCAATACATATCTAATTTTTATTTATTTTTCAGTAACAATCCATTGGATGTATCATTTGAGTTTGAAATTTGAATAAATGAGCATTCTTGTCTATAATGTTATCTTAATTTTTCGTGTGCAAAAAAAACTAAATATTAAATAAAATATAACTGGGAAAGGGAGGGACCATCAGGGCACCCAAGTTAAACGATTTGGATAGGGAGCATGGGACTGCCTCCTCCCTATTGTTAACATTTCGCGGAACGAGGGCGGGCTCTTCGACCCCATCTATTGGGTTTATTCTGTCAATCGAGGGCTCGATTCTAGTACTGTCTGTGTGACCTTGCTTTTGGAAGGAGATTCTTTTCCCTATATTCGCGGGTTTCGCGTAAGTGTCTCTGCTTACGGGCCCGCCCAAACGTTTTTGGCCCTTCATACAGGAGCTTGATGATCACATACAATAATAGAATCCTGAACAAATCGTTTCTCAGATTATTCCACTGCTATGGAAAGTTACCTTGCAACAATAGATGGTAGTATTACATCATCATCATCATCATGAACAAATCGCCTGCCACACAAGAAATGTTTTGCCGAACTTCTCCATTCTGATCGTTCTTCTGTCATCAGGTACATTTTTCCCAACAACCACATTATAAAACTGCGGCCCGGATAGCGTAGTTGTGTCCAGTTTGCAATATGTTTCGTCATCCATCAAAATGCAACGATTGCTTCCTTAACATTTTATTAAGCTTCCGGCATCGCTCTTTGGCTCGTTCCGGCTGTTCCGCGCTCCATTTTAGCGTTTTTTGCTTCTTGTTTGTCCTTATGTATTTTTATTTTTGACGCTTTGAACAAATTCAACGGATATTCTCAGTTTCTTGACATCCTGTTGGACTGAATTCCATTTTTTGGATAACAGAAGCTCAACTCATTTCTTCTCCTTTTGCGGGTTGACAGGGCCGCTTCTGGTTCTGAATCTCGGCAGATTGTCCAAAGCATGCTCCTCTTCAAACTTTTTATGATTTTGTGCAGACCAGTCTTCGATTTTTTCACAATTTGAGCAATATGTCTCCAAGATAGTCCCTTGTAGTACTTTTGAATATTCAAAACTCTACACAGATAGACAGAAACATTTAATTTTCTGCGATATCTAATACACAAAAAGTGAATGCTAGATTTGGCCGAAAATAATGGGACATTTCATGTAAGTTTAAGCCAGATTACGCCTGGGTCTAGCCTATTGTATGAAAGGTTGCAAACATAGTTCTACACGGAAAAAAATCCGGTGCTCGAAACTAGCAAAATGTTTCATGATATCATAAAAAACGTGCATTTTCATGTTATGAATATACACCATGAATAAAAGTCATGAAATCATGAATCAGCTTGTTATGATCCAACGTAACGCCACTTTGGCGTTATGTTTTTGATTTATGATGACGAAAAGTGGCAACTTAATTCATGAAATCACGAAGCATCTGATTAGTAACCATAAATTAAATTCATGAAAACATGCACTACTATTCATGATTATTGGCACCTGTCATTTATGATTCCAATTTTAATGACGAAAACGGGCAGGTTGATCCATGAAATCATGAAACATTTCATTTGGAACTATGAAAAAAATCATGGAAACATGAACATTATTCATGATTCCACATAGGTACATCTTTATGAATATGAGAAAAAACGGATTCTTACAGGTACTTAAAACGGATTTTTTCTTTAAGTAAATTCATTCAATAGTTTTTGGTTTTGTTTCATTTTATGTATGTTACGGAAATGGCATGAAAGCAAAGGAAATGAGGAAAAAGATTAATATCAATCAATCAATCGACTCCAGCAAATCTCGTGTGCTTTTTGGTAGCTCGAATAGAATCCGGTCGCGAGCTACACGACAGAACAGCTTAATATCGGTGTCGTGTAGCTCGCTGAACTCCCTTGCCGATTCAGCGTAATTTTCCAACCCAGCTCTTGAGAGCATGACCTCCAACTCCAGTTCCGGAGCCTCATGGTCTAGAACTGGGTCGTAAGACCGCTGCGCGGCTGTAATCGGCACCACGACCATTGCCAGCACCGGGCCATCCAATATACTGTACATTTTCCGGGTCCATTTTCCTAGAAATAATTTTAATCTAACCTCAATTAATTTTTGTTTGGTTCCGGATTAAGACCAAAAAACCAAACTATTTAAAAACAAAAAAGCAAAAACTTAAAACTATTTGACACAAATACCTTATAGTTAGATCTGGTTTTCTAATAAAAACGTTTTAATTTCGCCGTCATCAAATAAAAAAACAAGATGAAAAAAAAAACTTACAGCTAGGTTTTACTGCTGGTTCTTTTAATGCTGCTGCTGCTGCTGCTGCTGCTGTGCACTGTTGCTGCTGTTGCTACTATGACAACGCGGTTAGCTGTGCTGTCGATGTTTGTACACTATAATTAAGCACAAATTAGTTTTTTCAAACATTTTTTAGGTTTTTAAAACCTTACCTGAAAATCACCGCCGACCGGTAGGCACGCTTCGGTTGAATTGATGAAATTTTTTGACAAATTGACAACTTTGCGTTACGCTTATAGAGCGACCATGAATCGAGTTCATAGATGCGTTTGTTTCGGTTCATGATTTTTGGAATTTCAGCTATGAAGCATGAATGAGGGTCATGATTCCATGACTCAGCGGTATGATATTTTATTCCGAGTTGGATTCATCAAAACGGGAATCGATTTATAATAACGCTTGTGGCGATCATGACTCATGTTCATGCGAGCAGTTGTTATTATTCATGATAATTGTGGTTTCCGTCATGATATTATAAAGCATAGTCATAATGTCATAAAGTGATACATTTTATGATTTCATGAATTTTTATTCATGAATCCGGCAACGGATTTTTTTTTCCCAGGGTCCCTTTTTTTTGTTTCCTTTTCCTTGGGATTAAAACAAAGGAATTTTCCCCCGGTAAATTCAATTTTTTATTTTGTGTTGTGTCCATCCCTATTCGCCCCTTTTTTGTTCCCCAACCTTTTTGATTCCACACAGATTAATTGTCTCCTGTGTCTGTGTGTTGTTTGTAACGCGATGCGGAGTGCACCCAAATTAAAGTAAGTTTTTTTTTTTTTTTTCGTTGCCCTAGCCATTCGCTTCTTTTTTGAATGAGTCGTTCTTTGTAGCCCACAAATAGTTTTGTCGTCGTCGCCCACTGGTGTGTGGACTATTGAGCCAAACCCGATTCTATAAACTTAACGAGTGGTTTTTTTTTTTTTTTTTTTAAAAAAAAAAAGACCGTGCAAATTCGTAGTTGCTACTCCTTTACTGACAGAACTAGTGGAATTGCACAGAGAACCACATAGATGGAGCTTGGGAGTAGCTTTACATCTTCAATGTACAAGTTCACTAAATCTATTTATAGATCAGTACCGGCGCCGACCACGTCCTCACGGTCTTTTGGGGAAGGGGAAGGATGATTAGTTTGACAATCGTTGTTATTAGAGACCGTGAACACCACTGCATCTCTACAATTGCCAAGGGAAGGATAGTTGTGTTAGTGAGGCAGGTTATTTTTAGATAATGGATGCACTGTGGTAAGTGATGCGATCAATGAAAGAAAGCGCAGTGATAGAAAGAGGCAAGTGGAAAATGGCAAGGAAAGGGACGGGCCTGGGATTGAACTCCCGACAATCTGCTCAGTAAGCAGAACGGGTAACCACTGAGCTACGCAGCCGCGTCAACCGAAACGTAACGGGGTGGTTGGTAAATACCAAGAATTCCTTTTTATGTTAATTGAATGAAAGTTTGTTTATATATATTGTTTTTTTATTTATTTCAAAAGAACCCATGTGCCTTTTTTTTAAAACTAATGAATGAACATTTGAATAGGGTCCTGGCAAAACTTTGTCATGGTGTGGAATAGGCTGTTGGCAAAAATTTGACAGGGTGTGCAAAAAAAAACAAAATGCAGCCTTTAAATATATTTTCAAATTTTGCAATGAGACATCGGTTAATCAATTGTTTACAATTCTTGGCCTTTCATTTGTTTTTTTACACCAACGAACTAAAATTTTCAAAAAACTTCAATTTTGGTTAGATTGTGGTTTTTGGTACAATCGGGATGTTTTGACTTTTCAAGAAGGTTAGTGTTTTATAATCGCAATGCGGCAATGCAATGCGCGAAATTTTCCCAAACCCACAGTCTTCAGTTTGACTGTCAAAAGGAAACCAAGAAGAGACAAAAAATCGATCGTGTGGATCGTGCTATGGACAGGAAGGTGAAGAAAATGCTAAAAAGAGAGAGAGCTAAATCTATCTGTTCGAACTGTGGTTCGAAAAATTGGAATGTCGGGGATTCGTTCAAAATTCAAAATTACGTTCCGAATTGAAGTCATATAAAGGAAAAATGCAATTGGGGGCTTAATTGCAATGGAAAATGAATTTGACAGCAAGTCTACGTACTTGAAAACTGTATCGTAGTTATTTAACGAAATATTTATTATAAACGACCAAACTTACGTCTTGGAAGATTGAAACAACTTCTTTACTGACATGGTAAGAAAAACAACAGCTGAATATTTCAGGAAAAAAATTTGTCGAAATTTCCTAATAACATTTCCTGTTTGGCAAACAATTTGTTCGTGTAGCAGAAAACGTAAATCTTTCATCACCACCGGCAGAATCAACAAGTAAATTTAAAATGCCTGCAAAACTTGTTGCTGAATGATTGTTAGAAGCCACAATGATTGTCTTTTGTTTTGACCCGATTTTTCAATGCGTCAATACACTAAACCCTTGATTATATGAAGCCAATAAAGTTCGTACCGATAAAAATCCAAATCCTCCGAAAATAAATTGATCCAATTACTCCCTGGAAAAATTTTCAAGGCAACTTTTCTTCGAAGACCACAAAGCGATCTGACGCTTGTGGGAAAAGTGATTAAGCTAAAGCTGTTTGCTATCCAAACGAACGGCTCATTGGACTGTTGTTTCTCGCAGCACTGCCATATGCGCGAGCCACCTAGTCTAGACAAAATAGTCAAAAAGTCGATGGTAACATTTGTAAACAATGACTTCTTGTGTATTTTTCTGGGATCTGCTTGCTCCCACAAACAAAATAGCACCAGAAACAGATACAGGGAATTATTACCTTCCCGCCGGTAGTGGATATAGATGTTGCTATCCTGGCATTTCCAGGAAATTTACGTTTTAAGTCATTGTTTACAATTGTTACTTTCGACCTTTTGACGATTTTGTCTAGAAGTGTTGTTCATGTTCACTCAGCATGGAAGAACTGTGCTGCTGATAAAAAGGCCCAGTGAGCCGTTCGATTGAATAGCAAAGAGTTTTACCTAACTTACTTTTTCCACAAGCGTCGGATCGCTTTGCGGTCTTGGAAGAAAAGTTACCTTGAAAAAATTCCCAGCGATTGGAAGGGTTGGTTTATTTTTAGAGGATAACGAGCAAAAACATTTAATTTTCTGGATTATCTAATGCACATAAAGGGAATGCTAGATTTGTCAGAAATTAATGGGATATTTCATGTAAATTTTAGCCAGATGTCGGTGGAATCAGGTCTGTTGTATGGAAGATTGTAAGCAATGTTATATACTTTATGAAATATTGCAAATAATTCCGTTGTTTACGCTTGCTTTGGCTTGCATTAAACAAGGGGAAATTTTACGCATATATTAAAATTCGATTTTGTTTTTCTGTGTTCAAGTTGATCACAATCACTCAAATAAACTTCACTCTAATGATGTACAGCTTTAACAGCGATCAATACTCCACAATCTCCACCGAAGATCGCTTGTAGAAGGGCTCCGATTGCATCTAAAAATATGGTAATCGGATGAAATCTCGCTCTTGGTGATGACCGTTTGAAGCCATGTCTCTTTAAGTACAAGAACATTGTACTCGCAGCTGATCAGCATCAACCGTAGTGGGTTTGTTTTAGTTCGCAATTCTCGGATTTTTTGATAATATACAGAAGAACTACGGGTGGCTGACGTAGCGGATCTATTGAGAGTAGAGACAGATGAACCGTTCTGAGACATTCTTTTATTGTTGATCAGGATCTTCTATGTCGTTTGTATCATGAGATAAATCAATTCCTGTAGAACAATGATGACTACATTGCGATGTTCTGGCAGAGCTCAGTACGGTATCCATACTGAGTAGCCCACACGGACACGGACTGAAATCGCGAAAATGTAAGGCACGACTAGAGATGAATAATCTAGAGATGAATAATTCGAAGGGAGTTCGAAAGACCCCTTGCCTTTCCACGAGAACAGGGTCGGGATGTCTTTGGCAGATAATGCGACTGTTTCAAGTAGGATTAGGTCTTCCTTGAAGCTTGCGCAGGTGCATTCCGGGTAGAACTTGATTGATGATTATCGTTGTGTGTCTCAGCTCTCGTTCCACTTTTATATATATATAAGGCCAAGTTCTCATTCAAAATGTTGGAAAAATCGTTTTTTCGTTGCATTTTTTGATAGGTATTTGTGTCTAAAATGTTAAGGCAAAAAGGTTTTTCGATCAGAGAAGTAGAAAAGATTCTATAGCACATTGTTCGAAGCAGTGTCACGGCCGCCGCGCGATGCTTTCAAACTTTAAACAATGTTTTTCAAAACTGCGGGCACGATTACAAACAAACGGCCAATTAACTTCTACTTTTGACCCCGGAAAAGTAAACACTTTTTATTGGAGCTTGTCAATCTTATAAATGTAACTTTTGATAATAAATATTTTCATACAGTCTTAAGCATTGAAAATAACACGAAAAAACCCCAAACTTCAACTTAGCACAAAATTTTTAATTTTAAAGCTATTCAAATTTCGGCTACGTCAGATTTTGCCAAATTTAATGCAGAATTGACAAATGAAAACGATTTTTGATTCCAGCAAACGTGTGAGAAGCTACAATGCACGCAGATGGAGAACTACCAACCAGCTCCAAGTTACATCGCGGGCGCCATTTTTTTTTTTTGTAAAAAAAATTATGAAATAAAATCAAAACTATATCCAAATCGAAATACCGGAAATGAGCGCTTACGATGAAGTAGCGCTCTACCAAGAAAATGAAATCATGAGGAAAACGTTGATGACTTTACATTCTGAATAATGAGAAATTTCGGTGCATCAACTTGATATAAGATTAAATTTTAAGACCGCAAAGAATTTATTTTCTTTGAATTGATATAAGCAGAATCCTGAACATTCAAATGAATTCCCTTGGCTGTAACTTAAAAGCTGAGTTGCAACGAGTAGTTTATTTTGTTGATAAGTGAGTATATTTCATTTTTCTGCTGACTCCATCCAAACATGTCCGAGTAGGAAGCGACTCAGCCGGCAAAAGTTCAAAGGTGACGTCTTCTAGAAACTAGGCTCTCATCATGGTTATTTCAGTGTTTTTCTCTTTCTTGACCAAGTCAAATTAATCATCCAATATCTCTCTTCCCTTCTTCCGAACGATTTTTTTTTTCGATTTTGAAACGTGATCCCACTTATATGACGTCAAGTTGTCAGACGAGTGCGAAACCTCTTCATATTGAAGAACCGCAGTTGACTGCAAATTTGAATCAATAAGCCAAAAGAATGTGCAGCGGTGAATTCGCTTTTGAACGACCGTTTCCATCAATTAGAAACGTTGAGGACGTTCCGCGTGAGTGACAATTGCCCATCAAACAATTTTTGGAAATATTTGCTCAGGTAATTAACGGATTACGAGCAAGAGTTACCTTGACTGTGGTTTTCGGATAAACAACTTACACCCACCAAATCCACATGTGAGCTAATCAGGTAGTCAGGTGATTACACCATTTGGGTATGTATTCTGATGTTGATTGAACAAGCCGCTCGCCAAACTGGATGGCCTTTCCTAACGTTTATCAACTTTATGCCCACTGTTTCAAATGCACCTGGGAGTGATCCCATCTCATCCGAAAGCGTTGCTATAATTTATGCTTATTTCCAAGTCAGACAATTCTCGCAGTCATATGGGAATAGGAAGAGATTGGTGGATTTTCTTAGAGCCCTGGATGGCTTGCTAGGCAATGATTTTGTTAAGTTCATTTATTCAAGGTCAAACCAAGCTGGCTGCTATTAAACTATCTAGGACTCCGGTTTCAGAATCGAAAGTATTGTTTTGGATTTAGGAATCGTTATTGATGCTCACTTAAAGATGAACATTTCTATCAAAACTAAGAAGATGCACCATGTTCGTCAGGTATGCACAGCTTTTATTGTAAGGTGGGGCAGAGATGAGCAAGGAAGTTTTTGACCTCCCGAATGTATGTCTTGATATTTTATTACTAGTTTGGATTGCGGAAAACAATTGATGATATTTCAAAATAAATCAAAATGATAAATTTAACCATTTTAACAATTGTTGAAGGAATTCTTTTTTTTCTGGAGGTCCAGACCTTTCATATGTCAATAAATTGACCAAGCGTAAACAAGGAAAAAAATGTACTAAAAATATATTTTCTACAACAAATAAATGATTTTTATAAAAATCATCGCTTCATATCTTGTTACAGAAGATTGATCATTTGCAGTTTCAATATGACTTAAAGCCGTCCTAATGCTGTCATATCCTTCCAAGAAAGCTTCTGCAGCATCAGCACGTGCTGACCAGGGGGTTTCGGAAAGAAATTTAATTTCCGTTCATTCATTTCACAAAACTCGTTGAAAATATACCATCGCCAGATTGATTCAGAAAGAAATGTATACAGTTTTTGAACGAAGCTAAAGAAGCAAACAGCTTCTACACAGCAAGAGACAGCTACATGACCTACTAGGTTCAACAAATGTGCCGCATAGGGAACGAATACAGCAGTTGAATTCTTCTCAAGAAGACGAGCTTGCATTCCCGAATAAGGACCAGTCATGTTGGATGCGTACTGATATGGTGGTCCACGACAGTCATCGAAATCAACTCCTTTATCTTTCTGAAAGTTTAGCAAATTGATAAATCACCTACTCTATTAGAGAAAAATCAAAAATCTTTCCACTCGTCTGCCAGAAACAACATATCGTAAGATTACTGTGAGCTGATCAGTATACTGTACAGTATCAGCTACTCATATAGGAGTGAGACCGGGTGTTGCGTCCACAGACATGGAAATGTATTTGGCTGCTTTCAATTACACTTTTATGAAGTGTTGAACCTTCGCTGCCATCAATAACAAAATTTCTTTATATACTGTAAACGATAAATAGGACTCTCGACCACTCCAGAATTCTAAAAGTTCTTTAGGTAATCAAATGTGGATCAAACTGGGAAATTAGTACCATAAAGTTTCCATTGTGTTTGGAGCCGATAATCTCATCACTCCCTCTAAACTCCAGACCTCGGTCTGCCAAAAAACCCTTTGCTCAATTTCACCTTCTATTCAATTTTCAGACTGCCGTGTTCTTATGGAACTATCAATACTCTCTTTAATGAACAAATTTACATTTTCAAAGCCTAATGTTGTGATAAAATTATTTCCTTCAATTCAAACTCCTCAAATTTTTCGATTTTTAAGTTTGAGTTGCAAAAACCCTTTTTGTTTATGGATATAATCGTAATGTTCGTACTATGGAGATGGTTACACATCCGAATAACAGGCAAAGAAACGGAACATTTATTCTATAATCATGCGTTGATAGTAAACGATCAAGATATTCGATAGGGCGTAGATTGTGCACAAGCGGTGCTCTATTCCCAATATTTCACTAAGTCAGCTGGCGAAAATGGAAAGTGTAAGTATCGGAGCGTTTTGAAATGCCATCCGGAAGTTTGTTGAGGATTGTAGGTTTGCAGACGAACCAAAATGTGATCAAAAATCAGGACCAATAGACCAAAGATGGACCGGAGGATCACACAACACCTTCCGTTCGCAGACAACAAGTCCGCTAGCGTAGTCCATGTTTCGAGGCCGAAGAGGACTACCGGTCGAATCAATGTCTCTCTCTGCTGGTGTCGTCGTCGGCGATCACTTATGGGCCCAGATACACGAATTCGTCTACTACTTTGACTTCACCACTTTACGTTTCCATCATCCATCGTCCCAAAGCTGCGTGTTACGATATCAATGTCGTTCGTAGATCAGGGATTCACTGTGGAAAGTGATGCGTGCAATGAAAAGTCAGCAGTGGACTGCTTTTAATTTTTAAATCTAATTGAGATAGAAAGTGGCATAGTCACAAATAGCAAAGAAGTGAGCGGGCCTGGGATTGAACTCCCAACCCTCTGCTCAGTAAGCAGAGCGAGCCACCCTGCCGCGTAGTAAGATATCAATATAAGATATAAGATTAAAAAATGAGGACTACACTCTAAAAAATAATGAAATACAGAGGATCGACAAAACATCTACACAGAAAAATCTACTGAATTTTAACAAACGCGTAAAATTTCCTCTTGTTCAATTGCAAGCCAAAGCTAGCGCAATCAACGAAATTGTTTGCAATCTTTCATACTGCATACCAAAATAAGGCGAAATCTGGCTTAAATTTATATGAAATATCCCATGAGTTTCTGCAAAACGAAGCATTCCATGTGCGCATTAGATAACGCGGAAAATTACATGAACAATCTTTAAACGGACCAAGCAGCAGCAAGCAGCTTTAATCCAGGAACTATATAAGTTATAGCTCTATTAAGATCCAGCAAACCCATTTCAGAATGTCTGGAGAGTCACGCCCATTTCGAGATTATTTTCACACACAATAAGGCCCACATAATGCCGCATAATTCCCGGTAAGGCTAACACCAATATCTTCTGTACAAGAGTACAACATCAGAATTGAAACAATTTAAAATTTCCAAACCAGGCAGGTATTTAGTATTATTTGAAAATAGGATTTTGTAGATTCTTTACAATCAGATAGACCTAATCAAAAGCCACCACGAATATAACACTGAAAATTTCCGATACTGATTCATAATTAATTTCATGCACTCGCGACAAAATAAATCCATCTATCTGTTAATCAAAAACTAGTTGTTGTGACTTAAAGATATATACAATATGATGTAAACTAGTGTCTTATGATGTAATATTACAGCACTGGTTTGAAAATACATCTTGTCATGTAAATTTATGATCTTTTAAACTTAAAACTAAATGACAGTGAATTTAAAATCAAACTACCAACGTATTTTTTTAACACAGTGTTTATTCATACTTTGACTGGCATTTACAACACAAGTCGTAATGTATTATTTTTTCTTCTGTTGATCAATTCTAATACAAAACTGATATAAGTTCACAGTTTCAAAAACAAATAACATAAAAGTCTGCGTTATTTAATGCAGATAAAGCCATCCACGTTAAATTTTGGACACCTTTCTTTCAGTGTAGATTTTGAATTATTTTACGGATCGCTAGAACGTTTCACTTATATGGCAGATGAAACTCTCTACTTTATGTTGTGTGTTTTCATTCTTATTACATTCAGTAAAATGGCGTCGAATCAAGTGGAAGTGCGCGAACGCAAATCCGAATTAATCGGTACGCGATCTTGCCAAGAAACTAGAACTACTGAAAAGTACCGTGTTTTGTGTTTGCAAATCATTTGACCAGCGCTTGACTGTAGATCAAAAGGTTGGTAGTGAAACAAATCGAAAACTATGCTCCCGACAAATGGACAAGAAGGTGGTAGCCGTTATTGAGAAAAATCCCTATCTTTCAATGTGAAATGTGGCTCGCAAAGTTGGAAAGGCAAAATCATACGTACAAAAAGTGAAGCAGGGCGCATGGACTGAAAAAAGCCGTGCTAAGGAGCTTTACACCAATTTTTTGCAAACATAGTTGTGGTCGAAAATTTAAAAGTTTCGTCTCTACCGGCACTATCAATAAGGATGTTTACGAGAAATAATGTCTGCAACAGCGGTTGCTACCGTTTATCATAAGCCGCAACTCTCTAGCTCTGTTTGGCCTAATTTGGCTTCTTGTCACGGTGCGAAATCCGTCCTGGAATGGTATAAAGTACAATAGGTCAAATACGTGCCAAAAACAGCCAATCTACCAAACTGTCCAGAACTTCACCAAATAGGAAAGTACTGGGCTCTAGTTAAGCGAAAACTCTTCGAAACTAAGAAGAAAGCAAATGATACCGATGATTTCAAGAGAAGATGGACAATCGTCACGGCGGGCGTATCTGAGGATACCTTACGGAACCTGATGGCGGGTGTTCCACGGAAAGCTCGAGAATTTTACAGAAAGAAGGATTAACAGCTTAATCAACTGTTTCTAATGAAGATATAACTCTATTATTGTGAAATAAACAATCGGTTTTGTTGAATGATGTGCAATTTTTTTTGCTGCTATCATTTTGGTGTCCGAAATTTAGCGTGGACAGGCTTTATATGTAATGCTAGATTTGCTATAAGTACATGAGATATTTCAAGTAAATTCAAGCCGGATATATTTTAAGTCAGGTGTGTTGCATAAAATATTGCAAACAATTTCATTGATAACGCTTGCTTGGTTTGCAATTGATCGAGAGGAAGTCTTTCGCGTCTGTTAAAATTCATTATTTTTACGAGCAGAATGAAGATTCAAATAGCAAAAATGTCCCTATGAAAAATAAATTTAGAAACGATGTTTCCTTATATCATTGATCATTTTTCAATAATACTTCCACATCCTTATGAGCGGTCTTAAGGCACTTAGCCAGGTCCTTGGTCATAGATGTAGAAAAGAACGCTTCGCTTTGATGATCAGCTGCATCTTGGACTTGGCCACAACATTCTTGGAATATATTTTGCGTTTGAGATTGGACCAGAAATTCTCGAAAAGCAATGACCTTTTGGCATAGTAGACCAATACCAGGTCCAATCAATACACCTCAAACTCTAAAACATGGTGCTTCCGGATGAAGGTAGCTGCTTCCGACAAGCATTTGGTACTGTAAATCTCCCAATTCACAGCAAGTCCCAAGGAAAAGAACAGTGGCTTTGACATCCCTTTCTCACTGATGGACAAACACATGAGAATCTTCTTCGCCGAAAACTTGGTGAGAAATATTCTTGGCCTTGCTGCTGACTTCCTTGATGGGGGACGTGAAAATCCTCATGTTAGTCGTTGCCGTCCAGGTTCAGACATGTCTCATCGTCCATTGCCACCACCACATCGCGCTTTGCCGGGAAAATTGCCTTGACCATTGCAGCCCCTACGGGAGTGGTCTGCTAGTTCGAGACTGCCGGTTTGGACCTATGCCTTCGCATGACGATATCTATGGACTTTAGGTTCTTTTGGACGGGAAGGTGAGGAAGGATTTCTCTATCTTATCTTCGGTTTTGTGCTTCAGCTTTTGCAGAACTTTCCGGTCACGCAGGACATCGGACGACTGGAACAAGGCTTTCTCTCGGTGCTCTATTCTTCGTACAGCAAGGCGAAGATCTTGTAGAAGCCGGAATGTTTGTACTGCCTTCGCCACGGCTTCTGCAAAACAACTGATATCGCTATCATATTTTGACTGTAGATAATAGGGGTACTATAAATGTATAGGTGGATTCACCACCATAACGATGAGAACTATCTGGGGATTCAATGTCATTTCGGAATGGGATCGATGTGTAGAAGCTGAAAATGAATGTCCAATGAAAATTTAAAATGGTGGTATCGGCATCTGAAAAGAAAGATATAGCCAACTTTATCTGTGAAGTAGCCGAAAATCGATGTCCAAAACTACTTTAGAGTTCAAAATGGTTGTCATTCATTTCACAAAAAACATGGATCGTTTTGCAGTCTTACAAAAAGCATCAAAATCCTTTGCTATCGGCATTTGTAAGAAAAGTTCCTTAATTAATTTGCTGTCATCGATGCGTGAGATCAACTTCCACCAAATGAGAAGGATAAGCGTGCAGTTGGTTTCAGCAATGATAATGAGCAAGCAAAACCTAAACAACGTAAACAAACGGAGTAGCGAAAAAATTAACGATAAGTTTATGGAGGTAGATCCATCCCTGCTTAAGGCCGGTATCGACTTAAGGTCGGTATCGTGTTCGAAAGAAATTTCTTTTTCTATCCCAAACCTATGTTAAATTCCGTTTACTGAAACGGAAAAGTAAAGAATCGAAAAGAAATTTCTCCAGCAGTATCCACCTGAAAAGAACGAAAAATAAAAATGGAATTTGTAAGGTTCCCACGCAAACAAATGAGAGCTGTCACTTTTACTTTCGGAAAATTATTCTGCTCGATTATTGCGTAAGTGAAGGTGACATTTCGTTCCATGCAGATAAATTGTCAAAATTCCGCTTGGTAATATTGAACAAAATTCCGTAACCTCTTTACTTGTTAAGTCGGTACTGGCCTTATAAATAAAAAAGATAGGGTTTTTTTTTCTTTTTTCCCACCGGATTTTTTCCATTTTTTGCCTGGAACGAAATGTCACCTTCACTTACAGAAATAATCGAGCGGAATATTTTTCCGAAAGTAAAAGTGACTGCCCCCATTAGTTTGCGTGGAAACCTTACAAATTCCAATTTTATTTTTCATTCTTTGCAGGTGGATACTGCTGCTGAAATTTCTTTTCGATTCTTTACTTCTCCGTTTCAGTAAACGGAATTTAACAAGGATTTGGGATAGAAAAAGACATATCTTTCAAACACGATACCGACCTTTAACAGCGAACACGAAAGCACATAACCTTGCCGTCACTCTCTTTGGGATTCGAAAGGACTTGAGAATGTCTTCTTCATGCCACTTGGGCTGGTTCGTCACACCAGGGAGAAGACCTAGACCAACACATGGGCCGGGATCAATTGCGTTACACAGACAAAAAGAAAAATTGAATTTTCTGCGTTATCTAATGCACATAAAGGGAATGCTAGATTTGGCAGAAATAATGGGATACTTCATGTAAATTTTAGCCAGAAAACGCCGGAATCTAGCCTGTTGTATGAAAGATTGCAAACATTGTTGTATGTCGCATGAAAGATTGCAAACAATATCGTTGTTTACGCCTCCTTTGGCTTGGAATTCAACGAGAGGAAATTTTACGCGCTTGTTAAAATTAATATTTTTTTTTTGATGGTTTATATGGAAATTATTCGTTATTCTTTCAATAACTACCACAGCTGGTCTCGATCGACTGTGTCATATCTGATTTGAAATTGATGAATAGATGATGTGTTTTTATTTATTTTAGACGCGATTTGATTCAAACTTGATTAACGCTAAGGAAAGTAAACAAAGATTCCATGTAAAATTAAGTGCCCCGAAAAAGAAACAGACGCAACGTTTGAATGCATTGATTTTCTCTTCTGTTTTGACTGAGTCTGTGTCGGTATCAGGGAACCGAAATACACACGACTTTTTAGTATGATGTAATATGTTCAAGACAGATACAATATATTTCGGGTTATTGGAATTAGAAATAGAATTACAATGTAACTGTGTTCAGCAAAGTTATTCAGTAGGTCAAGGCCTTTTCATTGGCGAACAGTTCAGGATTTAGATTCAGGAATATGCTACACACTTAGAAATTATTAATTTTCAAGAGACGTAATTAATCTTTGTAAAAAGTCGGGGAACGAGATTTCGTGTAAAACAAAGTCTCCTGAAACTGAAACACTCGCAAGTCGACAAAAAGTACGTTTGATTGAATTCATTTTCTTATCTCTTTCAACTCATTCTTATGTCCTAAAGGCAGCTTGCATGTGTCGTTCTCAGGGCACCGACATTTACATTACATTGTGGTAGTGTGCAGTTAGGTTGAAATTTGCGTTTGTTCTTATTTACACGACCCTAAAAACTCAAATGATAACTTACAGTATTGGACAAAACATGTGCAACTCAAATCGAGCAATCATAAAAAAGCATCAGTTAACTTCAATGTTTAGAAATCGAAATCGAAATCGAACAAGTTACTGCAGTTGACGGTTCAGGAGTCTAGATGTTTGCTACATGATTATTGCAGCAATCAACTGTCAACTGACAGTTCACTGGCAGTGTTTTGTTGAGATGAGCCAATTTGCGCTGGTCCAAACAAGTGCAACTTCTCGCTTTCTTGGACTTATTGCTCTAGAAATGTTTAATAAAAGGTGGAAAAGGTTTCGTTTGTGGACAAAAGTGTTCTTAGTTGCGTTATTGTACCATAACAAGGTAAATATTGCATGATAAACATTGAGAAAAGTCAATACTCATGTTTTCCTTATATTTATGTTATTAGACACCAAAATTGCTCCTGACAGCCTTGGATTAGAACTACGAAAGAAAATAATCGATGATTACAAGAGCGGAATGTCACAAAAACAATTTGTGACAAATACCAGCTGAACAAAATGGACCGTTTCAAGACTGTGCTAAAAATTTCATTCAACCGGGAATATTTCTGTGGACAATAAAGGTGGAGGACCACGGTCCACCACGTCAAGAGAGGACTCTATGATCGTCAGATGCAGAAAGAAAGATCCTTCCAAATCTTCCTTCAAGGTGCAAACCGATTTACAGTTTCTGTATCGGACCGGACAATCAGACGACGTGCCGTTGAAGCCGGATTGCCCTGCAAAGAAACCTCTGATTTCACTTAGGAACCAGAAGAAAAGACTCCTGTTTGCTCAATCTCTTATTGGCTGGGATGTGCCGAAATGGCGGACGGTTCTGTTCAGTGATGAGTCGAAGTTCAACATCTTCGGAAGCGACGGGATTTGCCGTGTACGTCGAACGACTGGAAAACGCTTAGATTCACGGTACTGCCAGAAGACGATGAAGCATGGCGGAGGCAATGCCTTGGTCCAATTCATCGAATCGATGGAATCATGGACCGTTTCATGTACAATAACATCCAGAAAGATGTTATGCTGAATGGAATATGCTATTAAAATGGATATTCCAACAAGATAACGACCCCAAGCACACCGCCAAAGTGGTCAAACAGTGGTTTAAGGATAACCAAATAATGGTGATAGACTGGCCGCCCCAATCTCCGGATCTTAACCCCATTGAGAACCTGTGGAAGATCCTGAATCAGCGAATTGATCGTGAAGGTGCTCGAAATAAGGATCAGTTGTTTGCACAAATCCAAAAGGCTTGGGCAGCAATTCCACAAAACTTCATTGACCACCTGATCGAGTCTATGCCTCGCAGATGCAAGGCCGTAATTGAAAATAAAGGATTCGCTACGAAATATTGAAAGCCAAATTGAATTTGGTAAACAACACGCGAAGTTGCACTTCTTTTGTCCAGGAGGAAAACATTGACTTTTTATTTCTGTTATTTTTTCATGAATTGTTCTGTAAGAATAATGATTTTTTTTTTGTTATAATAAACATGAAAAGTGCTGTTTCTACAAACTAAAACACATTTTTCTCCCAATTGACTTTTTATAAACCTTCAATGTAGAGTTTCATGATTGGGATTGACTGGTTGCAAATGTTTTGTCCAATACATGAATACTGAATGACATTATCCAGAAGCTGCTACTGTAAATACAAATTCAAATCCTTTATGATGCCAGTTTTGATCTCAAGGATCTAGTTCAAGTTACCGTCAGTAAAATCCAAGATGTCGTAATCAAATTTATTATTGAAAGAAGGTTCTTCAAGGCAATGAATTATAGTGATAAACTTTAGCTCAATCTTATCCTATAGGATTCATTTTATTCCGTCCTCTTCAATGGCTCATAAACATTTAAAATAAAAGAGTCTCAATCCGATCGCTCACCAAAAAAATATACTCACAAGATTCATGAATTCTTAATTCGTTTATAATAATATGAGAAATCTTTAAATATAGATCTAGTGACTGTAATTAAATTTAAATTTAATTTAAGTCTCATTAGTCACCTGGTTTGTGTACATCTTAATTGATCTTATTTCACATGTTATTTTCTAAGTGTGTATACTTGGGTTATTACCATCAGAAATCCACTGAAACATTTCCAAAAAGGTGTACCAATTTGTTCAGCTGTGAATCATTTTGCTGGAATAAATAAAGTGTGTGGGAGTCTAGTTTTGCTGGCACCTTCAACCCCTTTCCCTAAATTTTCTTACTGCGTCAAAATCGAATCATGCCTAAATTGAGATCCATCTGTTCATAATATTCCAATCTGATTCACTTGAACTAATAATTTATATGCAACCAACTTCTCTCGTGTATAAATTAGTGTGTTAATTTATGTAACAGCTAAACTGATCACGTTGCACTATGTAGATGCAAAAATCAGCAAACGTTTTTCATTTGCACATTTCTGATCCAGTTAGCACAACCGTTATCAAGCCATCTGATTTAAATAGGTTATTCGCCTGAGCACATTATGTAAGTCACGAATGTCTCTCCGTTACTCGATAGTCTTTAGCAGTGGTTCTTCAAATCATCATCCACCAGTACCAGTGCGGTAGTGCATTTGTATTTTCCAGAACATACTTATATGCGATGCAGCTTGACAAATGAGCGTCAACCACACATACAGCGACCGAGCGTGATAAAAGCCAGAGAAGGTCGTTGGATCTGCGATGCTGTTGTTTTGTCAAATATTTATCATCCTATTATCATATGGCGGGGATGAGCACCATGTTTCTAAACCGAGAAAAGTAATACACAATATAACCACCGCTTCGGAGCGGGTTTCGATCCGGCAGTTTTGAATACTGATGGTCATAGAGCCCCATCGAAATCGAACCGAGTTCACAAAACCAAACCTGTTTATTTTCTGGCAGCCTTTGGCGATAACATTTTTGCGATTTATAACGAAAAATATACCTTCGTTGTTCGAATGGGTGCTTCGTGGTTGTGACTAACAGAGGGACATTAGCAATTCTAATTCAGAACAGTCAATCTTCAGACATCGGGAAGAAGAGAACCGGCCGCCGGGGCATAGAAATATAAGCTAACAACCATGTCCTTGTTCAAGGTGACATTCTTTGTCTGAAAAACCTTGAGTCTGTCTTGAGATTTACGACTGTGTTGATTTTTAATCTTAATAGAATAATACCTATGTTTTCCTCTATTTCATTTTTTCCATTAGAAATTTCACCTTCTGACAATCGCATCACTGCTAGCGGTCTGTTGGGCAGACATTCCGTTGCTGGAACTCGGACAAGACCAAGAAGCAGAACAAGCGGCCCAGCAGTTCAGGAATGTGCTTGAACCAAGTGAATCGGAAAACGTTTTCAGTGGGTATTCCAAAGAGAAACCCATCGTTCCTTTCGAGCCGAAATGCGAAGGAGGGCCGGATGTTTGTGGTTACCCTGATGGCACTCCATCTTGTCCATGGGAGACGCGAACAGTTACGAAAACAGCTACTGAAACAGAAACCAGAGTATCGACAGAAGTTCAGACGAAGGTTCAAACGGAGACAGTAACAAAGACTTATCCAACGACGGTTACGGAAACAACTACCAGTGTAAGGCCGTTCTGTGGAAGCACCAATTCCTATCTTCCTCCAGAGCCGGATGTTACTACTACTGTCAGACCTAAAGCAAGTACTACAACTGTAACATTGCCACCCACAACAACAACCATTACTTCTCGTGGATCACCAGTCGCTACGACTCGCACCATTACTCCAACAACTACGATCGTCATCAGTCAAACTCCTTTCGTTACAAATACTCGCACTGTTACTCCAACCATTACCAGTGTTTTCACTGCCAGCAGTACTTCGGTCACTAGGACAATCACACCAACGTCTACCTTTTTAACATACCTACCATCAGTATCCATTACCCGAACAATCACACCCACTTTCACCAATTTGGAGTATCTGGACTCGGTTACCCTTACACGAACCATAACTCCCACGTATACAAACCTTCAATATCTAGCTTCCGTAACTGTCAATCGAACGGTTACTCCAACATCCACGAGTCTATTCTATGTTCCATCTGTAACGGTAAACAGGACAGTCACTCCAACAAGTACTAATGTCTTCTACGAACTGGCAGCCACTGTCAACCGAACTGTTACTCCAACCTCTACCAACGTTTTCTATGCTGCATCGGTTACCGTTAACCGAACCGTTACACCCACTTCAACCAGACTCACTTATCTGGACTCGGTAACCGTAGACCGTACTGTTACTCCTACTTCGACCAGACTGATCACGCTAGATTCAACAAACACCCAAACTAGGACAGTTACGCCTTCCTTCGTTGTTCAAGAAACTGCTGCTACACGGACCATCACAAGGTAATTTCTACTGAAGTATAACTAAGTATTTCCTAGACTAATCAACGCCTCTTTTTTTTCAGAACCTTAACGCCATCGTTCGTGGTCCAGTCAACCGAACCAACGACCACTGTTACTAGAACCTTCACTCCAACCAACATTATCACGACGACCGCCAAGACCACCAATACCATCACTCGTACGGAAACTCCGCGAGCGACCAGCACTACAACAATCTCGGCTCCGGTGTTAACCGTGACCTCACGAGGAACGAAAACCGTCACTGTAACTCCCACCTTGGAAGTAACCCCAACAATATACTCCACCGTCACACTTCCTCCTGCGCCACAAACTGTGTGCAAGCCGGTCAATGCCTACCTTCCCGCTCCGGGAGAAGTCACTTCCGTTCGTACCGTAACAGTGACTGAACGACAGACGGAAACGGTTATCACCTGTACTCCAACCAATGCATACCTCCCGGTCAAGGAAACTGCCACCTACAAGCGATCGCCGCTAATCCGTGATATCGTCGCACCGGAACCGGAAAGATTCAACCTGATCTAGAGCCCCGGATCTAGCGACATCGTATGAACAGGAAATACTCTGCCCCGTTGTAGTAGTTATAGTAAGCGAGATATGCCAGAAGCGAAGCTTCCCTTTTCAATCTTTTCCCGAAAGCTGGTGCTGTCCATCCAGATTTTCTGTTTTTCCTTAGGCGAGATAAAACAAATACTCAACATTTCACTGTTGATACAAAGTTCAACGCTGTGTTAGCAATAGATTATTTTTTTTCGTTCACTGTAGTGTACATAGTTTTTAAAGGCGGTTGTAGCCAATGAGCTGGCTGACAAGTTGCGAGGAAATGACCAAAATAAACATGAACATAGCCGGTTGGAGAACGAAAGTAGATTTTATCCGCGAAACGATACCATAGAATTAAACGAAAAAATAAAAATATAAAAAATGCTGCTTAATAGAAACCCAAAATGTGTTCAAAACGAAGGCACTTACAATAAAGACTTCATGGTTGTGTTTTTGAATTGATAAATAGCTGGTGGTTTGCTCTAGGCCTGTGTTATGATGAGCTCCAAACAAGTTCGATGCGTTGCTTGCAAATGTCTTGCACTTCACAGATAAAAAGAAACATTGAATTTTCTGCGTAATCTAATGCACATAAAGGGAATGCTAGATTTGGCAGAAAAGAATAGTATATTTCAGGTAAATTCAAGCCAGATAACGCCTGAATCTAGCCAGTTGTATGAAAGATTGCAAACATTGTAGTATAGCGCATTTAATATTGCAAACAATTTCAGTGTTTACGCCTCCTTTGGCATGGAATTAAACGAGGGGAAATTTTACGCGCTTGTTAAAATTCATTATTTTTTACTGTGTGATTTAGTGATTCCTAGTAAATCAATAGGCATTGATATTAATTTACTGTTAATTTTATATGACATTACGTCAAATGACATTCTGTCAAATGAAGTTTAGTTCATAGTAGAAAATATAACCATATGTTTTTGACGTATGACTTACGTCTCTCTATTCTGTTCCTGTATAGGGGCACCGTTCTAAAATTTCTGAAATTGACCGCTTTACGCAGGATTGGAGATTTTGAACGATAATATCTCGTTTTTGGCACACAGAAATTTTACGATAAGTATTTCATTCGAATGGTAGAAAATCAAAGCTGAATGTTGCTAACATAATTCATAACATTTATTTAAACTAATTGAAAAGTACTTTAAAGAAACACATAAAGCTATTGGTCGAAAATGACATCATATTTGCGTCACGCTCTAATTTGTTCATACTGCCACAATTACCGTGCCAGCGATAATAAAACAGGTGGTGACGTCCGACCAACCATCATTCTCAATTCGAATTTTGGAAAGGAAAGGTTGAGGGAAAAGCAAAATCCCCCTCGAACCGCGTTGGTTTGCAGTTCCCAGTCGATAGTATTCACCGTCTGCTCCGGAAAGGCAACCACGCTGAGTACGTTGGTAGGAAACGCCTCCCGTGAAAACAAGAAGACCACGTCACCTGCAGCTGGCCATCTGCAACGACAAGGAGCTGAACAAACTTTTCTCCGATATGACAATTTTACAGGGTGGCGTCCTGCCAAACATCTAGGCCGTCCTGAAGACCGAGAAGAAAATTTCAATCGTGAACCAGTTTCACTCCGAAAACAACTAAAATCCGTTTTCATGACGACTAAATCAATTTGCCCAACTGAAGAGTAAGTTTGATCGAAATTTCTCTAAAACTCATCGAAATTTCCATTACCACGCACCGGCTTAGCATGCACAGAAAAAAATGATTAATTTTAACAAGCGCGTAAAATTTCCCGTCGTTTAATTCCAAGCCAAAGCAGGCGTAAACAACGAAATTGTCTGCAATCATTCATGCGCCATGCAACAATGTTTGCAATCTTTCATACAACAGGCTAGACTCAGGTGCTATCTGGCTAAAATTTACATGAAATATCCCATTATATTCTGCCAAATCTAGCATTCCCTTTATGTGCATTATGTAACGCAGAAAATTCAATGTTTCTTTTTATCCGTGTGGCTTTGCTTAAACAGCTGCATCCCGGATAAAATGGTCCAAAACTTTACTTAGTATTCATATATAAATCCTATTCGCCATTTAACAATAGTAAGCATGAATGAATATTATTAACAGTTAATTCGAGCCGAACCATGTGTATATTAATCTAGTGTATGGGATAGGTAAGGTTCGTGGTATATCCTAGTTGTACTTAGTGGATTAGTTGCAGATAGTAGTTCAGGTTAGTGGATGACGGTGGCAAGCAAATTGCAGCCATTGCATTGGTATGCAGTCGGTTGACTCAACCAGTGGAGAATGCTTAGCGAGTTTGTTTCATTGTTGAGACTTTTCTATGGACTTTTGCTTGGTTTGCACTCCATATTTTTCAGTAGTTCGAATGTCATCTATTTCTTGAATAATGGTGATTCTTGTCAATGGGTACTTTATCAAATTTTAGGGAAATTTTAAGAGTTATAAAAAGTTGACTTCCATAATTTTCGTTGAGTACTAAAATATTTAACGCTAATAGCATACACAGATAGAAAGAAACATTGAATTTTCTGCGTTATCTACACAGAAAAAAATAATTAATTTTAACAAGCACGTAAAATTTCCCCTCGTATAATTCCAAGCCGAAGGAAGCGTAAACAACGAATTTTTTTGCAATCTTTCATGCGCCATACAGCAATGTTTGCAATCTTGCACACAACAGGCTAGATTTAGGCGTTATCTGGCTAAAATTTACTTGAAATATCTCATTATTTTGTGCCAAACCTAGCATTCCCTCTATGTGCATTAGATAACGCAGAAAATTAAATGTTACTTTTTATCTGTGACATGCACACAAAGGGTATGCTAGTTTTGGCAGAAAATAATGGGATATTTCATGTAAATTTAAGCCAGATAATGGCTGACTCTAGCCTGCTGTATAAAAGATTGCAAACAATTTCGTTGTTTACGCTTCCTTTGGCTTGGAATCAAACGAGGAGACATTATACGCACCTGTTAAAATTCATTATTTTTTCTGTGTAGGGTTTCATGGTTCTGTAGACTAAATAAAACACAGTAGAAATTTATTAATTCGATTACATCAATTAACAAGGAGCCCTACGTCAACTTTGCAGTGATGTCACGGACAAATTGTT
Source organism: Aedes koreicus (assembly GCA_024533555.2). NCBI lineage: Eukaryota > Metazoa > Arthropoda > Insecta > Diptera > Culicidae > Aedes > Aedes koreicus. The sequence goes on along the minus strand of JAHHFK020004312.1, from coordinate 1,396,132 downwards.
TTTTTTTCTTCATCATACACGCAAAAAAAAAAACCGCAGTAGAAACTACCATTTCGAGGGTTAAATTAAGCGCAAACACCAACAATTTTCACCTGACTATAAATGCGTTTGATTTTACCATGCCTACGATTAGATCGACCATGGTACGGTTGATATCAATATGAGGTCTGTCAAGTATACCACAAATGTTGAAGTTTTTACCATAAACGTAGTAAATTTGACTGAAATTTCATGGTAGTTTTAAAGAAAGGCATAGTCGGGTAAAATGGTAGTTTTTACTACAAGAATTTTTTCTGTGTATGTATTTTCAAATATTTCTCCAATAAAAACAACGCAGTTGTAAATGGTTTATACACAGATAAAAAGAAACATTGAATTTTCTGCGTTATCTAATGCACATACAGGGAATGCTAGATTTGGCAGAAAATAATTGGATATTACATGTAAATGTAAGCCAGATAACGCCTGAATCTAGCGTGTTGTATGAAAGATTGCAAACAATTTCGTTGTTTGCGCCTTCTTTGGCTTGACATTAAACGAGGGAAAATTTTACACGCTTGTTAATATTAATATTTTTTTTCTGTGTAGGTTGGTATCGAGTTCGAAAGAAATTTCTTTTTCTATATCAATCCCATGTTAAATTCCGTTTACTGAAACGGAAAAGTAAAGAATCGAAAAGAAATTTCTGCAGCAGTATCCACCTAAAGAACGAAAAATAAAATTGGAATTTGTAAGGTTTCCAGGCAAACTAATGGGAGCTGTCACTTTTACTTTCGGAAAAATATCCCGCTCAATTATTCCGTAAGTGAAGGTGACATTTCGTTCCATGCAGATCAATTGTCAAAATTCCGCTTGGTAATATTGAACAAAATTCCGTAACCTCTCTACTTTTTAGGTCGCTACTGGCCTTTATGGGTGAATTTTCACATCACGTATCGTAAAGAAATGAGTTAAACTACTAAAGCATTTTGAATACGTTCACTCCATAGAATCCTTTCAAATGTACTCATTGGCTTAGATTTGCCTTCTTTGAAACTACGCTGCAGCTACACAGAGACAAATTTGATAGTCAATTTTACCATTATTGGGGGTTAGGATGATTATTGCAGTATAGTTAAACCGACTATGAGCATGGTCAAAGTGACCATTAAAAATAGTTGATCCTACATATGCCATAATGTCGGAATAGTCCTTATTACCATGATCATAGTCAAGAATGCCACGAACATGGTGAATCCTTATCTTGTTTAGTAATTCAGTTCTGCAGGGGCTCTTAAGAGCATAAGGCATAATTTTTCAACAAGAAGAGCCTACACAGAAAAAAACCTGAATTTTCATTTAGATGTACGTATTAATGCGAGTAAAACTATATTTCATTCTTCACGAAGCAACAACTTGCTTGAAAAATTCCTAACAATGACATCGTATAAAACTGAGGCATTTTATTATACACCACTACACAAAATTCATAAAGTCAATTTGTATGTTATATGGCACTCCACTAGATGCGCATACACTTCTCCACGGATATGGAATACTGAGTGCTGCGATCATTTTTTAAACCAGTATTAAAATTATGGACAAGGAAAATATTAATATAAAACTACTTCGCATTCTGTAACGGTATGCACGGAGAAAAAAAATAAAGTCATATCAATAATATTCCGGTCCCGTTCAAGCATACTTGTGCATTGACTTTTATATAATAATTTTTTGAGATTGTTTCACGCATAATACAATAGATCGAAGAATAATGGAAGCTTCAATTAAACAGAATTGATGATCTAATTAGAGCATGAAATAGGGTTGAATCAACCATATTATACTAACATCAACAATATTCATTGTTGATGGTTTGACAGCTCTCTGATTCTCATGATAAATTCAATAATGTTTATGTTTAATTTGACCTTATTTTGAGGGTTGAACTAATGGTATCGGATGGTTGGTTTAAGCATACACAGAGATTCGTTCAAATTATGTTATGGTTGGTTCCAAAAATAAAAAAAATCATTAAATTTACGATAAGAGTTCCTATAATGGTGGTATTTTAGTGCAATATGTTCTAATTGGAACATTTTGCACTAAAATACCACCATTATAGGAACGTTTACTCAATTAGCACATATTCTTTGGATATCACGAAATTAAACAACATATAACAATGTTTGAAAATTGGAAATATCATTCTTATCAACATGCATCCATGCAACAACATCCTCGAATGCACTTGGTTCGGTCTGCTAGTCGCGGTGGAGGAAGAAGCGCTTCGACTTCTTCACGATCGATTAATTGTAGCGCATCAATGTCGTACCCGTTAGCTGAAATCAAAATTCATTAAAACTACTTTAAAGAATAGTTACAATTTGCTTACATACCTCTTCGATGCCCGCCGCAGATAATCCAAACGATTTCAATAATTCTACCACTTCTTCGTCAACATAAAACTCTTCAACCAGGTCGTTGTCCAAGTCAACCGAGTGATCTGCCGCCGCCATGATATTTTTTTCCTTCGCTTTGTCGTTGAGTGCGGATGGCAGCCACGAGGCTCAGTGGAGCTGCTATATGCCCTATTTAACCTTCCAGTATGAGTGATTCAACGATAAACACGGATTCAAATAATGACATGTATGCTTGATTTAAGTATTTAATGGTTGATGTTCAATAACGTTGATTCAAATGAAATATATGCTTGATGTAAACATCAAATCATTTTCAAACAACCATTTAAATTAACTATGTCAAGAATATCTTCGAAGCTTGGGATAACTATGGCAAAAGTTATATCAATCATGCATCATTTCTGGAGTATCGGCAATAATCAATATGAAATTAGCGATTTGAAATTGGTTCACTGTTGTAGAACCCCTTGGACCGAAGAACACCTTGCATCCTGCACCTTGCAATACATTCTTACACGCTACTAGAATCATTGTTTTTATTAACATTCGCAGTTATATTTTTACACAATATTTGATGGTTTGTTCTTGTGAGTTACGATAAGGGAAGGTCCATTAATTATGTCACGCAGTAGGGGGGGGGGGGGGGGTTCGAGAAAACGTGACGATCCATACAAAAAAATTTGAAGGTCCATACAAAAAACGTGACATGGGGGGGGGGGGGGGGGGTTACAAAAGTCAATTTTTGCGTGACGTAATTAATGGACGTTCCCTAATAGGGGCAAATCACAAAGTTTGGGTCTGAGCTAGGAACCGAGGTGCTGTTACTTCCTGAGCCAAATACTATATCCATTTAATATACTATATCCATCCATCCATATCCAGCCCCTGGTATCGATCTATAAAGTACTTCATGCACCCTTTTTCAGTGAAATAGTGTGATTTACCTATTCTACACAGAAAACAAAAATTAATTTTTACAAGCGCGTAAAATTTCCCCTCGTTCAATTCCAAGCCAAAGGAGGCGTAAACAACGAAATTGTTTGCAATCTTTCGTGCGCCATACAACAATGTTTGCAATCTTTCATACAACAGGCTAGATTCAGGCGTTATCTGGCTTGAATTTACATGAAATATCCTATTCTTTATGTGACTAGATAACGCAGAAAAATCAATGTTTCTTTTTATCGGTGTAGGCAAGCTAAACAAATTCCACCTTTTTATTAGTATTTTCGTAGCGGAACGCACACATCTGATCGTTTTGTTTACATATATGTGCTCTGTGATGCTCGATTTATTGCAACGGACAGAGTAATGCCGAACAGTGTGAAAAAGTTTTTATAAAGTGTCAAACTTCTCAAGTGAGTGTAACTATTGTCGCCAGCCCCTTTTTATTCGGTTATTATTCCATTTGAACAGCGTGTGAAAAAAGTTGATCGATTATGGGCAATGAAAACAGCAGCATGTTCTAGTGCATTTGATTTATTTAAGAACCAAAAAGACTAATCAAAATGTCTCACGATTTGAAAGCAATTAGTATAGTAATTTGACATGACAGGTATAAAATACCATTTGTTTGGTAGCTTCCATATTCCATGATGAATTTTATCAGACGCATTAAATTTCCCCTCGTTCACTTGTACGCCAAAGTAAGCGTAAACAACGAACTCGCTTGCAATCTTTCATACAACTACTAGGTTCAGGCGTTATCTCTTAAAATTAGAAGAAATATCCCATGAACTTCTGCCAAAACTAGCATTACATTTATGTTCATTAGATATCGCAGAAAATTGAATGTTTCATTTAAACTGTGTATACTATACCTTATCTTCAAGTCGAACACTCAGCACTGAAAAAGTCCATATCTCGCAAACTAGTGATAGTTTGAAAAAGTGTTTCAGTTTTTATTTTTTAATTCCTTCAAAATTTAACACTTCAATTAGTTTAAAGAGTCCTAGTTTTGCTATCAAAATAGCTTTAACAGTGCATGACTGATCTGAGACTGAACAAAGCAGAATTATACTTGGATAGGTTTGAATAGTTACATTCCTCTAACAGGGGTTTTAGTTCGCTTTGTCGCCTGAACACCCACAAATCATTATCGACATAGTTTGATGAAAAAAAAAAAACATTCAATTATCTGCGTTATCTAATGTTTATAAAGGACATGCTATTTGCCATACAAACAAAATTTTTTTCTAATTAAACCACACATTCTCTTTTATCGTTTTTTGTGGGGGTATGGCCAAACATTTTTGTTTTTTCCGTTTTTTTTGGTTTCCAACCCAATAAGGGAAATTTATGCGTCTGTTAAAATTCATTATTTTTTTCTGAGAAGTTTAAAATCTGTTCCAGATCTTCTTAGCAGATTGAAGGCATCAGAACTGTAAAAAAAAAATTTCTTTCCCCACGAAGGAGCAACTTGCATGAAATAGTCGAGTATTTCCATACAAAATTATCGGAAATATATGGAATGTCCCAGAACATAACACGAATTTCAATGTTAATTCCTATGGTTTGAAACGCTCCATTTATGTGCATGATATTGAACAGAAATTTGCACTACTTCTTTGAGTTGTGTAGAACATTACACAGAAAAAAAAATCTGAATTTTCATTGTGATGTAAATATCAGAGCATGTAAAATTTTATTTTATTCCACACGAAGCAGCAACTTGCATGAAAAAGTTCTAACAAAGATGGGCTTTTGCATACAATATTATCGGCAATGTATGGAATGTCCCAGAACATTACATGATGTATAATGCAATATTTTATGTTTTGTGACGCTCCATTTATGTGCATGATATTGAACAGAAATTCACACTAATTTTTTTAGCTGTGTAGGGGGGGCCAAAAAAAAAAAATAAAATTTTTTCCCTTACATAAACACAAAAAAAGAAAATATATTCGCAAGAAAAAAAAAAAATTTCCCCCAAATAAAACACAAAAAATGAGGGGGGTAAAAAGGCGGTTTTTATAACCCCCCGTGGCGTCGTTAAAAAAAAAAAAGAAAAATAACGGAAAAAAAGACCCTTTTTTTTTCCCCCCCCCCCCTTTTTCTTGCGATTCGATATTCCATATTCGTCATACTTCAAACTTCCCTCGTCTAAAAATTGTGAGATGTGATGCTTCCAAATCAAACACATCTCGAATGACCCCCAGAAGACCCTTGTCTTAGATCGTCTTGATCAGTTTTAGTTTTAAGTCCTATTTGATTCTTGTTGGTCAAATTCGTTGTTTCCCAGTTCAGTGAATTTTATGTTTGACTTCCTGTTCTCTGACTAGTGGAAACGCAATTTTGTGATGATGATTTTTTTTAACACAAACACTAACATGTAGGTATCTATAATTATTCCAACAATATTTTATTTAAAACATAAACAGGATTGAAAATAAATCCATTTCGTATTCATAAGGTAACGCCTAAATCTATGCTCACATCGTCGCACATTCTCTTCTCATTCGTTCTTAGACCACTTGCACGCAAGCGACGCATCAATCAGTACGGAGGCAACGCTCCGAGGTTGAGCGAAAATAACTGCTGGTCGAATGGGTTGTACCGTGCACTATTTTGACTAGCACCATAACTATCTTCACCAGCAACGCTCAAAATGTTCACTCCCGTGTTGCTTCGAGCATCTACAACTGATGGCGGCAGGTACTCGTTATTGGGAAGAGCACGAGCATCGTCACTTACTACCGGTGGGGGAAGATAGGCGTTGTTCACTTGTTGACGACTGCTGTCATCTTGAATGGAACTGATAGCCGTTACGGTGGACACGAGTGTGGAGTAAAACGTCACAGGACTTGGTGTGATAACCAACGTTCTCGTTTGGGTTTGAATTTGGGTCACTGGTTGAACGACGGTGGAGAACACGGTGAAGTACTGCTGATCCACCACGGTTGACGTGTAATATACGGGAACTGGGATGGTTGCTCTGAGGGTCTGCGTTAGGTAAGATGTAGTGCAAACAGGTTCAAATGCAATGCTTGGTTTGGGGTAGAAATATCCTTGAAATCCATTGCCATTGCAGCCGAGGATAACCGCCAAAAGAAGTAATACAGTTTTCTGAAAAAAATAAAATAAACCAAGTTAAACCAACAATTTGATTGAATCATTCGATGTTATTAACCATTTCAACACGTCGTTCCGGCAAATCAGGCAGTTCCCACAGGAGGATGAATTTGTTGTACCTTTCGCTTTTAAGACTACAGATAATGGCTTGCAGATCATTCGTTTTATTTAAATAGTTCGACGGAATCAACCCCTTTAAAGTGGGGGCCGGTGCTCGCATCGCGTGTGGAGTAATATGCAGAGGTGATAATTGACGAACAATACGTTGCAATCTTCCATCGGCGTCCCAGGTCGAGAGATCCGCAAGTGGCCCGCTTTGGTGTGTATTGACACTGAAAAAACTTCATATCTGCGGTCAAACATAGTCTATTACTTCACCGCTTGTTGATCGGCGTCAGGTTCAACCCGATATGTAATTCAATTAGCATACATGCATCTTGGCTCACATGAGATTTAGTGGGACATGACTGCTGTCAGTTGCGATACGTGTCAGTTTTAGTAGTAATGATAATTATAATGGAAAGGTGGCCAACTTGAGCATTGGATTGGGTGTTTAAATTTCCGAAACAAAGGCAGCGTTCCATCCTCACCGTTTCAAGGATATCAAGGATATTGTGTTTCAGTATGGGTTTTCCCCCAAAGAGTGTCTCACATTGATTCCATCAACTGAGTTTGATGAATTCATCTAATTCGATGCAAATCGAAATGAATCAGCTTGACTCAAAATGCGCAGCTGTTGAATTTAGCAACATAAACCTTCGCTTTCCTTCAACTCCAATGTCAAATCGGTTCAACTGACGTAATGAGTATGTTGCAATATTGAACGAAAGTACTTAATTGGAAACCTTCCGCTGTGAATTGACTGCAAATCGATTGAAATTTGATGCGCCCGATATCACTGAGACACCTCTTGGTTTTTCTTAGTTCCGTTGGTGCAAGCGCATCTTCAAAACAAAATTTTCCTGGCTTTGTTTGATCAACAATCAATAGGAAACTAGCGATTTAATATTGGATCATTGTTACAGAGCCCCTTGGTCCCAAGTGCACGTTGCACCTTGCACCTTGCAAGGCATTCTTGTACTTTTCGTTACTAGAATCTTTGTTTTTGTTTTGATTCGATTTGTTTTTTTTTAAAAGAATGTTTCAGGGTTCTTCGATGTGAATTGTATTTTAGGAGCAATTCATTAAGCTTAAGACCGGACCTGGAACCGATGTGCTGGTACTTTCTGAGCCAAAAACTATTTCAATTTTCTTCATGACTATCCAGCCGCTGGTTTGATTCGCGGTGCAGTCTAATAATGTATGCGTGTATTGCAAATGGATAATATAACATTGAGAATAAATTACTAGTCTAAAAATAAATCTCTTAGCCAAAATAAAAGATAAACGTACTGGCTGATGTCCCTGGGTATTTTTTTTTCATTTTCGAACAATAAAAAAAAAATTATGAATGAAACCATATTGCTCCTATTCTTAGGTTGTAAATAATGTTTTGCGAAGCTAAAAATTGAGCATTTGCACTGATGTGTTATCAATATAGTGCCCACACAAATTAATTTTATAATGCATGAATATGTGCATGTAAAATTAAAGCTGAAAGTTGACTCAACTCAAATCTGATTCTGTCGTACATCGCTTTCTTGGAAATACAAATAAAGGTTTTCTTTCTCTGTCCAATAGCGCATCGATTAGTCTTGACACTGCTGGCAGTAGTGATGGATGTTTTATGTTGCGCTTGGTTAAAAGCAAAAAACTCGGCGAGAACTGCTTCAAGTTTGTTTTGTTACCTTAAATCTCGAAGCTACGATGTCACAGCTTGAAATATTATGAATAGTTAGTGATCCCTTTATTTTATTTTTAAAACCTAGCGTGATTATGAGCAAGGAGATTCAATTGTTTAATTGAAAACAAGTTCTTATAAATCATTTAAAAATAATTATATGTATATATTAGCATACTAGGAATCACTGCATTCATTATGAAAAGTATATTCGATTTGCTAAAACCGTCCCCACATAAGATTTGATAGAGCTCAAACAATACTTTTCAAATTTCCTACTTACCGTCTCTCTCTTGTTGGAAAAAATGATTTTTTTTCGCAAACGAAAACAAAACATTCTTAACAGTCGAGTTTAGTTGAAAAAAAAAAAACTCTTGGCAAAAGAGTTCATTGGTATAATTTCCCGATTTATTCTATGAACACATTCTCCAGAATAATAATAAGATAAATTGATGATAACCAGTCGCACACGCTCAATTCTCGATGAAAGAAGACTTAGAAAATTGACCGTTAGATTTTTAATAAGCAATCTATCATAGCCGAATTCCAGTTTGACAAACTGCTCAACGCCATTAGCATATTTAAATCTGTATAACCTTATAAAAAATCTAAACAGTCTAGCAGAACAGACTTCTAGTCCCCAATAACCACACACAAATCCAACTGTCACGACTATAAATAGCATTGAAAAAATACCTTCTCACCTAGACACAATCTTCGAATTAAATGGCAACCGCTAGGTGATCATAACCAAAAAAAAAGTGTGAAATGATGAAAAAATGATGAACTTTAACAGACACGGTACACTTCCTCTAGTTCAGTTGTAAGCCTTAGCAAACGCAATCGTTGAAACTGTTTGCAACATTTCATACTACAGAGTTGATTTGCGCAATATAAACCCAAGTTTACACGAATCAATTTATGCCAAATCTAGCGTTTGTGCATAAGATAACGCAGAAAATTACGTGTTTTTTTTTTTCAAAGTGTGCAATAACCTTCATAAAACCACAAAATGTATTCGGTATGAAAGCAGTTACAACTAATAGGAAAATTTTCCCTAAATTTTAGGTACGGGGAGAAAAAGAAAAAGAAAGTTTCAACTGATCGAATAATTAGGGTAAATTTCTGTCCAACACCATGCACATAAATGGAGCGTTACAAAACATACAAGCTGACATTCTAAAACGAGTTAAGTTCTGAGGCATTTCATACTTTGTCTAAAATATTGTATGCAAAAACCGGCCTTTCCTACACAGAAAAAAATAATTAATTTTAACAAGCACGTAAGATTTCTCCTCGTTTAATTCCAAGCCAAAGGAGGCGTAAACAGCTAAATTGTTTGCAATCTTTCATACAACAGGCTTGATTCAAAGGTTATCTGGCTTAAATTTACATGAAACATCCCATTATTTTCTACCAAATCTAGCATTCCCTTTATGTGAATTAGATAACGCAGAAAATTCAATGTTTCTTTTTATCTGTGTAGAAATATTTTTAGCAAGTTTCTGCCTCGTGTGGAATGAAAAACGGTTTTATAGGCATCAATATTTACATCACAATAAAAATTCAGATGTTTTTTTTTGTGTTTAGTTGACACTGTATACGTGACTTTTATTTTATTTAACTTGTGCACTACACAGTTTGAAAAAAACAATGAGCTTTCGGAGTTGTCGAATGCACATAAAAGAAATGCCAAATTTGGCATAAATTTATGGGATATTTCATGTGTACATCCTGTGTCTCACAATAGGTGTCATTAAAACAAAATGGGATTACAGCAAAACAAATCAACCAAATCATAGCATTTATTTTTCATTTGAAAGATACATGTTATAGAAATAAACCATATTAATTCAATTCGAATCTCTCTTCCTTAATAACTTTGCGCAAACGCTTTGTAAACCCATCGCAGCAGGCACGCACGATTTCCTGAGGAATTTGGTCCCAAATATCAACCAAATGTTCCTTGAATCGATTTAAAGTAAGCCCTTTCGTATGCCTTATATGTTGAAGCATATAACCGCAAACAAAGTAGTCAAGTGGATTGAGATTCGGTGAAGATGCAGGCCATTCTTCGCTTGTGATAAAATAGGGCAAATTTCCCACGCACCACGGTACTGTCTTCTTTGCCTTGTGAGCTGGAGCGGAGTCCTGTTGGAAACAATAAGGTGTATTCCCATACAGCGTTGAAGCATGAGGAAGCAGATGGTTCTTCAAAACCTCCTCGATGTAAGATTCAGTGTTGATTTTTAAGTTAGGAGGAAATTATCCTTTTCGTGAAACGGCGCCCCATACCATGATTTTCGATACATTCTGAAAGCATTCTACAGCTAGTTTATCTCTTGGAATATTGGCAAGACTTTTGCCATACACACGATCATTTTGATGATTATGACTGTCCTGAAGGAGGAAGAGCTTTTCATCCGAAAATAAAATCTCGCAGTCCCCATGCCAAAACCAAAAGATTTCTGCTTCTTTGGACCCTGGCTTGCTTTTGACACTCCGTCAACCCGTGAACCCGTTGTTTCTTGTACGGCTTTTCCAGATCATGTCTGAGGAGAATGTTCATTGAAGCAGGGGACATTTGAAATTGTTGGCTCAATTTACGGTCAGATACGGCCGGACTACGTCTTATTCGCTCCCTCACACATTTGATCTATTTCTTCGTTCTGGCAGTTCGTCGTCCTTCTTTGTGTTGAATATGGACCTTTCCAGTTTCCTTGAACCGTTCCAAGGTACGAAAAACAAAACGCTTACTCACTCCGAACTGCTTTAGGCTATTGAATATCTGAAACGGTCTAAGCTTTTGCAAATGTAATTTAAAAACTTGCTCCCGTATGGCTTCCATGGTAGCTGATAAATGCAAACAAACGGAATCGCTTATTTATCTTCAGCGATAAGCTGTAAAAAGAATACACTCAAAGCGGGTATAATCAATTTCGCTGTTAAAATTACCCAGCTGAAATAAACCAAGACTGAAAAAAGGTGACATCTATTATGAGACACACTGTAAAATCAAGCCAGTTATCGCTGAAATCAGGTCTGTTGTATGAAAGATAGAAAAAAATCTTGTATGCTATATGAAAGATTGTAAACAATTACGTTGTTTACGCTTGCTTTGGCTCATAATTGAACAAGGGGAAATTTTACACTTCTGTTAAAATTCATTATTTTTTTTCTGTGTAGAGAGTCCCGATATAAAAAACATCCTTAAAATTTAGTTGCTCAATCTAAAGGGCGAGATGCACGGATATTTTGAATCTGTTGTTTCGAGCAGTGCACCTGCTTAGTAGATAGAGAGAAGATTGATGATGATTTTCAGGATTTACTGCAAAAAGATGGAGAGCGATGAAAAGAGATGTAAATAGATCCAAGAGATGGAACAAGGTTTTTCCAAAAATTGAATCGCTAGCATAAGATGTGTCTTTCATCAAAAAATGAGATTGGACTGTGTCGTATACCCTGGCTTAATAGACTTTGTCGATTTTTCAATAAAAAAAAATCAAATTTACAAATTTTCATTGTAACTTATGGTTGGAAATGCTCCAAAAACCATCCCTGCAAAGTTTCAGATTTCTTTTTAAATCGTTTTGCCGTCAACTATCGACTTTAAGTTTTGCATGGGATTTTTAACTTTTTTATTATGGTGAAAGTAGTATTTTCAGTTAAAGTTGAGCTTAAAAATCGAAGGCACCTTGAAAACACGTGGCACAATTCCATGAAGTATTTGAAACGAGCCGTGTTTAATTTGAGGTAAAAATTAGCAAGTTATTCAATTTTGAAGTACCACTGTCTGAGAGTGGGTGGTGGCACCCAGCTACAGCAATTCCACCCATCAGAATGGAGGCGCACGTAGTTGATGAAATTAATATAATTTGAACGTGTTTTCACCTTATAGAAGCATAGTGGCTTGGGAAAATTTATTGGGAAGAGCAAAAGCTGGCTCGTAATGGTCTTATTATGGACTGGTGGATTAATAGAACGAATTAAATCGGGATTGACTCAGAAGGTGGCGCTAGCGGGCATGCAAAATGTTTGTATTAATTGGTTCCAACATGGAATATCTCAAAATCCAAATCAAATAGAAAGTTACTGTCTTCAGCAAAGTTGATCAGTAGGTCAAGGCCTTTCGGTTGATGGATAGTAGTCCAGAATTAGCTCACTACGCGGAGCTGTTGTATGTATATAATATCTTGTAGAAACACCGGGAATAATTGTCAAAAACCCTGCAGATAGATATTTTTTAGATCGAAAACGGCGTATAAATGCGGAAAATTGATGTCTGACGCCATTTTGGAATTCAATACGGTGACTTCTGTTTCGAAAAAATGGTAAATACTCTCAAGTATCCTGTAATTTGAATATTTTTGGAACACAGACTGATGCCAGAAATCGATGTCCGACTCCATTCAGGATTTCGAAATGGAGGCTTCAGTTCCGTAAAGAGTAAAGATACTGTAAAGAAGCCTGTTATTCTATACTTTAGGATCAAGAATGGCGTATAAAGACTGTACAGGGTAGGCCCAAATAAGTGACGCAGTATTTTGTTTCAGTGTGGAATTCTTATAGCCATTGCAAGAGCCATCTGGTTACCAGCATATTAAAGAGGGACTGATTAATATGTAAACAAATTAGTGTTCGCTAGATTCCTTCGATAAGAATTGCCTAAGAAAAATATGGATTTCTAAAGACAACGGATTTTGCAGTTGCATTTGGCGGGAAAGCGTCCCAACCAGATACTGGCCGAGACCCGGAAGGAAGGAATATGCCGCACATTAATCGACCGGATGTTGAGAAGATGGAGGGCGAGGGGAACCGTCGATCCAAAGAAAAAAAACAGGTCGTCCTCGCAGTGTACGTACCAAACGGCTTGTAAAGCCGGTGCGTGAAGCGAAATCGCAGAAATCCTTGTCGTTCTTCATATAAACTGGCTCAGGATATGGACGTCTTCAGGAAACTATCAGATAAATTCTCAAAGAGGATTTGAGATTGGTGCCGTACAAGAAAAGAAAAAATCATGGACTTTCGGAAGCTAACAAGAAGAACAGAGTCATTCGTTGTCGCGATTTACTTCGTCGGCACGGTGATTACATGATTGTGTTTTCGGATGAGAAAAATTTCGTATTGCAGCAAAGTTTCAACGCTCAAAATGACTATGCAGTAAGTATTCAGGATATTCCTTCTTCAATTCACGCAGTTCAACGCTTCCAAAATCATACTTCGGTCATGGTTGGGGGAGCGATTTCTGTGGAAAGTCGTCTATCACTGCTTTTTATTGATAAGGGTGTAAAAATCAACGCAGCATACTACGTAAAAGAGGTCCTGGAAAAGCATTTGAAGAAGCATAATTCAACGAAGTTCGATAACCACAAATGGGTGTTTCAACAGGATTCTGCGCCGTCCCATGGAGCAAAGATTACCCAAGCATGGTGCACCAAGAATTTACCAGATTTCATTCCTAAGGAATTGTGGCCAGCTTCTCCGCCAGATGCAAATCCTCTGGATTTCTCTATTTGGGGAATCATAGAAGCTCACTTTCGATATCTCAAACCAATGGGTATTGAAACATTCAAAGCTACCATACAGAAGACCATACAGACAAACCCGATAATCAGGTGCGTGCCGCTTGTAATGCCTTTCCGAAGAGACTAAGGGCAATAATTAATGCGAAAGGCGATAGAATCGAAATGTAAATAAGTACACATAAACAATAAAATATAAGAAACAGAATAACAAACAAACATTGATATTTGTCTTTGTTTCACGCGTCACTTATTTGGGCCTACCCTGTAAATCGATGTTTGACACGATTTTGAAAAATTCAAAATAGTGACTTATGTTGCAGAAAAACTGTCAAATTCCCTGAAATATGCATACTTTTGGATCTGGAATGGCGTATAAAGGCTAAAAATCGACGCATCACGTCATTTTTAGATGGTCGCTCCTGTTTCATCGAGCGCAACGTTTTCTTATTTTTCCCCGGCGTAATCCAAGGTTTATTGTGGTGCAATTTAATTGTGTACACCCTTTATATTCCAATAAGGTTCATTATTTAATAAATTGGCCGTTTTTTTTTCTTTTAAACATTAATATCAAGTCAAAATGTTTATTAAAGGAGATACAAAAAATCGCTATAAATGCAACATGAAATAATAAGAAGCTTAGTTACTTTTTTGAAAATCTTTTAACTGCCCTTTTTGACCCTCCCTAGAATTTGTGCATCATTTTGAAGGATATGAATTGCTGAATTAACGTTAAGTTTAGCTGACAATACTTGCTAACCTGTAATCTACACATCCTCGAAGATAGCCGAAAAATTTCAATAAACCCGCCGTAAATCCTTTAACTGTAGAGATAATGATTAGGTGTCTTCTACAAAAAAGTTTAATTTTAGAATACCTAAAACTTTGTAGATGATTAAAAAAATGGGCTAGTACAAAAAAAAAGTTGTGGTAAAAAACAATTTTTAAGGGGGTATTACATTTTTCATTCCTTTTTCACCTTACAACTTCCTCCAGTTAAGAGATAGAAAGTTTTTGTCTTATTCAAAGTTTCATGAAATGACCAAATCTACAATGTTTTTATACATGGCCACCGATTTGCACCAAAAAATAAAAAAGTTAATTTTTTATCTAGGTGTATACACCCCTTAAATCAAGTTTGTTTACACAAAAATAAACACTCAAAAAAATATAGAAACATTGTAGAAAAAATCAATGGGCCACACCTAATAGTTTCGCCGCAAATAATAATGTCCCACTTTTTTTTTTATTTCGTCCTGTGCACCGTAGTGAATTACTTTTGACATAAACGTGGTTTATTTTTGTAGTCAGAACGAACTTAGCATTCGCAAGGTGAAATATTCAACTTATATTGAATGCCAAAGCAGTTTGACGCAGAGTGGAGTATAAAAAGCAGGATCGAGTCTAATGTCAAACCCAGTCCTAGTGTGGTGCGGAACTCAATTAATGATGCAATAAAAGAAGTGCCATATGCCACAAGATCGTAAAATTGTTACCTGATACTTTGATTGCACATTTCATCGACATCCGAACAGAGATGTATTCCTAAAAATCTTCATTAATACTCTTTTGACTAATCTTCAGTGACTTGTGCAGCTATGAAATTGAAACATGTCCAAACCCAATAAAAGTTTTAACTGAAACAGGAATCAATCGTCACCTTTACACCTTATGATACTTACGATTACTCTATTTGTTTTATACATTTTCAGTATAAGATATCTGTGGCAAATACTTTGAAAAAATGATTTCGATAAGATTCCCTGATAGTAGTTGAAACAATATCATCATCGCAACATCATAAAATGCGCCACTTTTGAGCCATGCGTAGCAAATGTGGAAATATGCTGATAAAATGCGCAAACAAACAAACCAAAAGAAGAAACACAGGTATCCTCAAGCCTCAATAAAAACGAAGCAAATGAAATACATTCGCCGTGGCACGCGATCAAAATAGCTATAATTAAAACGATGATGGCTTGACCAATTGGTTCACCGTTCATTAGGCATTCACTTGTGTGCATAAGATTCACGAGACCCCTTGACGAACGAATCATGCTTCAAGAAGATTTTCAGAGGTGCTCGCAGTTCACATTTTACAACTAAAGGAACCTGATCAACCAGATTGGGTTGTGCAATGCGACCTTGCTTCCGAATTCTATCCCCCGACAAGGTCTGTCTTAAAGCGTGATTAATGGTGTCAACGCTCATTCAAATCATCCTCTTGCTTTGTTTACTTGTCTTCTGCACCATTGAAAGGTTTTGGGGAATGTTTACCAATCTAGACGATTTTCAATGCTCTTAGCTTGTATCAACTGTGACTGTAGATTTATATTCGGTCAATCCGTTCATATTAGCCAGTAAGCATATGTCAGTGAAAACGGCGGTGCTAAATTTGATTCAAATCCGTTGGCACGGCTCGTTGACTCTGAAGAAATATTTCTCTCCGGAACCTAAAAGCTGGCAGATGAAGTTCTACCTAAAACTGGTTTTAATCTGGCTTTCTGCGTCTGGATATTATGCTAATTGTGTACCCCATCCAGATTTTTTTTGCGTTTGAAAAGGCAATAAAGAAAAAAATATCGAGACCATCACGTATGAGTGTATGCAATAGTATCTGATCGCGGTGTTCTGAGAGAGTCTGGTCGTATCAAGCAATTTTTAGATCTATATTAAATTGATCCAAACGACCAGGAGAGACTGCGAACCACATGAAGCCTTTTCATAGTGATACCGTATGATGTGTGAGTTGACAAGATTCTAATAACTATAGATGTTTTCGGAGACGCGAGTTAGAGAAGTTGCGAGTCGCAAAAAATATTCAATGCCTCTTGACATTTGATTGGGATATGTTTCCTCGGTCACCAAATATCATCTTCACCATCGAACATGCAAGCAAAAAAAAAGTTAAATGTCTCATATCCCAAGTTGTGTGACATTCTTCCTTGATGTAGTATACCAGTTCTGCATCACTACACTGTCACTGGAAAGTTATTTGCGTTAGTGTGAGAGGGTTATTTGTAGTTCATGATGCACTATGGTAAGTGATTGAATGATTGGAAGGGTAATAGACTGCTGTTCATGTTTAATCTAGTGGGGATGGAAAGAGGCAAAGTAACAAATTGCACGGAATGGGACAAGCCTGGGATTCAACACTCCACCTTCTGTTTATTAAGCAGAACGGGTAACCACTGAGCTACCCAACCGCGTTGTTATGTCAGAAGCATTGTTCTGTATTCGTCACTGCTTTCCATGAGCATACTTACGATTTTAAAATAAACTCAAGTAATCACTAGGCTTTAGATCTTTTTTTCTACTCTCGCGAGTCATGATGGCCTATGATTTGTCAGTGACAGTTGTGGTATATGTACGTTATTCGCTATAAACAATCGCCTGCTGCGAAGTGCTGAGGCCCGCATACTAGCAATCGTTTGTTGACACAAGTCCAGCGAAGGCGAAAGATAGAAATTTAGAAAAAGAAAAATTTCGTTCTTTTATGCTGATATTTTCGAACAGTTCAGAAATTGCAGATTACTGTTTGGTAATCTTTAGTTATAAGCTGTTAGTATCCATTGTTATGATTTGATTTTAAATTTAAAAAAAACATCATAGGGAAACTGCCCCCATATTAATCTCATTGTTCCTAGATTCATCCTACGCTGATTCAAACAATTGGGCAGTTGAAGGATCGGTTTTGTTTTCTAATAATGTGTGCTTACGTTAAATAACTACAACAAACATTACTAGCTAATTCTGTCACGTGTATATCGTTTTATTTCAAGTATGATGAATTGCAAAGTGATGATATTAATATAGGTACATCTTCCCTATATATGCAGTAATAAGTCAGTAATAAGCCAGGAATCCACAAAATTCTGAGCGAAATATATCTACGGTTACTGCCCCCATATTAATCTCATTGTTCCTTTATTCATCCTACGATGAATCAAACAATTGGGCAGTTGAATAATAATGTTTGGTCACGTTAAATAACAACAACAAACATTACTAACTAATTCTGTCACATGTATATTGTTTTATTCCAAGTAGGATGAATTGCAAAGTGATGAGATTAATATAGGTACATCTTGTCCCAACTTTTTCAAAACCATCGGCTGGTGGCAGCAGAAATGTTTCGTCGGCTGAAGAAAACAATTCAAAAATGTCATAATGTATGCAAAATTTAAAATGTTATGGAAATAATGTCAAAACTCAGTACATACACTAGTCATCGAACGTAAACAGAACAGAGGAAAGACTGTTGCAAATCCCTAGGCTTAAACAATTTCAAATAACGTTCTTATAGTATCCGATTACAATAGAGATGGTAGAGACAGGATAACTTTCTTTTAGTGAAGAAATAAACTACTTGATTGCGCTAAGTCATCAGAAGGTCAAATAAGAGACCGCCGTTAGGTATATTATTCTTTTATATCATTTCATTGCTGTTACATGCGTCATCGATTTCGATCTTGTATAGTTACGTTATAATTCATCCCTATACAAATTATAGCAAAACTACACTGAAAACTTTACCGTCGTTAAAAGTGAGGACATAACAGTTCTTAATGCCTGTTGAAATTTGAATTCAGTTAGTTTGAAATCTGAATGAAAATTGCAATGAGAAACCTGGAATATTTGATTGCTTCGCATAAAGAGGGAAAGTGCCCGTAGTGACCGAAAAAACGTACTTTTTTGGGATTTATTTTTAGAAGAATAGAAACATTGCACATCAAATTGATATCATACTATTTGTGGCAATATTTGAAGCCAAAAAATCACGCCATTTTTTACATTATGAAAAATGAAAAATAATTGCTTCTTGGTAGATTTTGTCGGCGCTGACATAGAAATTGGCATAAAATATCCTGGCAGCAATTTTCATCGGAAATCATAAACCAAAACAGTTTTTTTTCTCGAGAGGGTTTTTCATTCTAGGTAGACTACGATCTTTGTGAAATTCAAACATTAACCATACAAATCAAAAGAAAAAGAACCGATGATTTTTTTCGCAAAAAAAATCCTCTGTTTCCACCTCAAAAATGGTTTTGAAATGTTTTTTTCTGCATGTCCATAGTCCATAGTAACTTTTCAGGCCCTTCAAAATAAATGCTGCATGAAGAAAATCGGTTTACTACTTTTTTCGTAATCACTTTCGTCAATTTGAAAAAGATGGTTTCGAGAAAACGCTATTTAAAGATTGCGGTCGCAACTTCCAAGTGGCGTATCTTCCACAATTTAAAAAATCGGCCTGCGAAATGTTAAAAAAAAATTTAGGGTATGTTAATACAATAAAAAAACGATTTTCCAAAACGTCCTCGGGTACTTCACCCCTTACATAAATCCAAAAATCTGATGTTTTGGTATATAACCTAACATATTTATAATTTTCTTAGAAACAATATTGCAAAATATTCTATTTTGAATACATGTAAGGAACGAAACCTTTTACTCAGTCAATTGGCTATTATATAATAGTTTAACTCAATCAACTGCTCAGTATGGTATAGCAAACACGTGGAATAAAACCCAAAGTCATGGCTACTTTTTCACACTGCAAAAAATAGTGCTGCTGTCTGAACAGTTTTTAGATTCTGCCAACAAATTATCAATTTCTAAAACAAGTTACAAGTTTTAATTGATGTTTGACTCAAAAATAAGCTTTTGTAGAGTTTCTTAAGTTTTCTGTTAAAATATTTATAGAGTATGTGTCCCATTGCTCAGTCTAATATACTATGATTGATTAAATTTTTTTTATTGTAACTTATTAAATAATAGAGTTACAAACAACATTCAGCTGGTAATACGCTTGCTTAGATAATTTTAATAAGAGGTTCGAAAATAAGTCCCAACAAAATGAGCATGAGCATGATAGACGCACTTTCTGAATCCATCGATGCTCACAGATTTGTTCTAACAGGTTTGATTGAAGAGTGAAATCGGTTTTTAGTCACAAAACTACGAATTTTCATGAAAATTATTATTTTTCGACTAGGATGATGGAATTGACAACTAGCAGTCTTAATTGAGACTGCAAAGACGAAACAAGACCTTCGAATTCATGAATATGTTGTGTTTCTGTTCTGAAAAGGTGGAATACGAAGCTACCCTTTGAATTTTGGGCTTGGATTTTATGAAATGGACCCCCCTGAATCCAACTGCTCACAGATTGTTTCAGTCAGTTAGTCAGTTGTTTTTTCTTTTTTTTTACAAGGTTCAGGGGGATCCTTATGGATCCTAACCCAACACAGACGCCTGCACTTGGTCATCGTGCACTGTGTCAGAGTGTGGTCAGGGTTGACCTTGAGTAAAGGCCGACTTCTGATTCCACGAAAACCCGTATCCTTGTTGCAACATCAGAACCTTAACCAACATTACCAAAATTACTAACATTAAACAACTATTTATTAAAGGATTATGTCTGTGATAGGGAAATCATCAAATGCAGCAAGCTGCGATTGCAAAAAATAAGAAAACAACAAACGACCCTTAGTAATTTTAAATACTGAAACATGATTTTATGAAATATTTGGTATTTGTTGAACAGAAATCGATCAAAGTTCAGGATCGGCTAGGATTAATGAATTTGGTAGGCGTCACGCTCATACAATATATAATAATCTTATAATAATTCAGTATAACTCTCTTTAAAAATCAGAATAGAGCCCTGAAAAGGGCCTTTTGTGTGAAATACATCATTTAATAGATAATGGCATCCTGTCGAAATTTAAGGACCGTGGCGCTGTATAGACATAGTAATTGCGGATTTTTAAAACTCAACATTACGTCATATATAAATATGGCTGCCAACTGGATATTTCGCTCCTCGTGGTTATGCCAATCGGCGGACTATGAGTTCTCCACGGGCTTGGTGAATCGATATAGCATAGCATAGCACAGTATAACTTAATTATAAATTATATTTATATAATTAATTTATAATAAACAGTGCATAAATTGCCTAAATGGCTGCCTAGCCTGCAACTTGCTAGAAACAACCTGCTGAGCCATCAGCTACCTGGCTGGATGCTCTCCAGCGCACCTACCATTGTACTTGGCACCATCAGTTGCCAGGTCACCACTGGCTAGGTCAACCGACTGTATATGGCTGCCAATGGCTGCTTAGCAACGGTAGCTTAGCCAACGGCTTGCTTACAACAACCTGCTGAGCCATCAGCTACCTGACCTATGGTTGCTCGCCAGTGCATCAACCCCCAGCTGCCAATCCAAAACTGGCTCATTGCTGCTCCGAACAGCTCTGAGGTTACCAGGCGAATGAAGAATTTTGCAAAGTTGTACCCGTCATATAATTCTCGATCACTGCTACATATGAGACCTCCCTTATTTACATTTGAAATCTTTGATAGGAAAATACTGTGCATTTAGTAAATTTACTCTGAAAAACGCAATTATGAGACGTCCCAATATACCTGCGTTATTTTCAATAGTTTAATGTTTAAAATCAATCATTTTAAATATTAGAATCAAAGCGTAGAAAATGTCTCAATCGATTGGTGCAAACATTTTGGAAGTCGATCGTGAAATGACTTAGTTGTTAACGTACAAAACCTAAAGACTCGTGACGCTCCAACTATTCGCAATTCGAACGTGTAGCCCAGTATTGAAAACACACAAGTAGTCCTACGTCAAAACAACCCGTAAACTAAACCGAAATAGATCATTGTAGTTACGTATTTCAAACTAACCGTGTGATATGAGTTTTACCATTTCTGTAAAATTTTAGAGAACAACTTTAGATCTTGCTCACTGCCAATTTTAATGCAATTGGAAAACTAGAAAAATTTAAACTTATACTAATTCAACCAACACGCAATCATCATGGGTGAAAGTGAGGAGTTATGTTCAGGATCTGAAGATTGAAGGTGTTCAAATTATTTTACCAGAACATTCAAAATAATGAATTATCGACAGACAAAATAACAAATCGAAGTTTACCGTTATACAAAAGAAAAATGTTTTTATTGTTGATGTTTAATTTATAGACAGGCTTAACTACATCATCTAACGTTTGCATTAAAAAAATGTACTTTTTTCGGATGGTGATAAAATAAAGTTTAGACAGATAATTGCTTTTGATGAACTTCCCCATGGAAGGTAATTATTTAAGCTTACTTGCAAAAAAATTTCTACGCCCTTGTGAGCGGCCTTCCGGCAGTTAACTGGAACATTCACTATGGCGGACGAAAACATGCGGGTAGGCATATTTTTGAGTTCTTTCTTCGTTTTATTTATCAATTCCTTCTCAGTTTTCGAGACAAAATTGTTAGAGTAGATCTTACGCTTCAGGTTGGCCCAGAAATTCTCGATGGGACGCAGCTGGGGGTCGTTGGGCAGGTTCACCGACTTGGGTACTCCATCGATATTCAGCCGCTCCATCTCTTCCAACGATCGCTTCGAGTAGTGTGCCGACGCCAGATCTGGCCAGAACACCGCGTCTTCGCCCTTATGGTATTTCTCGATGAACGACGCAACATCCGGCAGGCATTTCGTACTATAAACTTCCCCGTTCACGCCCAGTCCGGAGCGAAAGAAGAGCGGTTTTGACATCCCCTTCTCGCTGATTGTCAGTCACAGCAGCACCTTCTTGGGGAACTTGGTTTGTGAAATGAACTTCACCTTGGAGCTCACTTCCTTCGTGGGGGAAGTAAATACGAAGTTCCCTGCCAGTCGTTGCCATTCAGGGTGAGTCGTCCATCACCGCCGTCACGTCGCGATTCGCCGGTAAAATCGAGTTGACCATCTTCTTCAGCCGCTGCCGCTGCGTCATTGACAGCAGCTCCGAAACCAGTGGACGCGACTTCCGCTTCCTGCCATGTATGTTCATGTTTGCCAGGTACTTTTTCACTGTTTGGCCGGTTGAATCGACCTCCCGGCCAAGCGCACGCAGCGATGTAGCCACTTTTTCCTCGGTCTTCCTCTTCAGCATCCTTTGGAGCTTTTTGTCGCTCAGGTTCGTCGGCCGTCCGGAACCGGGCTTTCTTTCGATGCTCTGATTGTTGTCTAATAGTGCCAAGATGTTGTAGATGCCGGAACGGGCGTATCCGGTGTCCACAAAGTGCCGCACGATGTCCGTTTTCGACGCGGCGGGGTGCCGTTCTTTGAACGCGCACACTTCTGAACGGAGTTGCTTCACTGTTTTTGCCATCACGGTTAGAGTTCGACTGATAGAGCTGCCAAATTTTGTCTGCTGACTCATGGGTTACTATGATTGGTGTTGCATGAGTAGTTTTGTCAGTGCGGGTGAAGGTAAGCCCTTGAAAAATCGACAATTTTTGTCGGTTATAGTAAATTTATCAATAAAACTACCGTTTTTTTTTCTCTTTTTTTTTCAAAAGTGTCCCCCGTCATTCCTAAGAGCAACCGTACCGTTCCGGTACTAAAGTTATGTTTGCAGTGCAACATAATTGCCTCACACCAGCAGTGACTGGTGCTAAAAGTTCTTTCAAACTAGCATTGAGGCTCTCGGGAAGCAACGGGTGCTCAAATATAGCAGCGCAGGAGACGGTTGCTATTAAGTGAAAAGTGTCAGTCAGTAGTTTGTTATTAAATATCCATGCAAATGAATTTGTTGCATTTTTTCACTTCTAGAACATAAGCTCCACCTTGACATGACATAATATGTGATTTAATATGAAGAACTTATTCGATCTTATAACATATTCTGATTAAGGGGATTGAAAAATTATAAAAACTTTTGTAAGGTTCAATGTGGACTCTCAGTTACAGGTCAGATTCTTTTAAAATATTTTGAGAATATTTGTACACACTTAGAAAATATGAATTTTACACGAGACGTTATTCATGTTTATAAAGAAAGATTTCGTGTAAAATTAAGTCTCCTGAATCTCACACATACGCAATTCGACGAAAGATGTGTTTGATTGAATTTATTTTCTCATCCCTTTCAACTCATTTTTAGGACAAGACGGACGCTTGCATGTGCCGGACTCAGGGGACAGAAATTTATATGACATTTTGGTAGTGTGTAGTATATAAATACATGAGTATTTAGTATTTGAATATTCATTTTCAATGATATGGTATCTTATCCTGGAAAACTTTTTTTCCTTATGAGTGCCCATCTTGCTTTGTAAAGCGAACTTTTAGACAATTATATTGCCTTTATTAAGAAAAAATTTCGTCCAATTTTGCAAAATGACTTTAAATTTTAAAACATATTTTTTAGCGTGTAAAAATCGATTTCACAATTTTTACATTTTTTTTTTCAAAAAAAGTTAAAACGATTTTCTAAAAGACACCCATACATCACTTTTTTGTAAGTCTTGTCCTTTTTGAGTTATGTTGATTGAAAAAAAACGATCAAAAAACTTAAGCCCGTTTCAAATTGCAGTTTAAATAAATTAAAAAAAAAACAAAGTATGCAATGTTGCTTAAAAAAAACATAGTCTACACACCCACAAATTGGATTTTGTGAGGGTGCTGCCAAACACTGGATGAGTTGGCGTGAAATTCGTCAATACTTAAAAAGTTTCTAGTCATTAATGAAAATTATTTTAAATTACTTGGGTCACTAATTAACTTTATATTGATATATATCTTCAAAATAAATTACCTCCAAAATAAATCCACAATTTAAAACCTAATGAAAAATTGAAGATTTCTCAATGAATTTTTAAATTTATAGGTATAAAAATAGATAAATAAAAAATGAATATTATTTGATTTTTATTGCTACTATTAGCTAAGAAATAGTAACTTAATCAAAAAATTATATAATTGAATAGTTTCCTTATTAAAGAGTCACTTAAATCAAAATTTTAATTTATTCAATTTTAAATGCTACGATTGTATAGCAAAATTAATTCGATATGAATAATTATTTTAAATTTGAACAACAAATAATTTAATTTGTGAAAAAAAAATTATCCTTCCTGTATTTAAAAAAAAAACCAGTTGATTAAAATTACCAGAATATCAAACTTAAAAGCTTACAAATATCAGATAAATAGTTAACATAATTTAATTTGACTGAAAAAAAAATATTTTATATAGCATATCCTTCCTTATCCTGTTACGGGTAGCATGGTCTGTGCCTGCGTCAATATTTGGCTCTGGAATCCAATAATCGGTCCGCGAAACTGTTTATTTCGAATTTTGAAGCTGATTTTAGTTGGTACTCATTTTGGACATCCCCGGTGTGCAAAACTAAGAATTATCACTGACTAAGAATTACCACTGTGATAGCTACGGCCGGTTCGAGATGGGTACTATGTTAAAATAAAAGCGCTAAGCACAGATAAAATAGCAGTGCAAATTACAACTATCGGTACGTTCTTTCTAATATGATCTCAGCAATATTTAAATCAGAATCCTTGCATGGCTGCCTTGTGTTGTTCACAGGTAGTCGAATAATGTTTTAAAGCTTCTTAGCTCGTATCATCATCGAAAGGATATTGACAAAAATACTCTGAAAAACCGATGCGCCAGGGTGAGTTGAACATCATCTTTCTACTACTGAGCTGAAGGTCGAATTCCGACCGTCCCATCATCGCCTGTCACCTCGCTCCAAGTTGATCCAGTTGAATTTGATTTGCATTTATAAGCGCGTAAAGGAGCTAGACGATTGCTAATCTAAATCGAATAAAGTCACCTTTCCTTCCTGAAACCAGTTTCTACTGTATGGTTCCATTCTAGACTCGCTAAAAGCGTCATTGAATTTGAAGAAATAAACAACATTGTCCAACATCGCATGGCAAAACGGTTTTGGTACCCAAAAGTGTGTTCATATTTTCCTAACGATCGTTGAACCTAGCTTCGGAAACTAGTTTATTGGAATTTTGGCAAACTGAAATCATTCTATATATCAACAGCTTTCCCATTCGGCAGAAAGATATGCATAGCGAAGATGGTTCCAACAACAATTTTGGAAAGGACAAAATTAACATAAAGTTCAGCAAGCTTTCAAACTCGTGGGTTCAGAGAACGAACTCGATTCTGCCCAAAATTGTACCCAACTTTAATCGTCGTAAATTAGAATCTTTCTGAAAAACTCTTCTCCTCTCGCGGGGGGGTCAGAAGCATTGGTTGACGGCACTGTGGAAGGTGTCGAGAGGATGTGACTCAAATTGGACTGCGACAAAAGTGGGCGTCTTCCCGGAGTGTTGATATTCTAAAGAAGCTTCAAGTTTCTCACTCTCGCTGATCAAGAGGTGTCCAACTGCAATCGTCGAAAGTGAAGAGACCTCTTTTTTTACTTTTCTGAATTGGGGTGAAATGGGATATGTTCATGATAATTCTGCAACTAATTTTGATGAAAAATAAATTCACATCAGGGAAAGAACGATGAAGCATATAAGTTCATAATTATCATTTTGCCAGCATATCAACTAGCAAGATTATCCAGCGGTGAAACAGAACCGAATCAAGATTTCCATTTCGCACTGCTGAGCATTCTGGCTCATTTTATAACCCGAAAAAGCTTGATGATCTGAATCGTTTGGCATCTCTTTTGTCTCTGTTAAGCTTTTTAGAACGATTAGATATAAATAAGACCGCGTTGCCAACCGGGGTTTTAGTATTGATTTGAAAGTTAACCATCGGTGAATCAATGGCAAGAACAACGTGAATTGTTGAAAAATCAAAAACGACCAACTTGACGTGCTGAACGACGCACCTAGGTACTCGGAGAGATTTGGAGCGATAATCGACCCGGATGTGGACATAGTGTCGTGTGACTAGAACAAATTAGAATTTAAAAAAGACTATCAAAAGTGTATAAAAATGGTGAGTCAAGGAGTGGAATGAATGGTTATGATTTGTTTGATAAAAAAAGTGAAAGAATAAATATAGATTGGGGAAGTTACTCGACAAGAACACTACATCTTCTGTTTAAGTTTGTGAGGCTTTTGAGTTTTGATAGGCAACTTTCTAGCATTTCGTGATGAGCGCAAACAAGTGTTGATCAAACGTGATTCTTACAGAATGAATAAAGTCGGCAGTTGGCAGAATCAGTTCAGGCAGATCTGGGTGAATCGAGTAAACGAAGAAGTAGCAAAGTTTTAAAGCATTCATGATGCACTTGCCGTAGCGACCATCTACATAACCGCATGACACCTTTGGATCAATGTAATAGAATTTTAGTAGCGTCTATTTTTTTTTTTTTTTTTGAGTTTCTATTCCAACAGATGCACTAGTATTTGTTTTGTATTTCGTTGAACAAAATATTTCAAACATGTTCTTTTTTCTAGCTTGTATAGAAGACCTTCTAAGTACACGCAAAATTTGCAAAAGCTATTGCGTCACAAAAGTTATGTGAATGCGACTTTGGGGTGATAACAAATCATTGCCAAAAAAGGAAGAGAAGGAAAACTAGCCTATCTCTAAATGGAACATTCAAAACTTCTGTCACCTGGTGGTGATTGCTGGTACGACCAAAAATCTATTCAAGCTCAAAATATAAATATTAATAGATGTGAATCTTCAGTAAAGAATGCACATCTATTAATATTCAGTTCCTGGTCTAAGAGGTCTTCAATCGAAATAAAAAAGCAAGATTGTATTACGATTTCACATGTTTCTGTTTCATTTTTCGCTACGAATCGTGACATGGTGCGTAAAAATGCAACACATCAGTTTGCTTCGAAAAATTCAATGTGTGCGTGAGGTGGTGCAGTGTACTAGTTGGTGAGTGGATTGGAGTCCAGTACATACAAGAAAAAAATATCAATAGTCGTCATCGAGCTTCAAACCGTGGTCGTCAGCGTGGAAGTTCATTGTAGTAATCACTCAGCTTTATTGACATGTTACAGATAATTTACTAAAGACCCTACAGTTGCTTCGATTTTCGAGGCACTAAGCGGTTCAGTGCTGAGGACAAATGAATATGTTCAATCTGTGTGCAGCCAGTCGTTCGCACCCTCTTGCATCGCTTTGTATATTTCACAAAACGCTTTGTGGATCGAAATGGGTGAAATTGCTTGTTGTTGTTGCAATGTTGTCTCATTGTTTGAACACCTTTTCAACTTTTGTAAGTTGGATGGATTGTCAGTGTTGCAGGCGATTACATAACTTCTCAAAGATTTTTTCTTTCATGAACCCACTCTACTCAGAACCCACATATTGAAACCAAGTAGAAACAACTGCTTCGTTACAAGCGTTCAATATGAAAAACCTTTCATATCAACAACCACAATAACGTTACTGGTTAGCACCGTGCTACCAGAAAAAAAAAGACGAAAAAAACTTCTCCATGCTCTTGAAACTTGTTCGTACACATGAATTTGTAAATAAAAAAATCCAAAATTTATCTATTTATCACTTTGTTTATAAGAAAAAAAACATATCCATATAACTGAATTGGCCTGCACAATTTAAAAACTTTTGGGACCACCCCAGCCATGCAGGTCAGTATAGACTTTTCAGCAATTGATTTAACCGCATTTGTCAAGATTTCAGAATGTTGCTCACTGTTGGCACTGGACTATCTCCCCCTCTCCCCCTCCCCCCTCTCTCTCTCTCTCTCCCTCTCTCTATCTCTATCTCCCTCTCCCCCTCCCCCCCCCCCCCCTCCTTTCTCTCCCTCTCTCGACCACCATTCACCATTCATAATGTCGCGAATGGACACACACTTCTTGCAAATTCGGTTAAACTAACTTCAAGGGGCTCAATTATGTCACAATCAAGTTGTTGCAACCAGTTATGACAGTTTTTTTTGTTAATTAAGAAAGTGCTATCCCAGATTACTTCCGGTCGTTTATCACTCATTGCGAATGGGAAGTTATCAAACCGGCTTAAGAGCTTAAAAGAATGATTAGAGCAACGATGCGTAAAACATTGTGAAAATTTCAGGATTATTCGCAGTTCATTAGGGGCTGTTCATAAACAACGTACATTTTTCCGAGAGGAGGGAGTCTGACCAAAGCCTACGCTCCATATAAAATCTCAAAAAGATGTATGGAGAAAAGTCTACGAGGGGGGAGGGGGGGTTTGGTATTTTCAAAATGAGTCTAAGTGGTTTACGGACACGAACATTTCCCATCTTTTGCCTTAGAAGATGTCCTGCGACGAGTCGGGTTTAAAAGTCGGGGTGTGATTTTCTCGAGGTCCAGGTTGTTTGTTTCGCAGATATGGATATTGTGGACCGAAGATATGAAACGGTGGAAAAACTGTACATCTGCCTAAAGCGTAGAACAAGAAATGTTGGACTAGTGGTTAATGCGTCAACAATAAAATACCTGCTAATAGGCGAGATTGAGTGTGGCAGGGCTCGCCTAGGTAGATATGTAACGATAAATAGAAGGGGATACTTTCGATGAAGTGGATGAATTTGTCTACCTTAAATCCTTGCTAACAGTTTTGAAATAACTGATGGCACACCATCAGTAGGAGTCGTGCTTATTATCGGCTGCAGAAGAAACTGCGTTTAGAGGAAGATAAACTTTCAAACCAAATGTACCATGAACAAAACGCTTAAAGACTGTTTCAGAAATTATAAACACATTTTCAAAATATTAAAAATGTGTTTTATTTTAAAAGGTGTTTTACATAACATTTTACTCTTTTTCAATCAAAATCTTTAATTATAACTGAGACATCTCACTTTTCCTCGAACATGATCCATAAGTTTCCCACCATTTTCACCACTTTTGTCCAATCCTCTTTAAATTTTTCGATGTCATCCGCTGGTTTTACGAATTTCCGTAGATTTAATTTGGTCAAAGCCCAGAATGTCTCGATTGGCCGTGCCTCCGGGAGATTCGGTGGACTCATGTTTTTCGGCACGAAACAGATATTTCGACTTTTTTACCACCCTAGTGTGTCCTTGGCGTAATGACATGATAAACGCCTCTGGAGGCATTCCTTGATGAACTTCTGGGTGTTCATTGTTTCCAATGTTACGTACGGGCTAGATATGTTGCCGGATTTGCATATTGCCTGCCACAACATCACTTTCTTGGCAAATTTTTCGGTGAAAATGGCCTTCTCCATTTAGGAAATATCCCTGTCCTTGCGTATAGTGAAGTATTGTGGTCCGAAAAGGGTTTTGTAATTCAATTCCACATACGTTTCATCGTCCATGAATAAACACCCAGAATTTCTACACAAAATTTTATCATATAGTTTCCGGGCTCTCGGTTCCACATACGTGGCCTGATTTGAGTTCATTTTGGGTTCCTTCTGCTTCCGGTATGTCTTGAGTCCAAGTCGCTCTTTTGCACGCATCACGTTAGACGTCGAGGTCCTTTTTTTTCGCCACATCTCGAACGGAAGACGATAGTTTCTGCTTATGGGCATCCCTAATCTTTTTGTCAATAGCACGACTTACAGGACCGGATATCCGACCACTCCTCGGTGCATCTTAAAAGAAATTGTTCTCCATATTTTCTAACTGCAGTTCGTACCACTCCGACGCTCACACCCTCTTCCTTGGCCAATTTTCTTTAAGAGATTCCACTCACAGTATACCATTTGTGACTGTTTCTCTGCTCCATATTACGATTACGCATTTTGAAATTCAACCAGAAACGAAGTTTTGTTTTGATGCTATGACGTACAGAAATATATAAACAAAAAGACGCAGCAAAAATAACATAAAAAATTTCCTTCAATTCAAAATGACCGTAAACATTAGGTGTGCTTACAATTTCTGGAACAGTCTGTATAAGGCCGGTGATTCTCTACGGCCATGAATATTGAACCATGCTTGAGAGGAACTTGCTCACACTAAGTGTATTTGAGCGGCGTGTCCTGAGGACCATCTTTGGCGGTGTCTGCAAGAACGGTCTGTGGCGGCGAAAAATAAGCGGCGAGCTCACTCAATACTACGGCGGACCAAGTGTTCTGAAGATGGCAATAGCTGGAAGGATACACTGGGCAGGGTATTATGCGAGAATGCCGGGACACTGCCCTGCAAAGACGGTGTTTGCTCCAAATCCGGCTGGTACTCGTACAAGAAGGCTTGGAGCGGGCAAGGAGAGCAGACCAGGTACTCAACGATTTGGGGAGTGTGGAACGCAGCCGAGGATTGTTGATTCGGTGTGTATACACAGAAAAAAATAATGAATTTTAACAAGCGCGTAAAATTTCCCCTCGTTTAATTCCATGCCAAAGGAGGCGTAAACACCGAAATTGTTTGCAATATTTCATGCGCTATACTACAATGTTTGCAATCTTTCATACAACTGGCTAGATTCAGGCGTTATCTGGCTTGAATTTACATGAAATATCCTATTATTTTCTGCCAAATCTAGCATTCCCTTTATGTGCATTAGATCACGCAGAAAATTCAATGTTTCTTTTTATCTGTGTATAACATGTTAACCAAATTTATGAAAATGAATAAAAAAAACACAGTTTTGCACCGATCTTTATATTCTGCGAAAAAAATCTGTTATGTAATGTTATGTAAATGAATGTAATGTGAATGATTGATTAGAATCAATTAAAATTTCTTTTTCTATGTGATGTTCATGTTAAAACCACTTCCAGTAGTAGCTAAGTGAAATATTTTGGCAGTGCATGAAATTCATAGAAAAATTTAACCACTTACACAATTACCTTTATATACGGACCGGACAACCAGGCTTACCGGCTTAGTGAGATGTTCAAGTCTCGAATAATTCATGATAAGGGCCTAAAAGCCAATTGTAAACAATGAACTTAAACGTCGATATCTCTCGAATCTAAAAACACTCTCCGGAATTCAAAGCTGCATCTGGTAGAGGTGTACCATGTTATATAGTTCTACCATGTTATATAGTTGGATATAGTAGGAGTCTTAAGATTCACGAAAGATCGATCTTCATAGTAATTGTTTACTTGTATGCTCTAATCATGAATTTCTCGGGAAGTGTTTCACAGAAAAAAAAATGAATTTTAACAAGCGCGTAAAATTTCCCCTCGTTTAATTTAAAGCCAAAGGAGGCGTAAACAACGAAATTGTTTGCAATCTTTCATGTGCCATACAACAATGTTTGCATTCTTTCATAGAACAGGCTAGATTCAGGCATTATCAGGCTAACATTTACATGAAACCCCCCATCTTTTCAGCCAAATCTAACAATCCCTTTATGTGCATTAGATCACGCAGAAAATTCAATGTTTCTTTTTATCTGTGTTGGTGGTGTTTGTATTTCCTCATAATGTTATTTTCACACGGAACAGCTGCCTGATGTGACATCTAATTCTCGGTTCACAAAATTGTTATGTTAGTTAGTTTGACGTCGTAATATGCTTCCAATAAAAGTAAGCTGCCTGATGGACCGGACCTTATACAAACGGCATAACCTTACAGGGAACCAACCATGAAAATTTCAGAAAATCTGCTTTCAAGCGGTATTTGGTGCCAAAATACTACGTGCTGAAATAGATTGTCCTGCCTTGTTGGAGCGTATGAGGATCTATGCTCCAGAACGAGTATTGCGGTCACGACTGCTAATACAACCTACTTCGCGAAACACTCTGTATAGCTCCAATGACCCCGTGAATTCGATAAGCTGACGATTTCAATCTGGATATCATGTTTTTGACTTTAATTTATCTATAAATGTTTTTAAAGAACGCTTAAGATCTCAAAATGTGTTTGGCTAAGTTAGAATTAAGTATATTTCATTAAGACCTTGTTGTCAGATGATGATTATTATTATTATTAAATAAATAAATTTCAGTGACTCATCAAGCTTCGTGACGTTCATTGCCCGCAAACTACCGTGTCTATCGTCATGTAAAAATTGTTTGTTCACCCACAGGTAATTTAAAAGTTGAATGTGGTATTGTTGCCATTTTTACTCTTTTTAACAGCTGTTAGCTATGTTTTTGTCCAACACGCACTACCACATTTCCAGTGGTACACTACCACATTCAGACGTGATAAGGTTAATTCTAGACAAAATAATCAAAAGGTCGAAAGTAACATTTGTAAACAATGACTTCTAGCGGTTTTTTCTGGGATCTGATTGCTCCCACAAACAAAATAGCACCAGTAACAGATACAGGGAGTTATTACCTTCCCGTCGGTAGTGGATACAAATGTTAGCAACCTGGCATTTCCAGGAAATTTACGTTTTAAGTCATTGTTTACAATTGTTACTTTAGACCTTATGAAGATTTTGTCTAGAGTTGCACTCATCCAGAATCTCACATGCTGAGCTGCCTTACAGTACATACACGGTAACCAATGGAATTCAATATGAGGGTCCAGTCGCATGGAAATATCAGTCGCATGAGGACTCAGTCGCATGGAAATATTGAATCAGTTAAGTTCAGGGGCCTGGCAACTCTATCCTAGTTGCTAGCGTTTGACAGTATACAACATATCACGGGCCTCATTTGAATAAGGCCCGTCTGACGTTTGTTACTGTGGATACGTACACCTGTATTGTTTACAAACAATGAAACTTTTGATGATTGGATGTTGAAGAGTTAGTAGTAGAGTTGAGTTAGTCAGACTATGAGTTTTTACAAACTTAACGAAACTGAGTCGTACAGTGATGGGAAAAAATAAATCTGCTCCTTTTTTTTGTTGGGTGTATTATTACTGCGACCATTATTTTTATCTATTGTGATACACAACTCATTTTTCTATACCATTTCAAGGTGATAAGCTTCTATGAGAAGTAACCATCATCGTATGATTTAGGGTATTATCCCAGTAAGGAATAATGTGTCGTACTAAACGCACTACCTTACGTATCTATGACCATATTTCAAAGGACTTTAAAAGATCCACCTATGATCAATGTATTATTGTTGAGAAAAAACGCATATTTTTGAAAGAGTAGTTTCAGTTAAATCATAACGATAACTTTTATCCCTTACATAAAATATACAACAAAATCAATTCAGTTTGGCAAAGTTGGCATGACAGAAAAAAGATTCACTTCATTTGATCAAAACAAATTAATCAAAAACAGTTGGAATCGACGCTTCAATAGTCATTATGACCTACCTTCGCATCAATGATAGACTGCAATCAACCTGATTTCTGAGGTGTTGTGGATCCAACTCATTCCCACAAAATATGTTCGCCTGTTGGTTTCGTGGGGTTTTTTGACTCTATTGTCGAGAATTGCCCAGAAATTTTCAATAGGGTTTAAATCAGGGCTCTGGGGAGGCCATCCCAAGGGTTTAATCCGAAAGGCACGGAAGAATGCTTGCGTTTTCTAAGCCGTTTGCTTTGATACGTTGTCTTGCTGGAAAATATATTTATCTTCCAGACCCATTTTAAACAAAGATTCTTTCATATTCTCGTTCAGAATATCTATATACCCATCTGCCGTCATGATACCGTTGATTAGTGCCAGTTTCTACCCTCAAAACCATGAGTAGCAGCCCCAGACCGCCGTGCTTTATAGTCACTTGGAGATGTTTATCCTTCGCTTTATAGTCGTTTTTCCGCCAAACTCGCAGTCGTCGTTTTCTGTTGAACAGCTCAAACTTTGATTCTTTTGACCAAACAACCCGTTTGAACTGTTCCACGGCTTGCGTCATACTTTTCGGCAACTTTGCGCAGAGATTCGTTTATGAAGCAATTATTCACGATAATATTTCGAACTTGAACGGTTACTTTCATTCCTCCCATGATGGATCTTTAACAAACTCATTACTTGAGCACAACTCGCTTACTTCTCACAACTGTAGAGATTATTTGTGATTGATGAAAACAAAGGAATGTCAAAAGCATGATTAACAAAGGGTAAGTCAATTGAATGTACACGGAAAATGTTTTGTCCCTAATGGATCTTTTTTGTTGACATAAACACAACCTTATTTTACTTTTCACAAGAAGTTGGCTAAAATGAAACTAATGACTGCCACCCAAATATGTCCAGTGCGTGTAATAAAGTTGTTATTGATACGGATTTGTGAATATATCGAGGCCTAATTAGTATACGGCTCGATGGATCTTAGGACCATCTTTGGCGGTGTGCAGGAGAGTGGTGTGTGGCAGCGAAGAATGAATCACGAGCTAGCTCAACTCTATGGCGTACCAAGTTTTCTGAAGGTGGGAAAAGTTGAGAAGAATGCCCGATAACAACCCTGCAATGATGCTGTTTGCTTCAAATACGGCTGGTACAAGAAGGTGTACATAGACTTGACGACATTGACATCAAATCTCCATGCCCCCTAATGAAATGAGATAATTATAAGGAATGTAATCTTCCTTGTCGTTCGAACTTCCCAAATTTCAGAGATGAGCAGAAGTGTTTGAAACATTGTTAGCACTATTGCGACTCTGCTGCGTAGTGAGAAATTTCTTAATTACTACTTGCCATCCGGATGACCTGGTTCTTCCACCCAACTTTGCTGATGATATATCTTTTTCTATGCCTAGAGTTACGAGGTACTCCATACTGGAACCAATTAAGTCAAATCCTACATGCTTCGTGTTTCCAATATACGGCGCTAATGGAAGCACTCGAGACCATCACTAGCAGTACATTTGTTAAAGTAGGTTGTGGCACAAGCAAACTGTTGCAATCAAATATAAAAGTTTTGTGTAGCTTGGGGTCGTTATTAACAATGGTTCGCATTTTGTCAGCTATCGAAACTGAATTTTTCAATGCTATCATTTAGCATCTCCTGATTTCTTGCGATTCTTGGTGAATTATTAGCAAATCACCCACTATCCTCAGTCAAAAGACAGCTGAAAGTATACAGATACAGCAATTGACTACTCACTTTTAAGTAAATTCATTGTGTAATTTAAATTTTGCCAAAATAAAAATATTACAAGATTCTGAGTAAGCTTCAAACAAAAAACAAATTAAGTTTAGCTAACCCATGCCATTTGGTGCCGAGCCTAAGACGGTATTTTTACAAAATCCAGTGATGATCAATATACCCTCAAATAATAGTTCTCATAATCAGTGTAAAATATCCACCAGAAATTCACTTAACTTTCATGTGATTCAGGAAGTGGAAAATAGTTCGGCTTCCACTTCACTTCTGCTATTAAGGTTTGGCAAAACATTTCTCCCTCGTTTTGTAAGCTATTACTTATTACTGCCTAATGTTTTGAGCTGGTTTTGACTCTTCTTCAATTCCTCATCAAAATCAGTTTTAATTTCCATCCACTATTTCACGGTAGATCGAAGCTCTGGGGCCTGGACTTCCTGGGCCAGGGTCGTCCCTGTTCCTCCATGTCACGACCGCTTACGGCTGCTTGTCGGACCTCGTGCCTCCGTAGTTCGTTTAGCCGTTAAAGAGAGCTTAACGTTTCCAGAATGCACCGCGGGGGGAGGCGAACTACTTTTACACCCCAGACTGTATAACCTCATGCGTCCAACATTAGTAACGACGGGCTTTGGAAATACTCCGGCTGCTTCTTCTTTATCTTTCTCAATTGCCTCACCCTTTTGTTTCATACAGGGTGCGGCAGAAAATAATGTGAAAATGTTCAAACTTGAGTATTGGGTTAATTCGTGTAGCTAGTGACTAATTTCTGTCGAAAGTGTATTTGTTTATGTTTACTTTCACGTGCTGCATCCAAATATTCTATTTGTTTTATTGCATATTCGTCAAAATGTTCGCGAAAGAAGTGATCACCAGTTTGTTGCTCGCCCAGAAGAAGCCGAAAGAGATTGCTAAGGTGGTAGGGTGCCATTTGGCAACAGTTTACCGCATAAAAAAGTCCCTGCAGGATAGTCCTAAGCAGCGGAAGCCGGGAAGCGGACGTCCGCGCCTTGCACGCACGCCGAACGTGATCAAATCGGTCCGTGCAAAAATTGCTCGCAACCCGGTGCATTCCATAAGGAAACTTGCAAAGGAAGCCAATATTTCGGAGAAATCCATGCGGAGAATCATCAAAGAAGACCTGCATGCATCTTCCAGAGCCAGAGTGAAACGTCACTCGATTACGGACCGGGTCAAGGAACTACGAGTGACTCGTTCCAAGAGATTGCTTTCCTTGTTGAAGAAGGAAAAAATGATAATCCTGTTCTCCGACGAAAAGCTTTTCAGCTTCGATGCTGTGGGCAACAGCCGCACGGACCGGTTCATTTCACCGCAGAAGATAGAGAACGTTCCGGAAAAAGTGAAATTCAAATTTCAAACCAAACATCCGGCTGGTGTCATGATGTTTGGCTTGGTGGCGTCCAACGGCTTGAAAATGCCGCCTGTTTGCTGGAGTTAAAATCAATACCGAAGTGTATATCGGTATTTTAAAGGACCAAGTGATTCCCTGGGTGAAGGCCAACTTCTCCGAGGACCAAAACGTTGTCCTACAGCAGGATGGAGCGCCGTGTCACACGTCCAATCGAACCCAGCAATGATTGAACGATAACATGAAGTTTTGGCCGAATGATTTGTGGCCCCCTAGAAGTCCAGATCTTAATCCGTTGGATTAATCGATTTGGACATATGTTAAAGCACGGGCCTGCAAAACATCACACCCTAGTGTGAAAACCCTGTAGTCAACCATAACAATGTCGGAGGACTACGTCCGAAAGGCATGCTCTGGCTTCCGGCGTCAGCTCGAGGATGTTATTAATAAAAATGGAGAACACATTGAATAAATTTGTTTGAAAGGACTTTATAAAGATAACTGCACTTGAAAATGTTGATATTGTTGCTTGAATTAGTTGAAAATGGGATTTGAAAGAAAAAGAACAAATTTTCGCATTATTTTCTGCCGCACCCTGTACATGCATAGCATGTAAAAGGGAGAGTTGTAAAATAGGTAAACTTTTATTATTTCGCATTGACGCTTTAAGTGGGGACCTCTTATGATTTTTGTTTCATACTGCATTCGCACGCACCTCTTTTTTTCTGCACTATGCTGCTACCACTAGTAACGTTTGCATTAAAAAAATGGACTTTTTTCGGATGGTGATAACAAAAAAGCTGAGACAGATAATTGGTTTTGATAAATTTTCTTATGGAAGGTAATTATTCAAGCTTACTTGCAAAAAAATTCTACGCCCTTGCGAGCGGCCTTCCGGCAGTTAACTGGAACATTCACCATGGCGGACGAAAACATGGGTGTAGGCATGTTTTTGAGTTCTTTCTTTGTTTTATTTATCAATTCCTTCTCAGTTTTCGAGACAAAATTGTTAGAGTAGATCTTACGCTTCAGGTTGGCCCAGAAATTCTCGATGGGACGCAGCTGGGGGTCGTTGGGCAGGTTCACCGACTTGGGTACTCCATCGATATTCAGCCGCTCCATCTCTTCCAACGATCGCTTCGAGTAGTGGGCCGACGCAAGATCCGGCCAGAACACCGCGTCTTCGTCTTGATGGTATTTCTTGATGAACGATGCGACTTCCGGCAGGTATTTCGTACCATAAATTTCCCCGTTCTCGGCCTGTCCGGAGGCAGCAGGGTAAATGCACCCTTCTTTTTGGGAAAATGCTCCTTAAACTTTGGAGAAATGCTCCTTAGTTGCGTTTGTTCGGTATAATGCAATCGGAGGTATTTACCTTCTGGTTAGCGCTTGCCGGTTGTTTTCACGGGTCTTAAGTTTCTTCAAGATTGTATAGTGGAGCTTCGCTCCGCAGTTTTCAAGGTAGTTTTGACGGGTTTAAATTTCATTTTGACGAATCTTAATTTCATTTTGAAGAGTCTTAATTTCGTTTTGACGGGTCTTAAATTCAGAAACTTAAAACCCGTCAAAACTATACAATCTTGAAGAAACTGAAGACCCGTCAAAACACCCGGCAAACGCTAACCAGAAGGTTAATACCTCCGATTGCATTATACCGGGCAAACGCATCTAAGGAGCATTTTCCCAAAGTTAAGGGGGCATCTTCCCCAAAAGAAGGGTGCATTTACCCTTCTTGGGGAACTTGGTGTGTGAAATGAACTTCACCTCAGAGCTCACTTCATTTACATCGTTCATCATCCGCGAAATGGAACGCGGTCATCAAGTAGACGCTATATACACAGATCTGTCTGCGGCCTTCGATAAAATGAACCATCAGATTGAAAGTTCAAAATACGACAAAATGGGGGTTCACGATCAATTGCTGAACTGGCTCCGCTCATACCTGACTGGTAGAACTATGTCTGTGAAGTTTTTAGATTATGCCTCGTCCAGCTTTTCAGTAGTATCCGGCGTTCCGCAAGGCAGCCACCTTGGCCCATTCCTTTTCCTGTTATATATGAACAACGTGAACTTGGGCCTGAAATTATCCTACGCGGACGACCTGAAGCTTTACTACGTCATAAAATGTCCAGAAGACGCCCACTTTCTTCAGCAGGAACAACAAGTGTTCGACGACTGGTGCCGGATCAACAGAATGTCCTAAAATGTATCCAAATGCTCGGCTATCTCCTTTGGCCGAAAACGACTACATCTTTCGATGAACACGCTTGAAACGTGAAACAACAGTCAAGGATCTGGGAGTAATGTTTGACTCCAAACTGTCATTCGAGAACCACATTACCTATATTGTTTTCTCAAGGCTCATCGCAGTTAGGATTCATCTTCCGCTTCGCAAAAAACTTCAAAGACGTTTATTGTCTGAAGGCACTATACTGCTCTTTGGTTCGTCCTTTTTTGGAGTACTGGGCTGTCGTTTGGTCCGCTTTCTATCAAAATGCAGTCCAGAGGATCGAAGCCGTTCAGCGAAGGTTTATACGCTTTGCTTTGCGACATCTTCGTTGGTTTCGTCTTCGCTGATTGCCAAGTTGTGAAAGCTTGTGTAAGCTCATCAACCTGGAATTGTTGGAAGGGAGGCGTGTGGTGGCCACTGCGTGTTTCGTTGAGACCTTCTTTCCGAGAAACATCGACTGGTCCACCATACTGGGTCTCTTGAACATCAACACTCGACGACGAAACCTACGTTTACAATCTTTCTTTATAAACCGGCACTCAAGGACCAACTATAGCCAACACGAACCTGTGCTAAGCATGTGTCGCGATTTCAACAGCTATTCTAACGTGTTTAATTTTAATGTATCACGTGATGTTCATAATGATGAATTTTAATGTATCCCGTGATGTTCGGGTCCTCCCTTAGCTCAGTCGGTAAAGGCGCAGCTACAAAGCAACACCATGCTGAAGGTGGCTGGGTTCGATTCCCGGTCTAGTCTAGGAATTTTTCGTTAAAGAAAATTTCTCGACTCCCTGGGCATAGCGTATGATAGTACTTGCCACACAATCATACTAATGCAAAAATGGTACTTGGCATCGAAAGCTCTTAATTAATAACTGTGGAAGTGCATTTAGAACACTAAGTTGAGAGCAAGCAATAAATTAATTGGAAAGCAATAAGCTTGAAATGCTAAAGAAGAAGATGTTAATAAGCGTTGTTTCCGAAGATGTATGTGTTAGTTTTTGTATGTAATTCAGTTTTATCTAATTGTCATTGGAATAAACTTTTTTATCTGTTGACGAATCAATAAATTAATAAATCAATAAATAGATAGTGAAATAGATCGTGGCACGCGAGGGGCATTCCAATTTACTTTTAGTCAGTTTTTATGTTAAAACTCCATTGAGAGACAAAGAATGGTGAAATGAACCGATGTAGTTCAATGATTCATCATTTTGGTTTAGTTTGCATCTTTTTCGACATCTTCATAATACCCAGCTCGAAAGGAACACATTAAGCATTAATATGATTGTTTGGCAAGTAGAAATTTCCATTTTCATGCCTAAGGAGTCAAGAAATATGTATTTGTGAAAAATTCCTATCCCAGAACGGGAACCGAACCCACCCACCGGAAATGCACTTAAGAAGGAGTTTGCGATGAATTTCCTTTACCTTCACTCTATGCCTCTGGTTATATTTTTCTAAACTTTCTACTGCATAGTTGTAGACCTGACTGTTTGAGTTACCACTGGTATGAAGGCTTTACAGAGCGATTCAGTTTTCTAAATAACCTCAATGCTGGCAATTCTGATGGTTTATTAAGATTTATATTTGCTCAACTTGTATTTTGAAGTAGAGCTTCTATTTTCATCGATCTGCTGGAATATTAAAAAATGAAAACTTTATTATCTTGTTCACTAAATGTAACACTTTTTGATGCATTAATTCAGTCATTATAAATTGTAATTATTCTTCAGCTTCGTGAAACTAAGGCATAGATAATACTTGATAATTCCTCACAA
This sequence comes from Aedes koreicus, assembly GCA_024533555.2. Classification (NCBI taxonomy): domain Eukaryota; kingdom Metazoa; phylum Arthropoda; class Insecta; order Diptera; family Culicidae; genus Aedes; species Aedes koreicus. The sequence goes on along the minus strand of JAHHFK020004312.1, from coordinate 1,355,317 downwards.
TGGTTCCGTACATTCATTCATTCACCATGAAATAAAATTTATTTCAACTTTTCATTCCAGAAATTGATCGTATTTATATTTGCAACTCTCGCGGCTTCCGGTCGCTCCTTGGCATTTGATGGATACAATTACCCCAAACCTTCGTGCAGTTTTGGCAATCCTTCACCATCAACCGTAGTAAGCACCAGTATTGTGACCAAAACTGTGCCACTGCCAGCAGAAACTGTCACTCGTTTCGTTACGTCTGTCATCACTGTAACTGTTCCCGTATACAACACTATAACAAGTACAAGTGTCTTCACCAGACCTCCATCGCCACCAAGTACTATTGTTCAAACAGTCCCTGCACCTCCGGAGACAAACGTAGTAGTATCTACTGTTGTAAAAGCCACTCCAGTTTACAAGACCGTTATCACTACTAAAACTTTGACATTGCCACAAGTTACGCTTCCACCCCAAATTTCCACGCAGACCGTTAATATTCCCCCAGTAACTAAAATTCAGACATCTAAGTATACCGTGACTTCTCCTGTGGTATCCAGAGTAACAGAATATAGAACTGTGCCTGGTCCAGCGGTTACTCTTCCACCACAGGTGGTGACTACAACTACGACTTTACCACCGGTGATACGTTCCAGCATTTCGTTCATCACCACCACTACTCCTGTCATCAAATACAGCACAATCACTCCAACTCCATCGACGCGTACACTGCCTGCGTCGACTGTAATCTCAACAAAGACCTTACCGGCTGTAACGACCACTTCTACTTCCATCATTGCAACTCCTACTCCAGTTTACCGTACCATCACCCAAATTAGCACTAAAACTCAACAACCCCCACCACCCGTCACTTCATACTTGACTTCTATTGTTACAAAACCCGCTGAGACACGAATTCAAAAACAGACCAGCATTTTAACTAAATTTGGAACTGAGACTATAACGAGCACTACAATTCAGACCGTGACCATCCCTGTTCCCCAGTTCATTACTAAAACAACACAAATACCAGCAGAGACCACCACCATCTGCCAACCAACGAATGCCTATCTGCCGGTGAAACCTCCAGTGACTTCCTACCTACCTCAACAAGAGATCATTGACAATCAGCCGCGGTTCAACGATATCTATCCATTTGATGAAGGAAAGTAGATTCCATTCAAGCCCAAACATGATACTCACCGATATCAAACGAATGCACAAATTAAAATCGCCGTAACTTTAAGTAAACTATTTGTGTGAATGCGAATTCAAGAACTGAAAGTGGATAAAATAAAGCGATACAAACTAGCAATTTGACGCAAGAGTTTTATTTTGACCATGATTGAAGTCTTGCATCTGAATTAGTCTTATTTCATAGGAATGGTCACATACATTTATGTATTTAGGATGACGAACCTATTTCCGAACATGTCTCCAGCATTTGGCTAGTCCATCTTCAGCTGTTATCAAAGGTTTATCCTTTAAGGGAAGTTAATGCGTTGGAAAATAATTTGATCAGATTCTAAATATTTTAACTATAATAAAAAAAAAAAAATCCATTGAAAGCATAAATTCGTATCCGTCTAATCTAGCAAAACATTTGTTTCGATTTTCCTTTTCAGAAATTGCTCGTAGTCTTAATTCTCGTGGCTTCAAGCTACGCAACGGAGTTTAACGGATATGACTACCCCAAACCATCGTGCAATTTAGAATATCTTCCACCAGCTACCAACGTAGTCATCACCACTACTATTACCACAACAGTGCCAGTAAATCAGGCAGCTGTCACTCGTTTCATGTCTTCTGTCATCACCGAAACTGTTCCCGTATACAGTACTGTAACAGTAACCACAGGTGTCACAAAAACCGCACCTTCTCCACCACCAAAGACTATTATCCAGACAGTTCCTCTACCCCCGGTTGTATCCACTGTAGTTACGACTGTAGTCAGGCCAACTCCGGTTATCAAAACAGTTATAACTACTGCAACGTCCACTCTACCACCAGTAACGCTTCCACCACAAGTGACAACAGATTTCATTACTCTACCTCCGATAACTAGGATTCAGACATCGAAAATCACCGTCACTTCCCCTGTTGTATCGAGATTTACAGAATTTAGAACTGTACCTGGACCAGTCGTCACACTTCCACCTCAGGTGGTGACAACAACAACGACCTTACCGCCTGTTTTACGTACCAGCACTTCCTTCATTACAACCACAACTCCTGTCATTGAGTATCGCACCCTCACTCCTTCTGTAACGACACGTACTCTCCCTCCTACGACTATTATCAAAACTACTACATTGCCTCCTGTAACCACCACAGCTACTTCCACCATCGCGACACCAACCCCGGTTTATAGTACCGTTACTACAACTACGACTGCCACTCAACCTCCCCTACCACCAGTAACTTCAGTCTCTTTCAGCACAATTTCGAATCCACCAGTGACGCGAATCGAAAAAGTGATTAACACTTCAACCAAAATTGAAACTAAGATTATAACGAGTACTGCCTTAAAAACAACGACCGTTCCCGTTCCCCAATTCATCACCACAACAATCCAACTTCCACCTGTAACCCAGACCGTATGCAAACCAACGAATGCGTATCTTCCGGTGAAAGCTGACTATGAAGATCAGCCGCGGTACAATGACGTCTATCCGTATAATGGGGGAAAGTAAATTCTATCGGAATCCGAACATGACACAAGATATGCTGAGTGAAAGCGAGTTACAGAATGCAAGTAAATGAAATAAAGTGAAACTATTGCGCAAAATGAACATTTATGTGTTTTATTCTGACTACAATGCATGCGCTGTAAAATTCAACGGAACTTTCAATGGAAGTATAATATTATAATATACTGTCGTCGACCATTCAATCTAAAAAAAAAACAGAGTGTCACCATCCTAAGACATTCAGGAGGCATTCTTCTCTATATATTTGGCCGTTGATTGTGCCGGTCCTCATGTACGGCTTGCTGAATTTGCCTCATCCACAGATCGCCTGCCACATCTAGTATTTTTTTGGCAAATTTGTCGACCGTCTTCTGCCGGAACTTCTCCGGAACATTCAGGTGGGACTTGCCGACAAAAAACTCCAGGTCAGGTAACTGCTGGGCGTCCGCTTTAATGTACGTCTCGTCGTCCCTTACGATGCATTTTGGCTGCACCATCCACTCGCGGTACAGCTTCTTGGCGCGGGATTTGGCCACCGTATTATGTTCATTCTGTTCGGTTAGGTACCTTCCTTAGCTTGAAGACATGAAGTTGTCTGCACAGTTGTCATTGTCTGCTGGACAAACCAGGCGGAAGAAATGGCCTTCTTGGCCACGTCCCGAATCGAATGTTTCGGGTTGCGCTTGAAGTAATTCCTCACCTTGCTTGCGTTCGGGGTCGGTCGTCTTCGCGTTTCTTCCGCTGCCAGCTCGCCGCTGGATCGTCTGGGTCTCCTTGAACGATTTTACTATATACACGGGACACTGCAGAATTGTCAATTCCGACTGGCCTGGATTTTCCTCGACCACGCCCATATTTTTTTGTCGAAGCACTTCTTGCTTGGAAATCATCTCGATAACCACTTGAAAGATTGTAACGAAATTTTGCACATGTAAACATTACACCAGTTTCACCCAAAAAGTTCTATTAAAACAAAATATTACGAAATATTTCCTGTAAAATACCTTACGGGCTTTGGGGAGAAGTTCATCAAACATGCTGACAATAATGACGACACTCTCTATAAACGAATTGCTGTGCTTAAAGGTCATTTTCGTCTTTGATGAATTTTAAGACATATTTGAGAAATAAATAGTACAGGAGCAGAACGGTTGAACGGAGTTGCACTTACGTATATCTACGAAAATATTTTCTGTCACAGAAGAGAAAGAGTTTTGGACGAACTGTCGCACATACCAAGAAGGTTGAAAATTTGAATCGTTATCTTAAGCCTTAAAAATATATCGTTGTATGTTTGAGGTATTAAATAAACTTGAATTATAAAACTCCAACTTCGATACAACTATTTTTTCACAAGCTGTTACCTTCAAGCTCTTAAACCCCACCTCCCAACTCCAACAACCCAGTTCTGGTTGCGCTACTGACTCCATGACATTTCCCGGAATTTTACTATCTCGAATGATCATTTTCTTGAATGGCCTTTTTTATGAATGACCCTTACCCCTAATCGCATAACCCAAAATGATCACTTCTCCGAATTTTCGTTCCTTCGAATTAAAATGCTCAGGTACTGCCGATGAAGGTCATCAAGTTACAAATTCAAATGGGGGGAATGGAACAAATGTAAAAAATGTGAGGAAAAGAGCAGCACAAGAACTTTTTTTTTTCGTGCATATTCATTTTAAGCACATATTATAAAGTTCACCAGTCTATAATCAAAGTAGAGGAAGTCATGGAATATGAAATAGTGATTAACTATTGTAAATGTTCCTATACTATCACTTCTAAATTCATCCGTCATAAAAACGCGAGAAAATCCTCGCGCGAGAAAGTTGATTTTATTTGTTTCGCAACGTAAGTAAACGTTCAATTAAACAAACCTATTTACACTCCAACCAAGCAAAGGATGAATTTATAAACTATGAGATTAATGTAAGAACAGTTAACCTATTATTCACCAAAGCGATTCCGGTAAAAAAATGAAATATTTTGGATTGTAATTCACGTCGATTTCTATGGTAATGGTTTCAAAATTGACCTTTTTGTTTCACTAGTTTTGGAGAAGGGCCAGTTTACATGACAGAAGAAACTTTAGATTAATCGCTTCTCTAGTTGAATCTGTTTAGTAACAGAGTAAAATGGACGAATTCCTGCTTTGAACAGACTATTCAGACTCATCTGCTGAATAACTTGTTCTATCTTCATCCACTATCAGAAGTTTATTGTAGACAACGCTCAGCTTTATCCGATTGGCAATTTTGACAATGATTTTAAAGAACAATACTTGTGCAAAATTGGTGCATACTCAGTTTGGTCCAATTTACCTCGACATTTTCTGACAGGTACAAACATGACTGATTACTGCATATGGTTAGTAGGGAACCCTCCCACTACCCTGGTAATGTTTAACTACGATTGAGAATCGATTTTGACCGACCAATACCAACAGTAAGGATACATCACAAAGTGTTAGTGGTTTTTTTTTGAACCGCCACTCACGAAGTGTAATGGTTGTTTCCGTAATTGGGACAATACAAAATTAAATTATGCTAGCTTTGAACCGATTTATACAAACAGTAAGAAACCAATTTGAAACAATTTAAACATACAGTTGAGGATCCACTCACTGAGCGCGATGGTGGTTTACTTCAATAGAGAAACAAACAATTGTTGTATACTTTGGTTCATAGCCTCTGTGGAGCAATTTATATCAACAACTACACTTTGATTGTTGTTTTGTTGTATTCTCCTAATGCGCGGAGTAACGATATCTAATGATGAAATTTGTCAGAAGCAGATGATTTCCCATCAACATGAGAGGCTCTAGGAGTGGACAGTAATTTATTGCCAGAACTAAGAGAATTGAAGAGAAAGCATTGATAGTTCCGTTTAGAGTAACGGCAGGGCAGGTTATGAAAATTGAAAGATACAAGTTGAAAACGAGAGAAAGGCATATTAAGGTAGTATACAATCGGGCTTACCTATAATCTATCGGAACTATCAATGCTTTCTCTTCAATTATCTTAGTTCTAGCAATCAATTACTGTCCACTCCTAGAGCCTCTTATGTTGATGGGAAATTATCTGCTTCTGACAAATTTCATCATCAACAACTAAGGAGTGTATCGAAAATAAGCTATCCACAAACTTTCTTTCAAATTATGTTGAAAACCGATATTTTATTCATACAAAAAATTGATCCTTTATTGTACGAGGTTAAACTTGAACATAATGAAGACCGGATGAAATTTAAGTTATTCCTTCACGAATTTTCGAACTTTGGATCGGATGCTCTTCATCAAGTTCCGGACAAGTGTTGCATCGCATTTTTTGGACGCTTGAGCCCAATTTTTTTGAACTCCTACATGTTCCCAGCTGCCTTACCAGTCTTCTTGAAGACCCTCTTCACGATTGCCCAGTAACGTTCGATGGGTCGAAGCTGAGGGCAATTTGGTGGATTGATATTTTTCTCAACGAAATCTATACCCTTTTCCGCAAGCCAATTGAGAGTGGTTTTGGCATAGTGAGCCGACGCTAAATCCGGCCAAAACAGTGGAGGTGTACTATGCTTCTTATATAAGTGCAACAATCTCTTCTGGAGACACTCAGATCGATGGATTTCCGCATTTATAGTTCCGGGAGTGTAAAAAATGGTTGACTTCAAACCACAGGAACATATTGTTTGCCATACCAGTGCCTTTCGACCGAATTTCTCCACTTCAATCGACCGTCCGCATTGCTCACATCCTCCCCAACGACGGCAGTAAAGTATTGTGGACCTGGAAGGGTTTTTGAGTCCTCCTTTACATAGGTCTCATCGTCCATCAAAACGCATGCATCCGGACGCTGCAAAAGACGCGAATACAATTTCCGGGCCCTTGTTGCTGCTCGTTTCTTCTGTTCTGCACTTTGTTTCGAGATTTTCTGCTTCTTGTAGGTCTTCAGGTGGTTTCGCCTCTTGATACGCTGGATCATTCCGACACTGGTTCCTGCTTTTTTGGCCAAATCACGTATTGACATTGATTTGTTCTTCATGATTAGAGATACCACTTTCTGCTCCAGTTTCGGGTTGGAAGAACCGGGTTTTCTGCCTCTTCCTGGTAGCTCATCCAAAGAATAGTGTTCCCCAAACTTATTAATGATGGTTTTAACACTCGCCTGATGAATTCCAAACCGCTTCGCCAATTTTCGCATAGTAATACCCTTCTCACTTAGCCATGTGTCCAGAACCTTAATTTTCACTTCCTTTTCAATACGCGACATTTTGAAAACGCAGAATTTGAACCGCACAAACAAGTAAACAAAAGAAAGCTGACAGTCAAACGCACAGTATGCAGTGTTCAGAGCATAAAAAACCATCACAAATACATGCGTACAACGCAAATGTATGTGGATAGCTTATATCCGATACACTCCTTAGTTTATTGTTTGGGCCACTCACAAAGTGTGATGTTGGCTTTTCGTTGGGAATACAAGACAACATTTTGGAAAAGCTTGAGATCCAAATTAAATTGATATAAACCAACAGTAAGGATGCCGTTTTGCCGCTCACAAAGTGTGAATTCTAGACAAAATCGTCAAAGCGAAAAAAAATATAAAACAAAACATAAAAAAAAAAATTCCCAAAAACGCCGCGCTATCCACTCCCCCCCCCCCCGACGGGGAATATCCCTCCTTCTTTTTTTTTTTTTTTTTTTTTTTTGGGGACCACCCCCCCAAAAAAAAAAAAGAAAATCATTTTTTATAAATGTTACTTTCGACCTTTTGACTTTTTTGTCTAGAAGTGTAAAATAGAAATAAAGGGTGTCCCGATCAAAATTTGGTCAAATAGTAATGTGTGTGAGTCGATCAAAGTTTTTATTAATAAGTCAAATTTTTTTTCTTTTTCAAGTTCACTTTATACAGAATACAGGAAAAATATTCAGCTAAGCTTCCTTTTTACCGAATGCGAATTGGCGGGTCTTTCGTTTAACACCTGCCATAAGATTTTGTACAGTCTCCTTGTCCACTTTATTCGCCGCAGAATGCCAGTTTGCCTTGAACGGTTTCTCGCTAACAAAAGCTCTTTGAGTCTTCTTAAGGTTCCGCTTGACGAAGGCCCAATATTGTTCGATTGGGCGGAGCTCTGGTGTGTTGGGAGGGTTCTTGTCCTTGGGCACCACTTGAACGTTGTTGGCCGCATACCACTTCATGGCCTTTTTTCCGTAATGACAAGATGCCAAACCCGGCCAAAATAGAACGGAACAATTGTGTCGCTTCAGGAAAGGCAGTAAACGTTTTTGTAGGCACTCGCTCAGATAAGTTTCCTGGTTGACGGTTCCTGTCGCAATTGAAACGTTGCTCTTCAAGCCACAGGTACAGATGGCCTGCCACACCAGATATTTCGTCGCGAACTTTGACAGTTTAATGTGCTTAAAACTATCTGCCACCTTTCCCCGTCCGGTTGCCGTATAAAATTACTGTCCAGAAAGCTGTTTAAAGTCTGCCTTTCATCGTCCTGTACCACGCAATCAAACTTCGTCAGCATCGTCGTGTACAACTTTCAAGATCGTGCTTTGGCCGACGTTTTTTGTTTATCGTCGCGATTTGGAGTCACCACTTTCTTGTAAGTCGACAGTCCAGCTCGTTTTTTAGCTCTATCTACGGTTGAAAGCGCCACTCCCAGCTTCTTTCTGACATCTTGGAAGGAGAGGTTACGGTTCCGCTCGAAACAGCGGGCAACTCTTTTTGTCGTCGCTGTGGCCTCCGGCTTTTGATTTCCCCCCGATCCAGCTTTCCTGGCTGTCGATAAACGTTCACCGAACACTTTTAATCCGTTGGTAACAGTTGATTTAGCCACATTCAACAATTTCGCCAACTTGACGTGAGAGTAGTTTGGATTTTCACCATGCACGTGCAAAATTTTGAAGCGTTGCTTCTCTTCCTTCGACGTCATTTTGATAACTGAAGTGCTAATCTCAAAATCAGAATTGAGACATGATGCTACACGCACACATCTTCAAAATGAGGTGTGTGCAACATTTGTTAATGCACGATGAAAGGAAATGCGTCAAGTTTAATTCGACCAAATTTTGATCGAAACACCCTTTTAAAATAAACACACCAACACCACACAACACCACCTCATTTCCACAAAAAAAATATTTAAATTTTTGAAGTTATACATTCCCAAACCAAAAAAAAAAAAAAAAAAATTAATGGGTTATGGTTTTTATTTTTATTAATAAAATGTACTATTATTTTTTAACTTTTCTATTCTCACCACATATTTGTTTTTTTTTTTGCTCGGGAGTATTAAATTTTATTTTTTAAAAATTATCCCCCACCCCCCCAACCAACAGAAATAAATAATTAATAAAAAAAAGAAGTATTTTGCAGTTTTTTTATTTCTTTTTTAAAAAAAAAATTTTTTTTTTTTTTTTTATGTTACACACACATCCATTTTTTTTTTTCATAAAAATATTATCTTATAAAAAAAAAAATTTTGTTTCCCTTTTTCAATATAATAGAAAAGAACACATTTTTTTTAAATCATTTTGCCAATAAATGAAAAAAATACATTAAATTTGTAAACATGATTACGTTTATCACAGATTCTATAGTAATGTTTTTAACATTTCTTCGAATGTGCTGGTTTGCTGGACTTTGATGATTTATTTTTACATGTTCATTTGTATAGGCTTAATCGAATCAATTTAACGTAGTCAAGTTTTCATTCTTGATATACATCAGTTATCTTAAAACTAATGTTATGGAGGCGGAAGGGGGGTGGGGGAGTAGAACCGGTTTCTCGCGGTTGTCTCGAGGTTAATAGGAACAACAATGTAACGAAAAGGACAGGCATATAAAGAATGGTTTACATATCAGACATATTTTGAATTTCTTATAGTCAACTTATAATTATGCAACTTTTAATTTGATTATTTCGATAAAAAAAAAACAAAAATAAGTATAACTAATCATATAAAGTAATCAAACTATAATCTTATACTATTATTAGTCAAGAGCACATAAATAAAGGGTGTCCACGATGAAATTACCACACACAAAATTGATTCGCAAAATTCGAGTTTTCATCCGATTGCCATCAAATTTTCAGGGATTGAGAAATAACTATTAAACTTCATTTTACCATTTTATTCGTATTTTATTTACAGTCCATACGCAAATGCCCGCACCTTGGCCTTAACCCCATAAGATTCTGCACAACCTGTGAATCAACCGTTTTTTGCATGTAAACCCATACTTTCTTCAGTTCCTCGACTGTCTTCACTACCTTAGGTCGTTTAAGAAGGTGCTGCTTCATAATCGCCCAGTACTTCTCGATGGGGCGGAGCTCCGGAGTGTTGGGAGGGTTGAACATTTTCGGCACGAAATTGACCTTATTGTTCGCATACCACTTCAGCACGTCCTTGGAGTAGTGGCATGAGGCCAAATCCGGCCAGAAGATTGTTGGGACGTTGTGGGCCTTCAGGAGAGGAAGCAGCCGCTTCTGGAGGCACTCTTTTATGTACACCTGTCCGTTCATCGTGTCCTGGGTCACGAAAGGTGCACTCCGCTTCCCGCACGTGCAGATGGCTTGCCAAACCAGGAATTTCTTCGCAAATTTGGACATCTTCTGAGTGCGGACATGCTCCGGAACGCTGAACTTATCCTTGGCCGTGAAAAACAGGTTGCCGGGGATCTGTTTGAAGTCGGCCTTCACATATGTTTCATCGTCTATGATGTAGCATTCAACTTTCGTCAGCATGTTGAGGTACAACTTCCTGGCATGGGTTTTGGCGGACTTGTTCTGCTTCTCGTCGCGATTAGGGGCCTTTTGTACCTTGAACGTTCGAAGCCCAGCCTTAGTTTTGACCTTCTGGACAAAACTTCGGCTTAGGTGCAGCTTCTTAGCCACATCCCGAACGGAGGCGTTCGGATTTCGGTTGAAGGCCCCAACTACGCGGTTGTGATTTTTGGTGTTGTACGGAATACTTTTTCCTTCACTTCTGGGCTTCCGATCGGTGGTCAACCGTTCCTCGAACCGCTTAATCACTCGCGACACCGTGGAATTCGCGATTCCCAACGTTTTAGCGATGGAACGATGCGAGAGATCCTTGTTCTCGTGATGAATGCGCAAGATTTTATCACGCACGAGCTGTTCTTTCGACTCCATCTCCGCGAGTTTTGATCACAGGACTTTAAAACTTGCAGGATGTAAATAATGCACTATGAACTAAATCCACTCAAATTTTCATTAAACTCTACCCAACGGTTAAAAAGTATGAGCAATTTCATAGTGTGGCAATTTCATCGTGGACACCCTTTAGTTAGTTTTTCCGCGAATGCATGAAGATGATCTCGGAAGTGGACAAGATTGGATTGTTTGCCCTGAAATTTCAAATTCAGCAAACTCAGATGCTCAAAAACATCAGCCAAGTAAGCGAGACGCTGAACGTCTCCTTCATTAAAATGTGCAAGGAAATCATGTTTCCCTTGAGCTTTCAAAAACGTTTGGATCTCATCCTTCAACTCGAAAACACGGTTGAGTACATTACTCTTCGACAATCAACGTACGGAAGTGTAGAAAAGAAGAACCTCATGATCTGAGTTCATTTCCCTGCAGAGTTCCTTGAATAACCGTGTATTCAGGGCTCCAGACTTAACATAGTTAACAAACTTTATGACCAATTCCAGTACTTTCAATAACCCTTCCGGCATCGTCTTGCTGGCAAGAGCATATCGATGGATCATGCAATGGACACCTGCGCCATGTGCGGCAAGCTCCTTGACCTTCTTTTGAAATCCAGATTTCTTGCCAAGCATTGCAGGAGCTCCACCGGTGCAAACCCCACAAAGTTTTTTCCACTGCAAGTCACCAGATACAAAAAACGCCTTGATTTTATTTATTTATTGATATAATTCCAACTGACTTAACATCTTATTGGAATGTAATAGGGGAAAAGCCATGTGGCGTAAAAACCTCCTATTTCTAAATCGTACTCTACAGAAATCAACATGAATAGAAGGAATACAAAGCAAGCAAAACAACATTAATTCTAGTACACACACAAAACTTGTCAGTAATACTTAAATAATCTATCGTGATGGAATCAGTCGTCTTGTATCTTCGCCATTAATGCCAGTACGTAGTAAATGCCACCATTTCTGAACTAGCGGCTCTCCATCCAACTACGCTGAATCCGGTGACGGAAGGTCTCTGCGGAACAGTTGAAGTCAAACAGAGCGTAGAGTTCATTGAAGCGCGATGACATGAATCGAATTGGATCGTGTTGGCCGTAGTTTGCAGCACGAGCTCCGAGCTGTAGAAAATTTCTGGTTCTCAGAACTCGTTCGGAAGCGTAGATAAAGAGTTCGGCCAGAATTCCGGGAGAGTCGGTTTCACCCAGTAGTAGCACTTAACGGATATGAGTATAACGTGGAGGCGATATGCGTACATTCAACATGGAATTAAATGAACGAATGACCGTATATCGCCTCCACGTGTACTCATATGCGCTATCATATGCGATTTTGTGTTGACTATGTAGCTCCGAAAACTGCTTGCATGACTGTACGCCAATGTTTCAATTTCCCAAGAGTGAGCAACGATCCTGGTATGCTGGAAGGTTGACCGGATCATTCCACGGCAGATGACGGAGAGCATAACGAACAAATTTCCTTTGGACTGCTTCAATCCTCGCAATCCAGATTCCTTGATACGGGCACCACACAACGGCTCCAAATTCCAGAATAGAACGCACGAGAGAGCAGTACAATGCTTTCAGACAGGTGGGATCACGAAACGCGTCGGAGATCTTAAACATGAAACCGAGCTGTCTGTTTGCTTTGGTAATCATATCCGTGTAGTGTTGTCTAAATGTCAAACCGGAGTCAAGGGTGATTCCAAGGTCACGAACAGTATCAACTTTCTGCAGAGGTTGATTATTTATCATGTAATCAAATGCAATTGGGTTCAATTTTCGATGGAATGTGATAATGAAGCATTTGTTAACACTCAGAGTGAGGAAATTCCTGGAACACCACTCTTCAAAGCTACTGATCAAGTGTTGTAGTCGTAAACAATCAGTGAAGCATCGTACAACCACATAAATTTTCACATCGTCTGCATAGAACTACCTGCAGTTAGGTGGAAGTATCAGTCCAACCTCGTTGATGAAAATTGAGAACAGCAGTGGTCCCAAGTTGCTGCCTTGAGGTACGCCCGACATATTAGTAAAGTAGCTCGATTGAGCTGAGCCGATCTTCACACAGAGTATCCTGTCCGTTAGGTAAGATTTAAACCAACGAACTAAGTTACTTGACACACCAAGTTTGTCTAACTTTGCCAAAAGTATAGTATGGTCGACCCGGTCAAAAGCAGCCTTGAGATCCGTGTAAACAACGTCGACTTGAGATCCAGCTTCATATTCCGGAGACACGAGGAAACAAAAGGTGCAAGGTTGGTTGAAATCGATCTTCTGGGTGAAATCCATGTTGTTCAGGAGAGATGTAGTATCTGCAGCTAGCAAACAACAAGTCGTTGACGATGATCTCGAAGACTTTTGAGCAGGCACAGAGCGATGTGATTCCTCGATAATTTTCGGCATTTTGTTTATCTCCTTTCTTGAAAATCGGGAACATGAACGAAGATTTCCAACGTGTTGGATATTTTCCCTGGCGTAAGGAGATATTGAAAATCTTCAAAAGAGGAATCGTAAACACTGCAGTGCAATTCTTTAGTACACATGAAGGAATTCCGTCTGGTCCAGCCACGTTTGAGAGTTTCAGCTTCCGGATTGCTGATTCAACGAGGTCCAATGTAATCGCAGGAATATTGAAGTCGAACGCGTCTCTGGGAGTATCTCTGAGTGCTTCGCTAACTTGCTCCAATGCTGGCATGGTGTTATTGAATACACTTTTGAAGTGCTCAGAAATGAGATCACATTTGTCCACTGGTGTGCTGGCGATTCTGTCGCCGAGATGAATTTCAACCGGTAGCCCATTAGCATTCCTTTTTGTGTTCACAAATGACCAGAACAACTTTGGGTTGCGCCGAAGGTTAGATTGGATTCGTTTTGAATAATTCTTGTAAAGAAGACGATTGTACATTCGGTAATGGGTACTAGCTGTCGAGAAAATTCGCTTGGTGAATTGATTTCGGGTTTTGCAGTACTTGCGAAGAGCCTTCGATCTCACACGTTTTAGGTACCGTAAATGAGCAGAACCAAATTCACCATTTTCAGCATGCTAGGTTTGATCAGAGTTTCTCCAATCGTATGAGGTTTTTTGTTTTTAGCGATTTCCAGTGCGATCTCATATGACGCCTGCACTACTGCTGTGTTGTTGTTGTTGAATGCTGCCAGTGCCAGTGGCATCGAATCTCTGCCGTTTCAAGCCAGCTTCATGACGCCGAAAAAAGTCCACATCCTTAGTACTATGCTCGGCATGCTTGGTATCCAAATGCCGTTTCAATTTTGATGGCTTCATTGATTCAACACTCAACACAACGCCACAAAGCACGCCATGTGGCTTATCGACGCCATTAAAGATTATAGTTGTGAAACCGAATTTCATATAATCCTCGGAATACTTGCGTTTCTTTTCCATGGTGAGGCCGTCTATAAAGTACAACATAATCTTGTTCTTTTCTGTAACTATTTTAAATTTATTGTATACTTTACCTATTCAAGTTGACAATATTTAGTTTGCAGCGGTAAACCAAAATCTCAGCAAAATTTTAAATGTGGAAGCAACAAATTGGTCGACGACCACCCCTGGGGTCGCGGACCACCGGTTGGGAAGCCCTGCTTTAACGGGAGGTTAATCAAAATCAGAAGGTATGCTCCAGATTTCTTTAAAAAAAAATTCAAACTGCCAAGTCAACGATTGTCACTGATTGACTAAACATGACGTATATCATTCAAGGGTCTTAATTGTTCAACTCAAAACACCCCAGCGTCGTCAGCCCCCAAATATGTTTCATCATTCAAATTGCCAACCTTTTCACAACACCTCACTCAAGTCTTTCGAAATCCTTACCCGACAACCTGTCGCGAACCTGTTTGAACAGCCCGCGCGATTTCTATTCAAATTTAACGATAACCCAAACAAGGAGACAACTTCAATTCAATTACACTAACGAACGTCGCGCTGCAAATCCTTCCTCCAATGCACTTACACACACATCTGGAAATAAAATAGAAACCATTCCTTTCTTCGCACACTTCAGTTATGTGAATTTTTTAATTAATTAATTTGTACAACTGACATTTTGCCACGTTCTGGCAGGACACAAAAAAAGCACCACACCTCACATCTCCCCCCACCCCACCAGCAAGCAATGAATGCGAAAATTTCAATAAGTTTATAATAAAAAATGATACCTTTCGTTGGCGTCGTCGCCGGCGTCGTTCGTCTCTCAAACTCTCCTCGGCGAACGAGGTGAGAGCACTCAAAAGGAATAACCCCATCCGTATTCCTGTTTTCCCAAGCGTAATTAGAAAAAAAAATGCTACCGTTAGCAAGTTGAAAAAAAAAGTTGATCTTTGGTTTTCAATTCAATTCGAATGACAAGCAGGCTTCGTCGCGCCCATGTGATTTCCTCCTTTTGCAGGCAAATTTGTTACAACCCGGTGGAAATAATGGAAAAATATCCACGGTTGAACGCCGAGTTGTGTGTCTTAATTAAGGGAAAAAAAAACCTCACGACGCGCTTCCATCCACACGTGGTGAAGCGCCATCTTGATGCGAAGAGGCTCCGATTTTGTTTTGTCTTTATGAATGTGATGGAAAAGTAGGCTCGCAGCAGGAAGAAGCATATTCGTTGCTACGACTCATCTAATTAACGATTACTGGGCCTACTGCCAAACGTCACCATCCTCTTCGTCGTCGTCGGCGTCGTCGTCGTTGGTTGATTATTATTGAAAAGAAGCGCACTCGCGTCAAATTGGATGATGAGTGCTGAACGAAAGAGTTGACAGTTTGTGTTTTTATTTTCACGCTTGGGTGTGCGGCCCCTCCCCCGCTTATACGGTTCTTTTTTTCCTGGATTTAACAGTGGAAGAAAGGAAAAACCCTTTCATCTTCTCCTCAGCACACGCGGGAACACGCGAATGAACACGTACAATACCGGGTGCAACTTGGCACTCTTATATCATCGTCGTCATCAGCCGAGAGGCTATAAATGAAAAGTCAATGACGTTTGTGTCTTGCCCCTTCCACCCGCACGGTGTCACCTGTCACTTGAGACCTCTTGATTTCGACTAGTTTTCCTCAGTCACCCGCTGTTTCTGACTTTTATTGTTATGATTTTCCATAGATATTTAAAGGCCCCTTTGAGATTCGCCAGTAGAATATCGCACAAACGAACACAACACCGGGATGCAGTTCCTGAGCACGTTCCGCCACTCGGTCGTTTTGATAGATGACGCGCGGCGATGCACTGTTGTTGTTGTCGTTGATTCGAAAGTGCACTTTTCACAAAATCCAGTGAAGATTGGTAATGAACGAGATGGGGTGCATTGTTTTGTGTCGCAGAATTTCTTTTCAATCATTCATCCTCGCTCGGCGGTACTCGGCCATATAAGCAGGCTTGTTATTGGGGCGCACTCGTATCCATCCACGGTTTTTTTGAAAAGCAATCGGGAAAATTGCTTCCCGTTGTGCAGTGTCTTACCCCTTACGGAGCGATAATAATATTTTTTCTCTCTTTCCATTTTCAGGTAAGTTGCCAGAGCAGGCGCCAACCGGAAACAAAGGGTCCCAGAGGGAAGAATACGGAACGCGCCGAAATAATAGCAGCGACGGCTGTGTCCTGCCCCTTCGTCTTGCATTCGCGAACCTAAGCGGTAGAGTAGCAATATCAGGTGATTTCCAAATAATACCTTTAATTTCGAGGCGGCTGTGGTGGCATTTCCATGCAGATATGAACTTCTTTTTTTCGGAGTTGCTGCAAAGTGAAAAACGTGTAAACAATGGCCGCAGCTCACCCCTGACGCTGACAGGATTCCCGTGACAGCCAGGCCAGTGCAGCGTCCATTAGTGTTGATATATTATCGCAATTTTGAATATTATTTTTTAATGAAAGATGTCATTAGCGGTAATGGATTCAATATGGCGGCGGATAGCCTTACCACCGACCGACCAGGAAGAGACACTTAGCCAAGTCTTGGAAGAGTTACGAGCCGACGACTTCATCGCAGCTGCTGCTGCTGGTGGTTACTTGCCTTCCTGGTGTAATTCAAATTTCAAACAGCACATATGCGGGTTCGTTCTCGAGAAATTGAGACGCAATAATCCACGGCACTTAATTATTGCATCATTCCCAATATGCTTTGAATTCGGTTGCTTTCCTTTTATATTTACGGCACCGACGATGATAACCCCTCCGTATTTCACAGAAACCGAACAAGCCATTTCGATCACCACGACGTCATCCAAATTCGATCGGCGTAATCAAATTTCGGTACGGTATGGGCAGCATGTCGACACTTGACCCGCCTCGTTTCCGAACCGAAAGTGATCGATCGGAGGTCGGAGCGCGCCAATTTGGGGCTTTGTTTGATTAGAACTTCTAACTTTATTAGGTTATCAATTTGATTCCATTCAAGTGCAAACGGCAGGCGACACACACACTCGAGATCGATCGCCGGGCAGTTCGTTCTTTAATTTGTAGCACCCCAGTCCGGTGGTGATCGAGCACGTGCATGACTTTGCTCGATTGGCGCCGAAATGGAAGAACACGACGATCCGTGATAAGAATCGTGCGGTTGGGGCACCAGCAGAGAACCTATCAATGAAATTTCTTTCGTACGCATATTGGCTTGTAGCAGAGGAAACTTGGCTCGGGCTAAGCGCCGAGTGTGTGCCTGCTGGTTGAGTGTGATATTATAAATGTTTGGACGTTTTTTTTCCTGTTTGTTTCGGCTGTCTGGTGTCGGTGACTGGGCGATGCACAATGGGTTAATCGGGCGGAAAATTGGACGTGATTTTTTCATTCATAAGGAGATTTTGTTCTTTTGGAGAAGATGTAAACCTTTGTCTGATTAATGGTCGATGTAAATTATGAACATGAGACCCTAGGCTGCTATTGAGTCCCTAGGTTGAATGGCGTCATATCGAATGAATCATTACACATGGCGAAATAAACTTTCGGTAGTCATAAGTTTGCGTTGTGGATTTTTGCCTCAAGGACTCAGTATGAATTTTATTAATTTGCCTAAGGCTTACTTCATTTAGAATTGGAACAAACTGGAACAAATTATTGTGGCGCTCCTGGTGGACGGATTTGGAAGTTCTTGGCACCCACGTGTCGGAAATTTTGTCAGCTTCACGTATGTATTTTTGACATTCCGCAAATCGACTGTACTTTGTAAACTATCAACATGGAAGCGGAAAGAAGGGAAAAAATTGTGCACAGTTATTTGGAAAATCCATTGTGGTCTGCATCTAGGCTAGCTAAACAGCTGAAATTGTCTAGAAATACCGTATGGCGCGTTATCAAACGGTATAAGGAAACATTGACGACGATTCGGAAGCCTCAAGCCAATCGTCGGAGTGGAACTGTCGACCGGAAACTGCGTTGAAGACGATTAAGAGGAATCCCAATCTGTTCGACCGTGATTTGGCCAGAAAATTCGGTGCTGCCCATAGTACCGTGAGGAGAACTCGACTCCGGGAAGGAATCAAGTCGTATCGAGCTAGCAAACAGCCAAATCGGACCATAAAACAGAATAGTGTGGCCAAAATCCGTGCTCGGAAGCTATACGACCAGGTGCTGACCAAGTTCGACGGGTGTCTTCTGATGGACGATGAAACCTATGTCAAGGCTGACTTCGGGCAAATCCCAGGTCAAAAATTTTACTTCGCAACGGCTCGGGGGATGTTCCAGCCAAATTTAAATTTGTTTTTGCCGACAAATTTGCACGAGAATTCATGATTTGGCAGGGCATTTGCAGCTGTGGCAAAAAAACGAAAGTTTTCGTTACAAATAAGACAATGACGTCGGAACTATACCAAAAAGAGTGTCTCCAAAAACGAATTTCGCCGTTCATTCGATCCCACGACCATCCCGTAATGTTTTGGCCAGATTTGGCAAGCTGTCATTACAGCAAAGTCGTTCAAGAATGGTATGCAGAGAAAGGGGTCCAGGTTGTTCCGAAAACCTTAACCCACCCAACTGCCCCCAGTTCCGCCCTATTGAGAAATACTGGGCAATCATGAAGAGGAGACTCAAGGCAAAGGGAAAGGTTGTCAAAGACATCAATCAGATGAAGACCTGGTGGAATAAGATAGCTAAAACGATGGACGAAGAAGGTGTGCGCCGCCTAATGAGCCGTGTTACAGGAAAAATTCAAGAATTCCTTCGAAACCGTGACGAATAATTTTATCCGTATTTTTTCTTAAAAGTATGAAGAAAACGCTACATTTGTATAAAAAAAGATCTTGAATTCAATAATAAATAACTGAAATACAGGCAATTGTTTTTGTTCCAATTCTATCTGAAGCAAGCTTTATGAAGTAGAATAATGATGAAAAAATAAAATAGTGGAGCAATCTGGAGTCAAACCTAGAACGTGGCGTACCGGGTAAACTTGCCTATCAATGCTTGAAATTAAGGAAAGGTAAAAGCTTACAGAAACTGCTTCGTAAATGTCTTTATCTGGGTGCCTTTCAGCGTAGTCAGCGTAAAAATAAGTTTAGATGGGGTGTAACCAAAGACCCGGTCTTTAAAGGACCCAACAAATAAGAGTATCTTGTATATAACGCATTACTATTAACTGTTTTTCTTTTCTCGTTTCATAATTCGATTTTCGTTCAGTGTTGTTGAGAGTAATTCGATGCAATCTGCGTAGGATCAATTTGTAAAGAGTTTTCTATTAAGCGTTTACAATCTTCAAAGTTGAATAAAACAAACTGCGTGGAAGATATTGACGAGATTTAATTTTTGTTTGAAAGGTTTATCAATACCATTATGTATGGAACATGACATCCTTCAAATGGCCGGCTTCGCTTGGTGGCGTGCATCCGAGAGATCCAATTTTCCGCGCACAAATCGGGCTGAATCTCGTTGATGGCTTTTGTAATGTTTGCTATGAGGGCACCGGTGGTTTGCGGTTTATTGACATAGACCTGCGACTTAACATAAACCCACAAGAAATGGTCTAGCGGGGTTAAATGACACCGATCTTAGTGGCCAATTGACTTGGCGCCTCCGCGCGAAATAACCATGCCCGCATTCGCTCATGCAGAATATCGATTGTTTCGTACGTTGTCTGGCACGTTGCATCGTTCTGTTGGAACCACATATCGTTCACATCCAAATCGTCCAGTTTAGGCCAGAAGAAGTCGGTAATCATTGACCGTTGACGGTGATGTCCTCGCCATCGTCGTTTTTGAAGAAATACGGACCGATGACGCCTCCCGCCAAAAAGGAACACCAAAAAGTGACTTTCTGGGGGATGCATTGCCACTTGGTGGACCTCGTGTGGATTGGCCTTGTCCCAAATTCGACAACTCTGCTTGTTCACCTACCTGTTCATCCAGAAATGGACCTCGTCGCTTCCTATGATCGTTAAGCTTGAGCTCCTGGGTCAATTGGATCCTGTATGGGTGCAGACTCTAGTCCCGACGCAGAATTCAGCAAGTTGAAGTCTGCGATAGGCCGAGTTCTTGTGCGCGGCGTTGAATCGATTGCCATGGGTTCTCCTGCGGCCTTTTCGCGTACAGCGGCGATATTCTCGGCAGACCTTGCGTTCCGCTGACTTATGGGTGGTGATTGAGCTTTCACCGAACCAGGGGTAGCATTGCGCATCTCGATTCGAGTTACTCGATTCGAGAAATTTGAAACTCGAATCGAGTTACGTTTGGTATTACGCATTTTTGGGAGTTCATCATTTTAGTGGACTAGATTTCGAGCTTAATTGGTACTAGATCAACTCGAAGAAGTACACTCTGTCCGACCGTGTCCAATGTTAATCTTTTCAAAAAACAACTCAAAATTTACCTTTTCACTCTCGGAAACTTCCCGCACCGGAGTACCTCGTTCGTTGAGTGCATTTCTCAAATGATCCCATAATCGGCGGAGTTTCTTTTGGCATCGAGAGTTTTTAACAGACTCCGAGCAAGGTCTGGGTTTTCCTCCATGAATTCCGTAAGAAAGTCCACTTGAGAGAAGTTGATGCTCAACGCATTTCGTGGCCATTCCGACCGAAAACAAAACAATAATTAATGATTGAATTCAATTTAAAACATTATATTTGTACTTAAATATTGGAATTGTATTTCACGATGTTATTGAGGCTATGATTGCACTTATTTTTGCGACGAACAATTTTTGCTTTACGAGACATTTGTAGTCGATTCGCGCTAAAAAATGCTCGAACTTAATGTTAAGCAATGCCAGGCGTTTCACTCGTTTCGAGCTCGAATCGAAATCAAAAATGGCAAATGTTGCCGAAACGAAAAAATAGCACTCGTATCGAAATGCGCAATGTCACCCCAGTTTACAAAAGTCGAAGGGGCACACCAATTTCGACGCAGGCTACGACAGCCGGAACGGAAGGAAGCAGACCCGAGCTCGTTC
The DNA here is from genome assembly GCA_024533555.2 of Aedes koreicus. NCBI lineage: Eukaryota > Metazoa > Arthropoda > Insecta > Diptera > Culicidae > Aedes > Aedes koreicus. Next base: position 1,334,078 of record JAHHFK020004312.1, on the reverse strand, counting down.
GGAGCGTCCGATTGTACACAGGCGCGAGTGTTTTGATTAAGTTTTCGCGGGCGATACAGGTTAGTTCCAATGCATAGGTCAATCGGCTGTTAATGATGGCTTGGGCAAACCGTAAACGGATATCCCGATTATTGTTTCGATGTGGTTTCGGGATTTTTTTTGATGATGTTAAGCCATGAAATAAATCTTCTGGTCGTTGATGATAATTTTCTTGCTAGGTAGAAATCGATGGTTAATCGCGCATAATACCTCATGTACGCTTTTGGAAGCCAAGATGCTGAAACCCTGCTTTTCGGCCCATCTACCAACCGCCGTTGTTGCTGCTGATTGGGGAGCCCGATGTGTGTTGTCCACGGCGACGATCAAGTTCTGACCAAGTTGAACTATTACCAAAACTTGAGTAACTTAACTTTAGACGAAATTGGGTCAAATTCGGCTCATTTTTTAGTCAAGTAGAGAGGAATTTGTCACCGAATGAAACTACTAAAACTATGAAAATTACTTTGGTCAAATTAAGTGAAAAATTGCGAAAAAACACAATGCTTATAAACACAATGAAACGAGACAAGGGTGATAAATTGCCTACAAAAAATCGCATAGTGTTTTTCTTCCCACATTGGATATTTCCTGGAGTGTAAGGAAGTCATGACATGATACAATTTTTTCAAGCATTCTTCAGAATTCAAATGCCATGTATATAAATCTGGAAACTTATGGTATTTATGGTATGTATGTATGGTATGTTTCAATTGAGATTCAGTTTCGGGAAGTCGGAAGAATTTACAGCAGAACTTCTACAACTATTTACCAGCTTTATTGAATGTGATCATGATTGCTTGAGGTGCTAACAAGGAAATGAAAAATTAATTTTACTACTTAGTTTGTAGGTGACTAAAATATTGTTTGGTTGGTAGCTGAGCAACGTTACCCTGGATAGATGGAGCTACAAGAATAGCCAATTGCTGCTTCGATGACAGTCCCTCTCAATCCGCTATTCCAAGACGGCGTCCAAGTTGTCCTAGTTGGCCAGCTTCCAACGGTTGTGGTTGGAAAGGTAAAGAGGTCAGCTAGTTGATCTTCTGTTCGTACGAATTTGATTTTCACTCTGCCAATAGCAACATGATCTCGAACGAGATAATGTTTCACATCCAAATGTTTCGACCTTTTTAATTCGCAGTTCTTGGCCACCGCAATGCAACCTTGGTTGTCCTCAAAAATTGTAACAGGAACACTGGAGCTCCTTCAACTTCTCAAAAAAACCAGTCAGCCAAATAGCTTCCGATACAGATGAGCTGAGCGCGATGTACTCAGCCTCACTGGATGACGTAGCCATCGCGGTTTGCTGCTTACTTGATCAGCTGCCGAGGCTTCCTAAAACGAAGAAAGCAAAGCCACTTATCTACTTCCGATCATCCGGGTCCGAGGCCCAGTCTGCATCGACATAGCCTATCAACGATTCTGCAGATTTGATTCGCTTGTATTTCATACTTCTGGATTTCGTCCCTTGCATATAGCGAACCACTATCTTCAAGTTTTGCCAATGCTGAGATGTTGGATTCTGTGGGAACCTTCCTACGAAACCAACGGTGTAGCAGATGTGGTTCAGAGCATGACGTACGTCAACGACCCCTGAGTCTGTCTGTTGTTGGGTTACCAGCACGAGTTAGCTGAATTCCTTTTTAAATGAAAGCCTTCACTGGATTACAGTCCATCATCTCGAAGCGTGACAAAAGCTTGTCCACGCTTTCTTCCTGTGACAGCCGTAAAATTCCTAGCATTTGATTGTAAGATTGAAAATTGAAAAGTACAAAGGCATCTTAAATATCGTCGTCAATTGCTTTTTCTGCTTCATGATGGTCTCTAGTTTTCTTCCGCATATCCAAAGTCATCCACAGACAAAACAATGTAGATTTCGAGGGGGAGGCAATAATCATGCCGGGAGCGTATGAAACAAAGATTCAATCATTTTACATTGAACTTTTGGTTCCAGCATCTCGGTGACTGCTTTAAAACCATACAGTGACTTCAGCATTAGGTGTTCTGAGTTGCGTTTACTTCATCTGGGATCACCATGAAGATGTCCTCTTTCAGCTTACCGTGTAAAAAGGCTTTCTTTACGTCCATATGGTCAAATGAGAAGCGCTGATCTACACCCGTTGTTAATACCGTTCGTATTGTGGCTTCACTTCGGGAGCAAACGTTTCTTCGTAGAGCAATCTGACCTTTTGAAGTAACCCTTTGGCCGCGCCTTGAATTGGACTGGATTACCGTCGACATCGTCCTTGACTCTGAACACCTACTTGGCCGTTTCACTCCAACCGGGCACTTCACGAAGCGCCAAACGTTGTTCGTAGTCATTGATTGCAGCTCCTCCTGAATAACACGAATCCATTCTTTCTGGTCGTCCTCTCCCTCCTCAGTTGAGCTACCGGCATTGTCAGAAATAAGGACAGCTTCTTCTGCGACTTCCGCCTCTTGCTTGAACGGGAAATTCGGCACATGTCAGCTTTTTCACCGACATCAAGTTTTCCCTCCGATCCGAAAAGAACAGGACGTCCTTAACGTTGAACAGGATACCTTTATTGCTCACCGCGTCGATTGTTCCCATTGTCCTAGCCGTCATCATTTCACCTTCTTTCGCAACTTTGATTTCGATGGGATTCGCCATCGCTTGAGTAGATAATTTTTCAAAAAACTGTTTTGTCATTGAATGACTCGTTGTCGGTTCTATCACGTGTTAGATTTGCTGCCGACACCATCAGTTTGCCACGCCCGATGCCATGTTTGTAGCTACGGCTACCTTGACAACCAAGCCTCTGTTTCACCAGATCAAGGGTTAAGTCCTGCTGGCTGCTGGCTAACGTTCTCCTGCGCCTTTATAAACGGGTTGAACAAATTCTGTAGGGTTGAGAAACCACCCAGACAACCACAAGTCGTATAACAGTGTTCAAATAGTATCGTATATTCCTATATTTTAAGTCAAAATCGCAATTTATTGTGGCCTTCATCGTATTATGTTTAAGTTAAATCGTAAAGAGTGCAAATTTTCGACTTATATACGATTTGTCATTTATTAATCGTACTGCGTCACAAACTAAATCGGATATACATCTCTTAACCTTTTAAACCGAATTTGTGCATTTTGGTTGTCTGGGCAGATCGCCTTTCACCAGGGTTGCACCGGCCGTTTTGAGCTTCCTTACCAGTCCATCGAACTCGACCAGATAGCTTCGCATATCGGTTTCACCCTTCATCCGGAGCCGTGCCAGTTGATTCCTTATCAATGTCTGGCTGAGCACGGACTTTTTCGCGTACGGTGCTTCAAGGCTTTCCCAGCTCTCCTTGGTGGTGGTTTTTTCACGCACGACTTCCAAGCACTCGTCCGAAATACTACACACTTAGAAATTATGAATTTTACACGAGACGTAATTCATTTTTGTTATAAGTCGGGGAACGTAAAGAAAGATTTAGTTTAAAATTATGTCTCCTGAAACTGACACATACGCAATACGACGAAAGATGTGTTTGATTGAATTTATTTGCTCATCTCTTTCAACTTATTCTTATGTGCTAAAGGACGCTTGCATGTGTCGGTCTCAGCGGACAGAAATTTACATTACATTTTGGTAGTGTGTCTACCAGAATTGACTTCCTTTTCAGGTCTAATTTAACGAACTTCTCTCCTTCAGCTGGTGATTTCGGGGCCAACCCGGTGAGCACTTCTGATACGCCAGTGGCTTCGAGGAACCGCTTCACCCGGTAACTCCAATTCTGGAACTCGCTTCCATTTCCACGGAACTACGGAATTCGATGCCTTAACTCCTTCCGTTCGGTGCCCATCATAACCTATTTAGAATCAGTTTCAGGGACTCGAAAGAATAGACAGGAAAACTTCTACATCAATTTAGGAGCTTTAGTGAAAGTGACAGGGCTGGTAGCAGGTCACTTTTTAGTGACTTGGTCACTATTTTGAGTCTAGTCACTAAAAAGTCACCATTTGCATCCAAAAGTCACTAAAGTCACTATTTTTTCGGAAAAATGGTCACCAAAGTCACTATTTTCGCATCGCTGATTAGGAAAAAAATAACTAAAAAAAATGAAAATACCAGAGGTATACCACAGGAAAACTACATTAGATCTACAACAGACGAGAAATGTCGACAAATATCGACTATTATGTATCTATCGTCCAAATTTGAATGAAAGGAGAGTAGAATAAAAAATAAATATGGTGGGCTGTGAATCAGGATCCTATTATCATGAAATCAGTTCTGCAATATTTTAATATTTTTCTTGCGCAAACATAGGTTTGGTACAATTTTCTTGAAGTCGTTCACCACTCTGGTCACAATATGTCCGACCAAAGAAAGGCTGCCGACAAATAGGCGTCACACACGTGCTGCGGTATCGCGTCATGTAGGCTAACGAACCCATGCGTTTTCAGTACTAAACCCATCATGATCTTGGACTGAGCGTTGACCGCACAATGACTTGGTCAGTGATTAGTCGACTTAATAGCTCGTCGCTTATTTTACTTAACTATGGATAGTAGTATTTTCAACTTACTTTAATTCAAATCATTTGAGTTGTATTATTTTTATTTATTTGTAATAATTTAATTAGTTTCATTTCGAACTAGATGCCCCGGTGAATCCCGGCCTATACCTCAATTGAAATTGTCAAAAACAGACTATAATTATTTGAATCAACACCTGAAGCAATCGGAATTTTTTTTTTCAAAAACAAAATTCGACGTGGGGCTTTAGAAATGGCCGTCTCGGTTGAGCTCGGTTTCTGGTAGGGAGCAAGCGATTTGACGTTTGGCGTAGGCCGTTTGACAATATCGATCAAATCTTATCGATTAAAGGCTGACTAAAAGTAAATTGGTACGCCCCTCGTGCGCCGCTAGCACGCCTCTAGTGTTGGGAATCGAAAATCTTTGACAGTGGTTTGTTTACACTTCTATAGAGAACAACTGGTGCAAGTTTGATCAAAGTAGTCGATCGCGTTCAGAAATAACGTCAAATGAAACTCGAAAGAAGAAAAAATATTGTGCACAAACACCTGGAAAATCCGAGTGGTCCGGTTCCAAGCTGGCTAAAGTGCTGAAGATGCCGAAAACAACAGTTTGTCGAGTGCTCAAAACCTACAAGGAAACCCTGAGTGTGGAAAGGAATCAGCGGACCTACGAAAAAACTGGAACCAGGGATCGTCAGCTGCGCAGCAAGGTGTTGAGGTGCGTTAAAGCCAACCCCGGTCTTTCGATCCGAGATGTGGCCAGAAGGTACAACGCCAACTTTCAAACGGTGCGGAACATCCTTGCCAGGGAAGGATACAAGTCGTACAAAGCCAGTAAACATCCGAACCGGCACATGAAGCAGAATTCCGTGGCCAAAAAGCGTGCAAGGCTCTTGTACGACCGTGTTTTGACGAAACACAAGGGCTGCACTTTGATCGATGACGAAACATACGTCAAACTCGATTTTAAGCAGCTTCCCGGTCAAAAGTTTTACATCGCGACTGGACGTGGGGATGTGCCGGGAAGATTCAAGTTCGTGTTTGCCGACAAGTTCGCGAAGAAGGCCATGATTTGGCAAGCGATTTGCAGTTGTGGCCTGAAAACGGAACCATTCGTCACATCCTCGACGATGACATCCCAAGTTTACATCGAAGAATGCCTGAAAAAGCGTGTATTGCCGATAATCCGCAAGCATAGGGGCAAAGTCAGCTTTTGGCTCGATTTGGCCAGCTGCATCCAGGAAAATTCTGAGACAAATTTCTTAGTATAGTTTATGATACAGTAGATTTTAAAAATTCATAATTCATCAATTATTTAAGTTTATTCTGACTTTGCTTACTGCTGTTAAACCGAATTTTTTTTTTGGCAAAGTTGCAAAACTTGTTAAGTAGAATTTGATCTTAAAAACTTTGATAAAGTATAAGAGCTGTTTATAAGCATACTGATACTATTTCAATGCTATTTTCTAAGGTTTCTTCCAGAGGGAAGAACCACTCATACATCTAATGTACACTGATCTGGAAAGGTTGGTGCGAACCATCGTCGGTCGAGTTTGTAAGCTCAATGTGTGGCCCGGGAATACTTTACTTCCAGAGGACATTTTGGACAATATTGAGAACTTGCTACCTGCGGAAAAAGTTTTTGTTGGGGATGAAGCAATGGCAGAGCTGGTCACATTGAAGGAGATCGACAAACTCCACTTTTTCAACAATGCAAATAAGCATTACGTTGCTGCTGGTAAGCACGTAATCAAAAAGTCTGATTTGCAGAACTCGTTTATAAAATATTGCCAATGCCTCAACCCACCAGCCGTTGCATCCAGTGAAAGCTCCAAGTATATTGTGAAAATCGCCAAGTTACTTCCGATTCAGGTCAACTATGATCTTCTTCTTGACGAATGGAACTTGTTAAAATGCGAAGTGCTGACCTCGAGTACAGAGTACAGAATTGAGGAGTATTGGAACCAGTTTTTTTTACTAAGAAAACGGCTGTAGGTGAGCATAAATACCCTCAGGTGACTAAGGCAGTGAAAACAGCTTTAGCTGCATCAAATGGCAACGGCTCAAAAAAGGAATTGAGAAGCAAGATATGTCAGAAGTAATTCTAGCACAGGCCATCCTAAAAGGCTTTTCGACCGTGTGTAAAGAACAGGCTTCGCAAAAACGAGCTGCGGACCAAGTGTAGGAGGTCGTGGAGAAAAAAAAAAAAGTCGCTTGATTACAGGCTTCTGTACAAAAAAAATCCAAAAAGTGACACTGCGCCGCAGTATTACTCATTTTTGCAAACGGGGGTGTTCACTTATTTCATTTTTACTGTACTTATACAACAAATGTATAAAAGATTTAAAAAAAATACTAAAATTTGGAAATTTCTTTTTAGTCACTATTTGGTCACTATTTTTATTATTTTAGTCACTAAAGTCACTATTATTTATCCATAAATCCGCTACCAATGCATTACCCAAGAGAGTGAATCTTCCATTGTGATCCCCAATCAAAAAGGGTAACCGGAGACATCCTTCCAACCGACGCTCAGTCAAGTGAAAGAAGAATCACAGTCAAGTGGAAAAAAAACTGTGTTGTGGAATGACATCGATATCGCTTGTTGCTGTCGTCATCCTTTCCAGTCGGGGTTTTTTTTTTACTATTCATTATTTTTGTTATGATTCGAACGGGCAATGAATGTGTGCGGGAAACTATAGACAATAGAGGAAGCTACAGGTATTCAATTTCGCGCGTCCCTCGTCGTAGCACCTGTTCGGACGGTAAGCAAGTGAAGTGCGGTCACACACAGCCCCAGTGGAAATCAGAACACGATCGACCGAATGTGTCAAAACAGAAGAGGAAGCGCAACATTGACACATACATAATTTTCAGCAATCAATGCTGCCACTGTGGCTGTCGCCGTTGAACAACTAGGGGACTCATCGATACGGTAGAGTTGCCCCCTTTGACAACTTTTTTTTTTTTTTTTTTTTAATTCACGTGTGACCGGAGCTCATTCCGTATTCATTGGAAACAACAGGTAGATAAAACCGCACTCACATAATGTCGATTCGGGCTTTTGTTTTCAGGTTCTTACACACTGTTATTACCGCCGCTTGCTGGGTTGTGTGCAGTTTTGGCATTGTTATTCAATAAGGTTTTTTTTTTTAATTTGTTTTGTTTTCAAACAATGTCATAGTTGGAAACGCCACAATTTGCCTGAGTAACGATATCGAACGACGAGAATTTCTGTGTGAAACCCGGAATGGATTCGATCCCCGATGAGGGGGGTGGATCTTCTTTTTCTGTCCGATCTGTCAAATGGTGTTGCCAAGCACAAAGAGCACTGACCAACAAATTAATTGAAATCGAAGCTCACCGCGTTTTCCGCCTTCCGTCGGACATCAATCATGGATTATTCTAGATCAAATCTCGCTCGAGTTTCCAACACTGAACCAGCCAATTACAACCTTGTTACAACAACAAAAGATCCGCTACCTGCTTTTAGCAGCGACTATCTCAAACCGAAAAAAAACAACCCACCCATCATCTTCAAATTGCTGCTTTTAGTCAGGAAATTTTCATTGAAATTCAATTAACCCCCTTTGGAGCCATTTCACAGACGAAAACAAAAAAAAAGACGAAGGCACTACTCGAACCCATAAATGATTAACGAGAACTACGAAACATCAATCGACCGGCGCAAACTGTTAGTGCTTTTATGATCCACCCCGCCGCCCCCCCACCGCCACGCCGGGTATAGACCAGCAAAAAAGTAAACATTTCGCACGCAACTCGCAGAGTTCGTAGCCTCCTCCGACGGAAAGCAACTATCAAAATTGAATCTAATTAAATTTATTGATTTTCTTTGAATTTTTCGTCCGCTGCCGAGGCCCAGCAATTGGTGAATAAATAGAATTACAATCGTTAAACATTTGACTCGGCGAGCTCGTTGGACCGGAAGATGATTCAGTTTGTTACACCGAACCGAACTCCCCGGTAGAGGCGGAAGAGTTTCGGGAGGAGGAGCGGTGGAGGTTGTTTGGAAAACTAGATAAAACTTGTGGCCTACAGCAAGTACGAATTTCGAATTTTGATTGCTTTCGATTACGTATACTCTTTGCTCCGGTTTCTGGGAAAAGGTCGTCTTCTTGACAGATGTGGTAGCGGGTCGTCGCCACGTCGAGTGCAGTAGGCCGGGGAAGTGTGGTGGGTGGCAATTAAAAATTTACCTCCCGCCGCCTTCTTCTCCGTTGTCGAAGCAGGCCGGGCCAATGCTAATCCGCAATCGATTGAGAGGACGGCTCCTGCCGAAGGACGATGATGATTACAACTGAAACATCATTAAGACCGTCGCAGACGGGGGCCGGTTTACAAGTTGCTCCGGGGGCTGAAATCAGGCTTCACTTGAACGATTTTCAAGAAATGGGAAGAAGTGGGTACAATTTCCATTTATTGGGTGTAATCATTCGAATGTTGCCTCTCGGTCCGGGCGGAGAGAACGTGCAGATGATTAAACAAATCTTGTATCGTCTAATCCTGGTCGTGAAGCAGAATCTGATTCGTCCTCCCTCGAGCATCGAGAGGGACAGCATCGTCTTTCAATCAAACGTTGTGATTGAATTTTTGGGGACCTAATTCATTTAATATCATCGACCGGCACACTCATTCCATCGCGCCGTTACGTTTCGTAACGGTATCAAATCACTGTCATTGCGAGCGTTTTTTTGCTTTCAAGATTCCATCGCACTCGGAACGGGGCGAACTTTTTTCAACTTTGACAACCCCGTTGCTAGTTGGTTGGTAGGAAGAGCGCTGTCAAGGAGCTGTCAATGTCATACACACATATCGCACAGCAATCATTCATAAGAACCGTTTACACCCAGCAAGAAGAAATCAAGCACCACCTTACCACCTCTATCTGTCATTCAATATGTTTCTTGTGTTCGGTGCAGCTTTCAATAGGCCAACCCCACCGTTTCCCCTCCACAAAACCGTTTCCCCGTGGGCAGAGGGTGGCGTATTGTCAAAACTTTTTCTCCGCTCCGCATGGCCAACTTTGACTCACATGTAAATTTTTGGCAGTATGTGTCATTCCTCGTGCTCGCGCTAAGTATGCCTTGAAAACGGGTTCAAATCCACGCACCATGCAGCGCCTTAAAAAGGGTTAGAAGAAATCAAACTTTTCTTCAGCTTTTCGGCTTCCGGTGACTGTTTTGAAATGCTATCGAAAGATTTTTCCAGGCCACCGCCAGGAACTGACGGACTGGTGCTGACTGCCTCGGCTGACGGGCATATGTGTGCGCGAGCGGTTTGACAACTGCGAATCGAAATCCCTTCGAAACAATGTAATTATTTTTCCGGTCCGGGAGCTTGTCAATCAATCGGTGGAATTTTTTAGTGCTGAAATGTACGTCCGTGGTATCGATTTTCTCGTGAGTCGTCGTTCGTCAGCGTTGCGACCAAGAGGGCTTGGATGAGCGTGTTGGGAATTTCTTTCGACTGCTCCCCGGTTCCAAATTGGTGTAAATTAATTTAATCTGGAAGTCAAATTCAATTAGCAAATTAAGAGAGTATTCTTTCGGTTGGATGGATTAATTGGTTGGACTGTGGGGTTGATTCGACGGCGGATAGTGGGGGAAGTGGAGAACTTGTAAATCGACATTGGGAAATTGATTTAGTCTAGTACGATTAAGGAGTCGAAATGGAGTTATTTTTTAGAGAAAGTTGAATAATTGTTTGAGGGTTAAGAATTTTTGAGTAACATTTTTTGGTATGTTGCTTTTTTGGAAAACCGTTGATTCGTGATTTGATTGCGTTCAATCAGAATTCGCTATAAGTTTTAATGATTCCGAAAGCTATTAAAATAGCCTGCATTGGATGTCCGAGCAGCGATCAATTCCATGGCGTTTAGTTATAGAAGACAAGAAACATTTTACTACGTGCTACACTTACGAATATCAGGACATTGATCCCCCATCGCATCTTCAAGTGATCATTGCAAGCTTCCATTTGGTTCAGGTACTCTTAAACTTTGATGTGGCAGCCCAAGTTGGCAGAACGCGCCCATACTCCTCTCTGAACCGAAGGGCAGGGAAACGGAAAAACTTGTTTAAATATACAAAAACTGCATTGACTATGTGGATAAATGGGCGGAGCACTTACACGATCTCAAAATATTTTAGTGGCTGATGCTGGATACACTGCCGCAAATGGAGTCAGAATTTTTTTTTTATTCAATCAATTGTTAAATATACCAACATTCTTGGAATCCAACGACAATCATGAAGCTTTCAAAAAATTCCAAGCAGCTTCCAAGTGGATCATATACAGTACTGGACAAAATAAAGTACGCACCTGATGTAATTAAATTCAAATCGCCATAACTTTTCGGCATTAGATATTTCAATACAGTTCATATGAATAAAATGTAGTATTTTTAATTTATAAAATTTATAGCACGTCATTACATCTTTATATTATATAGGTTTTTAACAGTTTGATAAAATGCCAGCATGATTTTCAGCTGGACAAAATGAAGTACGCACTTCTACAACCACAACTATGCATCTTGGCGAACAGCGTGCGAATGCTTTCCTACCCCTCGAACGGCAAAGAAACGTAAAAAAACTTGTTTGTTGTTAATGTATCTTATCAAATGCGTTTCAATCCGATAAGATGGGAAAAAACAAATGTCTCTAGATATCCGCAAACTCATCGTTAAATAACCATCAAGAGGGTCTTTTAAACAGAGAAATCGCTCGGATATATGAATTAAGTGAGGCAGGAGTGCGAGGATCTCGGAAGTGTGGCAGACAGAGCAGGTAGAGGAAGGAAACGGAATACAACAATCAATAATGATCGCCGAATTGACCGCGAACTGACTTAAAATCCGTCGATCACCAGCCGTGTAATCAAGGAAAACGTTAACTTGAACATATCCGATCGAACTGTGCGCAGAAGACTACATAAAACAGGTTATAAGAACAGCTTTGCCCAACGCCGACCTTTGATTCGCAAAGTTAACAGGTTTGTTTGTTTTGCTGTTAGTATTTATTTAAGACTAATTTTGACTCCTGCATGATCAAACGTCACAACTTTGCCCAAAAGTACATCGACAAGCCATTAGACTTCTGGAAACAAGTTCTCTGGAGTTCGAGCCTTTGGTCGTAAACAGAAGGCACGAGTCTGGATAAAACCTGGAGAGAAACTTGCAGATAAAAATGTTCCAAAAACCGTGAAGCACGGCGGTGGCAAAATCATGGTGTGGGGGTGCTTTGCGTGGTCTGGGGTTGGAAATTTTGTCAAAATAGATGGAATAATTACTGCCGACTCTAACATCAGCATTCTAAAAAGAAATCTGAAGGAGTCGGCACGTAAAGCTGGTTTGCAGAATAAGTTTACTTTTCAACAAGATCACGACCCCAAGCACACCGCCCACAAAACCACTGCCTACTTCTGTGCTTCAAAGAATAATATCAAACTATTGGAATGGCCACCTCAAAGCCCAGTCTTGAATCTTATCGAAAATGTTTGGTCTATTCTGGATCAAAACGTTGACAAAGGAGACGTGACCAAACGCGACAAACTATTCGAAGCTCTGGAGAAGGCCTGGGTGAATTTAAACCCTCAACACATCCGAAATCTCGTTGAAAGTATGCCACGACGCCTGCAAGCCGTTATTGGGGCGTGAGGTGGTCATACTAAGAATTGATGTTAGCAATAAGCAATAAAAGTCATGAATTTTTTTAGTGCGTACTCTATTTTGATGATGATGTGAACTACCATCTAATGTAGCAAGGTAACTGCCTATAGCACTGGACTGTTTTAATTAAACGGTTTGATCAAGGGTGCATTGTGGTAAATGTTTCATCATGTCCCTGTATGAAGAGGCCAAAAACGTATTGTGGGCCCGTAAGCAGCTACACTTACGCGCAACCCAGAGCTACAGGGGTCTAAAGAGAATCTGCTTCCAGAAACAAGTTCGCAGAAACCACAAAACAACCGAGCCCCTGCCTAGAAAAAAGTCCCTCTAGATGGGGAGAAGAGACCGCCCTTTATTCACGAAATGTTACCAACAGGAAGTTGGCAGTCCCACTCTTCCTATCCAAATCGCTTCAATCGGGTGTTCTGATGGTCCCTCCCTTTATCCCAGCATATGGTGTTATATAATGCAAAATTTAGAGAAATAATATGATTTTCTTACCTTGATTTTGAAATCATATTACCTTGAAGCTTGTGTTGGAAAACTTGGCAGGTAAAATTGGTTAGGGTTATATTCCATTCCCCACTTACTATTGCAACCTCCCTTTGCTGTAGGGTCGTCTCGATGTTTCTGCTTTTGAAGAGCTGACTTCAGTAGCGCATATCGAGACTCACAATGTGTCATATGGCACCGCTCGCGGCTATGGGGTAGGGAAGAGAATTGGAGAAAGGAGAGAAGCATTAAAAATTAGTAACATGACATGCGCATGTGAGCTTTTCATGGTGATATTCTCACAACGGCCGTTCAGAATGGTTCAACGGATGCATAGTTTCCACTAGTTTACTCCATTCCATAACGTTTAGTCATAGAAGATAAGAAACGTTTTACTACGTGCTACATTTGAGATTACCAGGGCAATGATCCCCCATCGCAACTTCAAGTGATCGTTACAAGCTGTCCATTTGGTTCAGGCACTTTTGAACGTTGATGTGGAAGCCTATTCACACATGAAATCAGCCGCGACCAATTCGGCAGAACGCGCCCATACCCCTTTCTGAACCGAAGGGCAGGGTTAAGTGCGTACTCTATTTTGTCCATAAAATCCAATCACCCAATAAACCTTGTTTTTTGTTGAAAATAATATTTTCACTCTCAAACCTCAAATCAATCCATCGAAATTTTATTTTTCATAGTTGCTGGATAATATGACAAATTTTAGAAATATGAAAGGTGTGTACTTTATTTTGTCCAGTACTGTATGTCCAAACCATTGGTTCTAGTGCTTGTACGGAACTTCTGAAGCTCGCTCAATACTTTTTCTCAATTCCCTGAACGCGATCGTTGAACGTCTATTCAGCTTCATAAACAACTATAGGACGGATGATCGAAGCCGTTTGATACCACAGTTGGTCGAATCACTAATTATGGTAAAATAGAACCACCTGCTGGATTGTGTGCAGTTTTATGAGATGATTGAAAACCATAAATATAAAATGAATGTTTCCAGATGCAGTGAAAGATACAAGAAATAGCTGATTGATGGTCAGTTTCATAAGTGTGCTCTCTCGAACTATAACTTCGATATGAATAAAAGACCTTCTTTATGATTGAAAATATTTTAAAAATATTCTGTTTTATTTTTTCAACCGAACAAAGCATGTACTCTTTTGTATTCTTTTTTCACCGGAACAGGTATGGAAACTTTTCAGATTAGTACAATATGTAACCCTCAGGACGACGAATAACTCTGGAGGTTACACAATTTCTCTGAAATGCTTTGATTGTGTAAAGATCGCAGCTTTTTTTTATCTTTTCTAAAAAAAATCAGAACTTTATAAAACGCAGCTATTGTTTGTTTTTCAGGAGATGGTTAACGATCTTTATTTCAGTGAATGTTATAACAGTGTTCTATAACATCATTGAAGCTTCTGAAATGGCAAAATCTGTCCGAGAAAATGTACAACCAAATTTCATTTGAATTATCAAGAATTCAGATAACTTTTCCGAAGCTCACACAATTCCTCTAAGCTGCGTTGAAGATTGTATTAAGTTTGCGATATGTTTTTAATAAAGGTTGCAATACTATTTTCAAAATTTGAAAACCTTTTAAAAGTTAGAACTCATCTTATATATCTAAAGGTGGTAGAAAGTGATTCCTCAATATTGCGAGTTTCACATAATGCCATAACAATTCTTCATAAGACTCCATCTTTACAGGAATTCGTACATCATACAAGTGTTCGCTCAAGTTCATTCAAGTTTAAAGATGTTTTCAGAACTTTACTGATGTAAAGAAATTCTTCCAGAACCACGAAAATTGCTTTCAAATATTGAAGTTAACTATAGCTTTCTCAGATGTTTCAGATGAATTTTTAAAATCACCAAAATGTCCCTCTCATAGAATTCACTAGAAATTATCGTAGTTTGTAACGTTCTCCTAAACATTACTAAGCATTTTTTTATTTTTTTTAACCTCATGAGCTTGTCAACAACACGTTTCCGTGTTCTAAAAATGATCTTTAACATAAACAAACATACCCTACATTTTAGAGGCATGTTCCACGGTGAACATGTCTTTAAGAAAGATATGGAACTTTCTAGAAAATGTGGCAACACTGTAGTCTTTTAAAGACTAGGTACTTGCCCATATTTCCACAGGCGTTTCGTGATCAAAGGTTCAGCGTATTCAACAAGTTCAATCTTCAAAAAGTCTACGTTAGCTTAAGTAAACCTAATTACTTTATTTTGAAATCAAATGACAGAAGCCAAGAAGACATTGTGAACCATGTCACTCAAATATGGCTAGCACTAGAAGAAATTTTATTTTTTCTTCCAAAAAGCACATGAAATATTGAAACTGATGTGTCCACAGCTCATAAACGTTCGACAAATATCCGGTCAAGATTTTCGAACGGAACGGGACACAGTAAAATGACATCAAAGAGTAGAACTTGGTGAGTTCATTCCAAATTATGAATAATATCTTCATGTAAGTTTCGACCAACAGGCTGCTTTGTTTTCATAACAATTTCCGGCGGATTTTATCACTAATAGGCTAAAACTAAGTTGACTTGAAGATAAACACGCTTGAATATCAGATTCCACCATCGCTTGATCTTTTCGTTTCTGGAACAAGTGAAAACGCGAGAGTGCTCCATGAAAGTTAGAGAGACTTTTTTCTTGCAGTCCATTGGCCAACGTCAAGGTAGTGTTTTGATTTGATGGATTATTCGCGAAGGAATTGTAGTTGTGACATGGTTAGATGATGTTGTAATAACGTTTTAAAGAAATCTGAAACTTACGTGAAACAACTGACTACAACCAAAAGGTGTTTAGGCTCGCAAGTAAGCCACCAAAATGTTCACCAATCATCAATGCCCTAAGCAAGCCGTGTGTTTTCTGTTCAATATTTAGGCACTTTGAATACGTCAACTAATGAGAACATTTCAAGCTGAACAATGCATTAGGTCCTAAGTAACATTGAGAGTTTATTGGCCCAGAACCATTCTGCGGTATATCATACTGTGCCATAAAAATGGAATTAAAATCTTGGGAAGTGCAAAGGGTGATGACCAATTGGTTGGTCACCACAAAGTGTGTTCAAGCGAAAAGGTTTATAATTCCAAATGTTACAATCAGTAAAAAGCTTCTGGAGCTCAATAAGAGAGTTCTTTGTACCTATACTGGCCTAATAACCGGACATTGCCCGAGTAGATATCATTTGAAAAACATTGGCCAGGTTCAGAATGATATCTGTCCTTTCTGTAACATGGAACGTGAAACCTCGGAACATCTGCTTTGCAGTTGTGATGCTTTGTACAAGAGCAGACTTAAATTTCTGTACAGTGGCTATATGCAACCTAAAGAAATTTGGACTGCAAATCCTGGAAAGGTGGTGGGTTTTATAAACTCAATTTTGCCTGACTGGGAGACGCGTCTTGGGCTGGTCACTTGACAAATGGTATTGCGTTTAAAAAAGAATAAAAAAAGTATACACCGCAAAACCACACAACTCCACCCCCGCGGTCCCGCCCCCCCCCACCACAAAAAAAAAAAAAAAACATTGAGAGATTCTCTTCGTCGACTTTCTCTTTCGTTAATAGTTTGCTTATTAAACAATTTACTGACGCTTTTGACGTATTGGATTCTTAATTACACTTTACATTACCGTACTATGTGTTGAAAATACTTGAACATGTTTTTACATAGCCGTAGGATCGCAAAGAGAAAGTCGACGAAGAGAGTCTCTCATTGTTACTTAGGACCTTATGCGTTGTTCAGCTTGATTTATGATAAATCTTTAGGGGCTATTCATAAACCACGTTTTCTGGGGGGGGGGGGAGGTCTGACCAAAGTCTACGCTACAAAATTTCAAAAAATAAATAAGTCTACGAGGGGGGAGGGAGGTTCTGAGATTTTCAAAAATGAGTCCCCGTGCTTTATGAACAGGCCCCTATGGCTTTAGATCGATATAGACTGTCGTTTGAGATACGGTATAAACAAGTCGCAAGCTGACTGAATAGATTCCCGGGGAGGTCGAAGAGATCTTTCCGGATTTCTAGATTTCTATGAGACAACTTCCATTCTCGACTCTCTCAAATTCATACATTGGTCTTGACATCGCTGAATCTCAACTATTAACTGTATAAGTAGATGTCCTAAATAGAGAGACTCAAGCGACACTAAAGAAGCATAATAAGTACTATTTGCTCTTCACTGCTATTTCATTAATAGGCGTAATAAGTTTTGAAAAGGGAACTTTTACTTACCTCATTTAACCTTTAACAAGGTCAGGGTGGCCTCTGCTGTAAACAGAAGTTGTCTACGTTCTATTCGGTCCATGGCAAGGGTCCGCAGATCGCCTCATTTAACCACCAGGTCCTAAATTTCCCGAGTATTTCTCTCGAAGAGACGAACACAGCTTTTGTAGTTTTTTACGGTGCTCCAATGTATTCATGCCCAGCAACTAGCATCTGGCATCTGGCGTCATATGCTGGCAGATTCAATGGGTCATTCCGGGGAAGAAAGCGTTAGGCAAATCTAATGAACTTCCGTTGTACACTTTTAATTCGGTGGAATACAGTTACGGGTCCCACACGAAAGATGGCGTTGCCAAGATGGGTCGAACCAATCAATCATACAAGGATTTTAGCGTACACAGATCACGGAACTCTTCTCTAATCTTGGATACGAAACCAAGTTGACAGCGCGCTTTCTTGATGATTTCTTCGTGGTGTTTCTTGAAGGCAAGCTCCTTGTCCAAAATGACATCATCGCCTATAACATAGATGTAAATGAGTGGTCCGAGATAGACTCAATCACGCAAAGGAGTCCCGAACAAAGTTGTTAACCTGATCGAGGCGCAGTACGACGCTTTCACGTGCAGAGTTCGGCAAAACGGAGTCTAGTCCGGCCCTACCGTGTACCGAACCGTAGGCTGCTTTGGCAGCCTATCACTATGGAGCAACGACTTTGATTTCGCTGATGACGTGGCTCTGTTAGCGCAACGGCGCTCTGGTATGCAAAGTAAGCTCAACTACGTCGCCGAAAGCTCCTCTGCGTTGAGTCTGGCCCCATGACAACCAGACTAAATCGTTGGATGTCAACACGAACAACCCTTCCAACTTTTCGGTAACGCGGCTATCAGTAGAGATAGTCGATAATGTTTTAATTTCTTGGCAGCCAGATAGTGTCAGACGGTGGAACCAAGAACGACCTAGGTGCACGAATCATGAAGGCTATGGCTGCTTTTCCGTGTCTACGAAATGTATGGAGATCAAACCAAATAAGTCAACACACCAGAATTCGAATTTGCAATTCAAACGTAAAATCGGTGTTGTTATACGTCAGCGAGATGTGGTGTGTATCAGTGGAGAACACTCGAAAGCTGCAGGTTTTCATCAACCGGTGCCACCGGTATATAATTCGTATTTGGTGGCCTCACAACTGGAACTCTAATGCTCAGCGGGCGTCCACAGTTAAAACAAATGGCTTATGGTGAGCGTCAATCTTAAGAAGAGCAGTTGAAGCCTCGAAAAGACCTATGATACATGGATCACTTACGAATACCAAGTCAAGTAGATCAGAAGATGATTCACCTGTTAGGGGCCGGCTGACAACATAGACTCAATTAGGGCAAGCTCCTGTTCCGTTGACATATTATTTGGCAAGTATCCCAAAATCTCTTCATAAAATCGCCAGATTAAATTTGGTGGATTGTAGTCTCCGAAGCATACGATTACATCACGGGGGTCGGCTTGATTTTGAATCTGGTTGGTATGGTCGAAGATAAATGCAGCAAACGAATACGGAAAATTGCGGAAGAACAACTCGAACAGCCGTTTGTTCCAGACTATCACAATCCACTAGTTGTACGGCCTTGCAGTTCAGCTCCAATTTTACAGCAATCAGCACGCCACCACCTCTTTGCAGATTGCTGGTAGAAGCATTGCGGTCGCATCGATAACTAACGTAGTTACACGCTAACTCTGCGGAGGGAATTTCGGTGTGCAATCACGTTTGTGTAAGAACAACAATATCGAAACCAGCAGAGAGAGGAGCAGTGTGTTCGTTTTAGTTCTCAGCCGACGGACGTTCCGGTAGTATGCGGTGGGTGGTGTAGAGGTGAAAGGACGAACGGGAGAAGGTTCTGGAGCTAACACGGCTAGCTCGATGTGCTGGTTGTTGGTTTTCCAAAAATTCATCGAACTCGTGTTATCCTCGATGAACTCCCGGAACTCGATTCCTTGCGACCAGGACAAAGGATCCATAGCTCTCGAGTTCATTTCGACACTGACTCCTACCTTAAACGAGATGAATGTCAGTGACGACAATGGGCGGTATAAGCGGTTTTGCAACGGCTTCATCCACATTCAAACAGTCCTTGGCCAGTTTTTCGATGTCTGCCTCAGACACGTCGGGAGAAATTCTTGTGAGATAAACCCAGAATTTGTCAATGGGTCTATCCACACGAACTGATGGTACGTTGGCTGTTGACGGACCGGCTCCTCGGAGAATTTTAGTCGGTTGATCGGATGCTGCGGCTTCATCATCACGGGTTCTCTTGGGAGTGTTGGAACGCTAAACAACGAAACGAAATATTTTACGTAAAATGAAAGAAATTTTGATTCCAAAGAATGGTTTTGTACACTTTTGACGTAGGACTAGGTCTGTGTTTTAAATACTTGGTTACAAGTTCCGAGTGCGAAAAGGTTAAGCGTCACGAAATATGGTTAGATTTTGAACGTTAATAACTCAGTTATTTCACGATCGATACCCAAAATTTTTGCACCAATCAATCGAAACATTCACTACGCGTCAATTCTTATATTGGAAGCTATTGATTTTAAACATTTTACAATTGAAAAATTAATAAAAGTGAAGCTCCATCAATACAAGAATCAACAAATCACATGCATCTGAACGGTTGTTTCACAACACGGGTGGCAGAGTCATAGACTAACCGGTTTGAGTGTATGTGTGTATGTTCTCCGACTGGGCATTTTCGTCGTATAGGGCATAAAACGAGAAGAGTGACACTCACATTGTCATTTTAAGGGGCAAATGACCAATGGGTTAAGGCCCCTCCTAAAAGAACACACATCGTCATCATTTTACGTCTTTCTGTGTTTCTGTCGGAAATCTCAGTTTCATCTCGATTTTTATGCGTGTTTAAGGCAGTTCGCACCGTTCATAGCGCAACGATGGCCAACTCTATCGAATGCTGAAGCAGGCACTTTAAAAATAACTTCATAAACATAGCTACCTCATCTTTGCGTAGACCCCATCGCTTTATCCCTTATAAATTTTTGAATCCGTTAACCAGATGTTCCAAAATAAGAGAGATGTCCGGCGTCGTTGGTGTAGTGGTAACCGCTACTAAAGGGCGAACACGAAATTATTGCGACACCGAAAATGTCATGCCAATTGTCTTATAATGTTTAGAATCAAACCAAAATTTTAGGGTAGTTTTATACATATATTTACTTCAAAAATCAAAAGAAAAGTTAATCGATGGAGCCTTGAGTGTAAAATTGAACGCATTTTCGCTTGATGCCCTCCATCAAAGTCTTTACAGTGTCATCCGGTACCAGTTTCTCCGTTTTTTTTTTCCATTTTCTTAACATGTCCTTCTCGTCTTTGACTGTCTTCTTGCTCTTCCGAAGTTCCCGCTTCATCATTGCCCAGTACTGCGGATTCATGTCCTTTGGAACAAAATGGACAGAATTGGCCTCATACCACTCCAGGACACTTTTAGAATAGTGGCATGATGCCAAATCTCGTCGTGCAAAAGGCGCTTCTCGAGGCACTCAGATTTGTAGATCTCGCCATTTACTGTGCCCTTTGTCACGAAAGGCTCACTCCTCAGTCCGCAAGAGCCATCTGCCAAATGAGATATTTGGAGGCGAACTTCGACATTTTCTTCTTCTTAAATTTGTAGTCCACATAGAACTTGCTCTTGCCGGTGAAAAACTCCAACCCCGGAATTTGCTTAAAATCGGCTTTTATATACGTTTCGTCGTCCATTACACAGCAGCCATATTTTGTCAGCATTTTGTCGTAGGTGTTTGGAAAGAATTTGTTCTCTCGACTCGCGTTGGTTCACCTCCATTTTCGTTGAATCGAAAAACACGACTTCGAGTTTGACAGCATGTAAACAATACACATCAATGAGAAAGTGTGCAAAATTTGGTTGATTTTTACCCAATGGTAGAAAAGTTATGCCCTGTTGAATGTCTCGCAATAATTTCGTGTTCGCCCTTTACTACTCCGCGGGGTGCCTAAGTTCAATCCCAGGTAGGTCGTAATCGTCACCGGGTAGGTCGTAAAAAATCACTTTCTTCGGAAGGGGAGTTGGTCCCGGCTCATGTCTCAATGTGTGCGATATCCAGAACAGACGTACCTCCCTCCGTTGGTTAACCTGCTTAAAACTGAAATCCATCTCAATAAGGATAGAAGAAGATGATGGAGAGGTTCCGCAAACAAGGTCGTATTTCTCGGCAACCATTTAATCGAATTGAATTCATCTCTTATGAATTGCTTTGATACAATCAACTGTCTCCGGAAATGTGGTCGGAAGAAGTTTTGAATAACACAGATTCTGGCAACTACTTCGTATTTCTCGATCAACCACATTATGGAAGGTACATAATAAATGAATGATATTCTCAATAATCCTTACGAATTGTTTTGAAATCGGTCGCAAAGTTCCGGAGATATGGAGATTTCCCAAATTCGAGCCGTGTCAGAATTGAACGGGTCATTAATATCTCGAAAATTATGCTCGGAGTTTGGAGGGGATTTTGCAAAGTTCCTAGTTGTAACAGAGAGCCATGTAATATGAGTTCGAGTAACCAGATTTGCCAAAAATATTGAATCATATAAACCATGTAGGATCAAGCACCAGGAATAGCAATAGGTGAGTAATCATCATTCAGGTGTACACAAAGTTCGGTTGACAATGACAAACCGCTTTGCGACCCTTCAGTCCGGAGAAAACTGCTCTTTCAGAACTTTCACAAAACGTTCGTTGAAAGCCATTTGCTGCGATGATCTGCTGCAACGATCAATGCCTACGATGACGACGATGCCGCCGTAAGGGAACACCGCTCCAGCGCATATTATTCTCATTTAGATGAGTTGACGAACCATGTCGGATGTGTTTTTATTACGGAGCACACCAAATTGGTCCCGCTCCTTCCCTTCCTCGCTCCAACCCGCCCAATGCATGATCGGAAGTCGGGGGCTACTCAGAAGTGCAGCAGCTATTGTGTGACAGGTACTCGTCAGTCCGTCCATCAGTTCTGCACTGCTCGATCGGTATATGTCTGTGTGTGTGGGCAACCGCACGATCAGAATTAAATTTCATTCGATAGTGCGCATAAATTATCTTTTACGGCGAAGCTAAACAAAAAATAACCAAACTAAGCAGCAGCAGGGAGCGAAGCCCCATTACCTGCGAGCATTATGTTCGAATGATCACGTTGATGATGATCAGCCTGTGCTGACTGATGCTGATCGTTTTATTTCGATTCAGCCGACTGGCTACGCTCTCCGATAGATAGATCATCGGGACAGACCCCCGCCCTGGCACGGTTGGGAGCTGCACTTGCTTTTTTTTTTCTTTATTTCGAGGGCACCCTATCGATCTCGATCCCGACCGGTTGGTCCGGCACTTGCGCGATCATAAGTGAAGTCACGCTTCGCAGAGCTTCCGAGTGAGAGATTCCTGCGAGTTGCAATCGAAAGCTTCGATTTAAGCTTCACAATTCATTTAATCCGATGAATTTCGGTATAATTAACCGCCGGCCCAGTAAGTTCGAGAACCTCCGGAATGCTGTTGTTCCGAGAACTGATGTCCGCTGGCGGCGTGGTGCAGCCCTCGGATCGCGGTGCGTAAAATCTACTACTGCCATCGGCTCGTAGCGAGAATGGTATGAATTTATTACACGCATAAATTAATTTCTTCAATTTTACTGGGCTGAATTCGGATCGCATCGGAGTGGGAGAGAAGCATTCCATCGGTTGTAATTAATCGAACCGAACGATACCCGTCTCGAATGTGTACCACGGGGCTTTACACATGAGTACACTGTAAATAAATAAAACTTTAAGTAGCGAAACTCCCTTTTAATGGGTCTGCTCCCTTGTGTTTCAGATCTTCCACTTTTTTTTGCGATCTCCTCCTCGCTCCGACGGTTATAGATTAATAGGATTTTTATTGATCGGATGGAAAAAGAATCGCCGGTAATGATCATGTTCCCGGGAGTGCAGCGATCTTCCACTAGCCGTTCTGATTGTTCCGGTTGACTAAGAAAGAATGCTTTTGTTTTAATGGTCATCGACTGCCCGATCAAAGAGCACCTACGAAAGGGTTGTAAAGCTGTCTGGCAGTTTTCTTGCTGTGAATGGTGGTGCTTTTTCTTCCCAGTCAGGTCATCGTACGAACCGTTCCGGATGATCGCCGGTTGCGATTCGGCGGGACGGAGTATGAAGCGTCCAACGTGCCAAATCCATAGTACCCTCAACTGATTGGGATGAGACGACCACTTAAACCGCAACCTGTAGAATGTGGAATGTCTGTTTGTGCCTTGCCCGTCTATTTGTGCAACTGTCATAAATTAATACCAGGCAGCAATCAACGCCTGTCTCGTCGCGCCCGATCATGCGGTATTAATTTATTGTTTCATAATTGTCACACCGTCACATGAGCCTATTTTTTCCCCACCACTCTAATGGGACGTATGTGGGTAGTGATTGCGCATTTGTCATCAACACATCTTATCAACGTCGGTCCCTCTCGGCCGCAAGATTCGAACCAATCCCACTTCGGCTGACACTTGAAGAACGGGGGAGGATGTACTCGCGCTCTCTGCCCGTGACAGAGATGAGTTACAAATTAACAAACAATAAATCAGAAACAGTCCAGCCCACCGTCAACCACCGCCTGCTGCCACTTCCGAGCGGCCCTCGACCGACCAAGGTAGGCCTCATAGGAGGTGATAAGAAAATTGGTGTCGCCTCTTTGGCATACCTACTAAATCCAGCTGTGATTGGCGATAAAAAGCTCACCTCACCACACGGCGGGGCGAAGACTTCATCGTCGTCAACTCCAAGTGCTGTAACGAGCTAATAATCGACTAATTGTCGCTGTTTATCCTCTGTCTTGCCTTACTGCGGAGCGATGATGGCGCCAGTCGGTGACTGTTTGGAAAGCAATAAACAGTGAAGCGCTGCAATTTATCGATGTTTGCTCGATAAACGAAATCAAAGCGCGGTCTTCCTGCACGATTCATCGGCGCAAAAAAAAATGAAAGAAAAAAAAGTTAAAGCAAAACGAATTCGAAACGAATTATCAATCATAAATTCATAAAATCATAAAAGCATCTGTTCGATTGACTAATAGTGACTGTCACTCCAGCTGCGATGTTTGCCAACGTAAACGAGGACGATGACGGAGACGTTGTCGTTGTCAGACCAGCCGGAAAATGAGGGGAAAATCGGCAAAAATTTCAGCGCCCGGTGAACGGAAAAGTTTTGCCCGGCTTGTTTTAGGTCCGTGTGTTTTTTTTTTCTCTTCTTTTCTCTACTCGCTCAAAGGATGAAGCGGGTGACATGCAGAGAATGGTAATTAGCACAAGGCAAAACTTTTCCATCCATATTTTTGAGACAGTTAAATTTTGGACGGTACGAACGTTTTCTTTCCGTTTTTTGTCCTGTCGTGTTCGGAGTCGTAATTCCAGCGAACTAATCGAAGAGCTGGGCAGGGCACGGCCGGGCAGGACGAGCTCCAGTCGACATTGATATATTTAAATCTGACTTTGGCTTTGTGGATCTGAATCGTCGTCGTCGACGTCGTCGTCGTTGCGACATTGGAGACGAGTGCGATGACAGAAAATTTATTTCTTTATTGAGGAATGAGTTTATCTTGTTTGAATGGCCAGGAGGGAGAGCAGGCGTGGACGGTAATTGTTGCGACCACTCCCCCTCGCGCGGGTCCTCCAAGGTCCAGTTTTCTGCCTCTGGAATTATCATCAGAGCAGCAACAACAACAACAACAACAACAACAACAACAGCCAGTGCAGCGATGTGGAGGAGGCTCTCGTCATAAATTGTGATAAATCATCCGACTGATATTGCAGATATTGTTCGTCTCCGAATGGCGGAGACGAACCGGCAATAACAATCATAACGGTCGCAGCAACCTAGCCTGGCAAAGTACACAAACGTGGTGTTTGCCTACTTGGATGGGTTAACGATTGTCAGTCATGGCCCGGTATGTGAAGTCAACAATCGTGTGATTCAGTGATGTCTTGATTTCTTAAACAGGTTGCGGGTGGATTTTATTCTGCTGGAGTTGGTGATTCCAGATCCTATACTAATCTTGTATTTTCTGGACTAAACTAATTGTATTTGGTATAGTTTAACACGTGGTTTACATGCTGAGTTTTGAACAATCAATTTGAAACACTGTCGACCTGGATCTAATTATAGTCCAAGACTTAACGAATGGTGTAAACGAATACTTAGAACTGCTCTGCAGCTCGTTATGAGCTCGGTAAATTTCAGCTGAAATTTTTCATACATTGCACAGTGGTCCAGAATGCGAATTTAGCTGGAAAGATACGTTTTCAGCCTAAGTTGGAAGTTTTGGGGCAAAGTTTTCTTCTACAAAGTTGTTTCTAATAACAAGGCCCTTCTTTTGGTATGAATGAAAACTAGGGTGGTCCTTGTTTTCAGAGAAATCGAAAATCTAACTTTTTTAATTGGAAAAATAAAGGCATATATTCTTCGGAACAGTTGTAGATGAGAAAATTTTAAGCAACTTTGGTTGAACAAATTTTTCTGAAGCTTTTGAAATGACCGAATGAAGGCAATTTTTCCAACATAAAGAAAAAGTGCGGTAGTTCCTACTAAGGTCTGTATCCGCAATAATCCGGACACCTCAAAACATGAATAAAACATAAATTTTGCATTATATTTCCGTCGTAGTTGTTTAACAATTCGTGAAGACAAAACATAGTTATTCGGTATTTGCATAAAATTTTCGAGCTTTGCGCTTAACTCCGTCCATGAGGGTTTGTACAGACTCTTCAGAAATCGTAGTAGCCGTCTTTGTCCAAATTTGCTGGAAGTGTTTGATGTCTTTAATTCCTTGCTTCTTTCCAGAAAGCTTCCGCTTCATCAGAGCCCAATATCTCTCGATTGGTCGTAGCTCTGGGCAATTTGGCGGGTTTGAGGTTTTTGGTACAATGTTCACTTGATTTGCTTGGTACCACTCCATCACAGTTTTAGCATAGTGGCATGATGCCAAATCGGGCCAGAACAAAGGTTTTTCTTTGTGACTTTTGATGAAGGATAGCAATCGCTTCTGCAGACACTCTTTCTGACAGAGCTCCCTGTTGATTGTGCCTGTAGTGACGAAAGGGCTGTCTACGCCAGTTTTCAAAACTACTATGGCAATCCACAGTAACTTCCGTATTAACTACTGCATTTTCGAGAAAACTACCATAAATTCATACAGGTCATAGTATTTTCGTTTGCAATAGTTAAATACAAATAACGAAATTATTTTCTGCAAAAAAAAGGAGGTGTGTGTGTTTTCAATTTAACCCTCAGATTGGTAGATTCTACCATGGATTTTCTTTCTACGTAGAAGCAATTCATAGACAAAACATTTATCTTCAAACTACGCCGTATCCTGTGAGTTTTAACGTAATTTTCTCTTTCATAGCCTTAGATTAACTTCTTGTGCATAATGTAGCACTGAGAGTAGCTCAAGCATCCCTCTTTCTAAGGGGAAAGGGCTTTCAAACTTCTATCAGAACATGCTTCTAACCCGAGAAATTCACATTTTGCCGTTGCCTGGATAATTCTCATGTTTAGTTGAGATTTGTGTTTCATTTGTATGAGAAACCACCCCTTTGCAGAGGAGGGAGGGGCCTCAGACCACCCAAGTAAAAAATCTGCCTCCAAAAACCCCCACATGCCACATTTGGTTTCATTACTTGGTTAGTTCTCGAGTTGTGCAGAAATTAATGTTGCATTAGTATGGGTCCCCCCCCCCCTTTCAGAGGGGCGACAGGTCTCGAACCATCATAAGAATTTTCCCCGGCCCTAAAAGTTCTGAATACAAATTTCGACTATGATCAATTCAATGTATGTTTCATTTGTATGAGAGCCCACCCCCTTCCAGAGGAAGGAGGGGTCTCAATCCACCATAGAAAAAAATCCTGCCTCCAAAAACCCCACATGCCATATTTGGTTCCATTTGCTTGATTAGTTGTCGAGCTATGCAGAAATTTGTGTATCATGTGAATGAGCGCCCCCGTCCCTACAGAGGAGGGATGGTCTTCTCAAACTATCATAAGAACCCTCTTCGGCCCCAAAAACTCCTGCATAAAATTTTTCACGCCAATCGGTTCAATTTCTATTTCATTTGTATGAAAGGGAGGAGGGGTCTCGAGCTACCAGAGAAAAAAATCCTATCTCCAAAAAACCCCCATATGCCAAATACTATTTTCGTGATAAGTTCTCGATTTATGCTGAAATTTGTGTTTCATTTGTATGGGAGCTCCCCCTTCCAGAGGAGAGAGGGGTCTCGAACCATCATAATAACAACCTTTCCTGGCCCCAAAAACCCCTTCATACAAATTTTCACGCCGATCGGTTCAATTTCTGTTTCATTTGTATGAGACCCCACCCCCTTCCAGAGGAGGGAGGGGTCTCGAACTACCATAGAAAAAATCCTGCCTTCAAAAATCCCCACATGCCAAATTTGATTCCATTTTCTTGATTCACTCTCGAGTTATACAGAAATTTGTGTTTCATTTGTATGGAACCCCCTTCTCGAGAGGAGGGGCATCGAACCATCATAAGAACCTAGGGGTCGCGAACCACCGTAGAAACATTACTTGCTTTCAGAAAACTCCACAGGTAAAATTTGGTTCCATTTGCTTGATTAGTTCTTGAGTTATGCAGAGACTTCTGTTTCATTTGTATGGAGCCCACCCTTTTAGAGAGGGGAGGGGTCCAAAACCACCATAGAAACAGTTCTTGCCTCCAAAAACTTCGACATGCTAAATTTGGTTTCCTTTGCTTGATTAGTTCTCGAATAATGCAGAAATTTGTGCTTCATTTGTATGGGAGCCCCCCCTTCCAGAGATGGGGGGGGGGTTCTATTTTTATCATGAGAACCTTTCCCGGCCCCAAAAACTCCTGCATACAAGTTTTCACTAAAAATTCATTTTAAGTCGGATATTTTTGAAACTCTCAGGGAAAAAATAAACCCATAGTAGTTGGATTTTCCACGTCCGCGCCCATAGTTTTTTGTCGAAGCACTTCTTGCTTGCAAGCCATCTCGAAACCACTTGAAAGATTATGACGAAAATGACGCATTAGTAAACATTAAACTCTAAACTAGTTTTACCCTAAATTTCATCAAATTTTACCCATGCATTAAAAAGTTATACAGAAAGTGTTGCATTTTTTTTCAAGTACAATCTTTATCTGTAATTTTTAACCTTCTAGAATAAATAATGGATAGTTATAAAAATAAACGAAGGAAATGAAGTAAATTTAGAATACATGTTAGCTTTCGTTTCGAAGATTAGGCGATGATAGTCCGAGGACAAATAACTTAAGACTTTTATGAACTGGCCTTTAGTTGTGAAGCTTCGTGGAAGAGCTATCTGAATATGGTAGAAGGCGGGAAATATAATAAAATGATAACTTTATTGGTAGTGATCAAGTTAACACTAACCCGACGAAAAATCCATGCTGAGTCATCTAAGCGTTTTAGCTAAATCCTTAAAACAACATTAGCTAAAAATTATTTGTTCAACCAAACTGTTCTACATTTCGTTCATAACATGTTTTTTTCTCTATTTGCAGGTAATTTTCAATCATGATTTGATTCATACGTAAGACTAAGTAATCATTAATCAATGGATACATCCGGATGGTGATAATTACCGACCAACAAAACCAGAAAGGTATACAGAATTAAATAAATTTTGTAAATTTCAATGATTTCTTACAAACATGCTGTTGTCGCTATTTAAGGTTAATTGATTGAATGATTTGAACATTAACGAGACTTTCAGGTTGTACTATTCATTATCAATACGTATTTTTGGAATTTCATAATGCTTATTTGAAGACATTTTTCTTCAATTAGTTTAATTACATCAAATAACTGAACTGGGTGAGACCATTCCAAAAAAAAATAAATAATGTTACAGCTAGTATTGCCACTTTCTTCAATCGCCAACTTCTTTGCTTCTCTCATCAATTTATGGATTTTTTTCTCTGCTTGACTATTTATTCTTTACAAAAATATCCGCCTTCACTGTCCGATAACCTGCTTAACTCGAAAACTAGTGAAGTTAGAGAACATTTTTCTGTGAAGAAAGCATTTTGCAACATTAAACGAATGATGCACCATCAAATTGCATCACGGAAAAAACGCTGTAGAAAATTACCTAGTTAACCGATCCTTTTCAAACTTTCAGACAATAAAAAGCAACCCATTGGTAAGCTTTTGGCATATCTATTTGATTCAACTCCAATACCATAACCGTATGCTCGCATCTTACACTTAACTCCCCTTATAAGGTTCTGTACAACATCGGGCTGTAGCTTCTTCTGTACGGAAACCCACTTGTTCTTCATGTCTTCCTAAGATTTGACCTCCTTGGGATGCTTCCGTAGTGCCTGCTTCATAATAGCCCAGTATTTTTCGATGGGCCTTAGTTCCGGTGCATTGTGGGCTTCAGCTCCAGGACAACTGTTGAATAGTTGCACGAAGCAA
Organism: Aedes koreicus; assembly: GCA_024533555.2. Taxonomy (NCBI): domain Eukaryota; kingdom Metazoa; phylum Arthropoda; class Insecta; order Diptera; family Culicidae; genus Aedes; species Aedes koreicus. Next base: position 1,304,559 of record JAHHFK020004312.1, on the reverse strand, counting down.
GATCCGGCCAGAAGATCGTAGGGCCCTCCTAGACACTCCTTGAGGTAAATAGGTTTACAGTCCTGGTAGTCACGAACGGCGCACTCCGTTTGCCACATGAGCAGATCGCTTGCCAAATCATGTGTTTCTTGGAAAACTTCGAAAGTTTCTGCTTCCTTACTTCCTCCGGAACATCAAACTTGTGCTGAGCGGTGAAGAACAGGAGCCCCGGAAGCTGCCGGAAGTCCGCCTTGACGTAAGTCTCATCATCCATGATGAGAAAATGAGGCTTCGTCACCATCTGGGTATGCAGTCTCTGGGCCCGTGACTTTCCCACCGTATTTCGCCATTCGTCACGATTTGGAACTGCACATCACACACCAATTATTAGATGCTGTTTAGAATGATATATCAGGAATTAAAACACTATAATGAACAATCCCTAGGAATTTTATCAATTGCTCCCTTAATTTTAATCTAAACTCGAAAGTGTTCATAGATCCCCAAAATTCTAAATTTTGATCGATGAGACACATTCCTGAGCCATCCAATGTCCAATAGAGCTCAACGTTGGCATTGGGACATATTTTGAGCCAATGAAACATTTGCGCAATGTCCGTTTTTGAAAATCGATTGAAACATTTTTTGAGAAAAGTCCCAAAAGTAAATAAGAGAACAAATAGTTTTTCAAAAAAAAAAATTAATCAGATCTCGAAGTTTCATGCATTTTGAAGTAATTAAAAAGCGGAAAACAAATTCCGATACTAGATTTTTCGTTTGCAAAAAAGATTTGGAAAAATTTTCATGAGTAAAAATGCCAAAACTTTGTTCCATTGGAGGCATCGCTAAGCTATGTCCGATTGAGCGCAAATTTTCCATAGGGTCATATTTCAGAGTAGTTAAATGTCGATTTTAGAAATTCGAAAATGTAATTTTCATTGTCACCTCAATGTTCACAGACGCAGACTCAGAACGCCGAAAACTCATTTCGTCTCAAAATTCATAACAACCACACACAATACTAGTTATTGCAAGTGGAGCACAACGGTTTTGGTGATTTTCTCCCTGCCAGATGATATATTTGCGAGCAAACTTATCCGCAAAAAAAACAAATTTGATTCTGACAAGAACACATCCTTGAGCCTTTGTCTTGTAAAATTTTGGTCATGGAAGTTGTCCAAAGTCGGCATGTCCGGGTTCTAGCTACGGTATCAACGAAAATATGGATTGCAAGACATCAGAATAATCCATTCTGAATGATAAAATTCAAATGGCTTTTATCAAATTTGCGTTAGAAATATGAGGCATTCAATTTTTTTTAAGATTTCAAAGTGGGAAGATTTTTGAACCTGTGATATTGCCCCACCAACTAGCCAAATAGTTATATTTATCATTTTTATTGCAATCAGACGGATCTCACCAATGTTGACACACTCAGTTCAGTTTGATTTTTTGTCTTATATTTTTGCATTCGCACAGCTTAGCGCCTAATAATTGAAACATAACAAGATAGTTGATAGAGTGTACAAAGGGTTGCTATAATGCCAGATTTGCCTCGCCATCTTTGCATTTTTGACGGCAGAAATCCCAAAAACCATAAACATTGCGTGCCGAATTTGGTCCACCGATTCACTTGTATCAATCCCAACATTGCATCCGATATAGTTCTTCAACCTGAACATATTAGAAAAGCCTTCGGAGTCTAAATGCAAGTCTGGAAAATCTTTCCACTTGTTCTGTGCTATCTTTATTTTCAAAATTGCATAACGCGAGCAAGTTAGCTGCAGAAAAAGCAAAAAACGTTAGTTTCAAATCCGGAGCCTCAATGACGTCTAGTTAAGGTCTGGCCCAACGCACTGCTTTCTTGCATGGGAAGCAAAAATTATGTAAACATTGCTCAACTGACGAGTGATGACGCGACACTATTCAACTTTCTATGGGCGAGTATAGCTGATAAATCGATTTAACTTACTTACCTTACCAATCAGTCTCCATACTATTCGGTCCATAGGTCACCCTTCTACTTGATCGATCCACCTTGTTCGTTGCGCGCCTATTCTTCTTGTGCCCGTCGGTTCATTTTCAAGAATCATTTTAACTGGGCTTTCGTCCGACATACTTACGACATGCCCAGCCCATCGAAGTCAACTGAATTTTAGCGGTGCGTAAGACCATGAATTGTATGGGAGTTGCTAGGAGTCCCATGCAATTCGTGGTTCTTTCGTCTCCTCCACGTTCCGTCTGCCATCTGCACTCCACCGTAGATCGTACTCAACACCTTCCGTTCAACGACACCAAGGGCACTCATGAGAGTGAAGTTGGGACCGAATTTCAAACAAGATCATTTTTTAAACAATAACTTCATATGTATTCAGGGGTTTCAAAAACTTTCCTCCGTTAGTATTTACTTTCATCATATTTTCTCATGTCGTGTATTTTATTGTTTAATTCAGTGCATATACACATGGGTTATTTATACCAATGTTCCTATTGGGGACTGTCCACATGGACAGTCAAGGGGGGAGGGGGGTCTGACAAATGTCCACGCTTAATGCCAATTTCTCAATTTTATATGGATAATGGTCCTCTCAGGGGAAGGGGGGTCTAAAATCACTCAACACCTTTCCACGCGGGTAATGGATATTCCCTTATGGTGTGCGGCCTAGGGTTAGTTGCTAACTATTGCAAAACTGTCCGGGATTCCTCTACATAATTGTAGTATACAGAGTATGTGTGAAGGAAATGTTAAGATGCTTTGAAGGATTTTAAGAGTATTAATTTACCTTTCGATTTCGACGTTCGCTATCGTGAACAGCTTTAGTTGACTGTATTCTCAATTGCTTTCAAAACACTGCTTTTCTTCTCGAGATAAAATACGCCGAATATCGGTACCGGAATCATTTTCGAAATCCTCCTGCTTGAAAAGCCGGGAAGAATAATATAGTGAAGCAGACTGGTCTTTCAAAGCACAAAATCTCTAATTCGTTCAAACAGATCTGAAGGCTGCTCAACTGGAGTTGCTCTTCTAGACATAGAAAAAGCATTCGACAGTGTTTGGCATGAAGGTTTGATTGCTAAATTGAAAAACTTTAATTTTCCGCTCTATATTATAAAATTAATTCAAAATTATTTAACTGACAGAACTCTGCAGGTAAATTATCAGAATTCCAAATCTGATCGACTGCCTGTTAGAGCTGGAGTTCCTCAGGGTAGCATTCTTGGGCCGATACTATATAACATTTTTACTTCCGACCTCCCTGATTTGCCTCAGGGTTGTCAGAAATCCTTGTTTGCTGATGACATAGGCACCTCCGCTAAAGGAAGAAGTCTTCGTGTCATTTGCAGGAGACTGCAGAAAAGTTTGGACATTTTCTCTTCTTATTTACAGAAATGGAAGATTTCTCCCAACGCTTCCAAAACTCAACTAATAATATTCCCACATAAACCTAGAGCTTCTTTTTTGAAACCTAGTAGTAGTCACATCGTTACTATGAGCGGTGTTCCAATTTCCTGGTCAAGCGAAGTGAAATACCTTGGTCTATTACTTGATCAAAAATTAAATTTTAAAAATCACATTGAAGGCATTCAAGCCAAATGTAACAAATATATAAAATGTTTATATCCTCTTATAAACAGAAAATCCAAACTATGTCTGAAGAACAAACTACTGATATTTAAACAAATTTTTAGACCGGCCATGCTTTATGCTGTTCCAATATGGTCTAGTTGTTGTGCTACCAGGAAAAAAATACTTCAAAGGATTCAGAACAAAGTTCTGAAGATGATTTTGAAGCTGCCTTCTTGGTACAGTACTAACGAAGTACATAGAATTTCGAATGTTGAGACTTTAGAACAAATGTCCAACAAAATAATTAATAATTTCAGACAAAAATCGTTGCAATCTTCTATTGCAATGATTAATTCCCTTTATGCTTAGTTAAGATTAATTTTAGTTTGTTTTTAGTTTTAAGATTATTATTGTTATACTGACACGCAGGAATAAAAACATGTTTAAAATACTGAACTGCTAAGGCATGAACAATGTAAACAAAATTAGATACATATTTTAACAATTAAGGTTGATACGTTACGGTAGTAGCTGGAGCACCTAGATTAACATGAAATGTAAATATGAATAAATTTGGAACAAATAAAGAGTTAAAAAAAAAAAAAAAAAAGCACAAAATCTCAACCACTTTCCGCGGCGGGCACTTTTCTTTGTATTTTTGTATTTCCTGATTTTGTATTTGAACACGCCACGCTTTTTTTTGCATAAAATAAACAGTCACGGAGCGAACGAATCAAATATAAAAATTTATGAGCGTTTGTGTAGCCTGCGTAAGTAGCGCGGTGGTATTAGTGTCATGCGGGACGTTAACTAATTTCACTAATATTGTTGCGGCAACTGGGTCTGACCTTATATTGACGTCATTGCTTTCGTTCTTACATTCAAATTTGTTGGAGCTTTTCTTTTCTGAGTGGCGCCTGGATTTTTGTTCGATATTTCATTACTTTATATCACGAAACCATAATTTCCGATCGGAATGAGGTGTAAAGCTCAATTCTAGAGGATGTTGAAGTTTTTCAACAGGAAAGGACAATAATAACAGCTTCGCGTCATTTCGATCATTACTGTTTTGAAGAAAAGACGCACAAATGATTGAAATTGCCCGATATCAGCAAAAATATGGAAGGTAAAACGTCTGAATAGACCGTATAATGAAATTAAACCAGTTTTTAACGATATTATGTTAACAGTTATTATTTATTGTTATCGCTGTGGAATGGATGTAACGCATTGAAGCATCAATCAACAACAAAATCCCGTGTTTTCACTGCAAAGCCTGCACTCGAAAAAAATTAGACACATAAAAATGTTTGCCAACAATTCATTTTTAGTCGGATTTACAACAACCTTTCAGGGAACTCCAACATTTTTTTGTACGTTTTAGTTTCATAGGATTATTGAATCTCCCCTCCATGGCCTAATGCTCGCACTTTGCCCTTTACACCACTCATAAGGTTTAGGGCAATAGTGGGACCGACTTCTTACGATACTTTTACCCACTGTTCTCGAATACTTAAGGTGTTTTACGAAGTTTGGCCTTCATGATGGCCCAACAGCTTCTCAATCGGACGAAATTCCCGCCAAATCTGGCCAAAATACACACTTAAAAAATATGAATTTTACACGAGACGTAATTCATGTTTGTAAAAAGTCGGGGAACGTAAAATAAGATTTCGTGTAAAATTATATCTGCTCAAACTGACACATACGCAATTCGACAAAAGATGTGTTTGATTGAATTTATTTTCTCATCTCTTTCAACTCATTCTTATGTGCTAAAGGACGCTTGCATGTGTCGGTCTCGGAAGACAGAAATTTACATGACATTTTGGTAGTGTGTAGCGTCTCACCTTCGTGATACCGCAGGAAGAACAGCATGCGCTTCTGGAGGCACTCGTCTCGATAGATTTGCCCATTCATAGTACTCGTCGTGATATAGGGCTGGCTCATCGCTGCACACCCACGCCATCTGCCTAATTAAGAACTTTTTGACGAATTTGTCCACCTTCTTCTTCCTTACCTTCTCAGCAACGGCCAACCGTGATGAGGCAACTCCTGCACGGCAATTGCTTTGTGTCCGCCTTGATGTAAGTCTCGTCGTCCATCACGACGGTATCCCGGTTTCGTCAACCACTCTCAGTACAGCTTCGTGGCGCCGGTTTTGGCTACCATGTTTTGTTTGTCGTTTCGGTTTGGTACCTTCCTAACCTTGTAGACGTGGAAACCGGAACGTATCATCATATTTTTTTTTTTGACAAACCTATAAACCTCTGCAGTCTTCGCCATCGCGGATCGAATGTTTGTCGACGATTGACGGCACTTTTGATTCACGATCTGCTTTTTTCTCTCGTTCCGATGCCATCTCGATAACCGCTTGACAGATTGTGATGAAATTTCGCCAACGTAAACATTGCACTCTTTCAGTCAAAATTTCAACCACACACGAAAAAGTTACAAGCTTATAATTGTGTCTCATTTTTTTCGAGTACAGTCTTTAATTCTATATTCTTCACCGTCTCGGTGTAATTTCTGACATTTCATAGCAACATATCGATCTTTCTCACCACAATAGCCCTACTTCGTACAGTTGAATTCAAAATTTCATCCTCCACAAATTACCTAAGCTCATCCAATCTCCCGTCATCTGTTCCCCAATCCCCACCAGCAGTGGAGTCACTTCGAGTCACCGTTGAAAGAAACACCATCATCCTAAGTCAGCTCTGCTGAAGTAATGCTTCGAAGCTCCAAAAGCTTCCGCGACACATTCTCCACTCACGCGGATGGGTATCAGTCAGAGGCAACTTGCATCAGTTTAGAAATTTTAATCCACGCAAACCCCCTCCCCCTCCATCTTCAGCTCCACCATCCATCCATCCATCCATCGGAGAAGGAATTGGATTTCCCAGTCCCAGCTGTTGGAGCTGTTGGTAAACTATTCGAACACTATGTACCGCTATTTTCTTGCCAACAGTCGGCAACAATGTCGCTCCACTACGGCAGTCAGTACGCAAAAATTAATTCAATTGTAATTTCAAGGAAAAAATAGGAAACAAATCCCGCTCTGCGCTCGGTCGCCTGGACGATTTGCCACCCTTGTTGGCGCTCTCTCTCTCTCTCTCTCTCTCTCTCTCTCTCTCTCTCTCTCTCTCTCTCTCTCTCTCTCTCTCTCTCGGCTACGCTGGTGCTGTTGCTGCTGAAGTGTTTAATGAAACATGACGTAAGATATAAATCAAATTAATATCCTTTTCGTAATTATTCATTGTATCAGTTCCGAGCGGCTCCGAGTGGTGCGTTCCGAGCGCAGTGTCTCCACATTTTTCCGAACCAAGACAAATGAAGACTTCCCTCGCACTGCTGCTGTTGGTGGGACTCCCTCGAGGGAGTGGGGACGAATTCTACTCGCTCGACTCCGTACATAAATAATTCCAATCAAATTATCCAATCATTCGCTACATTTAATTCTCGTGTTTTTCGGGAGTTTTTCTTCCGCTTCGAGCATCGTTACCACCATCAACTTCTTGCTATTGTTTCCCGGTTGTGCTGTAAGACGTAGCTAGATAAGGCTGAGGCTGCCGTTGCAATCGATGGGATTAAGCCGGGGATAAAAAGTAGGTCTTAAGGCAACACTGCCGACTTCGTCGTCGTCATGCCTTTCGTCAACGAAGATGTCTGTGGGTTGATAAGGCTCTGCCTCTCATTCACTGCACGGGTGAGGAATTTGCTGTTTCGAACTTACCACCTAGATAGGAAGAGGTGCGGTGAGAGCGGTGGAAGTGTTACTGTCATAAATTACAGTCGTCACCTTCGGCGTTTTTCGGATGACACGTCTAGGAATTTGTTGTGCTTGCACTTTGAATGGAAAGCCTCCTTTGATTGTGTTGACCTGTCTTGCAATGACCTTTAAAGATTTCTGATCAAACGAGTTAAAGCCCATTTATCTTCCGACCTGTCGATCAAAGTGGGCCAGGAATAACCCCCCGAGGCTCATCGACATCAAATCGCCCAACTTTTGCCAATAATCCATCAATCAAAAGCCAGCAAACTTTTATCCTACGATCTACCCCGCCCCCAACTTGTCCTCCATCGTTTTTGTCTGTCAGACTTTCGCTGCTCATCGAAAAACGAGGACGAGGACGACATCAAAAACATTTTCCAATATTTAATCAATATAATTACTCCGGAACACAGAAAGTTTCCAAGCTCCATCGATGTGAACGGCGTTGCTGTTCGAAGGCTGGTGGGCGAGGGGGCGGGGGCTAGCAGAAAGCTAATTATAAATTCTATATTTGCTTGAAAATTATCTTTTTCCTTGATTCGAATATTTTTGGGATCGTGCAGAGGGGACAGGGGGAAATTTATGTCGCTGCGTGTCTGTTTGCCGAAAGGATGAGAGAAAGATCCTTGCTGCCGTTCTCTAACTCAGACCAGCTGCCTTTTTGTGAAAGGGGTTAGCTCTGCTCGGTTGTGAGATAAAAGCAAAGCATTAATCCCGATGTCATTGATTTCTGATGATGGTGGTGTTCAGCCAGTTTTCCTTCTCCCGTGTTTTTCGGGAAATTCCACCGGGACGACACGACGAGATGCAAATTTATCGGGCCCGGGTGGTGGGAGGTGGTTCACCCCTTTTTCGGCGATCAGCTTTTTAAAATTTTCCATTCTGTTCTGTTTCAACTGCTGCTGCTTCAGTTTGATGTATATAATATTTAATTTACGTTCCTTAATCCCATTCCACATACATGTGCTGCTGCACACAGAAAGACAGAGAGAGAGCGAGCAATGGCACTAACAAAACACAAATACACGCCGGCGCTCGACTCCGGCTGCAGCAGAGACATAATTAAGTCCTTTTCATTCCAAAGTCGTCGGGAGGGAAACATGCTTCTTCAAGTGCTTCAACTCTTCTGCCGAAAAATCAGCTTCACAGCAAAGCGGTGGAATAGAATGGCGCAAATAAATACACAACAATGGAAAGAGATACATCTTTTCCGACGGGATGCGGCGGCTGATGGGACGAGGACGATGTCGTCGATAAATACACAAATACACACAGCAATCCCAAACCTTCGGCAGCGGGACCCGCATCATCTTTTGCCTTTGGAAAAATGAAAAATTTCCAAATTTACCAATATATTCCATCATCATCCTGTGCTCTGTGAGTGATTGTTGGAGTGGAATAGGGGGGTTGAAGGGGGGGGGGGGGGGAGAAGCAGGATGCCCTCTTCATTTGGATGACAGTCCCGAGCGAGGAAAGGAATTATAAATCTAAATCCTAAATTAATGCTAGAGTGGAGCCGGTTGCTGCTCACCGAGCTGGAAACTGGCAGCTGAAGAAGTGGAGGAAAGGCTTAAAGGACGACGTGTGCGACAAGGATCGCTTCACTTCTGTGTGCACAACTGTGCTGTGTCTTTGTGCCATCGTCGTCGTCATCGTCGTCGTCGCCAATACAAAACATTGTACACAAAACAACAGCTAGCAGAAGATGTCACCGCTTGCCCTGCCACACTGCCGGGGACTTGATGAACTCGGTCGTGCCGGATCGATTCATATAGATCCATCTACAGCATCTATCCGGAACGAGGAAGGGTGAATTGAAGTGACAATTAGCAACGTTACATGGACGATGTTTGATGAAAGATGATATTTGAGCAAAGTATCGCGAACACAGACATCAAAATCGATTGACTTAAAAAGTAAATTCCGTCGTACAAATCGAAAACTTTGTCACTTCAACAACAACCGAAATGAAGAGTTTCCTCAACCGAGTCATCTCTGTTGTCAACCGTAGAGGAAAATGGGTCGCCCGTAACTTTTTTGATTTGTTTTCGGGTTCTGTGATCGATGTGATGGCTTTGATGGAACAACCATGGAGAGAGTGAGTGAGTGATGCCGAACGAAAATCCCACACACTTCAGCAAATTTCCAGTCCAGGAGCCAGTCAGTCAGCCAGTGAAGCGAAACGCACGATATGTCGGTTTACACATGATGAAAGGGAAAAAGGGTTTCCCGGAAAAATTCACTCCCATCAGCCGAATTTTCCATCAATTTTTGGCTGACATGAATTATATATTCAAATTTCTGTTATTAATTGGGCCAAGTGGGGTGGCTTGGATAAGATAAAGACCGTCGCTGCCGTTCCGTTCCGTTACGGTTTCGGGCATTAGGAGAAGCTGACTCACATGCGGCGTATCCGTACGATGATGCCTGGCGAGCAAAAGGGTTCAATGGGAAAAAGGGATGATATTATTGAAATGAGTGAGTGACTTTTTATGTTTATTATTTCGAATTTGTTCCTACGTTTGCATGTGTGAGCGTCCAAGGTTTTTCCTTTCTTCAGATCGGCGCTGTCGATTTTTTCTCGAACAACCCCACAAATTAACCCTTTTGCTCGTTCATCGTCGTCATCGTCGCTGCGGAGGAAAAGGGTTGGGGTTTGATTTTTCATTTGAATTTCGGGAATAATAACCCTCCGCTTTTAATGCTGACACATGCGATGGATGTGCCTCTGGCGTCGCCGGTTCACATACATCTCGCAAAGACTAAAAGAAGCGAAAAGGAAAATGATTAAAAATCGAACCACGCGTTCGTTTCTCATCTCTGGCGAGAGGAGCACAGGAAGTCCTTCGAGGGATGAAATGACAAAGCTTGAATTTTGTGTATTTGATTGTTTGTCATATTTTCCGCACCCGCACCACTTCGGTTCCCGGTCGCGTTTTCTCATTTGTATATTACCCATTGTTTTAGCTGGAAGCTGCTTTTTTCCATTTGTGATCGCTGGATATGGTATTATTTCCAATTTCAAACCCCCTCACTCGAGTGCCTCTCCTGTGTGTCGTTTGATTATTTTATATAATAAATATATGAACGATGGCCCGAACAGAATTGTGAATCCATTTGATGATTTCACTCATTTTCTTTTGAATTTCGAATCGCTCCAAATGAAACAACATGGTTCGAAGAGCTCCGAACTGATTCCATCCAGCGTGAATCATTCGTTTGTTGGAATATCCTATCTCAAGTACGAACACATTCCTAACCCATATTTTTAATCGGGCTTCCACAAACCGCATTTCATAAAAATGAACACAACGACGTGCCTGGAGTAGCAGCTCTGTCTCTGATTGTGAAGTGCGGAAACGACGCTCCCACTCCCAGCATCCCCGAGATCCATAGATATGTAGATTTCTCATTCGATATCTATAGAATCCGAGCACGGAACGGAGGAACGGGGGAGGGGAACACTGAGGAAGGATTGAAAAACCACGATCCTTTCTGCCAAGCAGCGGAAAATCCATACATATTTTTGTTTATATTTTTCATTAGAAAATTAAATGTGCTCCTCGGAGCCGAAGCGATTCGGTTTGCGGAAAACAGAAGAAGCCGTTACTGATGATGTTGGGGAGACCAATCCCGATTGAATTGAAAATTACTTTTCCAACGAAAGCGCCCGACTCGCGATTGTTTCCCAACCAGTGACTTCCGGCGAGAACGGCGTCGTGGTTTCGGGATTTGCATATCAATTATAAAATAAATTATAGAAATCCATGCACGGGCAGGAAAACTTTTCCTCTTCATTCCAACTCAGAATCGATCCTTAAACTGAATCGCTTCTTACCAATGACGAAAACAAAATAACACCTTTTATTGCCACGGCAACAGCAGAGCGACCATTTACAACGGTCATTTCGAGTGGATTTAATTTACTTTTAACGATTCACTTATTAAATTACCGTGATCTGTCAACTCACACTCTTCGCCAGGTTGTTGCTGCCGCAATACCTTGAAGTCATGACGATTGGCAAAAGTTTCCTCCGCCATCATCGCGGTGATCATTGTGCAAAACATGCGATAATGTGTCTAGTAATAATTTTAATTAGCCATAAGCAGGCCGTGCGCATACAAACATATGTACACGCACACGAACACACACACACACACCCGGTGGTACTTGGTTGCCATGTTAACAAGTTTCCAAGAAACCGCACAGCGCGATGATCCTCCGTGTGAAATCGAGCCCGATCCATCCGTCAGAGTTATGCAATCGTCATTTAAGCTGATGCTCGTTTCTTTTTTCTCTTTATCTGGAAATTGTACCGGAGAGCAATGACATTGAAATAACCGAACTGTTTTTTGTTTCCTCCTTTCCTAGATAAGTTCTCTCGAGTAATTGTTTCTCAAATGACAAATTTTATCGTCCACCGCGCTCTTGTCACGATTTTTGTCCATTAATATGGCGATTTCTGTTTGTCAGCGTTAATCAACTGACGCCGTAAGAGATCTTTATTAATTTATATCCCATCTCGTTAGCTCGCCGGTGACAAGTTCTACACAAACACACATTCGTGCGCCGCCGCCCGAGAACGAAGTGGTTTAAACAAATTTTAATGGCGGTCGTCAGGCGGACTCGAAAGAAAAAGTTTAATTATTTCTCGAATTGACTTTGATTTACGGGTTTCATTACCAGGAAAATATGGTTTCAGTATCAATCCCCTCGACCATTTTATGGGTACTCACCTCTTCACCTTTCAATAAAAACAAATAGGTAAATAAAAACACTCACACTGGAAAACACCGATGTCAACACCCGGACTATCGTCGTCTTCGGGAAGCGACCAACCTGCATTCGCTGGAACGCTCCAATTTCCAAGAAGCCTCTGCTGCTGCCAGTCAGAACCTCCCGGCTTGCTTAACGATCTCGGCTTCCCGGAACGCCAACCGGGCAACCTCCAAAACTCCATTTTGATTCTAGCCGCTACCACCACTTTTATTACTTTCTCTCAATCTTTGATTCGTCTCGATCCCGTTCAGGTCCGGTTTTACGATCCATCGACAGCGTAGAGCGAATGACTTCCCAAGAAAACGGCGGATCAAACAAAAAAAAAAAGGGACGAGCGTCTTCGTTTATCGAACAGGTTTGATCTCACTCGCGATCTAAGTAAGCAACTCACGAAACGCTCGGAGAGTGAGTTCCGCAGTCGCACTCAGCGCAACTCAATCACTCACCGCACCGCCACCACTCACCAACCAATACCACCGCAATCAATCCCCTCATCGTTATTCCTTCATTAATCATCCCATTTGATTCGATCTCTCTCATACTCCGATTCAAACTTTACGACCCTCTCGTGTGTGAGTGCGTCCGCGCACCAGCGCACACCGCACCTTCCCGCCGGTTCGCTCTCATCCTATCTCTCTTGCGCTCCATCTTTTCCCCGTTCATTCTATTTCATTCCATACATCGACAGTGTCGCACAGCCGGAGTGTGTATAGAGACGCAACACAATAAACAACGGCAGCAGCAGCGGACAGAAAGGAGGGTTCTGACGCACCGAAGATAAACACCGCTCCTCAGTAACGATAGTGGTTGCGCCTACTGCGATCACGCTTCTCCCGGTTCGATCCATAGAGAAGAGTAGTGGCTCCGAGCTACATTTGCCGGCCAGTTTGTGAAGTGTGATGTCTTCGGAGGTTCACTCCCAGACGAAGTTCAAAGAAGTGAAGGAAAGCTGAAAACAAGTGCAATCGTACACGCGGGTCGTGTCGTGTCGGTGTCGGTCGTTCGTTCGTTCGTTCGTTCGATATCCAGTGTGAGCAGTGAGTGAGCAAACGAGCGAGCTAACAAGCGAGCGAGTGTTTTGATAAGTGTTTCGATGCAAAGAAGACGAAGGTGATCCGCTGTGAAGACGACGACGAAGAACAACAACGATCGCACACAGAGTGAAGTGATATCGCGGCTGGCGAATGATATTTTTTCGCCAAGAAGCTGCTCCAGTGCAGGAGGGGGACCACAAGCTTGACATGGAGGTACGGATTCCTGGAAGCAAATGTGACAGACACACGTACCAACCGAACTCCGGCTCGGTTCGGTTCAGCTTGTTTAGGAAAATAATTTATGTTACTTTAAAACTGCACATAAATCAATTACCCTTCCAACGCATCGGAGGCAGTTGAATTGTGCTGCTGCAGTTACGCTGAATTATGCTGCACTTGATGCGAATTTGTTTGCCCCCCTCTGTCCCTCTCTTCGGTAACAAACTAAACAAAAAAAAATGCAATTGGATCGAGGAAAAAACTGTATCAAGAAATTCCCAACTTGTATTTATTTATAAACCATAACAAGAAGCAGAGGAACAAGTCGAAGCAAATGCATATACTCACAACAATAATTCATTTTTCCGTTTTGGCAGACCGGGCAGGCTCGGGCCTCTGTCATTACGCATTTTCCTTCACCAGTCGGGCTGTGCTGGTTTGGTTCGTTGCTCCTTCGTTCATGTCACTTCCAAGCCCTGATTTTTCCACCACAGTAAACCCTTTTTCTGGCCCGGGTTCTGGTTCTTAAATGAGGCACTTTTTTTTTTCTGCTGCTGCTGCTGTTGCTGCGATGAGAGTAGATCGGTTTTTGTCATTATTATTGGATTTATATGCATTTCTCTCGGTTTGCTTCGATGTGTGTCTCTCGGCAAGCAACTGATGTGTCTCTTAAAAGTGAATTCGGTTCGGTGCAATAATTTATGACATCCGGTTGGAGTGAGTTTTTTTTTTGTTTTTGTTTCTACTCTTCAACTGTACCATACTGAGGATGTCTTTGAATTCAATTTTTCATTTGAATGCCATTTTTTTCATTGTTCTAAAAAGGGAAAAAGGGTTTTCGGATCATTAGTGGTGATATTCAAATAGCTACGGGATTAGCGGTTCGGAAAAAGGGGGGAAGTTTTTTTTTCTTTGAGTGATGGATCCTCATGGACGATTTGATCGATGGAAAAGAATCTCCGCGGTTAGTGAAAAGTGATGGAAAATTTGAGTGACGCTTGTGGAAGAAATACAGCGAAGAAAAACTTCTGCTGTTATTGTCAGACTTGGTTTTGTGAAAGAAATGGAAATTTCTGGATGTTTGTACTGCATTAAAAGCTGTTTGATGCAGCTGAAAATTGAAGTGAAAAGTGATCATTTTGAAATTCTTACAACATTGGAAATTTGACTGCCTATCAGTTCTTTCAGCAATATAAATCAGTATAGAATATAGTCACGTCAATTTGCGCTTGAAAGCTTTGAAAAATAATCGATTTGAACTGTTTCCTAAGTACCAGTGGTGTTTCGTGAATTGCAGAATCTGATAAAATGTGTGTCTCACTTGAAGAATTGGGTGATTGAAAAACTAGGAGAATTTAAATTGACACTTCAAAAAATTTGAAAATATTAAAAATTTAAAATTGAAACACTTTTGCAAACTATCACTAGTAGGTGCGAGTAAATTCCTTTAGATTCCACCAGAAAAAGCTTATCCTTTGACAGACAGGCCTACATATTTCCTCAGCAACTTACAGACTTCTTCAAAGTCGAGTGCTCGATAATGTCGATGATGTGATACTAATTATTTCTAAGCTCGTTAAGCACGCTATAGGACATTTTGTTAGTGTACAAATGTTTCCCGTTTAAAAAAAAAATTACCTTGATTCTCTTTAAGAATCGTAAGGAAGTGTCCCAATTTTTTATTTTGAAATGCTGCAAAGAATTTATTTGAAAAGCTGCCTTTGCGGCCACTCGCAATTTTACATTGCGATAAAGTGATAACAATGAACCAATAAAAATGAACACAACAGCCACTACAGATTAAAATCTGTTCTCACAGTAGGCACCAATATAACGAAAATAGAAACATGCAGAGGACGATGTACAACTATAAACATACTTGCAGGGATAATGTAATATGATCAAACCACCTAGTTTTTGGTGATCGTAGTACACTGAGGCATGATTTTTATGAGATCGATCTTATGGACATGTGGTAAATACAAATCTTAAGTTTGTCTTAACAATGTTGTGTTATCTATAAGATACCACTAAAACATTTCTGAACTTCTATAGGTTATTCAAAATGATTGCAATCAGAAGTTAGTCTGCAATATATAATTTAAATTAATATAAAAGAGGAGTTATTCACAAGCACCGTTGTCCATCGCATGGTTGACGTTAGATAACATTAGAATAATGCTTGTTATATTTAATTGTTAATATAGTAACCCAAAAGTCCTTTGGTTTCTGCGTAAAGCATTAATCAATATGGGTATTTTGTATCATTGGAAAAAAAGGCCACAGAAAAGCTTTGTTGAAAAGTAACGTTTCACGAGCGTTAACTCGTCACATGCTCAATTTATAGTTGTTGATTTTGTTTTAATTTATAAACGCAATGGCCAAGTACTGTCACAAATAATAACATATTTTCTATCAGGTCCGAACACGATAGATGTTTAATAGCGCAGTCTATTTTCCCAGACAACTAAAATGCACAATAATAAAAGTTGTGTTCGTAATATATAACCATATCTGTCAGCAAACACATCGTATAGAAATCTAAAATATGACTTATACGTGTAAAAGCGGATGTACGATACGTGCAAATTTCTTCCTTTTCTTTTCAAAACAAATTGATTTGAAATTCGATTTGAAAAGTCTTGCGATGCATTCATAAATTAGTCGAAAATTTGCACTCTCCACGATTTAATTTAAGCATAATATGATAAAGGTCACAATTAAATGCGATATTGACTTGAATTGTTGTAATATAAGACACAATCTGATACAACTTCTGGTTATCTGTGTTAGTATCAGATATGACAATCTTACTGTGTGTTTACCACAGATTACCGTCAGACCATTTCTTAACTCTACATCTTCGATGTTTCCCATGACTTTTTATCGCGAAATTCATTTTTATCCTCAACGAGTTATGAGTGATATTTTAAATTACGTGATGAAACAGTTGATTGTTTATTCAAGCTCAAGAATATAATATTTTGAATGTTGCCAATAAAATCTAACATTCGAGAAGATTTCTCTCAAATATTATCAATTTGCTCTGAATCCAAAGATTTTGTTCAAAATTTAACGTTTGCATTGAAAAGAGGGAATATTTCCGCTTATAATGTCGATGAAAATATTCTCTTTTTTAGCGCCAAACATACAAACATTGGGTACCTAATATTGAAGAACGGTGCTATTTTTTTTTGCAACATGTTTCTCTATCACCATATTTGCAGTTTCACCATGGTGTCGATGCTTTGCTAGACAACCTTTTGTAATCGGGCATAGCGCATAATATACTGTTTCGGCTATCTATTGTTCGGTAGCGCGAGTGATCGAATGAGCGTCGAAAAAATCGATTGGAGTCATCAATTTTCACAATTATAAGTTATGACATGGCATCAAAATGATAAGGCATTACACTAATTCTCACTTTCACACTGTTTATCAAAACTTATTTCTTCCTAGAAGTAAAAGTGTATCCATGGCGTATCGATAACACAACAGAACAACTCTCGAGTAATTCATGTTAAGGGCCATAAAAGCCAATTGTAAACGATGACGTTAAATGTCGATTTCTCTTGAATCTTAAATCACTCTCATGAAATGAAAACAGCTTTTGGTAGAAGAATGTTAGTTCTACCATATGGAGTAGCTGTATATAGTGGGATTCTCGTGATTTGTGAGAGATCAACGTTTAAAGTAATTGTTTACAAATGGCTCTTAGGCCCGAATCATGACTTACTCGAGAAGTGTATCCATAGCGTAACAGTACTGATTGGAATGTACAGAGAATGATAATTTGAAATACCATGTTCGAAAACCAAAATGTTGTCCGTAATAGGGAATTTCTTTATGCTTGCCGGAACGCAACATTCTTGAAAATTTTCCATCACCGATGGATGAATTTGTGCACAAAATATATTCACCTTTTGTTTGTAAAATTTTACATACCTGAGCATATAAAAATTTAATTCGTAAAAACCTCGGAATTGATTAGAGCCAAAATCTAAAAAATTAATCAAGAAACGATTGTTATTTCAAGTTTTCGTGACGGTAGCTGTAATAAAAACATATTTTCGGCAGGCTACTCTTGTCGAACGCCTGCTCTATAGTTGCGCTTCGGAATAATATAGAGACCGTTTAAATTTTCGAGCCGAAATTGTACACAAGGTTTAAGGTATGTGACGAAGGGAAAACTAAAACTATTTTAGTCACCGCTGGCTGCCAATTAACAAGAATTTGAAACGGAATGATAATTAAATTCCAATCAAACTGTTAAGCTGGGAAATTTGAATCGGTCGTCCTGAAAAGAACGGATTTTAAATGGTCCTCATTTGAACCAGACCACACATAAGCACCTTATTTCGCTCCTTGTGGTTGCGCCCACCGTCTGTTTACAAATACACCACTGGCATTCAACCGACTGCCAAGCACACAATTGCCTAACCAATGGCTCCCTAGTCAATGGTTTGCTAGCCAAAGCCTACTAAGCCAACGGTTGCTCGCGGTGTGCACTCTCCAGGTTACTTGCCGCCGCCGGCTGCATTTGAGACTTCCCTTACTCGCATTTGAAATCTGTGATAGAACAATACTGTGCATTTAGTGAATTTTGTCTGCAAAACAAAATTATAACTGTTATAAATTATAATTTTCGATAATTGATTTTATACGCGGCAAAATTTCCAATCACTTAATCTATGCATCTTGAAAATCTATCGAGGTTTAATTGAGTCATTGGCGTTTAATTTGTAACAATATTTCGTGACAGTCGCTATTTTCAGATTTTCATTTGCCATCCTATCCTTGCCCTAAGACGTAGTCTACGTAGTCTAAATCTGGTATATTCAAAGCCTTTTAAACCTTATTTTAAATCCTAAAACGAACACTTAGTGTTTCTTGTGGTATCTGCATTCTGATGTCGGTGTAAAAGTTTTTTGATTTTTAATCATGCCGTTTGACATCTACACTAATGCGTTTGCTACCAATTAGCAGCACATCAAATTTTTCAAACGTTCAACAAACATTAAAAAAATTCAAGTAGCATTGTATCCTGTGCAGTATTTTCAGATAGTCATGAGTAAAAGTGACTAAGGATTCTAAGTTTAGTTCCATCAAAACTCTATAAAAAAAAACAACCCGAAATCCAGAACAAATCTAAACATGGTTGAATTGAACTCACGGGTAGGGTTTACTAAAAATTATAACCCACTTTCCTTTAGAGTACCAAATACTTTCACACTTAGAATACTAAAAACTTTCACAGCCTGATTATGATTTGCATATAATCCTCAGCTAGTAATGATCACTTCTGAACTTTAAAATGCTTGGCAAAATTATTTCTGGCTCCCGAGAAACGTACCCTTCTGAGCAGAATTCAAAATGTTCTGCTTGACATCAAAAGACCCTGACCTGTGAAACAAGTTTGTCGAAGACTGAAATTATCCGTTTGGTCAGGATTTAAAGATAAACCATGTTTTGAAAATTACTACACAGACAAAAATAATTAATTTTAACAGGCGTGTAACATTTCCCCTCGCTTAATTGCAAGCCAAAGCTAGCGTAAACAATGTAATTGTTTGCTAAATTTCATACAGCATACAACATTCTTTGCGGACTTTCATATTACAGACCTGATTCCACCGATATCCGGCTTAATTTTACATGAAGTGTTTCATTAATGTATGCCAAATCTAGCATTTCTTTTATGTACATTGGATAACACAGAAAATTTAATGTTTCTTTCAATTTGTGTACGTATTTTATGTACGCGGATACGTCTCGCAATATCGCACTTTACAGTGCTATTTGAGGAATTTCTATAATCAAGGAATACGCTGTTTGGTCCAGAACGAGTTTCTTGAGGAATCTACTCTTTTCCTTTCTAGGGGAGAATGGTAAAAAATACGGTTCGCTTTTTAATCTGATTTCAATATTTCTCACCATTTGCCTGCTGGCAGTCGTAATTAACTTGGTTTGAAAATCATTACACCTCCCCAGACCCAGATAAGGTCTCCAGTAGGAATCTTTATCTTTTTTCACTATCGTATTTTCGTAGATCGAACCGCTAAAAACATTGCGAATGTCATAGGTGTATAAAGTTCTGTCCAGTTAGAATCTGGAATCACTTATTGTGTTGCAGCGGCACGGAAAGTGACCTAGGCTAGGCGCCCACTTTCTGTGTTATAAATTTCACGGTGTTTCGTGCAGTGAGTCAAAAATGATTCCAGATGGAAGCCGAGAGGAGCGAAAAAAATCTGGACACCCTCGTTGATAATCCAACGTGGCCCGCAATAAAAATCGCCAAAACGTTGAAAATCGCCAAATCAACCGTGCATGATGTGCTCAAACGTTTCAGGGAGCGAAAGAGCGTGGATCGAGTGCCTCAAGGTAAGCGTCGTAGTGGAACATATGACCGCAAGCTGAACCAGAAGGTGCTGAGAACCGTCAGAGCAAACCCTGGACTATCAGATAATGAAATCGCACAAAAATACGCTGCTGCTCGCAGTACCGTTCGAAGAATTCGTTTGCGAGCATGACATCGAGCCAGCAAGCAACCAAACAGAACGTTGAAGCAAAGTTTCGTCACCAAAACTCGAGCTCGGAAATTGTACCAGCAGGTTTTGACGAAGTACCAAGGATGCCTGAGATGTTCCTGGGAAGTTTAAGTTTGCTTTTATGGATAAATTTGCCAAAAAACTGATGATTTGGCAAGGGATATGCAGCTGCGGAGCAAAGACCAAAGTGTTCGTGACGAATAAGACGATGGACTCGAAGCTGTACTAGGAAGAATGCCTCAAAAACCGCGTACTATCTTTCATTAAAGCCCATAAAGGTCCCGTGATGTTGTGGCCAGATTTGGCGAGTTGCCACTACAGCCGGAAAGTCATCCAGTGGTACCGCGATAATAACGTAGATTTCATCGATAAAAACATAAATCCACCCAACTGCCCGCTGTTCCGGCCCATCGAGAGATTTTGGGCAATAATGAAGCGGAAGCTTAAAAAAAAAGTGGAAAAACGACTCGGGACGCGACTCAGATGACCAAAATGTGGAACAAATGTGCCAAGGAAGTTGACTCCGGAGGTGTGCAGCGTTTGATGGGAGGAATAAAGAAGAAAGTGCGAATTTTCATTAGAAACGAAGAGAAATTATTTGTATTGATATTTTTTCCTTAAAGTACAGTGACTTACCTTAGTTTTGATGTATTAAACTTATTTGTACGTCAATCCGTTACCGAGATACAGATGATTTATTATTCCGGATTCTGAATGGATATAGCTTTAAAATCATTTACAAGTCTAAATCATGCCACATAGAACCCTCATGGTTACTTGGGATATCTACGCTGTTTGAACTGAAGAATTGATATCATCCGATGATTGAGAACAATGGCAACCCGAGTAGAGTTTGAGATCAAATAGAAAACTAAATATGATGTTGTGATGTTGCTGATAATGATTACTCAGGTTGTTGTCGTTTTAACGGTTAAAAGATCAAAATTGATAGCAAAAATTCATTCCTGTGACAACAAATTTGAAACTGATCAGTGAGAGAAAATTGAAAAGTCAATTAGCTGTACATGTTTGCCTGTTGATAGTAAAATGAGTATTCCACTTGATGTTCTGTCAAGACAATGAATGCAAACCTATTTTTGTACGGTAATTAAAGCAAGATGAAAACTAAATTTGGTACCTAATTTAAAAATTGTGAAGTGAAATCAAATTTTGATTTCAATTTGATGTTGATATCAAAATAAGTTTTCGAATTGCTATCTTTATGATGTTAGACTTTACAGGGTGTCTCACAATAGGTGTCACTAAAACAAAATTGGATTATAGCTAAACAAATCAACCATATAGCATATATTTTTCATTTGAAAGATACATATTACAGAAATAACCCATATTAATTTAATTCGCATCTCTCGCCCTTTCCATTGATAACTTTGCGCAAACGCTTTGTAAACCCATCGCAGCTGGCACGCACGATTTCCTGAGGAATTTGGTCCCAAATATCAACCAAATATTTCTTGAATCGATCGAATGTAAGCCCTTCCGTAGGGCCCAAAATGTTGAAGCATATAACCCCAAACAAAGTAGTCAAGTGGGTTGATATTGCGGTAAGATGCAGGCCATTCTTCGCTTGTGATGAAATCGGGCAAATTTCCCGCGCACCACGCTTGAGCCTTCTTTGCCTTGGGAGCTGGAGCTGAGTCCTGTTGGAAACAATATGGTGTGTTCCCATACAGCGTTGAAGCATGAGGAAGCCGATGGTTCTTCAGTACCTGCTCGATGTAATGTTCAGTGTTGATTTTAACGTTAGGTTCTATGAAAAGAAGAGGATGTTTTCCTTTTTGTGAAACGGCGCCTCATGCCATGATTTCCGATACATTCTGATAGCGTTCTACAGCTAGTTTATCTCTTGGAATATTGGCAAGACTTTTGCCAT
Source organism: Aedes koreicus (assembly GCA_024533555.2). NCBI lineage: Eukaryota > Metazoa > Arthropoda > Insecta > Diptera > Culicidae > Aedes > Aedes koreicus. The sequence continues at coordinate 1,282,762 of JAHHFK020004312.1, read as the reverse complement.
ACACACGATCATTTGGTTGATTATGACTGTCCTGAAGGAGGAAGAGCTTTTCATCCGAAAATAAAATCTCGCAGTCACCGTGCCGAACCAAAAGAACAAACCCTGGCTTGCTTTTGACACTCCGACAACCCGTGAACCCTTTGTTTCTTGTACGGCTTGTATTCCAGATCATGTATGGAGCAGGGGACATTTGAAGTCGTGTGCTCAATTTACGGCCGGATTACGTCTTATTCGCTCCCTCACACATTTGATCTTTTTCTTCGTTCTGGCAGTTCGTTTGGCACCTCCTTTGTGATGAATATGGACATTTCCAGTTTCCTTGAACCGTTTCCGAACTCCGAATTGCTTAAGGCTATTGAATTTCTGACACGGTCTTAGCATTTGCAAATGTAATTTTAAAACTTGCTCCCGTAAGGCTTCCATGGTAACTGATAAATATAAACAAACGGAATCGCTTATTTATCTTCATCGATAAGCTGTCAAAAGAATACACTCAAAACGGGTATAATCAATTCCGCTGTTAAGATTACCCAGCTGAAATAAACCAAAACTGAAAAAAGGTGACACCTATTGTGAGACACAGTGGAAGCACATTTTGCAAATTTAACCCGGAATATTTGGCAAAAATCGAAGCCTGAGAAAGTGTCTCTGTAAAGTTGTAGAACTTACTGAACAGAACCGAAGAACCTTCAGAAGCCTTAAAAGAAGCGCATTTGTTCATTAGACTGTCAATAGCCTCACCAACCACTAATTGTCGCTGAATGCGTTTCGAGAAAAACCCAACCAGTAATCGCTGGTTCGGATTGCATTCGATTGAATATTCCCTCGAACTCCAGTGGCAACTCTTGTATCACCCCACCAATGCAGGCCATCAAACAATGCCATCAACATCAGCTCTACCTACCTCGGAGGGGGAGGGAGCATTGAATTTACATAAATGCATTTTCCCACCACCAAGTGTGTGAGCGTATGTGTACTGAACCAATTCAAGCTGAATGATAATCTCCTCCAAACGTGTGCAGCAGCCTCAATCTACTGTTACTGTACATCACCATCACCGAGATCACAACGACGACGATGATGATGATGCGACGAGGACCCTCCGCTCCCCCATCCAGCTCGTAGTGATTCAACAGTAGACGACTCTATGAAACGCAGCGAGCTTCTGCTAACTGTGTGGCACTGCTGTTACTCATAACTTATATGTGTAATAATATATAACAAGTTATCGAAATAAGGAAACGATCAATTTAGTATTCAATTCCATAGGCAGCTTGGCGAGCTGAGCGCTGTATGAATGGGAATCGCTCATCTTCTGTTGATGCAAACACAGACACACACACACCCAACCACCCACCGCCCATCATCGGTTGGAGTTCGTCTTTTGCGAAACACACAGAAAGCCATCCACAGTTGCATATATTTCATAAAATTGGTTTAGTAATTCATTTCAATTCAAACACACTGAAGTCGAGTCAGTTTTCCTCACCTCCCCCTCCCCCCACCCTCGGCGAACGGTATTGAAATTCAAATTCCGGCCAAACGCTACTGCAGCAATTGGAATATTATTTATCATTCAATTAATATTCAATTTTATTGTGTGTTATCTTTGACTATTCCGAACTAAGTCAAAACCCCCCAAGAAAGCGAGCTGATGGTGACGACGTCGACGACGACGTCTTCCAGTCGGATTCGATTCGATTTTCGGAAGACTGCTCTCTGCTCTGTACATGTGGATCCCGAAAACTCGAACTCGACCGGGCGGAAGTATTTCCTGGCTTTCAATAAATTCAATGCATGGCTCGGTGGGAGATGGGGAGCCGCTTTGAGTGAGAAATTACACACATTCCCAATCTTATCTTGGGAACGAACTGTGAAGATGGTGGTGGGGGAAAGTCAGACCGCTGCTGCTAAGCAATAAGAGGCTGCTGGCGTTCGAGAGCTCGAGTCACTTAATAATTCTATTAATAAATTATAACAGATACATCACATACTCTTGAATTAATTTATTGAATTCGATTGAATGGCTGATGAAAAGGGCTGCCTGCCTAATCTCAAGTGTCTGTGAGTCAACGAGACGACGACCGTGACGAGGTGTTGAAGGCGAGGAATTGTAACGATGAAATTTTATGAATGTTTAATGAATAGCTTAGGTGAGTTCGATTCCATTCCGAGGTTGATTGAAAGTTTGTTGCAGATTAGGTGGGGAATTATCTTGGCATGTAGAGTGGCTTTGAAGAAGACTCCCGCTTCTCCATCAAAATTCCTATTTATGCTCGAGTAGTCACTTGACGTCAGGAAAACGTCACCTGGAAAAGCCACGGCGGGCGGAAAAAAGTGGCAGCAAAAATTTATTAAAATCAAATTCAGTCTCACACTTGTCTCGGTTCCTGTTCTTGTTGCAGTCGCGCAAAGGTAGAAGAACTTTCCGACCCGTAATTGCATTAATTACCTCACATTGTGTTATGCCGGCGAGGAAACGCAGCGCGGCAGCTGGGATAATTTTATTCGTTTTCAAACTTGGCTCGAAGATATTTTTACACCTCACCTCTTTCCACCCCCCTCACGGCTCGACAGACAGGCGGAAGGATATTCATTTTGCATTCATAAAATTTCGGCGCCCATCCTTCACTATCAAGCGAGCATTTTTCCAGACTTACACTCAACAACTATCATCACTCATCGGTATCCGAACCCTCGAGGACCCAGTCCCACAGCGGCTAGATATTTTTAATCAAAATTCCGAAAAATTTGTATTCCAAAAATCAACTTTGATTATGAACGCCCTCTTCACCCTCCCTCCACCCCACCACTCAGTATCAAAACGGTCAGACACAACTAGTCACTTTTTCCGGAGATGAAGATGACAACGACGACGACGACATTGAATCGACATCAGAAGGGGTGACATTTTTCCTCGATTGCCCATTCCAGCGCTCCGAGTCGTTGAGATATCCTTTTTTGCGGAGGAGACAGGAGTTTCGAAACCAAAAGAGCAATCCTCCGGACTTTAAGTGTGAGTGTGTCGCTTTGTGCATTTTGGATATTTATTTTACTATTATTAAATATTATAAATCAGGAGTCGGTCCAGGGGTGGATGTGGAAATTGGTGGGGGATGGGAGGGACAACGTTAGTCTATTTCATTGACTGACCGTCGGTTTCGAGCGAAGCAGGAAAGACGGGAAAATCAAACCACATTTAGCTTTCTCGATGCTGGGGGTTGGTTGTCTCATTTGCCTTTCGAAAGGTTGGAAAACTATTCCTGATTTTTCGGGACGGTCGGTGTGGGACTTGGGTGGAATAATATTATTCCGAATGATAAATTGAAAGTGATGGAAGCGTTCTGAGCTGATTGCTGATTTTTCCTGAGTTCTGTAATTTTGTTGAAGTTGTCGTCCATCTTTTCAGTGGAGTTGTACGGTTTTAAATCACCTACAGAGCACGACTGTTGGTGGATATTATTTTCCTACTCTTCACTTATTCGCTGCGACTTTTTCTCCTAAACTCGTTTATCAAAATATTCTATCCATTTCAGATTCAAAAAGTATTCCAAATCTTATTAAAACCCTTAGATTTTCAAAACTTTTTTCATATTGTTTCATGTTCCTAAAGTCCACCAATCTTCACCGCATCTCGTGGATTTCTTAAATGATTTATTAACTACAGTAACCATTGTTCAGGATTGTGAAAGACTCTTGTTTGGAATTGTGTGCGTATATTTCTAAGGATTATGAGGGTATATACAAATGAATTCCAACGGAAGGACAAGACAATGGTTACCATCTTCAACCAAAAGTTGCACAGACTTAAGCATAACACTACAGTTTCATTTATTTTTAACCGGTTGACGCGCCATAACGGACCGCACCGAACACCAGGGCGATGTTTTAGATATGTCGACGTTGCAAGTTTCTGTTTCTTTTAATTGTTCCACCGACTGGGGCGGAACAACACCGGATTCCTTCGACTGGGGCGGAAAACGAACCTTTCGTGGTACTAAAAAAAACGCAAAATGTACGACCACGTAGCCCACAATGCTCAGATTTGGTTGTGTGTTATGGATTCTAAGTACAGCTTGTTGAAATTTTGAGATTTTTATGTTGCGATAACGCGGGTACGGTGGCTTAGTCGTGGACCGTTTTGATCACGGGTTAAAATCAAAATTTATAACGAAATATTAAAAAAAAAAACAATCATTGTTCGCGATGAGAGTCATAGAGGGTTTTCCAATAGGGATTTCCTTACTTTTCCAGTTGATTGCAGCAATTTTTTTGAGGTTACAAGTGTCAAATTAGCTGTCATTTATGCAGTATATCTTGCCAAATTACTATGGAGAGTTATGGCGTGCAAATGATACAAGTGCTTTATCAAAATAACGTTCCGAATTCTTCGTTTATTTTGCGGCCGCCAGAATCGTCCTACCGAGAGGAATTATCCGTAATGTGGTGAACAAATACGTGGAAACTGGTCCGGTGAAAGCTCAACCACCACCCGTACGTCAGCGGAACGCAAAGTCTGCTGAAAATATCGCCTCTGTACGCAAAACGGTGCAGGCGCGCACAACAACTCAGACTTCAGCTTGGCGAATTCTGCGTTGAGACCTGACTCATACAAGATCCAATTGACCCAGGAGCTCAGGCTTAACGATCATAGACAGCGCCGTCTGATCGCTGATTGGATTTTGGAGCAGTTGGAAACAGAACTCGATTTTGTCCGAAAAACCTTCTTCAGCGACGAGGCCCATTTCAGGCTGAACGGGTATGTGAACATGCAGAATTGTCGAATTTAGGGCAAGGTCTGTACTTCTTCGGAAACGACGCTAGCGAGGCCATCACCGTCAAACGAAGAGCGCTACAGGTCAATGATCACTGACTTCTTCTGGCCTAAACTGGACAATATGGACGTGAACGATATGTGGTTTCAACAGGACATTCTGCATGAGCGATGTCCTGGCATGATTATTTCGCGCGGAGGCTATGTTAAGTCCCAAGTCTATGCGAATAGGCTGCAAACCACCCATGCCCGTAAATCCAACATTACTCTAGTCATCAACGAGATTCAGCCCGATTTGTGCGCCAGAATCATGGAAAATTGGACCTCTCGGATGCATGCCACCAAGCGAATCCTCGGCGGCCATTTGAACGATGACATATTCCCCTTCATCTTGTGCTGGCCGAATTCGAAGCAAACACGATTTTTGGGAGATTGTTGTTTGGCATCCTTACAACGTGTCCCGCCCATTGTTCGCTTCCCAGCTTTGGAGAATTTCTGGATACTGTGTTCGCCATACTGGGCTCGTTCGTGGTTCATCCTTCTGCTCCATACGCCGTTTTCACATACACCGCCAAAGATGGTCCTATGCACACGTCGTTCGAAAACTCCAAGTGCTTGCAGGTCCTCCTCGAAAATAGTCCACGTTTCGTGCCCGTAGAGAACTACCGGTCTTATCAGTGTCTTGTTGAAGGTACACTTGGTACGGGGTTGAAGTTTACTAAACGTTAGGGACTCGTGGAGTCCATAGTAATCACGACTTCCGGTTATAATGTGTCTCCGGATTTCTCTGCTGCAGTTGCTATCCGACGTCACCAATGAATCAAGGTACACAAACTTATCTACCACCTACCTCGAACTCATCACCGTCGATAATCACACTTCTGCCTGTGCGAGCTCTACCGCAAATCGGTTTCTCCTACCAGCAGATACTCAGTCTTCGACGTATTGACCCTTCTTAATCCAACCTTTTCCCTTCACGTTTCCGCCTGGTGTACTGCTCAGTAACCGCCTGGAACGTTCTTCCGACAATGTTCACGTAGTCAGCGAAGCCTTCTAGCGCAATGTTGAACAGGAGGCAGGACAGACCATCGCCTCGCCGAAGTCCTTTGCGTGATTCAAACGAGTCCGATAACGCACCCTAGATTCTTCTTCGTTGCCTCGATTAGTCTAGTCTGTTTCCCGGGAAACCCGCTCTCGTCCATAATCTTCCACAGCTCTTCACGATCAATAGTATCGGCCGTGAAATCGATGAATAGGTACACAGAAAGAAAATCTGAATTTTCATTGTGATGTAAATATCAGAACATGCAAAATTTTGTTTCATTGCTCACGAAGCAGCAACTTGCATGAAATAGTTCTAACAAAGAAGAGCGTTTGCATACAATATTATCCGCAATGTATGCAATGTCCCAAAATATTACACGATGTATAATGTAGTATTTTATGTTTTGTGACGCTCCATTTATGTGCATGATATTGAACAGAAATTCACACTACTTTTTCGAGCTGTGTAGGAACTTGATATTCGCGACACTTTTGGAGGATCTTTCGCAATGTAAAGGTTTGCCCTGTTGTCGATCGCCCACCCAAAAACCTGCTTGCAAGCGGCGATAGATGGTGGAAGATGATCTGAGGAAGCATTTCGTAGACCACGTTGAGAATAGTGATCGCTCGGTAGTTCTCATATTCCAACTTGTCACCCTTTTGTATATTGGGCCTATAACTCCCTCTTTCCGCTCCTCTGGGAGCTGTTCTGTAACCCTGATTCTGATTATCAGTCGATGCAGACAATTTGCCAACTTATAAGTTCCCCTCGATACTATCCTTCCCAGCTGCCTTGTTGTTCTTAAGCTGTTTGATGCCATCCTTAACGTTGCTTATCGTAGTTGGCACATCTCCCTCGTCCGCCGTTCCGTTGAAGTCGTTTCTCCTGCTGTCCTGGCGTGTGCCATTCAGGTTTTCACCGTAGTGCTGCTTTCATCTTTCGATCAAGATACCTTAAACAACAACCTTATCCTGACACATTTCGGCTCACGGTCTTTGCGGGATGCGTTGAGTTTCTTGTAGGACTTTCACGTTTCTTCAGAATGATTCAGCTGTTCCATTTTTTCGTACTTAAACTCTTACAGGTTCTTAATATGAGTTTTCTGTCTGAACTTCTGATTGTTTTACTCCGAATTTTGTCGGGTACCTTGCTGCAGCATCATCTGTTCTCGTCTCAAACCGACTGACACTCTTCGTCGAAAAAACTAAAATGAAAAAAGGAAGAGATGATCCAAAATGTATGGAGAGGGGTGAATAATATATCGAAAAAACAGTTTGGATTCCGAAAGGAGAGGTCTACTGTGAATGTAATTCGGACAGCTATCAAGACTTATCGAAAAAAAGAGACGATTGATGCTACCCTATACTCACAATCCACTTTAAAAGTGAATTTAATAGCGCGGGTGAACAGCAGAAAGCTTTCGTCAAAGCTCCACACGAAAATAGAGTCCTTGAATATCTGTGTCTTACCTGACAGGCTAAAACCTGGGTGTTCTCTGTTGTATACAGAAGTCATCTCCTATGCTCACAGTCAATGGCTGCACGTCGCCATCCTCGCAGTATGCGGAGAATCAGCAGGCTATTTTCCAATTTATAGAATCTCATTTCCCGTAGTACACCTCTTCGACTTGTACCAGTTGGTTAATTCACCTGGCTGTTGTTCGTCATTACTCAGCTCCGACATCCTTAATTGTTTCTACTGTGAACGATGAGAGGTTTTCTACGCAACTGATTGCAACTGTCACGAGCATAGTGCATGTTTCCGGCTGAATTAATGTTTGGTGGATTGTCAACTTCGTAGTGCGGTAATCTGTCGATTCGATCGTAGGTCGAAACAGGCGTGGTTTCCAGACATAATGAGTCTTTGTTCTTTCTGGTGATGTCGTTGTCGGTAGTCATCAATGAGCACAGATTCACGAATTCGTCTGCTACCTAGATTTCATCACCGTTTATATGAACTCGGGATGAGAGGATCACGTACCACGTACTTCTCGTGAACCTCATACATACATAATTTTGTCTTCGCTACCTTAATGACAAGTTCAACCCTTGTTTTCGCGACCTTTCTCAAAGTTGCGTATTACGAAGTCAATGTCGTCGATGAAGTCGGGCTGCCTGACTAGTGCCTATCTCCACTCATCGGAAAGACATCCTAATAAACAATTATGGTTTTATGAGGGTTCTGAAGACCGTCATTTTGACTTCTTGAAGGCTATAAAACCTTGTAAAATCAACAATTCCGCTTGAGCATCTTATAACTTGATGTTAAACAGCCAACATGAAACCCCATCACCTTGCCGTAACACGCTTTGGGATTCGAAAGGACTCGAGAGTGTCCCATAAACACGAACCGCCTTAAAAAAAACCTGTGGTTTCCGCATTTTATCCGCATGGTATTATCTCTGACCAAGTTGTAGATAATAAGGAGTGTATCGAATATAAGCTATCCACATACATTTGCGTTGTACGCATGTATTTGTGATGGTTTTTTATGCTCTGAACACTGCATGCTGTGCGTTTGACTGTCAGCTTTCTTTTGTTTACTTGTTTGTGCGGTTCAAATTCTGTGTTTTCAAAATGTCGCGTATTGAAAGTGAAAATTAAGGTTCTGGACACATGGCTAAGTGAGAAGGGAATTACTATGCGAAAATTGGCGAAGCGGTTTGGAATTCATCATGCGAGTGTTAAAACCATCATTAATAAGTTTGGGGAACACTATTCTTTGGATGAGCTACCAGGAAGAGCCAGAAAATCCGGTTCTTCCAACCCGAAACTGGAGCAGAAAGTGGTATCTCTAATCATGAAGAACAAATCAATGTCAATACGTGATTTGGCCAAAAAAGCAGGAACAAGTGTCGGAATGATCCAGCGTATCAAGAGGCGAAACCACCTGAAGGCCTACAAGAAGCAGAAAATCTCGAAACAAAGTGCAGAACAGAAGAAGCGAGCAGCAACAAGGGCCCGGAAATTGTATTCGCGTCTTTTGCAGCGTCCGGATGCATGCGTTTTGATGGACGATGAGACCTATGTAAAGGAGGACTCAAAAACCCTTCCAGGTCCACAATACTTTACTGCCGTCGTTGGGGAGGATGTGAGCAATGCGGACAGGTCGATTCAAGTGGAGAAATTCGGTCGAAAGGTACTGGTATGGCAAGCAATATGTTCCTGTGGTTTGAAGTCAACAATTTTTTACACTACCGGAACTATAAATGCGGAAATCTATCGATCTGAGTGTCTCCAGAAGAGATTGTTGCCTTTATATAAGAAGCATAGTACACCTCCACTGTTTTGGCCGGATTGAGCGTCGGCTCACTATGCCAAAACCACTCTCAATTGGCTTGCGGAAAAGGGTATAGATTTCGTTGAGAAAAATATCAATCCACCAAATTGCCCTCAGCTTCGACCCATCGGACGTTACTGGGCAATCGTGAAGAGGGCCTTCAAGAAGACTGATAAGGCAGCTGGGAACATGCAGGAGTTCAAAAAAATTTGGGCTCAAGCGTCCAAAAAATGCGATGCAACACTTGTCCAGAACTTGATGAAGAGCATTCGATCCAAAGTTCGAAAATTCGTGAAGGAATAACTTAAATTTCATCCGGTCTTCATTATGTTCAAGTTTAACCTCGTACAATAAAGGATCAATTTTTTGTATGAATAAAATATCGGTTTTCAACAAAATTTGAAAGAAAGTTTGTGGATAGCTTATTTTCGATACACTCCTTAATTTTAAAATTAAATAAAATAAAACTCAGTGCACTAATGAAGCTTCTCATTGGACTAACAATACAATAAAGACTGTTCATTAAAGAAAGTGGACATCTGTTTATCAATGGTTTTGGTTTGAAAAAAATGAGAATTTTCATTGTTTACTTTGCACTTTACACACCTGAAAAATCGAAAAAAGTGAGAAATTTCGAACGATGGGTCGGATCTGCTTATCAACTCGCAGATTATTTCTGTACAAATAGTTTTCCGAAAAGTTGTCGTTTCGAGAACTGGGAAAAAGCGTGAAGTGCAGTAAATTGTTAAACAGTTTGGAGAAATGCATTTTCTTTTAGATTTACCGAAATCTGGACGTAAAAAGGGGGCATCGGACCAAAAAAAGGAGCTGGCAGCGGTACGCCTTTTGAAATCGCATAAATGAATTTCGTGAAATCAGCGTCGGAACTGTGCAGAATATGCTCACTAAGCTTCTGCTACGTTGGAGATGCTCAGAAAGGGAAAAAGTCGACTTTATCGAAAAATGCCAAATTCCCCCAAACTGCCTTGAACTGCGTCCTATCGAAAGATACTAGGCAATAATTGAGCGGCATCTTGAGAAAGGTGGAAGAGAAACAGAGCTGACTGTGTCAAGAAAATTTGGTCGGCAGCACAATGAAAAATTACGGAGAAAGTTGTGCAGAATCTAATGAAACGTATCAAGAAAAAAATCCGAGCGTTCTCCAGAACTGAGAAGTTAATATTCAATCTCACGTGAATTCGGTCATATGTTGGTTTTCATTTATATAAAGCAATCCTATGATTTTTTTTCCAAAATAAATATTTTCCTTTGAGAAACAGGTGTCACCTTTCTTTTATGAACAGTCCTTATACACTGACCTGCTGAAAATTGGCTTGAATTATCATTTCGCCAATCGTCTGGGAAGATCTTGCATTGCATCAGATGCACATATGAACGAGATGCTTATGTTCAAAATATCATGGACTCCTCCAAAATTACCGGACTCTATTAACTCAGTATTGAGATTAGATGATTCTGTAATTTCTTCACTTTTCCTTCAGACAATCTTCGTGCTAAAATCCTAATCAACATTCACCCCACGCTCGTGCAAAAAAAATCACTACTTCACGTCCTTGCTCGGAACGGCGCGTCCCTTAATCAACTCCCAAAAAAAAAATCAATTCCCTCTCTACCTCCAGGACAACGTCTTCGGCCCTACCGATAGACCGATTATCAATCGTCCGAAACCAATTCACTTCGCCTTTCTCCTCCGCCCATCCCGCCAGGATCGTCACAGCCCGTTAAAATTCGCCATCACCGCCGAGCAGCGTCACCGCGTCCAAATTTGAATATTAATTGAAAAGCGATAGAGCTTCGGGGATTTTTTCCTTTTTTTTTTCGCTTACGGGCCCCGTCAACGTAATTTCATCGCTTCGCTGCCCAAATTAAACAATTAAAGACACTTAATATCATTATTATTGTTTCGCCTTCCGGGGTTGGTGGCCCCTCCTAGTTCTTGGAAAATTGATAGGTCGATTCCTGGTTCGTTTTTTTTTTCCTCCACTTTCAGCCGAGCTGTTTGCATTCCACTTGGTTTTTGATGAGGACGACACCACCCGCCGTCGTGACGTGACTTCCGTTGTGCCTACCTTGCAGGCGCGAAAGGCATGAAATTCGATCGGCTCGTGCTCGTGTGCAGACTCGGAAGAAAGCGTCGTCGGTTGTCGAAGGAGTGTAAATAATGAGGATCCTTTCTCGCGTTCACAGGAGGACGATAAAAAGTTAATTCGATTGAATCATGCACTCATTGCCGGCCGGTGACCGCCGCCAAGGAAGAGGACGGTTTTCCGCGGTAATTGGGATTACAGCCCGGAAAAGCGCGAGTGTGAGACGGATGTTTGTCGCCCAAGTCTAATTGAATGACGGACACGAACGGGGGTTGGGGGGGAATTAATTGAATAGCTTTGATGGTGAATTAAGTAGCCAATCTTTATTTTTTAAGGCGAACGATGGACCCGAAGATGCGGAGGAAAGAACGAAAAAAAAGAAGCAGATCTCAATGTCAAGCATGAGCGATTTTTTAAATCGACTCAGATCAGAGGAAATTTATACATTTGTAGGGGGGATAGACCGTTCCGGTGGTCCAGAAGCGTGACCGAAGGAAGTTTATATCCTTGAGCAGAAGTCCAATTTCGCAGGATAATGATTATTGGATTAGAGATTATTATCGAAAGTGGTTCGAGGCAGGGGATCAGAAATGTCTCGGTGGGGACACTTCATTGCAGGTCTCGAATTGCCCTCCCAGGACACTCTCGAAGGAGAGAGTATTTTAATGGTAAATTAAACGAACGAGACGGGAAGAATGACTGCAGTGATTTGCTCTGGGGAGAGAAGGCTAATTAAATTCAGCCGCACAAATTTATGGCGGAGATTTTTTCGCTCATTTGCTTCATTTGATTTTTACGACATTTCACTCGTTTGGGCAATGGGATTTTCAAGAACAGCGTTGCTAGGAAATTATCAACGTGAATCGGGTTCTACACGTTCATGCAGATAAGCATCGGGAAAGTTGAAAACCTGACTTTTAAAATGACTTACAGCCTGTGACTACGGCTTCCGGTCCTAATTGAGGGGTACCTATTTTTCACAAAATTCAGTCTAATTTGATTATGATTTATAGTTGGTCGTTCCACTACTGGCGCATTGAACCCTGAATAAATTTTTCCACCCATCCAACTTCCCCCGTGGCAACCGAAAACATGGCTTACTTTGTCCATTACACCCCTTTTAATCACCCTTATCTACGACTGCTGTCGTTGTTTTTCGGTCGTCGTCGTCGTCGTCGTCGCCTACTCTGGCTTCCGGGAGAGAATAATTTTCATATCACTTAACGGATCCCTTTTGAGCGCTTCGCCCGAAGACAACAAGAAAAATCGCTATTATCTATTTTCATTCACCGATGTCTATAAATCCATTACGGAAATGCATTTCAATAATGAGTCCTTCTCCGAGGACGGGCGACGACGCAGCATCATCAACAGACACACAGAAAGCCACAAAGCAGCATTTTCGCTAATGGAAAGGGGGTGGGGAGGCAATTTTTCACCGATCTTGATATGACACAATGACGGATCTAAGATATTATCTCCAGCCGCGTACGCATTCAGTGCTGAAGGGAGTAGGAGGGGGGGGGGGGGGGGTATCCCTCCTCATCAGGAGTGGAGCGTGTTGCATATCGTGGGGAGAACCCTTCTCACATCGGTCCTTTTTCCATACGAGCATAAATTTATGCTTTATAACGTTACAAGAGCGATGTAAAAACATCCCGCGAATGTACTTTACTCGGTCCTCGGAAAACAACGAAAAAGGGTCCCTCCACTCTGCCTTTTTTTTCGAACACAAAAGAAACACGCTTCGTTCGGACGGTTGTCATTGGCTCTCTCAGGGTTCCCTTTCTAATGATTATTACTTATATATTTTCAACTCTTTTTTTTTTGGGTTATAGCTCCACATCGTACTTCGGAAAAGGTCCTGTTTGCATGTGTTCTTTTTTGTTTTCCGTTCCAAAAAAAAAATGATATATATTCCCCGTATCGCGTTTCGCTCATCCTCGTCTTTCACTCTCGCCGAAAATTTAACGCTGCCGTCAGAAAGGATTACATCGGAGAACTGTCCCTTCAATTGCCAGTTGCGTTTTTTTTTTGTTCGTCTCAACACATTGACGAATTGACGGAATTACTTACCGGGAGTTTGATCCATCTCGGCGGCGTCGGCGACGAAGGAAGTCCATTCGCCCACTTCCGGATCCTTGTGTTGTCGCTCATAAAAAAGCGATTTCCAGCGGTGTGAACATCCCACCCTGTTCCCGACGTATCGTCCCCCCCCCCCCCCCCCCCCCCCCATCCTGGCTGCCGGCTGAAAGGTTTTCTTGTTTTATCTTTATTCAAATCATGTCGGTCGATCTGTATTCCCTTTCCCATTCCGTGGACCGGATTTTACGCGATGTTTGGATTATGATACTCACCCTCGCGCCTCGAATCCGAGCGGTGCGATTCGAAATGGATACGCTTCGGATTTGAAATGAAAACAAAAAAAAAGGGGGAAAGATATGAAAATGTAACATAAATTTCTATGTTTTCTCGATTCGATGGAGGCAATCCCGATGATGGTCGAAGGATGATGATGGCGTGTTTTTGATGCTGCACGGAAACGAAAATTCCAGCGATTTTTTCATATTGATTTTTGCGTATTTGTAAGTCAATGAGATTGAATTCAATGTAACTAGCAACACTGTTTTGGAATGGAACTGTCAAAATGATATTCTTTAAAAAAAGAATGCCTCAATCAATAATAGAGTCTACATAACATTGCTAGTACAGTTGGAAATGAAATCTCTAAGCCTTGCCTTATTCCGCAGGAATAGTTTATCAAACAGTTTTATCAGTTCTGTAATATTGAAAAAATCCAGGTAACGCAAAAGTGAGGTTAAACGTCGTAGATGGCGCATGAGAAAAGTGGTTTGGTGAGCTGTCTATGTAAAGTAATCGGTGATAAGAAGAGTAGAAAATCGTTGATAATGACGATACTGACCAATTCCATACAGTTTAAAAAAATAGCCAGAAAGTTATTATCAATTACAGTTCTAGAAACTACAATTTTTTAGTTCCTTGATTATCGAGATTTTTACCCCCCTGGACTGGTTCATCTCCCGCCGTACCTTGGGTATTTTCGTAATTTGTCCGGAGGTGAGATTCGAACTAGTGACTTTGGCGTCAGAGGTATGGATGTTATCCTCTACGCCGGGGTCGCCCCCAGAAACTACGATGCTTAACCTCGCTTTAGCTCAATTGGAACAAACAACGCTTTCGCAAGAAATCCCACATTTCCTTATGTTTCTCGAGCAGATCTAAACTTTTCAAGATACTAGGATGGTTTTGGAATTTTTTTTTTTTTGTCAGGCAGCTGAGTAAAAGTTCAAAGAGATTTGATCGCTTTATCAGAATTTTCCCTGGCAAACCAAAACAGATCTGACAGTTCTAAAACAGATCTGAGAATTATTTCCATCGAGAGCTGCATGTTATCTTAAATATATTCACAATAAATATAAAACATGAGAGCTTCTCCTAACCTTTTTTGGTTACAATTGTCCTTACTATTTGAATTGTGCTGCGAAGCCTTCCGAATTCCTCTAGATGATTCATTCAAATTTTAAATTTTTTTTTCTCAAATTCCTCCTCTACAAAGTAAGCAGTAGACGTATTTTAAAATTTTAGGGATATTTCTGGCGATGCGATGGTTCCTCAAAGACTTTTTGCCACGCGTTTAGACTGAGATTCTTCTCGAAATCTCTTCATCTTCTGATGGAAGCTTTGTTTTCGCAATTAAGTCTGGAAAAGTAAAACCAAAAGTTTTTCTGATTTCTTCGAAACACTCTTGTATTTTACCTCAGAAGCTTTGATAAATTCGTTTCAAAACTTTCCTCGAGCTTCTTCCAACCTCTTCCGGGAATTTCTTTTCAATTTTGCTAGAGAACCGCAGTTGGATTTATCCTGAAATTTCAGAAAACTCCGGTGGGATTTACTTCTTTGTTTGAAATCCTTTCGAAGTCTCCCCTTTTAAGTTTCTGGGGGTGTTCCTAGGAAGTTAGTTCCAAAATTTTAGGAATGTTTTACCTTATTTCATAACAGCTCGCCAAAATTCGGCAGATTCTTCTTGAAAATAGGTTTCACTTTTTTGAGAAATCTCTTCACCCAACCGGAACTTTTGTGAGATGCCTCAGATTCTGGAGGTGTACCCAGGAAGTCATCTCTGGAATCTTCTCCAGATTTCCAAATTTCCGGTACACCCTGGAAGTTAGTTTTGTCATTCTAAGGAAGTTTCTCCAGAGTTCCTTACGGAGCTCTTGCTTTATTTTATTTAGCTTTTTCCGAAAATTTTTTTTTTTGAAGTCCAAATTCTCTTGGAGGTTTTTTGGTTCTTCAGTTTCTGCTGGCAGTTTCATCCGAATCTTTTATCAAAGACTCGTTTGATTTTCCATACAGAACATTTGTGGAATTTCTCAAGGGCTCCTATAAACGCGTTCTAGACATTTCAAGCTGAGCAATGCATTAGGTCCTAAGTAACATTGAGAGACTTCTCTTCGTCGACTTTCTCTTTCGTTAATAGTTTGTCAACTAAACGATTTGCTGATGTTTTTGACGTATTGAATTCTTAATTACTTTTTATATTACCGTACTGTGTGTTGAAAACACTTGAACATGTTTTTAAATAGCCGTAGGAACGCAAAGAGAAAGTCGACGAAGAGAGTCTCCCAATGTTACTTAGGACCTAATGCATTGTTCGGCTTGATTTGCTGTAGCTTCCGCCGGAAGTTTTTAATCCATGTTCTTCCGAAAGTTTCTTTCGATTTTTCCCGTGAATTACTTCCGAATCTCCCTCAAAGGCCTCGTATTCCTCTCCATTCAGAACACTTGCACGATTCCCCAAGAGCTTTTGCTGATACGTTACACTTATTTTTCGCTTGTTCTGGAAATTTTCCGCTCTAAATTCACTCGGAAATGTTTCCAAATCTCGCTCGAAAGCATTGTTTGGCTCTACTAAGAAATTATTTGATAATATCCGACGATGTGTCGGATATTGGTCAAATCAAACTTCTTCTTCTTCTTCTTCTTTCTGTATGAAGATTCGTTTCAGCCTTAGGGGCTGTTCATAAACCACGTAGACTTTTCTTTGGGAGGGGGGGGGGTTGACCAAAGTCTACGCTCCATACAAAATTTCAAAAATTGTATGGAAAAGTCTACGAGGGGGCAGGGGGCTTCTCAGATTTTCAAAAATGAGTCTACGTGGTTTATGAACAGGTCTCTTAGGCTGGTTCACCACCAGCCCACGATCACAATTAGTTGTAGTAACTTGATTATGACTAAGCAAGTCATGTTTATGTTATTTCAACTGAGTGGCAACAAGTGTGCTACTAGGGAGAGGTCGGTGCACCTCCACCCTTCATATCACACTCATCAACTAGGCTATACTTCCCTTGCAAAAGAAGACGAGACCAGAGATTTGTTCGCCTCAGAAAAATTTCACTGGAATTGAGCCCAGACCCACAGGGGTGGGTCCTGCAGTCAGGGTACACGGTAGCAGTCACGTTTACCATTACCCAACCGGCGTTGGATGTTATTAACTTATTCCGTAAATTATTCCCGATAAATCTTGGAGATCAGCCTACCATACGGACATTCTCCAAAACTGAGATTTTCCGACAAACCGTTGAATTTTGTACCGATTTGTTCTCAAATTTATTGAAAACATTATTTGAATCATTCTTCAACTTCTTTAGGTTTTTTCAAAAGCCTTTTCTCTGGAAATTTCCCTTAGACACTTCCCTTACAACTAAATCCATATTGTTCTAAAAGTTTTACCATTGGTCTTTTCTAGTTAGAAAATTCTCTAGTTACCATTGGTCTTTCTACAAAGGGTAAATGCACCCTTCTTTTTGGGAAAATGCTCCTTAAACTTTGGAAAAATGCTCCTTAGATGCGTTTGCCCAGTATAATGCAATCGGAGGTATTAACCTTCTGGTTAGCGCTTGTCGGGTGTTTTGAAGGGTCTTCAGTTTCTTCAAGATTGTATAGTTTTGACGGGTTTTAAGTTTCTGAATTTAAGAGTCGTCAAAACGAAATTAAGACCCGTCAAAATGAAATTAAGATTCGTCGAAATGAAATTAAGACTCGTCAAAATGAAATTTAAACCCGTCAAAACTACCTCGAAGATTACGGAGCGAAGCTCCGCTATACAACCTTGAAGAAACTCAAGACCCGTCAAAACAACCGGCAAGCGCTAACCAGAAGGTAAATACCTCCGATTGCATTATACCGGGCAAACGCATCTAAGGAGCATTTTTCCAAAGTTTAAGGAGCATTTCCCCAAAAAGAAGGGTGCATTTACCCTGCTGCCATTAATAACTGTGGAAGTGCATTTAGAACACTAAGTTAAGAGCAAGCAATAAGCGAATTGTGAAAGCGAATAAGCTTGAAACGCTAAGAAAGAAGAACATGAAGACTTTATGTTTCAGGATCCAACAAATTTTGTTGCTCAGTTTGCTTGAAGCGCTTTACCAACTTGACTAGTCCTGGAAGTTTTCTCTTTTTTTATCCTGGATGGTTCATCCGATTTTCTCAAAACGCATTGTTTGGCTATCTTAGAAGCACTTGTTGAGGATTCTGAGAATTTATCTGAAAGCAATTTTGTATTTTTAAGCCATTTCAGCTGACCAAATCAACAAGTTCCATCCAATTGCTTCTAAAGAAATAAATCCACTTTTGATGCAACCTTTGACTAACTCTACCCTGTAATTTCTGTCAAATTTTGTATAAATCACTTCAACTTATTCTGTAAATAATTCCGAACGTTTCGTTACTGCCAAAGATTGTCTTTCATTGAAATCTACTCGTGAGCTGCAGTTTCTACCTTCATCAGGAAAGTTTCGAAACCAAAATTTTCGTTGTTGTTTTTCCAAACACCTACTCTTTTCTCTGACGCTTTGCAAGACTTTTCTTGGAAGTTTCTCCAGACATCTTAGAATATGCAACCTTAAATTTGACTTCTAACTAAATGATTCTTTTGAAAGTGTTTTCGCTACTTCTCCTAAAGACTCTCAAATCTAATCAAGTTCTTCCCGAAGTGTGTAACCTCTTTATCATATCAAGTTCCAGACTTTTTCCAGAAACTTTTCTCGTGCTTTTCTGGAAGTTTATTCAAGCTTATTCCGGATGTTTCTTCTGAATCATCATGAAATTCCTTTGACTTCTAATGAAGTGCTTCTCTAGAAAGTGTTTTCCAAACATCTCCTGAATTTTTACAAATCTTAGGAATCTTGTTTTCCCGTAAGTGTCTAGCTCTGTGTGTCATGTCAAGTTCCAAACTTTTCTCGTGATTTTTCTGGATGTTTATTTTACCCTATTGCAGCTTTTTTGTTAGTTCCTTGATTATCGTGATTTTCAGCCCTGGGCTGGTTCATCTCCCGTCTTAGTCACTCAAATATCTTTTGGGTATTTTTGTAACTTGTTCGGGGGTGAGATTCGAACTCGTGACTTTGGCGTGAGAGGTATGGATGCTAACCACTACGCCCACCCTATACCAGCTGTTTATTCTGAAATCTTACGAAGTTCTTTCGAAATTGCCTCACATTTTGATCATGCCAAGATCCAGATTTTTTTTCAGAAACTTTGCTCGTGCTGTTCTGGAAGATTATTCAAGCTTATTTCGGATGTTTCAGCTGAATCATCATGAAATTCCTTTGACTTCTCATAAAGTGCTTCTCTAGAAAGTGATTTCCACACTTCTCCTAATTTTTTTCATATCTTTGGAATCAAGTTTTCTCCCAAGTGTCTAACTTTGTGTTTCATGTCAAGTTCCAGACTTTTTTGAGAAACTTTTCTCGTGCTTTTCTGGAAGTTTACTCAAGCTTATTCCGCATGTTTCTGCGGAATTCTCATTAAATTTCTTTGACTTCTAATGAAGTGCTTCTCTAGAAAGTGTTATCCAAACTTCTCCTATTTTTTTTCAAATCTTAGGGATCTTCCCGTAAGTGTCTAACTTTGTGTTTCATGACAAGTTCCAGACTTTTTTCAGAAACTTTTCTCGTGATTTTTCTGGATGTTTATTTTACCCTATTACAGCTTTCTTGTTAGTTCCTTGATTATCGAGATTTTCAGCCCTGGGCTGGTTCATCTCCCATCGTAGTCACTCAAATACCTTTTGGGTATTTTTGGAACTTGTCCGGGGTGAGATTCGAACTTGTGACTTTGGCGTGAGAGGTATGGAAATCTTACGAAGTTCTTTCGAAATTGCCTCACATTTTGTTCATGCCAAGATCCAGACTTTTTCCAGAAACTTTGCTCGTGCTTTTCTGAAAGTTTATTCAAGCTTATTCCGGATGTTTCTTCTAAATTATCATGACAAAGAATTGCTTCTTTGGAAAGTGTTTTTCAAACATCTCCTGATTTTATTTCAAACCATAGGAATAAAGTTCTCGCGTGTCTAACTTTTTGTTTCATGTGCATTTCCAGACTTTTTTCAAAAAACTTTCCTTGTACGTTTTTGGAAGTTCATTCCACCTAATTCCGGATATTCGTTTTGAACATGAAATTTCATCGAAAAATTTATAGAAAATGTACCGGGAGGTGTTTCGAACATTCTTCAAAACAAAAAAAGTATCTACTTTTCATACACTGTTTCCGAGTCCATCAGGAGAATCTCTTCAAACTCCTTATTTGTGTTATTCCCGAAATCTCCTAGATGTCCTTTCCAAAAATTCGCTCTGAAGCTTCCTCTCGAATGGGCTCGTTAGTAAATAATTCTGTCGGAGATTCACTTGATTCCAGGAGTTCTCCAAAACATTCTTCGGGAAATGCCTCCGGACTTCTTCGAAAGTCTCTGAAATTCTTCAACTTCTCATTTGAATTGGATCTTCCCTCCTGTGTGTTTTCCTGTGAAGTTCATCGAAATAAAAAATAATTCCCAAAAAAATTTCCGTGTTTATTAAATCCAACGCAAAATTGTGACAATTTCCAGCAAAAACAAGTGATGCTACACTCATTCCACTTTCCCACCCTCTTTTCCGAGCCAACCAGCAGTGTGTGGGTATGTTTTCAGATAATATTTGGAGATTATTAGGTTAAAAGCAATCGAACTGGCTAACGATGAGCAAACATTGGGCAACTTTTGGCACTCTAGCTAGCGACAAGCCCCGCGAAAAAAAAATCGATTTTTATCACGCGCTCAAATCACCGAACCCAGAATAAAAACAAGAAGACGTCGCAGCGCAATGAATATGACAAATGAGGACAAAACCGAACCGACAGGTTCGTGAGACGCCACACCTAATTTTCCCCGCTGGGCTGGCCATTTATTACGATTAAGGTGATTTTTCCGCGAGCACTCGAAACCTCCATGCGAAATGTCAATTTTTCATTACTTGTCAAATGAATGTGCTCCATTTCGGCATCCGTCGTGCGGGATGTAACTTTTGATTAATCATTGAGCTGGCGACGGTCACTGCGACGAACCGAGGACAATTTCAAGAGAGACAGAGAGCCAACCAAATATTGACTAATTTATGATCCGGGCTGAATGTAAATAAAGGACGGAGCAGTCCCGATGTGGCGTCGATTTATTTTCATTACTATTGCCCTGGCCCAAGACCAAGCACATACACGAGCGGACACAGGATTCCTTTTAGGTTACGACTCTGACGGTTACGTAACATGACGCGTGGTGGCGCTGAGGTTTCTAATCCAGATCAACCGACGAGATGCGAAGCCGAAGTGGGGGGGGGGGGGGGGGGGCTAGGACACGACATAACCAAAGCTAGTGTCTTGCGCGGCCGAGAGTATTGGCCATAATTCATAAGCCGCGGGAAGCAAGCGGAGGCCATGTGTTTCGAGTCGTCTCTTTCAGAAGACTCAGGATGGAAAAAAAATAATCCTTTTTCTGAAGGGATTTCGCCCTCAGCAGCTTTCGTACGTCCGCCCGTCCGGCCGTCCGACGACGTAGTGTGGCTTTGGTTCCAATTCCGGTGTCATGTCCTCTGTCGGTCGACTAGATGTATGTAAATAGATATAAATTTTATAAATATACACCGTAGAGGTTGGGGCCGAGAGGCTTCGAGAGATATTACTTGATGAGTCTTGATGCTTTTTATTTTTGGACAGATGCTGGTCCTGTCCTGGTGAGGACATCTCCTGCCGAAAAAGCGAGGAGCCAAAAATGATATATACCTCTTAGTATTACCATTTCAAATCAGTCGACCGTTACTTTCTGTTTCATGTGCTGTTTTTCCGAGCCGCCGTGTGTACGGTCGCTCTTTTCCCGGCGAGTACAATGATGTCTGTAGCAGAGCCAGCATCATCAAGATTATCTATCACATTATTCTCGAATTCGTGGTTACCTCTTCCCAAGCTGCTGTCGGCTTGAGTTTGACTCGAAACGACAACCACTCATCCTTCCAGTCAAGGACGACGATGGAAGAACTCGAGCACCGCCATCAGCGTCAAACGAGCGCGACGACCATCGCCGGGAATAATATTGAAAATATTATTTATTTGTATATTTACAACTCGGTAATGTAATTGCGTTCGAATGCCGGAAGAGACGGTCCCCGCACCCATATCCTTCTATCGATCTGCTCCGTTGGAGATATAGAATGGAGAGGAAAAAAAAGCCATGCCCGTAATTAAAAGCAGAGACAGCACTTGAAACTTTGCCACCACTTGAATTTTAACGATTTGTCCCATTCATCGAAGTAGGCAGCCGGGGAAATGACGTACGCGAGCAGTCATAATTTCCAGTCCCATCCCTTGATGCTCAGCCATCAATCTATTGAAATTGATACACTCATTAACGGCGGCGGAAACTCCTCGGCTCTTGACTCGGTGTCATTAGCCTGATTAATTCCACGCTGCATACGGTGCTTCAGTTTTACACCTGAAAAGTTCCATTATCGACGTACAAGATTTTAACGATCAAACGCCTGAATGTATGCTCAACGACAACTGAATAAACCACAACAAAAGTCCCGTCTCCTCTTTTTTTGTCTCTCAAACAATAAAAATATGCTGCTACCGTTGTCCGCTCAGTAGAGACCACTTTTGTGGCTTAGAACCCTTCCCACGATGCACGCAAATATTTTAGCGAGAACAAACATTCAAAAAAAAAAGCTGGACCGGCATCAGCCGAAAAAAAAAATCTATACCCTATTTATGAATATATGGAGATGCCACTGCCCTGAGAGCCATTATTGTAAGTATCCCGTTGTTCCCTCATCCACGCTTCGACACAACAAAAGAAGGGGGTAGGAATCCGAAACGATCGCCGAAATTGAAAAATTATGTCCTTTTTCTTTATGCCCCTCTGCTCTTCAACTTTGGTCGAACCAGCAAACATAGAACCAGTAGCAGCAGGAGCCATTATTGCGGTCGTCATTAGCTCCACGCGGTCAGTGTCCTATCCCATCTCGCCCCCACTACCATCTCATCACCGGCACATACTCACTGGCTGTATAATTTTTTTTTATTTCGCGATGATTACTATTATTTCGCTTGTTGTTTTCCCCTTCGCGTTTTGAGGGACCCGAAAAAAAAAGAACAATTCCACAGAATTTTACGCTTTTACCATTATTGTCATTTGTCAAACGCAAAAATTCGACGTAGCTCGAATCGATTTTCTTCCGCCCACGAATCACTGCGGCGGTTGACGACCGAAAGTTATTAATAAAATTTGATGAGTTTTCTATGTTCCGTCTGATTTCCGAACCGAGCAGAAGAGTTTGGGAATTGTCGAAATTAGTTTCCTTCCCACCCCCACAGCTCGATCAATTGTTGCGAGAATGAAATACTTTACAACTTTCTTCTGATTGAGCCTGCTTTGTTTTTGCCTCAATTCGAAGGAATTCAACCGAAAAGTGAGTCAAAAGACGGGAGAAGGAGTGCGTACTCCGGAAGCAGATTCCTACCCCTCCCCCATTTCCCAGCACTTGCCGAGATCAAAATTGGAGATATTAATTTCTCATCATATATCTTGCACCGGCGCTGCCGGGATGGGACGAGTCTACGGGCGGGAATAGTTTGGAAAATTCACTGTCTGAAAATGAGCAGCGATTTAAAAGGAAATTTTCGCCTTTGCTGGAAGCGACTGAAGAGTGAAAGGATTTGCGGTATCGTATTTAGAATTTTGATTTATCGCCTCCACCCCGTCCTTGGAGCGGAACCCTGCGTTGAGAAAGGGAGTAGGGAAAATTAATGAAACAGATCAGAATCGAATCGGAGGTGAATTTGTTAGTGATGCTTTGCTTTTCATGCCATCCAGGGGATAGGAAACTACCGGCAGCAGTCATTGAACGAGCGAGAGTGAAGATTTATTTAGCATTCCTAGCATTCGATTGCACGGACGACGACTGCCTCCTTGAAGAACGAAGCAAGCTCGCATACACACACACACACACACGCACGGACACAGAAGTCAGTGCCGTCTGTGATTTGAATTCCAATTTGACAGTTGTCTACAGTTGGGGGGGTGGATGGGGGAGTGGGGGATAGGAAATCGACCTCTCCGTCGTCGGCGTCGACCGCAAGAAAGTCGCAAATAAACAAACGATTTATATTTATAACTATTTAATAGATTTACAATAAGACGACATGACGGGAAATTAATTAATTTCGAAAATCCTAAGGCAAGGGCGGTGGTGTATGTGAGCTGTCAATTCGCTCGTTGTGGCGCCAGCTTAGAGAATATGACAGTATGTCAGCGATAATTAATCAAGCTTATAACTGCAACGTCTGTCCTTCTCTTGTCTTGTCCCGCAGATATCGGCACTGTTCGAGGAAGTGGCCCGCCTACGGACGGCCATTGCCAACATCCAGGAGTCGCACAACCTGCAGATCCAGCGGTTAGAGGACCGCCTCGAGGAAAAGCGACAACACATCGTGCGGTTAGAGTCCCGCATCGAGAAGCAGCAGGACTTTGACGATTTGAAGAAGGAGAACAAGTAAGCATCGAATCCTAGCGGGACCTCCTGCCACCGGAATACCGCTTTTATAGCTGACACGTTTTTGCATCTCATTACTTCACTCCCCCCGGTAATTCGCGGGCAGGTTGTGATCCCAAAATTGAGCTACCTTGCAGGGATGTTTTTTTTTTCATTCGCATTGCTTTGAAAACAAAACTCTCTGTAAGCAAACATAACCTCACCCCTTCAGGGGAATTTTTCCCCCTCTGTACGCGATAAAATTCGCTCCCCCTTCATCCGTCAAATTCCGATTTTTTTTGTTCTCCCCGCTTTATGTGTCAGTGGATTTTGCGAACGGCAGTAGGTCAGAAATCTGAAATGCAAACCTAATCATTCCACCCCTGTCTCTTCCCGCAGCATACTACGATCGGTAGATCTGAGTTCACCGCACGACTCGAAGCAGTTCCAGGAACTGCTACTCGAACGAACCAAAGCCCTGGCGGCCCAAACCGAAGCGATAAAATCGTCCAACTCCGAAGGTAAGCAACCAATTCCAAAACGAAAAAAAAATGCATCACAATCAGACCATTTTACACAGCTGATAACAAGCAATGTCGGGAATAAATAACATGCAACAGCTCGAATGCACACGCTGCGGCGCCGCTAGTTTTTACTGCTCTGAGAGCGCCGTCTCCAATCGGCAAGTTATTGATCTACTCGCGCTTTATTGTACAAATAACAAATTACCTACTATTCGAGAAATTCCAAACAAACCGTTTAAGTGACTGCTTTTTACGGGCACTTCTTGTAAACAAACTGCGTCGGAGGTCCGACACAGTTGGCAGCACTGCAGCGACTAATAAATTTCTCCCGAGCGCCGCCCGCCACCGGTGGAGGAAACTCGCGCCGTTAGACGTAATTATGTTTACATGTTAATGACGTGTATCTTTCCACACTTTGAGATCGATCCCAAACAGCTGGCGCACCGCCGCGTGTATTTTCAGTGTTGCATTTAGTAACCGGCCACACTCACTCAGAAACTGCCTCCAAACTGTTCTCCCCTGCTTACACTCGCTAGATTCACTCCCCTCACCCAAACCGACAGTCGTGATGACGTCTCATCAAAGTTTGACAATCGCACGATTGACCTCGTTTTCAGTTTCTTACCCCCCCTGTCCCTCACCCTTCTTGGTTCATTTGCCATTCGAGCCATTGTTGTTCGCCATCACCGTGCTCTTTCGACACACTCATCATTCTCATCATCCACCTCGAAACATCGAAAACTGGAGTATCATTTTTATTAGTTTTCAGATTTTCCCTAACCACCCACCCGTCGCCCCAAACAAACAAACAAACAAACACAAACACTCACACTTGCCTTTCAAACGCAGAGCCCCCAGCCAACACACTACTCTAACAGCACAACTCAGCCCAGTCAGTGTGCCGGTTTCATTCTCACATTAATAAAAAAAAAAACTTTTTTAAATTAAACACAGAAAATCTCCCACGCGCTTCCACAATCACACTCACTCATCACGATTGCTGCCAGCGCTGCACCAAAAACTCCAATAATAATAAAATCAAATTTTACGGTGAGCTGATGATTGTTTGAACGCTGACTTTTGAACGCAGTTCTGAATCGAAAAAAAAAATCAAATTCATCGGATTTCCTCCGGCCGCAGTCCGTTTTCGATTTGCGGTAATTTTTAATTAAAAGCAAAATTAAAAATCTCTTATCGCTGCATGGAGCGGCGAATTTGACGAACCTGTGAACTGTCAGACGGCTGCACCTCGCGCGATCACGTCTTCTTCCGGCAGTTGTTGAAGTCCAATTACATCTCCGAAGAACGAATGCCGCCAAGCATGCCATGAACGTGGGCGAACCATCTTCAGCTCCCGCCCCGTCGTCGTCGTCGATGATGGAATTATTGAAATTTATAGCTTCTGTTATTGTTATTCCACAACGGTCCCCCTTCATCCATTCAGTTCGATTTCATGGGAAAATAAACATGTTTTACACAGTCTCTAGATCTGCAGACTTTCCCCCCCAACGCTACGCTTTTTAGATGCTATACTTTGTGTTATTTTCTGTTTTGGAACAGTGGAGAACTTGCTAAACGTGTTCCCGTTGTTCTTGCTCTTTCTCCTATCTGCCTCGTTACAGGATCTCCATCGAGCGGTCAGCCGAAGCCGGCTTCGTCGCCAGCGACGAGCAGCTGCAGCACCGCTACGATCGCCCCTCACGCTAGTAACGCTTGTAACGCTAATAACGACCCGCCCAATAGCATCAGCGATAGCACTGCTAGCAACATCACTATCAACACCACTTGCAACATCAACAATAATAGTCAAAATGTTACCAACTGTAGTAGCACCAATAGTAATGAAACCAACCCCGTTTGCGATCCGAGTCGGCCGGCTTCGAGTCCGACCATCGTGCCGCCGTCTCCTTTGGGCAGTACTGCCCTGACTCCGACTCTTGCCGGTGGCGATAGTCTAGCTCAGCTCAACTCCTTCCTTTCGCCTGCACTGGCAAACGTTGAACAGTTTGGTTCGTTTTTGGGTGAAGAAATTGCCAGCACTTGGCGACGTGGTCTGGAACTGCCCCCGCCTCCACCGGGATTGGCAGCGGCCGCCGCAGCAGCAGCAGCCGCCGCAGCCGCTCGCAACCATCCACAGCTACTAATGAACCATCATCATCATCCTCCCACAGATCTTACCCAGCATGAGCAAGATAAAGCTAGCTCCCATCATGATAACTCCTCCAGCGCTAGCACACCAATCCTGCAGGACACCTCACGCCATGATGAACACATGAACGGAGGAGGTTTTACCCCAATGCGAATGTCCAAGAGTCCACTAGAGGACAACAACAATACCCTCGGACCGCTGTCACATCCGGGACCTGGTCTGATACAGGGTCTACCCTTCCAATTCCAAGAACGAGGCCACTTCCGGTTCGCTGAAGACCTTCAACTGCCTCCAGGATCGATGGCCGGTCGCCTCGGAGATTCGCTCATTCCCAAGGGCGACCCCATGGAAGCCAAACTGCAGGAAATGCTCCGCTACAACATGGACAAGTACGCCAATCAGAACCTGGACACGCTGCACATTTCGCGGCGAGTTCGCGAACTTCTCTCCGTACACAACATCGGCCAGCGGTTGTTTGCCAAGTATGTCCTCGGTCTATCACAGGGAACCGTATCCGAACTGCTTTCGAAACCAAAACCGTGGGATAAACTCACCGAAAAGGGCCGAGACAGCTACCGAAAGATGCACGCCTGGGCCTGTGACGAAAATGCCGTCCTGCTACTCAAGTCGCTGATCCCGAAAAAAGGTAAGTCATCGTTTTTCCAATCATTCCTCTCGCCACAAACTCGTCCGAACAAACCGAGCACAGACATTAGCCCAAGTCATCGTACCCCGAGGAAACCAACCGAGTATTGTTATTATATAATTTTTATTATTATCTTCATTAGGGATTGCCCCCCGGGGAACGGTCGCTGAATATTCTTCTTTTTTTCTCCATCCGCCACTCGGAAACAATTGTTCCCAAAACTGGAAAAGCGGGTGCAATTAAAAATCCACCATTTTTCTCGCTTGGCACCTGTACTCTTTCATGGCCTGCTACGGCAACTATTCCGAAAGACGATTTTAATATTCGAAGCTCAATGATACGCCCCTCGTCCCCTTCTCGGCCGGTAAATCTTCCCGGGGGGTTGGGTGATTGCATCTCTCATCCTCTGAAAGTTGAAAATGCGCGCTCGGAAGCATAAATAATATTTTATTAAAAAAGTTTCCCGATCTCTCTCTCGCTCTCAGTCTGTCTCGCTCGCTCGCTTGGCAAAGAAGACGATCCGCGCCGCCATGATGGTTTGAGGGGCATCTCACTACAAAGTAGCTTTTCCTACCCCCTCCACACACACACACATACACACGGGCGTCTTCCTTCCAGACAACAATCTGAAACGGCAGCATTTCGATGCTATTCAAACAGATTTTTGCTCAAGAACGTTGCAGTTTTTTTTTTCGGTTTGAGAAACTGACTCACTTGCCGGGAGTAAAGGGTTTCTGGTATTTATCTTTCATCGAAGAACCTTCAATTGCACCGGCAGAACGGCAGTGCCATTGGATGCGCTGCTCCGACTCTCCGTCGAAAGATTAATATCAAAAATTTACCAAATTGGCAGATTTTCCCCCCGGATGCTGCGCTCAGCAACAGAAACAGAGACTAATGAGTGAAGAGCTTCAGAACCTGCTGCATCGCATAACCTCGAAAGGAGAACCAAAAAAAAGGCGATCCACTCGGAAGTGCTTCTACGACTTTGATCCCACTGCTCAAAAGAATCAAAAATGCTCTTCACTTGACTTTTGTATGTGCGGAATGCGCTCGTTCCGTGCACAACTTGAAAGGGCAATCATATTTTTGCCCGATGAAAAAAAAACTCAAGCACAGAACATAGAAATCTCGACTGCCAACCGAACCGGAAGAGCTATTGATTCATAATTAAAATTTCATTGTTTTCCTACGCGCCCCGGTAACTCTTCCCACGCCAACGCAGCGCGGCTCAACTGCCAGGCAGGAACGTCAATCCAGGCAACCGAGTCAACCCGATGGAGAGAAGTCTTTGATTAATCATAAAAATCGGTTCCACGTCGTTGGGTCCATCATCATCATCGTCGTCATCGTCGTCGTCGTTGTCGTTTTCAAAGAGAGGGCGAAACAACAATAATAACTGTTTGAAAACAAGTGGCAGCCCCCTCCACTGTCACCGTTGCCGCAACCTATTGTAAATGTCACTTTTTTTTTTATCCACCGCGAACGCAACCATTGTTATTTGCGTGGGTAATTATTGAACGGTTGCTTTGATCGGATTTCCGATTTTAACGATTACTCCCTCTTGCTTTCGGTTCGAAAATGATTAATAGCCGCTCGAACGGGTCCGATTAAATGACGTCCCAGGAATGACAGCCGTCGGGATGGAGCTGTCAAATTAATCAGAACAAGAATCCCAACCTTATTTTCACACCTTCTTCCGATAAAACGGGAATCGGGACAGAGGGGGAGGGAAAGGCTGTATCCTTTTGTGTTGAACATAGACTACAATCAAACTCTTCTATTATTCACGGAAAACAAAGGAAGGAACCGCAAATTCACATGTGCTGTTGCTGCTGCTGCTGCTCTACTCATCACTGTCTAGTCTTCGCTCGTGCAGCGATAATTATTGTCTTGAATAAATTATAGATAAAGGCAATTTATAGCGCAATCAAGACGGTCCCGAATTCCTTCTCTTCGGCAACTTTTTCCGGGCGCAAAAAATCGATTACCCCTAATCCGCTCATTAAACTTGTTTCCTATCCCCCCGAAAAGAAACGAGTTCGAAATAAAAACTCAAACATTTTCCTTCGAGACGATCCCCACCCTCGTGTTTACATATGAAAATGAGCTCAACTTCTTCACGGGAACGATACCAGAATTTCGGAAAAAGCTGATTTCACGCCGGTTTTGGATCGCTGCAAGATTAAAAACTTTTGCTTCGCGTCTTTACCTGCTCCCTCCGCGCAGGCCATCAATTAATTGACGTGTGTATGTGTTTGCATACTCGCATCCACCCCTGTGGAATGAAAACCATTAAAAAAAAAACTGCCACAGTTCGAATGGGAGAATCTAATTACTTCCCTCAGCCGGGAAGAAAAGGGTTGAATTTTGCGGAAAAATTACGAATCACCCCCCGCTTCCACTGCCTACCAAATGAATCGTTTAAGACGGTTCCCCTCCCATGTGGGTGTCCAACCCCTCGTTCGTGACGAGAAAAGGGCTGATTCGACGGGAGCTCTAACGAGTCGTTTAATGATTAGTAAATATTTTTATTCTCTCCGTACAGTGCGTCTACCTCGCTCCCATTTCCCATTGAATCGGAGTTGGAGGAGGTCTTAAGCTTTCAGAACCAGAAAATTAATGCGAATGTATCAGAATTTTAATGACGGCGAAAAGAATCACAAAAACTCCCCTTACCCCCCCTGAAGACGCGCAAGGAATGAATCTGACATTTGCTGTTTCCCACCCCCCCCCCCCCATCTATCGCCCCACGATATATGGCTAGAAGCGTTCACATTGTCAGCTCATAAGCAATCGCTTTGTGTGACAGTCACAGTCGAAGATATTAAAAACTTTTTAATAACTTTTGCGCTGTTCCCCGAGATCGAAAATCTTCATTACAAACGGGGGGCACTTGATATGTGAAAGCGCTTGCAAGTCAAACAATCACTAGGAAAATCTTCAGCGCAAATTTACTCTAAATTGATGCAAAAATAACCGGCGAAACCAGTTCATCATGATAGCCAGTCAGCGCGCTGGCAGCAGAACTTCAAAACCGAAAGAAAAACGAGGAAAATTTTCATAATCAGATTACTATCATTACAGTTCACCTTCTCTCGTCATTTCTTCCCGTCAGCCCATTGTCTCTCGTTTCTTTTTCGCCGTGTCCATCCCATCGCAGTTGGATGCATCAGGCGGCACAATATGCTGTTGCTACTCTGTTGCCATGGCTACCCCCACCACCACCACCGCGACACGACCGATGTTCAATCGAATGACAGCAGAACAATAGCTGCCAACTGGTTTGAATGAGCGCAGCTATTCCCAAGCGTATTAACCAGTGCTGCCAGCTAGTGAAATGTCATTTATTTAAATTTTTCCCCTGTCCTCCGTCTTGGAACGGTCTTTTTTTTTCTTCTTCGTCTTTCTTCTCTACCTCACGCTGCCATTATGTGGCGAGCTTTTGATTGAGGTAAAACGATCTATGAATGGGACGAAAGCGAGATAAAGCGAAGAGCGAGGGAAATGGAAACGACATGACAAGATCACATAATAATTGCATGATTCCGTCATTTATCTCGCAGCGCCGACCGACGGCGGCCATCATCCGTCGCCATTTTGCACTGGAAAGGCAACCATCTGTCCAACTAGCTTAATCCGATTAGGCATGGTCGATGGTAGAAAAATGTAAACTCTCCCCGAGTGTGGAGAGTTAGATTTATCGATCAATTTGACAGTCCCGGAAAACCCATTCGTATTTAATGGTGACCGTTTCGGTCGTTAATTGCAGTAATAGTTCAACCTCTTAAGCCGGGATTGGCCCTTGAAAAAGTTGGGAATTTATCTTCCGATAATTCAAAATTAATTGCGTTCGATAATTTTTCCGGCCAACAGAACAGTCAGAAGGAGGTGTAATTACTGTACGGTTGCTATCCTTCGAACAGCAGCATCAAACCACCGGTGAAACGATTTACGATAGTGGGTTAAACCATTCGACCTCTCGGCATCATCCCCGTCCTTAAATCCACATTCAAGCTGGACCGGGCTGGTTACAAACTATCGTCTCCAGAAAGTCCCATTGCCGACTCGGAGGCAGATAAAGATGTACACCAGAAAGTTGGTCCGACACAGGAAGGTCAATGCCCCACACTCCGAACGGGAGCAGTTTAAAAAGTTGCTCCCTTTTAGGATCGTTCCTTTCCAAAAACACGGGGAGTCAAGGTTACTGGAGAGCACTTTCCAGTGTCATTTTCATAATGACGATGATGTTTCCTATCCCCCGCTTCATCGTACGTGGTGCGGGCGGATGGTCACTTTGGCATTTAACCTTCTCCAGCATGAAGACATCACTCGTCGCATCCGCTTCTCTCGAAACAGACGGTTGAAGGGGAAGAGGTTGAACCGTTTAGTCTGGCTCCAGTCCAGGAGTTAATTGCACGATAATAAATCATCCAGTATCCTATCCCTCAATTTGTGGACTGGGCGCGAGCGCCCATCGATTGCTCTTTGATTTTCGCCTACCTCATTCAGCGGCATGATGGCAAAAAAAAATTATAATTTTTCAACTAAAGAGAAGCCCCCAAAACGATCAAACAATTTTCAAGTTCAATGAAAATTTGCAACCCCCCCCCCCCTCCCCCTCCTTCAAAATTGAATTTATTTGATTTTTATTAAACCCATGCCCCGTGGTTACACATTCGACATTAGTCTGCCCGCTCGTTGGTTGGCTCCTCACTCTCGATTTTTTGATTAATCATTTCGCATTAGTTTCCCCTTCAATGGAACCGGTTCTGGTGCGGAAAAAAAGAAGCAAAATAAAAGCACATGCCTTCCCTTCCCCGGAGGGCACTCGAATTATGACCAATTACTCATAACCTTTTTCTTTGTTGCGCGGCGCAGCAAACCATCATCATTCTTCCGAGTTCAAAGATGGCCGCTCGTTGAACAACTGATTTTGCTTATTGTTACTGTCATCCCGGTGCATATTCATAAAACTGAACGATCATAGCCAGAACAGTTTTAATAATAGTAAATAATGAAAATGAAAGTGATTTCCACCACCTCCGCGGCGGTTGATGCTGGAAGCCGCGTAGGCGTCCCAATGACCTCCGCATACACACTTTTCCGCGTTCGATGCTCCCAATTCGAGACAACTCCGGACACCACGCAAAATATACGACCACCGTTGGACAGTGATGATGATTTTTATATTGTCACGATGCCGCGGACATTAGCCTAAATCAAACCGAAAATAATAAAGCGTTTAAAGCCCAAGGTCCGCGACGTCCCGTTTGAAGTTTGTCACATACGTCGACGACGTCTCGTTTTAATTGAAGATTGTGTTATTACCCAGTTATTGCAGTGTCCCACCCCTCCTCGCCAGCGACATCAAAGCAAACGTGGCTGAAGTATGATTGTTTCGATTTGTTGTTTTGCTTACCGGGTTAATAAATCTCGGCTGCCATATAAAAACCTGCCAAAGGCAAATCTGGAGGCGGCCTCAAGCAGCGAAATTGGGTAATCGATTATGCCACCCTCGCCGCGCGTCCATTGCCGGGACACGAACCGGAAGAGAATTGATTTTTGTTTCGAACTCGAATGACTTTGAAACTTGCCTCGTACCGCCCGAAACTACCATTAAACATGAGTATTTATTTTAAATACTGTCGAACTCGTTTCCGGTTCCTAAAAACGGGAAGAAAACTAGCGCAAACTTCTTTTCTGGGTTAAGAACTGAATTTGGAATCACGATTTCGCCCCAATTAGTTTCTCGGCTTGGCACAGTCGAAAGACAACAAATGTCAAAGTGACATTTACCTACCCGGGGCCGCGCTACTAAATTGTTGCAAAATCACATACCGCAGGCCGTTGTTGCCGTTGGTGTGATTAAATTATCGGTGACCAATGGGCGTCGTGTTTGGTTTGGCCGCGATCTCCCGGCACATCGGCACAACCAACCAGAAGAGCATCGCAAATCGTTTGATTCCCGCGATTCGCGCGAAGAAACAGCAAGTCCATCAGCGAGTTTGTTTGTTCGGATGACATTATTTACGACACGCGCCCGTACCGTCTCTTTCTTGCGTCCCGCAACAAAAACAAATGGTTGGGAACCTCCTTGGGGGAGCTTAATTTTAGAACCGATCTCCGAACGAACCGAATAAACCGTCTTGTACGGATTGTAGTCACATAGTTGACTGCGCGAAGAATGTATTAATTAGATTAAAGATCAGCGCTAATGTGTAGTTATTTTGTGAACCGCGGGGAGCGAGGGGGAGATGATCTTTGCGAACTGACAGCTGCAATGGGTCGAACCTTTATTTAATCTAGCAGCTCGGTTGCGAAACGGCACCGATGGCAATGACGACACCGCTAGCTAAGACTTCCTTTTCTTGAGGGAGCTCTAATTAAAAGTTTGCCCCCCGAGAAACAAAATGGCCGCCGGTTGTCCGTAGCGCACCTGCAATTTTTCATTAAGCGCTCCAACAACCGGAAAAGTGCAACTGGATCGGAAAACGATGGCACACTGATTGAAGGGAAACTATATTCTACAGGGCTTCCGCTGTGCGTTCAGAATGACGGAAGAAAATGCACTGTTCCATCTTCTCTTCCGGAAGAAATGCGTGACGGGGTTCGATTCGCCCCTCGGCCCACCAAGAAACGGGCACACTTGTTAATAAATTAATTTTCCACGACAAAAACTTGAGGGAAACTTGATCCGTCCGCGAACCCATGCTGAGTCGCCAACAGATGTAATAAATAATTTTCATAAATGTGCAATAATACTTAATTTGCTGCTTCGAGGAAAGGAAGTGGGTGGGTATAGTTTTTTAGCAAACAATTTGCATGCATTAATAAATGCTTTCTGCCGGCAACAAACACCACGCCCCCGAACGGAACGAATCGAGGTCCTCGGGAGCAGTCTCACATGTCCGTATCGAAGAACACACGGTCCCAGGAGCTTTCCACTACTAGAGAGAGAGAAAGAGAGTGAAATAGTTATTAATTTGTTTAGTGTGCTCATTATTCCCAATTTATTTTACGGCTGCCACCGGCAGCCAGAACCATTTTGCCCTCCCCACCCACGGTGGTTATGATTTATGACCAATCGGCTATCGTTTCTTTCCGCCGGTTGTAATTATGCTTTATGGTACTGCAGCAGTCAGTGTACGGCGATGGCATAAAATTAAATCGCGCTGCGATTATTATTTGCTTTCTGAACCCGCGAACGCCACTGACTGGAAGAGCCATCGAGAATATCAATAATCAAAGAGTCCTATCCCTCGCGCCCCCGGTTGGACAAGGCGAACAGGAAAAAAAAAAAGAACAAGACCCAGCGTCGTGTCCCCGCAGTATTAATCATTCCATCAAATTACCGCACGCCACATGTCAAAATAAACAATAGCCCAATTAGGCGGCCGGTGGCGCCATCTTGTGGACGATTTTCGATAAACCGCCCCCACTTTGTCAAAGACTGGCTGCGGACGGTCACTCTAGATCGGAGGAATCTTTTCGCCAAACAAGTTGACGAACCAAGGCCATCTGCGATTCATAATGGCCCTGGTCACCAGCTCATCGTTGGCTAGCACGCGATTATTGTTTTATTTGTTGTTGCTGCTGCTGCTATTTATTTATTCATTCTTGACTTTCAGACCCCGGCTTGCACCACACCAAGCCAACCCGAAGGAGACAACATGAGCATGAGCATGATTGACCGCCCGAGGTTGCTACTCCGTTGTTGCCAGATCAGC
The DNA here is from genome assembly GCA_024533555.2 of Aedes koreicus. Classification (NCBI taxonomy): domain Eukaryota; kingdom Metazoa; phylum Arthropoda; class Insecta; order Diptera; family Culicidae; genus Aedes; species Aedes koreicus. Next base: position 1,247,653 of record JAHHFK020004312.1, on the reverse strand, counting down.
TGTTATTACACAGAGAACCAACAGATGATGCTTGGGACTAACATACATCTTCAATGTGTAAAAACTGGTGATCCCAAACTAAGGCAATACCGGCGCCGGCCTCGCCCGAATGCAGGTCAAGTAGGGAATGGGTAGGAATATGTTGACGTGATACTCGCTTTATTGGAAGCCGCGGAATCCACTGCACTTCCACGAGAAATCACTGGGATTTTGGATAACAGGATTGGGTGGCAGCAGGGTTCGTTTTGGTTAACGATAAGCTGTCAAGTGTAATTAGTACCGATTTCCGATTTGAACCGATTTAAACCAACAGTAAGGATGCTATTGGGGCCACTCACAAAGTGTGATAGTGGTTTTTCATTGGGAAAACAAGGTAATTCATCTCAACGCTTGAGAGCCAACTTGGAGCGATCTACACCAACAGTACGGATGCCGCTGGAGTCTCTTACAAAATGGGACAGTGGTCTATTTGTTCCAAGATAGGATGGCCCGTCGAGCATGGCGAACGAATAATTTGGATCACAATTAATTATGTACCTCACCACCGACCGATCTTACCCGGCGAACCACGACTTCTGATGCTCACTCGATCACTCGCGCAACGAACAATAGACAAAACACTACGCCCGATAACAAAATATTGCGGAACAAAGTATCGACGCAACCGATTCAACCGATTCAACCGATGGTCGACGCAAACCTATTAAAAATAAATTTTATTAATATAGATACAATGGGTAACAATTACCTGTCTTGCTCCACGTCCTTGAGAGCACTTACTACCTCACGAGTCGCCTGTACCCAACTCCGCATGTTTCCGTCCAGTTCCCGGTACATTCATTCATCTTTATGCCTAACTGAAGTATTATTACTTCAAAGCATGGTTGACAAACCTGCCAAATCCCGCAATCATGAACCTAGAAGTCCTTAGAAAGCTCCGTCCTCCGGATCTCATCCAACGACGCCGGATCTCGATGACCTAGCCGACGGTGCCTCCTTGCCCAGCCGAGCTTCCTCTGCAACTTTCAACGCGAACAAATTTTCTCGCGGTTCCGCCAGAGCCACTGCTTTGCCTTGCGCAGACAAAGTTTCACGTTTCGAACGACTGAATTCCACGTTTAGTCCTCTCTTCACGAGCTTTCTCAGCGATATGAGTCGTCTTTGAACGGAATATCCGCCAAACTATATTGGTCGTTCACATATTTCACTGTGCCTTCTCAGATTCCAACGGACATCGTCTCTGATCCGTCGGCCAGAACAACCTTCACTGGCGCACTCGTGTCTAATTTGTCGAAGATCGACTTACAGTTTGTCATGTGGCCTGAACATCCACCTGGATCTTGATCCAAGGTCCACTACACTTTGATTCAGCTACAAAACAAATCGCCGAATCACTCTCGTCTGCCTGCTTTGCTTTTGCACTACCGGATTTCAATTTCGCATCGCACTTCACATTAATGCCACTCGGGCCGCTTCTGGACTGCTGCAGACAGTTTAGGCGCAAATGTCCCGGTTTACCACTGGTAGCACACTTTCTCACTCTTCTTCTTGCTGCGCATCTTCATCACCTTCTCACCGCTATCGCCCGAATGCTCACGCTCACGCCGACACTGATATTCATCAAGGAGCCTCTGCTTTACCAGCTCACTTCGGTGACGAACTAGCCCAAATTTCTCAATCATTTTCTTTACCGATCGATACACACGAGAACGAAAAACACGAGCAAATTTCTGCTAGCCTCGCACACACCACAACCGAATCGCGCACTACTCCAGTCAGCTCCGAGATAACACGCACACTAATTCATCCGTGCGCTGCCCCGCAGCTCTTGTCGAATGCAACCACCGAAAAAACTGTACCAAGCCGACCCACGCCGAACACTTTTCGCGCACTGATGGCTTTCACCGAGTACTTCTGTCCCGGAAAACAATTTTCTCTTTCTTAGTCGCTGGGTTCATTACCTGTTGGACAACAGAGTGGACCGACGGCTACCCAAATGCCCAGCGGAATACCGGAACAACTCCGGACACTAAGTTTCGTGATAAACGGGAAAAACTTTGCACACACGGAACCGTTTGCTTACATCATACCAGAAAACTACGATTTCAATTGCAGCGAAAAACACGACGACCGATTGTGTCGCTGTACAGTGAACGACCCGGTCATAACAGGCAACCGAATTACCCATAAACTCAAACTAAAATTCTCAATCTTCCCTATGAAATTTCACTGATTTTAAAATTAAAGGAAATGAACGAAAAAACTGACAGCGATAGAAAAACGGAAATATCCCCTGAATTTTCTGTTGTTTCGTATGTTAGAAAAGTCTAAAATTCCAAACTTCTTTTCATCCATATATTTTTCGATTTGGTTTTCATTCCTCCTGTGTTCCTGTGACTCAATGCGAAAGTTCAAAATCTTTTTCATTAAAAATGTCTTGGAAATTCAGAAATTTCAAGGTTTCATAGACAGAACTTGTCCGGAAGCTTCTCCGTCGTGATCACCTGGGCTCAGAATCAACTGGAAGGTCTCCTTGAATTAGTTTCAAACCTTTTCCATCAGGAATTTCCTAAATCTTCTTAAAATTATCTCTACAGGGTGAGTGAGAATTCCTGTCAGTGAAGTTTATGGTCATAAAAATGGGCAGCTAATTTTCAATGCATATCCTGTTTGGTTTATCTTTAACATTTATCTTAATTTAGTTCAGTTTAAATCTCCAGATTGTCCGGAATATCCTCTTCGTATGTCAGTGTCAATCTAGATGACTAAGATCTCATTTAAATCATCTGAAGTCTCCATCGCTTGAAAATTCCACAACATTCTCAAAAATGTGGAACCTCTTTACTTCAATACATTTGGGCTGTGTCCGTCGACTGAAACAGCACACGTCCTTAATCTCCTAGACATTTCCAAAAAAAAAATTGATTTTGAAACTCCTGAGTCCGGAGTGTCTGAAATCTTCACGAAATAGTTTCATCGTTAACCCTGGGAACCGGAAAGCCTAAAGTTTCTCCGACTGGAATGTTTGACGTTTCCTTGAAACCACTTGAAGATCCTTGCACAGAAGTGGATAGCATCAAGCGACTCCTTCAAATGACAAATTTCCCGATATTGGGAATGTTTCAAACATTTTTGAGAAGAAAGGAAAGAGTCCAGGAAATCTTATCATCCTTTCAGAAGTTTCTTAGTTATGTGATGTCACTTTACAATAATCTGAACCATTCTTTGTTGTATGGTTCCTTCCATCAAGAACAACCAAATTTTTGCGCAAACCATTCGGCAACACTACTCCCTGGAGAATTATTGATTGGGACTTTTTGATCAGTCGAAAAACATGGAAATCTCCCAGGGATTTACAAATGCTTTCCTGAACTGAAACATCAGTAATATTATCAACACCAGGTAATAACTCTTCCGCATATTTTGAAAATCGCGGTTAAGCTCCTTTTTTAATCGCCTTGTCCAAACCTCGGCCGGGAATAGTCAAAATCTCTTCTGGATTAAGTTGGACTTTCACGTCAAGATTCTGGCACCTCCTTCTTAAAAAATAACTGGGATACTACAGGAAAATACTGCAAACTCCGGCATCTTTCTCTGCGTTTCAAGCTTGTTTCCAATTAGCTTGTTGCTTACTCTCAACTTATTGATCTTAATGTACTTCCACAGTTATTAATTGGGAGCTTTCGATGCCAGGTAGCATTTTTGCATTGGTATGGTTGTGTGGCAAGAATCAACTCTATGACCCAGGGAGTCGAGAAATTTTCCTCAACGAGAAATTCCTATACCAGACCGGGAATTGAATCCAGCCACCGCCAGCATGCTGTTGTTTTGCACCTGCGGCTTTGCCATGATCATAGGGAGATCATGATGGTTCCCAAAAAGCGTACAACCTTCGTAAAATATTCTGGAATTTCATGAGCCAAGCTTGCCTCATTTGAGGACGTTCTAAACTGCCAATATCATCTAAAGTCGTCATCGAAAAAAATTGGAAGTTGCTGGGCCGGAATCTCCTGCAATCCTCTTGAAATATTTCAGAACCTTTTTGCAGGGAACGTCTCGAGTCTTTTAAATATTATGTCAACCTCTCCATGAAATTATCTGGAGTATAATCGATCAGGAACCTCTGAAATCTTCTCGGATTTCCAAGAACTTCGTGATCAGAAATTTATGGAAGCCTCTTAACATTGTTCGGAAGCATCTGCGTCGTAATTTCTTACTTTTTGAAAACCCTTCTTTCACCCCTGTCGTTCGAAACTTACTGAACATTATTTGAAAACTTCGTCACTTGGCATCATTCAAAATTCTTGGTCACCTTTTTTTTGAAAACTGGAAAACATCCCATTGAAGTTAGCTGTAATCAAAAACGTCGTAAAATTGGGGGCTACCCCATATGGCATAAAGTCGGTTGGCGTAAGGTCGTTTGGCATAAAGTCGTTTGGCATAATGTCATTTGGCATAAGATTTTGGAAAATCAATGGTCATTTGGCATAAAGGCCGTTTGGCATAATGACCATTTGGCATAAAAACAAAATGAAAAAAATAAAAATATTCCAAAAGGTCATTTGACATAAATATCGCAAAATTAAAGCTGCTTCAGGTTCAGTGGGCATAATTTCTCAATTTGACATAACATATACATTCAAAAATAAAAAATCAATTGCTATAAAGGTCATTTTGCATTGCAACCGAACTTCTCCCCCCCCCCCCCCCCCCCCCCTCTTTTTGGGGCCTCCCCCTTGTGAAAAACCATTTGAGAAAGATTATTTGGATTGATAATCTGTAAATTAACGTTTCATCAGAAACATTTGGCATAATGACAGTTTGGCATAAATACCAGAAAATTAGATTAATTTCTAAGCAATTAATCAATTTCATTTGGCATTATGGTTTTGGCACATAATTTTAAATTTAAAAAAAAAAATTATTTAGTATAATATATTTATAAAATTTTTAGTATATATTTAGTAAAATAATTTAACAAAATTTTAAAGAACAGCTTAATTAATAAAGAAGAGGTTACAATACTTCCCATATTGGATTATTTGTGACAATTACGTTCTAGTCGGTTCGAATGAATTATGCCAAACATAATTAACCAATACATACGTTCAGTCAATCCAAAAATTCACTATTCAACATCAGAGACGAAAACATTTGTTTTTCAAATTTCAATTTCATCCCTGAAACATGAATGCCGTATTTGGAAGAACAACTCATTTAAAAAGAAGGGAATATTACAATGGATAAAAACTATGCCAATAATATTATGCCAAATGGTCATTATGTTAAATGACCACTTGGATTCTATATGATTTCAAGAGTGTTATTCCAAATGGTCATTGTGCCAAACGGCATTATGCCAAATGACCAAGTTATGACTAAGTTAAGTTCACAACCTTAGCTCAAGTTATTGTTATGTCAAATGACTTTATGCCAAACGATCTTATGCCATACCGGCTACCCCGTAAAATTGTATAGCACCCTTATCTATCAAGAACGAATTGAAGCTCATATAAATTGTCTTAAGCTCTTTCTTATTAGAGGCCATGGATCCCACGTTTTGGATTATGGCTGTTTGGAACTTTTGACATCTTCTGGCACCTTATCATATTTTTCAGGAGTGACCGAAATACGTTAAAATTGTCTAGAACTAGCCTCTAATGCTCGCGCTTTCAGAAATCTCTTCCGATATCTCATCCGAAAAACGAACAGTGGAAAATCTACTCGAATAACTCGGGAACCTTTTCCATCAGAAACGCGTTGAGCCTTCATGAACTTGTCTTTCAAGTGTCACTGTCAAAGAAGATTAGACTCTCATCTGTTTGGAAGAAATCCTAAAACACCCGAAATTTCATTCATCGTGAAAGTCGGAAATCTCTTGATTATTTTTCAGAAATGTTGGCTTCCTTGGAACTGACCGAGTTGGTCACGTTTGGCCCTACACCTCCCGGCTTCCACTGCATGGGACCATCCTGTAGAGACTTTTTGATGCGATAAACTGTGGCCAAATGACATCCTACCACCTTGGCAATCTCCTTCGGCTTCTTCTGAGCGAGCAGCAAACACGAAATCACTTCTTTGGCGTTCATTTTCACAAATTTGACATAAAACCATTCCGATGTTCTGCTGTAGCACTTGAAAGTAAACATAAACAAATGCACTGTCAACAGAAATAAGTCATCAGTTACACACCAATATTAAAATTTCAACATTTCCACATTCTACAATTGAATTCTGGGATCGAAACCTCACTAATGTACACTTCTCAAGCTCCACCTGTAATCTCGGACTTTCGAACCACGCCTCAATATTGCCCAATTAATCGATCCAAAGCCATCCAATTCCATCACAACTCCAAAACCTCCTGGGCCCACGACAACAGCAGTCCGTGGAGATCCACTCGGGGAAAAAGTGCATCACCCATCATGGCAAAAAGCTACGATCCACCTCGCGAGCGCTCTCGTGCTGAAGGCGGTGACGGCAAACCAAAACAAGCAACATTTCACTCCTCGACCAAAATGCACTCCTCGTTCAAACTGCAACGAGAAAAGAAAATGTAACTCATTTTAATTAACAGCAATAATGTGAAAGGACAGATTTTTAATCTTTGATCTTGTTTGCCACTGCTAAACCTCAGACTCTCTTCCACACACACACACACACACACACACACGCGTGCAAAAACGCTTCCAAGTGTCAGAAGAAAACATTCCATTGTAAATACTTTTATCGCACGTCGCCGAACGCTCCCGGTCGTCGCCGCCTCCTGCGTCTCGTGTGACATTTGCGCCCCGCGCGCCACGTTTTTCGCGAACGAGAGAAAATAGTTTATTTATAACATTGATACAAAATTTATAATAGGCTTCAATGTAATGGCGTGTTCTTGGTACTCTTCGGAGGACTGCTTACTAATGCCAATATATGGCGGCGGGTGACGCTCTAAGGGGAGTGACATTTGATTTGTCTTGCCCCTCGGACGGAACACACACGGGATGGATACGAGGAAGGGCCGGGGCAGCGGGGTCACATAAAAGATCGAAAATAATTTGGCTAAGTAGCAAGAATCTGTCTCTATCTGGGGCTGCGATTGTTGTTCAAACCGTGCAACGACGACGGAGACCACTTTCTTCTAGCCGTAAATCTCGGGCCAAACAGGCAAGTGCACTCGTCCTGCAGGGACATAAAACCGGTCTATTAAGTTCTACTCTCTCGATACGCACATTTCAATAAAAAATAATATTATAAATATATTGTCACATTTGCGTTTCGATGTCAATTTCGTGTCGGCTCATCTTCTTTCCAGCTCTTTGTGCTGCTGAGATGAACCGATCGGATCGCGTCTGGCAGCCGCTCCTTCACGGCAGATGACAGCCACGTCGAAGAGTCACCACGGCTCTTCGCAGTCGAATTAATTATTCCCGACATGCATTTATAAATTCGATTTTGTCTGTTTTCTTTCCCTGTGAAACGATCCGTGCGTTGGTTCGTCGTGAATTTCGATATGAATTTTCCGATTTTCGTTTCACCGCCACCGTGTGTGCGTTGGGTTAATAACATTTCGATGAAATCAGTCCTTGGTTGGGGATTTACACGCAGCACCGCGGCAAAAGCGGCAAATATTCGCACTAATTAAAATCGAAATCGCGATCGTGTCAACGAACGACCGAACGACTGACGAGTGCCGTTCCCCTCAACTGTCAAAACAGGGATCAGAACACGGCTGAAATATGACGTACACTAGCGCCATTGGCACACTCCATAAATCAGAATCCACGCTTTTTCACCGTCGTGGCAGATCACAGGGAAAACCGAATGCCTCTCTAATGATAATTGATTACCTGACATTTATCATTGATTAGGGCAAGGCCTGCTCTTCGGCCACGAGGCCGTTGTTTACATTTCAATAAACGTTAGAGCACAACATGAAAAATCAAATAAACGTCCTCTCTCCGAAAGATCACCACCCACGCTCGTCAGGGGCATTAATATAAATATTGAGAATATTTCATCTTCCTTTCTGCTTCCCGTGTACCGGAGGAAGGCTTCGTCAATTTCGTCAATTTTTGCGTGTGCAGGAGGGTGACATTCCTACCCCTCAATCAAAGCCAAACCCACGGAGCGCCCGCAAAGCCGAAGAACAAAATAAATAACGTGTATCCCGCGATATTTATAACTTCCCGCGTATCCGCGTTCCGCTCCGGTCTCGCTTTATTAGATCGGGGCTGAGACACTTTCCGAAATTTCCGAGAATTTTATTGCCGATGAAAGGCGAATATTAGCATATATGTGCCGAGCTCACTGCGAGTACGCATTGAAGGTATTTTCCGGGTGAAAAGGTGCATTTGGATTTTCCCGCCTCGGGGAAGGGGGTGACAAAGTTCGAGGTAATAAACAGCCTGCTCGGTACAAGATTAATAATAATATTCCCATTCCTATCCCCCGGTGCGAGAGACGCTCGGGCAGGCAATATCAAAGAAAGTGGATAAATATGATAAATAGAAATGAGGAGAAATTTAATTCGGTTCTTGTTTTGGCCCATGTGCCGGGGAGAGGTGGACGAAATGTGTGGTGTGATCCGAAGGAAATCCTGCGGAGCTTCGTTGTCAATAAGAAATTTATGAGATTTTTTTCTGCTCGTTGGTATGTCATAATTTTTCTTGGATGACAGGTGGAGGATTTCCGCCGCCTTCGGAGCGCTTATTGTTCTCGTTTTCGCGAATATCACCCCTCGGGGCGAATAAATTCAACCAAATCCTCCCAATTACCATAACTCAGCCGAACGCGGCTTTCTCGAGCAATTCTCTGGAATGTGCGGTGCGTGATTCGAAGAATTCCGATGTGTTATTGCCACTCCGGTGTCCCCCTTTTTGGGGCGCTAATTAAAGTGAAGCGCCACCTACTGTCGCTCTAATCCTAGGCAAGTCCAAGATCGAAAGGATTGAGGGGGGGCGGGGTGTTCGCACTCAAGCGGGGCGTTTAATTGCAACCGACATTCGATACGAGCCATTACCAGCTGCTGCAACTGCAGTCAACGGAGGCCAGCGCCGAAATCAGTTTTAATTATTACAAAAATCTAAATTATTTCATCATCGCTATAATTAAAACTCCTGATTGCCTGCTCCTAAGCCCATTATTAATGTCGAGAGCACGTTCTCGCACCTCGTTTTCTCTAAATTTGCAAATTTTGAATAAATACTGACAGCCCGTCGGTTGGCCCGGTCCCGCTGGAGGTGCTGACCGCCGAACTGCCGTCACCATCAGGGGGCGGTTGGCAATAAAAATAATTTAGTAATAATCACAATTTCTGCAATTTATACCGGAGTAGTGCACTTTCACATCGTCCATCCCTTCCTCACCCGAACGCGAAAAACGGAAACCTACGATAAAACTTAATGAACTGTCAATTCCAAATGATCATTGCGTTTCAAAAATTTACAATTTATATAAATACATATCACCATCCGCTCCATCCTCCCTCCGAACCAATCGCGGATCAACCTGGCGGGCCGACTAAATGACTGACAGTTCGTCGAAAATGTTGACAGCCGCGCACGGGGATTCCGGTTCGGACCACCTTCGAACGCCTCGGACGCGTCTCATTAAACTCACCAAATGATGCGCCTACTTGGACTGCCAGTAAGGATCCACCGAAGCAGATCGTTGCCGACTCGTCCCCTCTCTACGCACCCGGCTTGTCAATTGCTGAGTAATTACACAATTTCACCTCCAGCGGGCGGCAGGTACCACCTAAGGGTCGCGAAAATGTTTTTTAACGATTTGTTAATTAAATGAGAGCCCTAGCGCCGCTGCCGCCGGGATCGCCCGGCACGTGTGCAAACATCAATCAATGGCGACCGCGCGGCGATGGCGAGGAGCAAAGATGTTATTTAGCCTTTGGCGACGGGAAAATTCAATTCAATCGAAGGAACCCTCGCTCGTCCGCCACAAATCACGCGCGGCGGTGGTGAAATGGAATCGTCGTCGGGACGAAACGAAAAATGGTTTGTAATTTTTCTTCCGAAGATGGTGGAAGCCTGCGGGCGTATTAATAGCAAATAAATCTGTTGTTTCCAATTGAATGCGGCGCGTACCTACTTTGTGACGTGTGGTTCGCGTTCGATGATGATTATCCCGGCGCTTTGGCGAGGATGGCTTGAGATGCATTGCTTCAGGGGCTGCTGACGAGATGAGGTGGGTTTGAATGAGTTTGTTTTTTTTTACTATAACAAAATTTGAGATGTGAACTTTACATTGAAAAGGGGGAAAACATCGCTCGACCTGTCAAATATAGTAAGTTTAAACTCTTCGTTTATTTTGCTCTCAATTTAATTTTAAAAAAATTGGGAGTAGGCTGTGCTTTTGAGCGAAGAAGACACTTTTTTTCTCCGCCAAAGAGCCAAAGTTAAAATGTTTTTAAAACTGAGAAATTATAGTGTTTTCGACCGAAATTGTAGTTTTAAGTGTATCAAAGTTCGCCTGAAAGGGATTTGCTCACTGGTGTGGAATAGTCGGTGCATTTCCGGTCGATAGTCAGAAGAAATTTCATTTTTTCCGCTTTTTCGCAAGTGAATTGATGATTTTTGTTGTCTGTTGTTGTTCTACTAAAAAAAAAAAGAAACTGTTTTGAAGTTCGATTAGATTCGCCCCATAGCGGGGAATTTTGATTTTTGGAAGTGTGAAGTGAAAAATTAGAATACTAAGGCTGTGTTCCAATTCGCGAATTAGTTTTAATTTTCACTTAAACTTGACAGATGGAAAATAATCGATTAAGTCTGCTACCGGAGCTGACTTATTTCAGACAGACGGCAACTCTATTTTTACAGTCGACTTATCGACAGTTTGTCGTTCGATAACAAAGGGATTTTAATCGATTAATCGACTATTTTCCATCTGTCAAGTTTAAGTCAAATTAAAATAAAATTCTCGAATTGGTACACAGCCTAAGAAAACCAGCGCAATGGTGAAAATAGTCATTTACTGGTCAAAAGCAACGAACGAAGCTAACACGCATAGACGCGTACGAGGGTTGCACAAAATTTGACTCACCTCGAGCTCCGTTTCCATTGCATTGATTCCGTCGCGAGTTCATGGAATTAATTACGAATCAGCATCGAGAGCTTTCGTTTTTACGACTGCACAAGCTGGTGTTATTCCGGAGGTGGCCTTTGGTGAGATCTATCTGATAATACACTGAGCGAACAAATCGAGAGGAATTCATTCGAATATCGTATGGAAATTTGCCACAAGATATTATTGCAAATTTCATACGATTCTTTAATGGAAAGAAGTTCATAGAACGATCGTACACAGATAAAAAGAAACATTGAATTTTCTACCTTTTCTAATGCACATAAAGGGAATGCTAGATTTGGCAGAAAATAATGGGATATTTCATGTAAATTTTAGCCAGATAACGCCTAAATCTACCCTTTTTTACGAAAAAAATGCAAACATTGTTGTATGGCGCATGAAAGATTGCAAACAATTTCGTTGTTTACGCCTCCTTTGGCTTGGAATTAAACGAGGGGAAATTTTACGTGCTTGTTAAAATTCATTATTTTTTTCTGTGTATTAAAATTTTCCTCACAGAAAAAAAAAGTTGCAATCGGGATTCGAACCATGAGCCTCGGGATCCAGAGGCGAGCCACTTTCCCACGGGACTACACACGCTTGATAAGTGATGTCGATTGAAAGTGTATATGAGGCATGTTTTTCTGGACCAATGCAACAATATTCATTTCATACGATTTCGTATGGAATGAGTCTTGGACTCTTGCTTTGTGGTTCATAGTTCCGATCGTATGAAAATCGTACGGATAATTTTATATTGAAAAGGACCTATTTTCAAATAATACTAACTACGTGCCTGGTTCCGAAATTTTAAATGTGCAAATCTGGAAGTCGGTTTGGATGTCACGTATTTTATCAGTAAAGAAAGTTCGTTCAAACGCTCAAACGTTTTTGAACGAATTTTAATCGTTCATTCACAAATTGTTCAAAGTTGTTTCATATTAAACATTCTTGGAATAACAGTGGAATAACCTTTGCAAAATTGAGGACCAAAATTATGATTTAAAGGGCGATACGGTCAAAATTTGGTCAATATCAACTTGACGTATTTCTTTCAATTTTGCATTTAAAAAACCTGAACACCCCTCATTTTGAAGGTGTGTGTGTGTAGAATGTTGCTCCTATTTTGATTTTGGAATTCACTCTTCAGTTGTCAAAATGCCGTCCAAGCAAGAAGAGCAGCGTATCAAAATTTTGCTCGCGCATCGCGAAAATCCGAGCTACTCGCACGCAAAGTTGGCAAAATCGCTAAAAGTTGCCAAATCAACCTTTACAAATGTAATTAAAGTGTTTGGGGAACGTTTTTCGACAGCCAGGAAGTCTGGATCGGGGGGAAATCGAAAACCGGAAGCCGCTGAGACGACAAAGAAAGTTGCCGGTAGTTTCAAGCGAAACCCTAACCTATCTCTCCGAGATGCCGCAAATAAGCTGGGTGTATCGTCTACAACCGTGCATCGAGCCAAAAAACGAGCCAGAATATCGACTTACAAGAAGGTAGTGACTCCAAATCGCGATGATAAACAATATACTACGGCCAAAACGCGATCCCGGAGGCTGTACACGACGATGCTGACGAAGTTTGACTGCGTGGTAATGGACGACGAAACCTACGTCAAAGCCGACTACAAGCAGCTTCCGGGACAGGAGTTTTATACGGCAAAAGGAAGGGGAAAGGTAGCAGATATTTTCAAGCACACGAAACTGTCAAAGTTCGCAAAGAAATATCTGGTTTGGCAAGCCATCTGTACCTGTGGCTTGAAAAGCAGCATTTTCATAGCTTCCGGGACTGTCAACCAAGAAATTTACGTGAAAGAGTGTTTGAATAAACGTCTGCTGCCTTTTCTGAAGAAACACGGTTGTTTCGTACTGTTTTGGCCGGATTTGGCATCTTGCCATTACGGTAAAAAGGCCATGGAGTGGTACGCCGCCAACAACGTGCAGGTGGTTCCCAAGGACAAGAACCCTCCCAACACGCCAGAGCTCCGCCCAATTGAGAAATACTGGGCTATTGTCAAGCGGAACCTAAAGAAGACCAAAAAAACTGCTAAGGACGAGCAGCAGTTCAAGGCAAACGGGCTTTCTGCGGCGAAGAAGGTGGACAAGGTGGCTGTACAAAATCTGATGGCAGGGGTCAAGCGTAAGGCCCGGCAATTCGGATTTGGAAAAGCGGAAGCCTAACTGAATATTTTTCCTGAATTTTATACTAATTGAACTTGAAAAAGAAATTTAATTTGATTTTTTAAATAAACGATTTCACCGATTTACACGCGTTTTCCCTTGACCAAATTTTGACCGTATCACCCTTTATGATGGAAAATTCGTTCAAACGCACTTTATTATGTGAATCAATCACTTTGCCAATAAATCAACGAACTACATTGGTTAATATTTGGTTTGCTTTCCGTTCTTCGTTCTTCAAAAGTTCTATTTGGCATGGAGTCCACGAGATTGTGTAGCGTTTTAGACGAAATTGAGTTCTAGACTTGTTTCGAACTGTCTTGCTACTTTGTAAAGAAGCCGTTTCAGGATGCCTCATAAGTTTTCGAAGGGATTTCGATGCCTCGATCCGAAAGCCATTGCAAAGATCTCTTGCTGACATGACTTGCCGCATTATCCTGCTGAAACATTAAGTTTCCTGGCATGATGTCTTCAGTAAAAATAATCAACACGGCTCTAGCAATTCTACGCGGCTTTGCGAATTCATCCTGGTCGAAACGGTGCAAATAGGAATCTTTCCATGTCTTGAAAAAGTGGCCCAAACTATAAGTGTTCCACCTCCGAAATTTCGGATAAACTTAACCATGATACAAAGCAAGGTCGGGCCAGAATATTGCAGGATTGTCATGTTGAAGAATCAGCGGCAACAGGTATTTTTTAAGCATTGGTTGGCGTAAATATCTGCATTCATTGCATCATTTACGATGTACGGCTTCGTAAATTTACCGCAAGAACAAATTGCCTGCCAGATCATCGCCTTTTTGCTCAACTTTTCAGTGAAAACTGAGGTGGACTTGTCAAAATCATCATCTTTACGAATAGTGTAATATTGCGGTCCCGGCACGGCTTTATACTTCGAATACGTTTCGGCGTCCATCATGATGCATTACTTATTCATTGCGAAAACTGTGTCATACAGTTTCCACGCCCTTGATTTCATGCTGGCTGCTTGTATAGGACTTCTTTTTAGCTGCTTCTGCTTCTTGAACGTCTTCAGCTTCAATCTCTCTTTGGCTCGTTGAACGCTGTACTTCGAGGTGTTCAGCTTTTTGGCCAAATTGCGAAATGAGACCCCTTATGCTGTAGGCAAAGCTCATCCGATTTTGTGGTACAATTTGAGGTTCGAAGCTCCATTTTTTCGACCACTTCGTGGCAGATCCGCAAGGAAATACTCCTCCCCAAATTTCCGGAACGCAATACGCACCGCTGTCACTCCAACGTTTTCCAGTTTCGTCAACTTTCTAAGTGCTAATCCTGGAAAAGTGCTCCACTTGTGCACGGCGTTTTTCAACGGAACTGCTGTGAGTTGTGTTTGGTTTGACGTTTGCGTGTAAACAATGAGATGAAGCCGATAGACTACCCGAAGAAAAATGTATGTTCAAATGGCAGCGTTCGAAAAGTGTACCCTTATTTTCTGGGACAGTCTATACAATTCAACAGTGTCCAACCTTGGAGTTTCAAAAGCTTTCGAAAGTCTATTTCAAAATATGACAACATTCCTGTGAGAAAAATATTTGCTTTGAGGAGGAAGGGAACTACACTGAGGCAAAAGAACCTAAGAATTCTATAAGAATCGCTTATGAATTTGCGACAAAAGAATCTGTTATGAAAATCATTAGTTTAACTTATGATTGGGAAGGGGAATGTGTAGATAATTTTGCTTAAGATTTTTATTAGTTGCCGTATGAAAATCATAATCAGGTGTTATGAATGACACAAACATTTACTAATGAAAATCATAATGCTTAGTTATGAATTTCATTGCAAACTTGTTGTGAATTTCATAAACATGATCTCACAGTTTAAATGTAAATGTTTTTATCACAAAAATCATTAATTTATCAATATTTATTCACCTTTTAAATAATGGACAAAGTTTGATAAATTAAGATGTCCTTGTTGGTAGAATATTTAATCATTTTTTTTTATTGTATGAAAATCGGATTTACAGCATAGGTTTATTTATTTTGTTTACTTGGCTGCTGCTGTCATCTTTGGCGAAAGGATGACCTGCTTGAATTTCATGGTTATACGAATGGATATCCTGTTAAAATAAAACATTGAACTTTTTACGTTATACAGGGGAAAAAGAAAAAAAACTTACTTCGACTGGATTTCCTATTTTCTGCTGTTTCTTTCATGGCCTGATCACGTCCAGTGGAATCTGGAAGCTGTCTTTCCCCAGCAAGCAATTTTGAAGGAAATCAATTGAAATAGCATATAGAGGCGTGAGGTAATAAAAACTAGATGAAAAATAATTACATTTCTCTGCCGCCAATCTACAACCCAGCCCCAAATTTGATTCGTGTCAAACGGAAGCGAATAATTAGAAAAAAGTGCACAAAAAGAACTTTTATTCAGCGTTAGCAAATCGACTGAACGTAGGTTTATCTGCGGAAACAGAGCAATGCACACAACCGGTAACTCCGATTTCAAATCTGCGATTAAATGCTGTTCGTTTAATACGAAGGTTACGAGGTCCGCCATTTTGCCGAACTGATTTTTGACTGAAAATGATGACTTCAACGACGCTCTGTAAATCATAAGTAGCGCTTATGAAATGCATAATTGATGGTTATGCAATTCATAAGTAGCTTATAAAATAAAAATCATCCTATTTCATAAGTCATGTCTTATGAAATTCTTATGTTCTTTTGCCTCAGTGTAGGGATTTAAAATTGGCACACCAGTTTGGAACCCCATTGCACAGTGGTCCAGAATGCGAATTTAGCTGGAAAGATACATTTTCAGCCTAAGTTTGAAGTTATGGAGCAGAACTGTTTTCTACAAAGTTGTTTCTCATAATAAGGCCCTCCTTTTAGTGTGAATGAAAACTAGGGTGGTCCTTATTTTCAGGAAAAAAATCGAAAATCTATTTTTTTTATTTGCAGAAATAACGGCATATAACCCTCGATAAAGTTGTAGATTTAAAAAAAATGTAAGCAACTTTAATTGAATAAATGTTTCCGTAGCTTTTGAAATAACCGAATTAGAGCAATTTTTCTACGTTAGCTTAGGGTGTCCCTATAAAAATAAGTTATTTTTCTCTAACTTTTTTATTTCAAATGTTTAAGCAAAGTTGTTTTGTCATTGATTTTATAACAATAAAAGATACAATTTTTGATGTGATAAAATCGTCGCTATCGCATGTCAAACAAAACTTATCATGGTTTTTGTAAAAAAAATAGGCCTGATTTTGATAACACCCTAAGCTAACGTAGAAAAATTTGCTCTAATTCGGTTATTTCAAAAGCTACAGAAAAATTTATTCAATTAAAGTTGCTACATTTTTTTAAATATACAACTTTATCGAAGGTTATACGCCTTTAGTTCTGCAAATAAAAAAAATAGATTTCCGATTTCTTTCCTGAAAATAAGGACCACCCTAGTTTTCATTCACACCAAAAGAAGGGCCTTATTATAAGAAACAACTTTGTAGAAGACAATTCTACTCCAAAACTTCAAACTTAGGCTGAAAATGTATCTTTCCTGCTAAATTCGCATTCTGGACCACTCTGCATTGGTCTCAAGTATCCATAGAGTAACGCCAGGGACTAGATGGTCAGAAAGAAAGTATAGATAGATTTGTGTTCAGGAAGTACCAGCGCATCGGTCCTTAGCTAAATGAACTACCCCTAAAAACATGAATGCCAACGAATAACCCCTCAAATATTCTGTCAAAATAACATAGCAAATCAAAACAAAACAATGATTCTAGTATTGGAAAGCAAAAGAACTCTATGATGTAGCTGGGAGCAATGCAGTAGGCCAATTTTATAGCGCTGGTTTCCTATTGATTGTTGGTATCATCAGGGATTTTTTTTTTCGACTCAGGAAGTACCAAAGCATCGGTCCTTAACTAAATGAATCATCCCTCAGAACATTTCCAACTCAACATTTTCATAGAATAACTGCTTAATTATTCTGTCAAAATAACACAGCGAATTGACCAAAAAAACAAAGATTCTTATACCGCAACGCAAATAAATGGGGTATTCTATGGTATACTTGGGATCAGTGGGGTTCTCAAGCAGTGAGCCAATTTTTTATCACTACTTTCAAATTCAAAATGGATATAGTTTTTGGCTCAGGAAGTACCAGTACATTGGTCCCAAGCTAAATGATTCGCCTCTACTAACGTAACTCACACCAACACACCCTCAAATATTCGGTCAAAATAACACAGCAAATCAAAACAAAAACAAAGCTTCTAGTACCGAAAAGCGCAAGCATGTATTGCAAGGTACAGGCTGCAAGGGGTTCTACAACAGAGATCCAATTTCAAATCGCTAGTTTCATATTGAATGTTGGCATTACATTCTTTCTTTTTGCAGTACTAGAATAATTATTTTTGTTTTGATTTACTATTATTTTGACTAAATATTTGAGGCGTTATTCATTGTGAGTTATGTTTTTAGGCGTGATTCATTTAGCTTGGGACCGATGTGCCGGTACTTTCTGAGCCAAAAACGATATCCATTTTCTTCTGGACTATCCAGTCAGAAGGTTGGATTTCGACAGCACAATCCACCAGAAGGTGAAGAATGTGTTCATAAAGAATATCCAACATTTTCGATATCCGAACGAAAAATATGATAAAGTCGTTCGATTTTGATACTTGATTGTTCTTCGAAATGGCTTTAAGGATCTCTGCTAACTTGCTTCTAATGTCGTCAACATTTCATAGAGAATTCGCCTCTTTTCAACTTAATATTCAAGAAACACTTCCACTGTTATTGAACCAAGATCTATCTATGCCAACACGAATGCGTGAAATTGTGTGGCAAACACAATGATACCAGGGGTTGGAATATCCCAGGTAAGCAATAAGCATTAGCATATGCAGTAAATCAACCCTAAATCTGCATTTGAGATGCTACAAGCATTTTATTAGCATTATATCAGCATCTCGAATGCTAGCTGTTGTAATGTTGAATTTCAAATGCTATTTAAATGCCTGTAGGCTGTAATAAGCATTTCGAATGCAAAATAGCATTGATAAAGCATTATCATAGCATTGCAGTAAAGCAGCTGTCTATTGGGCCAAAAGCGGTATTCATGTTAATTTAAGGTGACTTAAGTGCTTGATAGGCTGCCGTAAAGACGCTTTGGAACTGCTTATTGGTTACCTGGGTGATTCAACCTCAGTATTTTTATGGCCTCGTTTAGCGACGAGGCACGAGGTTTTGCAAGTAATGCTCGTAGAGTGATTCCTATGTTACCTGAAGAGCAGATTTTCATTGGATAAGTTGTTTTTGTCCATTTTCGAATACAGTAGAAACTACAAATTTTCAATCGGATTCATCTCTCAGATTCCGGTGACTGAGTTAGCCATTCCAGCAGTTTGATGCGCGATCCACGGAAAAATGTTTGGGTTTTCCTAGCCGTCTGCTTTGGGTCATTATCTTATTGAAAGATAATCATCTTCACCTTCAAGCCCAACTTTCAGCCAGGAGGCTTCCAGATTTTCAGAGAGAATGTCGATGTATTCGCCAGTAGACGTGTACCTATTCTCCAACGCCCACACCATGATGCTACCACCACCGTGCTTTACAGTTTTCTTAACAGTCTTCTCCAAAAGTTCCTCGCCTGGTTTAACCCACATTCATTGACGCTGCTTGGTCCCAACAATTTCAAACTTGCTGTCGGCAAACCAAAGAACCCTTTTTCAGAAGGAAATGGGTGTATCCATAAATGTTTCGTGAATTCCAGCCCTTTGATCTTATTGCGCTTACCCAGGTGATCAATAAGCATTGAAATATACACTATGTCTGCATCATACTTGCATTAACGATTCTTCTTGCAGTACATTGGCAGTCTGGATGCATAGCTGTTGTATAATAGCATAGCTGTCTGATATCTGTAATTTTTATGCTTGATATATTATTAGAACAACGCACTGATAATGCTTAGCTAAAGTTGTTTACAAACCGATATATCCATTTGTAAACAACTTTAGCTAAGCATTTTCAGTGCGTTATTCTAATAATATATCAAGCATAAAAAATGCAGATATCAGACAGCTATCCTATCATACAACAGCTTTGCATTCAGACTGCCAATGTGCAGCAAGAAGAATCGTAAAAGCAAGTATGATGCAGAAATCGTGCATATTTCAATGCTTATTGGTTACCTGGGTGACGACATTGATGTTTATATTGGGCAAATATTAAAACCGTTCCCATACGTTCCATATAAGGTCTGTATCCACATTAATCCGGACACCTTCAAATCATTGTAACTTTGGAAATATTGCACGTAGGAATGAAAAATTTCACTGTCGTATAGCTGAGAGTCTATGATGAAAAAGACTATGATTGATGTTTACATTTCATGTTTAGTATTCAAGATGGCGACGAAAGAAAAACAAGTGCGCGAGCGAATTTTATACGGGCGTACGGCAAATCCTGACTTGTCAATACGGGACCTTGCAAAAACATTGGATTTGCCTAAATCCACTGTTCACGATGTGCTCAAATCATTTTCGGAACGTTTGACAGTGGAGAGGAAACCAAGAAGTAACAAAAACATTGGACGCGCTGATCCTGTCATGGACCGAGAGGTGAAAAGGATATTAACGAAAAACCCAAATCTCTCCATTCGAACGGTGGTTCGTAAAATAGGGATGTCGCCTGGTTTTGTCCAAAAATCAAAACAACATTTCAGACTTAAGTCGTATAAAGTAAAGTGATTTGTGTTCCAAATCGCAACGACAAACAGAACTTGGCCGCAAAATCACGGGCTCGACGTTTGTACTGCGAATATTTGACGAAGTTTTCATGCGTTGTTATGGACGATGGAACTTATGTCCTGGAGGATTTCAAGCAGCTTCCAGGGCTGGCTTTTTATTCTGCTATGGCCAGAAATGCTACAGCTGAGCATTTCAGAACGAAGAAGGCATCGAAATTTCCCAAAAAATACCTTGTGTGGCAAGCAATTTGCACGTGTGGCAAAAAGAGTAAATCTTTCGTCACTACAGGCACAATCAACAAGGAGATCTATCAGAAAGAGTGTCTGCAGAAGCGATTGCTACCCTTCATCAAAAGTCACAAAGAAAAACCTTTGTTCTGGTCCGATTTGGCATTATGCCACTATGATAAAACTGTGATGGAGTGGTACCAAGCAAATCAAGTGAACATTGTACCTAAAACCTCAAACCCGCCATATTGCCCAGAGCTACGACTAATCGAGAGATATTGGGCTCTGATGAAGCGGAAGCGCTCTGGAAAGAAGCAAGGTATCAAAGACATCAAACACTTCCAGCAAATTTGGACAAAAACGGCTTCTACGATTTCTGAAGAGTCTGTACAAACCCTAATGGACGGAGTTAAGCGCAAAGTTCGAAAATTTGATGCAAATACCGAATAACTATGTTTTGTCTTCCCGAATTGTTAAAACACATTCCATGAATCTGAAATAAACAACTACGACGGAAATAAAATTCGAAATTTATGTTTAATTCATGTTTTGAGGTGTCCGGATTATTGCGGATACAGACCTTAGGTCAGAGGATAAAGACGCGGATTTAAAACACATCGAATACGAAGCAGCGGGTTCGAATCCCATCCTAGGAAATGCAAAACTGCAGCGAATTTGAGTTTCGCCGTTCATAAGAAAAAAATGAGGGGTCCAAACAGAAAGCGAACGTCCATCATCATCAGTACTCACGCTAAGAAAAAAGAACCCAGCGGAGCACTTAAGTGTGGGAAGCCAACGTTGGGTATTATCTTGTGAACATCTATAGTTGAAAATAGGTCTTATTTTATTTTTGCTTCGCATTTTCAATCAAGCATTAAGTCAGCATTCTAAAAGCTCAACTTCCCATCAGCAGAACAACATTTCAACTGCTGTCATCAAGCTGTCATTTGCAAACGTTACCAATTAATGCTACCAATGAATGACATATTGTCGTCATGTCATAGACGTCTTCTTTTGGTGGGGTCCAGCATTAAATTAGCCGTATAGCGGGCCAAAACCTGCTTTTGAATAGCATTTAAGATGACTATAATGCTCATATGCATTATATCGCTTGTCGTTAAGACGCATATAGGGCTACTTTCGTGATCTATGTAATGCTTAATGGTTACCTGGGTATTTTTGTTTTTGCTCAGGAAGTACCAGCGCCGTGGTTCCTAGCTAGATGAATCACCCCTCAAATATTCTGTCAAAATAATACAACGAATCAAAACAAAAATAAATATTCTAGTACCGCAAATCAGAAAAATTGAGTACTCTACACAGTTTGGAAGAAACAAATAACTTTCTGCGTTTGCACATAAATGGAATGCTAGATTAGGCATAAAGGTCCCTCCCCCTCTTTTCTTCATACATTTTTTGAATTTTTTTTATGGAGCGTAGACTTTGGTCAACCTAAGCCCCCCCCCCCCGCCTTCCCCCAGAAAAGGCTACGTGGTTTATTAATAGCCCCTAAGTTCATGGGATATTTATTCTGAATGTATGCCAAATAACGCCTGAATCTAGTTTGCTGCGCTGAATCCCAATTTTGCGTCATTATTTCAAACATAAATATTGCCTCCTGCACTTTATCAGCCTCTGTAACCCCTCCAAACGGCGATCCTTCACCGATAAACCAACAATACACAACAGACGACAGTGGTTAAGGGTTCATAATCAATCAAAAGAATTGAAAAGGCCATCATCGTAGAACCGCTAAAAAGCGAATCCCTACCGCTACTTGAACCCAGAACAAAAAGCCCTACCGGAGTTGTGATAAAGAAGAAGAAGAGCAAAAAAATCGCTCAGTTACGGATCAATAGCCGAGCGCACCACCGCCAGAAGAAGGGAAAAAGAACATCCACAAATGACAGACATTTGTAGTAATTACTTCCTCCCACTTCTTCCACCGGAGTAAATCTATAAGATTGTCCTTCAATCATTCCTCTAACCGACAACAGAAAGACAGAAAAAAAAATCACGATTCTTTTGAATGGAAACCACTTCTGACATCACCTCCGTCCCCCACTTGTTGTTGTGAAATACCGGAATCCCAATCCCCCGTCCCACCCCTCGCTCGCCATTCGCCAAACAGGAATAACCCAGAAACCCAAATGATTGCCGCCGACTGTGGTGATTCTTGAGAAACCCTTGCCAATGGATCTCTCCGATCTGAATAGGGAGCCAACAAAACAAAAAAAACGCAAACTTCCAATCAAACTCTCCGAATTTATCATCGCATCCCGTGCGACGACTTTCTCGGAAATCGAATCCGAAGGGGCTACTGTTTAATGACAGCGTCGGATTGCGTGATCGCCCGACAATCGGACCCATCTTCCTCTCCCGCCAATCGCGTGCACTAATGACTAAATTTTCCACCCAAATAAGGTTCGTTCTATTCGGTTCCAGTTCCAGATCGATTCCACCGGAGTCTTCGTTTTCTCCGTCAATCCATCCATCATAATCAAGGCCTACTCTCCGTTTCGGTTTCGGGGAGCGATGACATTTCACGAGCCCAAATAGCGTGCCGAGGTTGTCGCGCAGTGGGTCCTAATTTATCGGAAAATCGGATCTTGGCGTGGGGCAAATTGGCTGGAACCGCTGACAGCGGCCTCTTCCTAAACAAAAACTCCAAACGATTTACCGAACGTGGTTTGTTTACATTAGTAGCCCGAGGGGGTGGGTGGCGATGGCGGGGGAAATTGCATTGCAATTTTCCACCAAAGGTGTCTTTTTCACCTTGTGACAGCGTCGTGGTTGCCCCTTTAAATGCCAATTAGTTCCGCACGCTCTTTTTTCTTCTTTTCCTTGGTGCGCGCAAGAGCTTTGTGATGGCTTGCTGCGATGATGATGATGATGATGACGGTGGAGAAAAAAGAAGCACCTCAGCAACCATAACCACCGTTCAAGATGAGCGTTTCAAAAGGTCCTATCTGCTTTGGTCGAACCACTTGGTAGTTTAGAATTGCGCCTCAAAGAAGGATCAAGCACCAATGCAAATACTACTTTCGGAACTGTCTATTTGGATTCTGTTTGTGTGGCCCTTTTGCGAGCGTCATCCGCCATTGCAATCATTCAGTCAGAGTGGCGGCGGCGGCTGCGGCCAAAGAGAAAAGAGATGTAAAGTCGTTTTATATAAATTTTATAAAAGCTGAAACATATAAATATAGATCGAGACTTGAGATTGTACATCGTCGGGCTTTTTTTCCTCCATTGCTCCCGCTGCTGGGCAGCCTCCAGTTTCGGTTTGATGGTCGTCTCCTCCTCTTTGACAAGAGTAACAACGACGACGACGACGAGGGTGATGATGATATGCTCGTTGGTAGAGAATGTAGATTTCAAGTAGTGGTTTTTATCCATTTCTGGGCCGACCGAAGAGGCGAAAGACAGAGAGATACGAGATAAAAGCGACGCCCATTCAAAGCAGAGTGGGCTTCTACACATGCATGCACTCGGAACGACCACGAACCCGAGTGCAGCAGAAGGTGGGTTGGGATCGATTTTACAGCGCGTTCTTTTTCCTCCGAACGAAGCCTCAGGACTTTCTGTTGATGGGCAATGTCTGGTTTTGGTGTAGCCCCCCCCTCCCACTCACAATCCCCCGGAATGCCATTCCGAGATGCTTCGTTTTTTGCCATATGACAGATTTGTACTAATTACAGGTGGCTCAGAACCCGGAATGCCATCGTTCGGACGACCCGAGGGTTCGGACATGAACGACGACCGCATCCATCACATCTTGACCGAGGCTCAATCGATGATAAAGCGTGATCCCCCTGGTATGGTGACGCCTCAGCACCCTTCCCAGCAGATGCACCATCAGCAGCTCCAGCTCCAGCAGTCCCTACTGGACGATTCGCAGCACAGTGATAATGACTCGAAGTCACCGCACCACCGGGACGTTCAGTCGCCATTCGCCAAAGATTACCTCAACCGACGAGCCGGTTCGAGGAACAACGAGGACATCCCGCAGGACAAGATCGCCAAGATCTATCAGGAAGAATTCTCCAAACTGATGCGGAGTCCGAGGGAGTTTCCAAAGTAAGTTCAATTATTTGCAAAGTCTCAGATCGCATGTGTTCTAACATCCCTTTTTCTCGTTCAGTTTTCTTTTCCCTCACTTCCTCAGCGGTGGAATGCCACCGATGGAACGCCTCCAGGACGACAACATTCGCATGGCCTTGGAAGCATATCATCGGGAACTGGCTAAGCTGCAGCAAAACGCCGGAAGTGGCATGCCCGCCATGCCAAACATTTCCAATCTACCGAACTTTCTTGCCCTCCACCAACAACAGCAGCAGCATCAACAACAGCAAGCTCAGCAGCATGCAGCCGCTGTTCAACATCAGCAAAACCAACAGGTTGGCCTCAACGGATCCGTACAGGACCTGTCGCTCCCCAAGGAAAAACAATTATCGAACAAGCTGAACGGTTCGTTGACCGACCTCGAATGCGAAATCGACGCCGCCAATAAGGAAGTTGACGATGCCATGAAGCATAGCGCCTTCAGTTTAGTAAAGCCGAAACCGGAACCAGGAACGTGCACTCCAACCACCACCGCTTCATCCGCTCCAAGTCCCATCAGCAACAATATCCTGCCTCCGGTGATGCCAACGGAAGACATGTCCGTCACCGTCAGCCCTCTGCAGCGGATGGCCTCCATCACAAATTCCCTCATCACGCAACCTCCGGTCACTCCACATCACTCCTCTCAGCAACGACCGCTCAAAGCCATCCTCCCTCCCATCACTCAGCAGCAGTTCGATCTCTACAACAATCTCAACACCGAAGACATCGTCCGACGTGTCAAGGAATCCCTCTCGCAATACTCCATCAGTCAGCGCCTCTTCGGCGAATCCGTGCTCGGTCTTTCGCAGGGCTCGGTCAGCGACCTCCTCGCTCGACCGAAACCGTGGCACATGTTGACCCAAAAGGGTCGCGAACCGTTTATCCGTATGAAGATGTTCTTGGAAGACGATAATGCCGTTCACAAGCTAGTCGCCAGTCAGTACAAGATCGCTCCGGAGAAACTCATGCGAACCGGCAACTACAGCGGTTCTCCTCAGATACCCGGAATGATGGTCAAACAGATGCCTCCGTTGCCCAAAATGCTAAGCGATTCCATCAACAAACTGCAACAAGACCAGAAGACGCTCCTCCAGCTGCAGATGTCCCAAATGCAGCAGATGCCACCGACATCGCAAGCCCAACAGCTGCAACAACACCAGCAACAGCTCCATCAACAGCAGATGGCTGCAGCAGCAGCAGCTGCCCAGCACCATGCCCACCAGGAAGCTGCAGCCCGCCATCAACAGCAACAGCACCAACAGCAACAGCAGCAGCAACATCAACCTCCCTCCTCACAGCCCTCACCAATCCCTCCACAACCTCAACCAATTTCCCAATCCAATCATCAACGACAGCAGCCTTCGCCACAAACGATGCTACTGACACCTCCCGGCATTCCACCGCAACATGCCATTCCTCTACAGACGCCCGCACCGCATGGACTGGACAAGAAACAGATCATGCTTGGCGTTCATTCACCTCAGCAAACGTCCACCCCAAGCCAACAACCGGGACCACCACCAAGCGTCAACTCCATGCGAGGTGCCCTCCATCAGCACATCTCGCCTACCGTCTACGAGATGGCAGCACTGACCCAGGATCTTGACACTCAAACCATCACCACCAAGATCAAAGAGGCTCTACTGGCGAACAACATCGGACAAAAGGTAAGCTCCTCTATAGCTCCCCACCAGCGCAGATCATTAATCTCCCATTTCCCTTTCCAGATTTTCGGCGAAGCCGTTCTCGGCCTCTCGCAAGGCTCGGTCTCCGAGCTTCTCTCCAAACCAAAGCCCTGGCACATGCTCAGCATCAAAGGTCGTGAGCCATTCATCCGGATGCAGCTGTGGCTGAGCGACGCCAACAACGTCGAACGACTGCAGATGTTGAAGAACGAACGCCGGGAAGCCAGCAAACGACGACGATCGACGGGTCCCGGAGCTCAGGACAACAGCTCCGACACCAGCAGCAACGACACCTCCGAGTTCTACCACTCGAACTCACCCGGACCGGGATCAGTCGGCTCGGGAGCTGCTCCCCCGAACAAGAAACAACGGGTCCTCTTCTCTGAAGAACAGAAAGAAGCCCTCCGTCTAGCATTTGCCCTCGATCCTTACCCGAACGTACAAACGATCGAATTTCTGGCGACGGAACTCGGTCTTTCCACCCGAACCATCACCAATTGGTTCCATAATCATCGAATGCGGCTGAAACAACAAGTCCCACATGGTCAACCAACGGAACCGATCCCCTCACGGGAGAACCAGTCCGGAGCGCCATTTGACCCAGTGCAGTTCCGAGTGTTGCTGAGTCAACGGTTGATGGAGATCCAAAAGGAACGCATGGGTCTAAGTGGAGTTCCCCTTCCTTACCCGCCGTACTTTGCTGCTAACCCGAATCTAGCAGCATTGATCGGACGAGGGTTCATCCCTGGAGATGTAGACTTGGCTGCCCTGAACAAAGCCGTCAGCGAGCAGATGAGTGGCCTGGATCTGTCCATGCCATCATCGGTGAAGCGGGAAGGCGAGGAAGAGTTCGACGAGGACGGCGAGAGTGGTCATATGAGCGATTCCGAATCGATGGACGGCGGAGCGAGACGGGGTGGAGATGGCGAAGACCATTCGGTGGCCAGTCTGTCGTTGGCCCAAGCGATGAGTGCAATGTCCCGGATAAGCCGACGAAAACCGGCAGCCCCACAGTGGGTCAATCCGGACTGGCAAGACGACAAGAACCCGAACATTCCAGGAGCCGGTGGCAATGGGAAAAAGGATGGTGACCTCCTGAACGGCGTTTGCATGATGCAGTCCGATGGCGTTCCATCGGTTCAGCAGCGATTTGTGGCAGCGATGGCTGCGGCGGCAGCAGCCGTTGCCGCAGCTGCTTCCGGTGGCAGTGATAACGAGCAGGACGATGCCAAATCGACGCATTCGAAGCAATCGGTGGAAGAACAACACCAGGGCGACGATGATGACTGCCGGGAGGAGAAAGATGAATCCGGCGTGAGTGGAGCGTCGACGGTGGGCGGAGAAATCGGTGGGGAGGGGTCCGAGAGGGACAAGGAACAGGTTCAGGTCAAGTCGGAACTGATGGAAGAGACCGAACGGTGGGAATATTGAAGTGGTTATAAACCGCAACTCGAAGTAGGCGACGGCCTCCGAGCTGTCAAAAGTCAGTGCAATCGAAAATAGCTAAACAAGAAGAAAAAAAACAGCAACAACAAAAAAAAAACAAGAAACGGCCCGATCTGAGGGACGAAAATGTGATTTAAGGAAATATGGGAAGAATGTCTTGATGAATTCTTCTGTTTTATCTTTGTTATACAAGTTTTTTTTACGCCGTGAAAAAGGATGCTCGTACTATTTTCCTTCCTAAGGTAAGCTCTAAACTATCTCTTGACTGCGATCCAACTTCCTCAGTTGTAAACGAATGTTTATATTTTCCTTTCGGTTTAGTTTTCGTCTTTTTACTATTTGTACATATTTTATCTTGGTATGAGAAGATAAGTTTTTCCTTCTTTTGAACTATCAATTTAAGAAGACTGTTGGAACAAGTTTTAAATAAAATATCGATGAATATAAAGTGAATGAAATAGTAGACTTTAAGCTGCTAGCGTAACTTTTAAGAGGGATAAACACATTTTTATATTAGGATTACAGAGCAGAATCGAACAAGTCCTTCTATATTTGTTTTTCTGTTTTTTAGTTGTACAACCATGAAGGATGAGTTTTTCTCCAAAATTGCATTTACTTCTACCTTTTTCGAGTCTAAGCGCGAGAGTAGGTCAAACTTGATAAATTAAACGTACTTATAGGTAAATAAAGTTAGCGGTGAATGTGTCTCCCCTCCCTGGAAGAAAAAAAAACACCGTTGTTTCCCCTCCCCGCAAATGAAGCGTAACAAGAATAATAATCAAAATATCCAATCTTATGTGGGAAATTATCGTGAACGGAAAATCAAAATGTTAGAAAGCGGACAAGCGAACGGGAGTAGCTTATGTAAATAATTCTAAATCCATGGAGGAATTCCCATCTAAATACACTCACATATATACACAATCAGACACACACACACACACACAAACAAACAAACATAAGAGTAATGGAAAAAGGCCAAATATTTAGCTGATAGTGATAAAATCATTAAAAGTAGCGAAAATTTTAAGTTTTCTGTAAATTTTCTTCTTCTACAAAGTTTTTATTAAACTGTAGCTTTTATTTATTAGCATGTCTCTTTTGTTTTAGCAGAAAAAAAAGTAAGCGAACACGAAAATTACAGGATTTTAGAAACTCAAAACAATACACGTACATATAATTATATTGCATTACAACAGCCGATAAAATGATGAAAAACAAGTTTAAGAAATACATAAAGAAACGATCTCAAAACCAACCAAATATATTTAAACAAAAAAAAAGCAAGAAAGAAAGGAGAAGCAAATCAAGAAATGAAGAAATCAAGTGTATTTAACCATGGAAAGTCAGTTATTTGAATTTCTCTCCCCGAAACCTTGGCGTCACACCAATATGGAAGGAAGGAAGGATGTGACGGTCGGTGTGGTGTAAATCTTTTGTACATACAGTTTCCTCAGTTGAACGCAGAACTAAACTTGTTTGATCAGAATCGAACGCCTCTTTGCTTGTTTTGGAGAAAATCACGAACGCAAAGGCAAAACGCATATCCGAATTTAATGGAACAACAGAATTAAAGAGAACAAAAGAAACATGCCCGAAAGGTGTAGTATTTATTCAGAATTTTAAACATTGAAATCATAAGGAAGATACATTTTTTACAATGTGTAAAAAGTTAAATAGAGAAAGAAAAAAACAGGAAAAGAGACGAAAGGAACCACAATCCTTGCAAACCATCAACCGGCATAACCGCGCATAGATTGTAATCGATTGAAATTTGCTGCAAAATTGGGTTTCTTTGAATTTCTTTTCTCGTTGCATCGACAATGCGATGCCGATTTTCCTCAGTGTAGGCCGGCCTCGCAACGGCTTCCTTCATTCGAGGAAAATCGCGAACGTTTGAAAGGTGAACATTATGATAAATAAAAACAATCAAATTGTTTAATTTAAAACAAAAAATAAACGGAAATAGCTAGGAATGTGAATTTTATACAAAAAATAAAACAAGGAAAGCATACATTATAGGAACGAGTAAGAAATATTCAAACAGAAACATAGAAGAAACATTGGAACATCCAGTAATTTTAATAACAGGAAAATTGCAATACGTAAAACAAAACTTCATTCAAGTAAACACTCAAATAAATACAACAAAGTTTCATTTAAAAAATATTTCGACACAATTTCAGAAAAAAAAACACCTGAAAAGAAAATGCGCTGATAGTTCAAATGTTTATTTCTTATAACTAAAGCTAGCATTACGTTTCATTCTCAAAGAATCATTTTACGAACAAAGTCGTTGCAATTCGATGAAAAAAAAATAAAATAAACGAGCGAACGGACTTTACGAAAGTCCGGTTACCTCTCCCTCAACAAATATATTTGTAATACAAATTACACTTTTAAGAAAGAGAACAGATTGAATTTGTTAACTTATTGCTATCGGTTAGTTTTCAGTTTTATTTTATCGCTCCGTAACTAGCATTATTATTGATAGTAGTTCATAATTTAACACCGCGTCAGCAACGCGGATCAAACCTGTTTGCCCCATTGTTTCTTTTACAAACAAAAATTTTAACCACAAAAAAGGAAACAGCTCTGTAGATAAACGAAGAAGTTGATTCTTTTCGATATGAGATAAATAAAAAACACACACACAATCACAAAAAGAATCCGACGGAAAACAGGCATTGTACATTTTAAGTGTCTATAAGAATGAGGAGGCGGTACGGTTATTCATGAGAATAAAACAAAACAAACAAAAATATTAAAGGAAAAACATTAAAAAAAAAGTGAAACAACATTGCAAAAACTCTTAAGCTCTAGGCCACGAGTGGGAGTAATAAGGCGATAAAAAAAAACTTTACCGAACTTCAACGTACTCTTCTCGAACCAAGAAGGAATGTTTAGAACTGCTGGAAAGGAAACGAAAAAAAAACGTAAAATAAAAAATAAAAATGGGAGAAGTAATCATGTGAAAATAATGTGGACGAAATAAAGAAATCTGTAAATACTTATTATCATATCATTATATTATATTAATTAATTATAATTATTATATATTAAAATTATTATTACAATTATAATGGTAAAATTATTACATTGAATGAATAAAGTAAAACGGTAATAAAACAAAGGCAGATTAGTAGTTATTTTGATGAATATCACATAACTGGTAATTACTTTCAGGTTCCGCAAAATGCAACATGTTTCATTGGAGGATTTTTTTATATTCTATATCAAGGTAACTCTCGACCTCCCTGGACTGGTCCTCGCCTAAGAAATGGATTCGTAGTACACTCCTACACAAACTTACAGCAATCATCCATATGAATACCATATACTTTTCTTAGCATCCGCTTACTATTCTGAAATTCCATAACTAGGAGTAAACCACCCGAATCAAGAAAAACTGTCAATTAAATGTTCATTTACCTCAGACAAGCCAATAGTTTACAAGTCAAGCTGGAATTATCAACCGAGAGCTTTTATTAGAAAGCTTCCATTAACGACCACCAGAGTACGCTAGCGGTGCAGGTTACATTTGGACAGCGAGCTTTCGAAGAACTTTTTACACGAAACTACTGTACCGACCCTCAAAAATGTGCTTTCCAGATGTTACACGACCAAACAAAACACTTCCTATCGGTGTAAATATCATTCGTTGTATAATAGGTATATACACGCTCAAAACTGTCTATCTTCCAATTGTATCTCTGTGTTTGTATCACTGTCCCTTCTTTTTTCACGGAAAAGTTACTCAATTTTCGTAAAAAGCGGAACAACTCAATTTATGAGTTGTTGCACTTTTAACGAAAATTGTGTAACTTTTACGTGAGAAAAAAAAGGACAGTGATACAAATAAAAGAGAGGCAGCTTTGAAAGTGTACGCACGTAGGTGGGGTTCAACCTTGGGTACAACAAGTGTTTGAAAATCTATCATGATACTGCTGAATATAATATATATGAATATAAACGCGAATACATGTTTCAGGCTACTGCCCAAGTAACCACAAGCATTATATTATTACACATATTCAACCCAAAATCCACATCGGTAATGCGGGATCGCATCAATTCGACAGTTTTCAAGTAATAAAGCGTTAGATTAGCTTAAGAATGTAGTGATGCATTACCAATGCAATAATGCTACTTCAGCAATGTCTTATGGCATTACAAAAGATATAGCATTAGTTCGATCTTAGTGGGGCCCTTTTCAGCTTTAATCCAACTTCAATGATGCACTAGACGTAATACATATGCCCTATATATGTATGCTAAAACAGCCTCGTGGTTACTTGGGTGATAGAACATATTTTTCAAATGATTGAAAGGATCAACTACCCGCATGAACACTAACCATAACTTAACGTTATCGAAAATGCTTTATCTTCCACCGTTTAATGTCACCTGTTACGGCTATGCAACTTTACACAAACGACTTATGATAAAGTTTTAACTTTATGTCATATGGTTTCCCAGGCCTGGATGTTAAAAACAATGAGTTGTTAAGAACCATTACCATTCAAACTTTTTGATTTCTCCATATAGTTCCGGAATGAAAACAACAGTAGAACCTTATAACAACAATTAATATGTAACTAGCGATTTGAAATTGGTTCACTGTTGTAGAACCCCTTAGTCCGAAGCACACCTTGAAGTCAGAACCTAACTATACATATTTGCGCCTTTGTTTTGATTTGATGTGTTATTTTGACAGAATATTTGAGGGGGGGGCGATCTCGGCGTAGTGGTTAACATCCATACCTCTTACGCCAAAGTCACGAGTTAGAATGTCATCCCCGGACAAGTTACGAAAATACCCAAAAGAGGTATTTAAGTGACTACGACGGGAGATGAACCAGCCCGAGGCTGAAAATCTCGATAATCCAAAAAAAAAAAAGAATATTTGAGAGTGTGTTCGTGTTTAGGGTTGATATGCTAGTAATGGACCCCTTAGTAGAAGCTTTGAACTATTTTGATGAATTCCACAAGAATTTTAATTACTTTTTGTGCAACACTCCAACATTTGATGAAAATAACTAGTCATTTACACAGAATTATGGTAAACACTAGTTTTTAGTCCAGGTTTTCCTGGTAGACATCGATAATTCGCACTGGTCATAATGCGCGTTTTTTGGACCCATTTTCTTATTTTAGACCCGGGTCTATAATGCGCATTATAGACCCGGGTCCATAATACGCATATCAATTAATTTGATTAAAATGATTGATCTGACGCTGCTAAGCCAATTTGTTATCTCGTAGACAAATAGGGTAGCGCATATATTTTGGACATGTATATATTATGGCCACCTTCCATCACGGAGAGAAATGAGGCTTGTTTGAAATAACCAACACTATGGTTGAAATGTAAACTCTGGCTCTGTTTGAGTTGAAGTTAATATTTGTTTGCTTCAAACTCGTGATTGCAGTTGAAGCAAACCGCTTTTTCAAGTGATTTCTACTCAGATAATAACATTGTTTTAAATTTAATGTTAGTTGATTGGAACTACAAGTCTGCTTATTTTCAACCTTAAAAATGTTTGTTTTAACCAAAAATTAAATTGCTAGACACAGTTCTGTTTTGCTGATTCAAACTGTGATCTTAAGTTGAAATAACCTGAATGTTTGGTGAAAATGGCCATAGTTTATGGTTGTGTAAACCATAAATATGATTGAGAACAAACTACATGATTAGTTTCCCTCATCTGGTGTCAGCAAAATTCCTATCAGATGTTTGTGCGGGAACATTTCGTGAGTCCGGAGTGATTTAGTGTGATTTATGATACAGCATATGAACATATTTGCATTAAGGAACCGAACACCCTGTATAATGTATTTTACAGCAAAGTGACCAAAATACATACATGTTCAAAATATATTCGTTCCCGTACACTGCACAGTGGTCAAAAAGTCGATTTTAACGCTCTAAACTGATAGCTCCTTAAACAGTGGAGCTAGAGCGATGGCGTCTTTGGCAAAGTTGATGGATATGACAAGTGTCGTATTTTGACGGCATGACTTTTGTGATCAATCCCCCTAAAAGTAAGATAAAAATTCAACTTCAAGAGCTGGTACATTCAGTGATGGCAACATAGCACGCAAGTTGTTTTTTTTTGTTAGCCTGAACAGTTTGAAAGAAACGTGTAATTTTCTGCGATATCTAATGCACATTTGCTATGCAGAATGCTACATTTGGCTTTAGCTCATGGAATATTTGATATAAATTTAGGCCTGATGTCGACTGAATCTGGTCTGTTGTATGAAACTTTGCAAACAATTTCTTTGTTAACACTTGCTTTGACTAACAATTGGTTGGAAATTATACGCGTCCATTTAAATTCTTTTTTTTTATTATTGCCAGAAAATGAGCGTTTGCTGGTCAGTTTATACCCTTGGTATACCGAATATCGTTTATAAAGTATTCAAACATGGATCGACCGTGATTAATCATTTCCTTGTTCAAATTGGTCAGCTATCTGAAGAAATTCAAGAGGCAAGAGGATTGGAGGATATATAAATTTTATACTGATACCAACGAAAAAATTTATTAAACTTTATTTTTTCAACAGACATCGAGAGTTTAATACCCGCAAGCCTTCAAGAAACCTACGAATCGCGATCTTCTGAACTGGCATCTATTATCATCAGATCCATTGATTACAAGTATTCGTCGTTGGACTAAAAAGCATGAGAAACCATTGTCTAGAGATGATAAGCAGCTGCTAGCAAAAGAAGCGGTTGAAATGAAAAAAAAAACGGCATTGAAAATATGAATGTTTAATAATAATTGAAATCATAATCGGTTTAATTATAGTAACATAACTTCAATAACTCATCTCACAGAAATAATTCAGGTATAGTATATTCAAGAAAGTTTTGTATTTTGATATTGCAAATAACTTTATAGAACATTATTTTGTCCTTAAAATTGAGAAAAAAAATGTTTCGGTGAAAAATGTGTTTTTGGAGGTTAGTTCGTAGAAAACGCTCTCTATCTCGAATTGGGTGAAACATACGATTTATATGTCTTCAGCAAAGCTTTTTGTATTGACTTTTTCTACAACTTTGCTAAAGACATCAACTCTCTATCTCAAAATTCAAAAAAAGTTGAATTTTTATCTCACTTTTAGGGGGATTGATCACAAAAGTCATGCCGTCAAAATACGACACTTGTCATATCCATCAACTTTGCCAAAGACGCCATCGCTCTAGCTCCACTATTTAAGGAGCTATCAGTTTAGAGCGTTAAAATCGACATTTTGACCACTGTGACCTGATAGAAAAGGAATGAAAATATCTATATGTCCGACACTTTAGATTCCGTGTAAGTATGCTTACATTTATTAGTTTTTCCTAATCAACAATTTTCACTTTGGACGGTGTGCAAACAATAAGTTCGGTTTGTTTACAAACTGAAATGAAGGGTTGCCAAATAGGCAACAAAGCACTTCCAATTAGTCCTATAATGGACCCTCAAAATTTAGACAATTTTTCAAATTTTTCGTTGTTTTTATATCTGCATAGTAAAATTTGATATAAGTACTAGGTATGAACGTGTTGAAAATGCATTTTTATGATCTATAATTTATTTATATGATCAAATGCTTTTTTTCTCTCCTGTAACGAAAACACTTACAAATCACTGTACCATGCAGTGATCAGGTAAAAATAATTAATAATGATGTTTTATGTGTAACAATTGAGAAGAATCATATTCTAACCTTTGATTTAGTGTTGATACTATGTGTTTTAACTGAAATTGCTAAGGTGAAATTCGATAATAACGAAATAATTACAATAATATGCCAGGGGGTCCATTATACGCACAGGGTCCATTATACGCATACAATTGAAAACACAGGAATGTGTGTCAGTTCGAAGACTTGATCCTGGAACGGTTACTCCGGAGCAGGTTCCCATGGGGTCACGAATGACCAGAAAACTATTTGTATTGAAACCTAGCAATATGGGTTTCAACATTCTTGGAATCGTTCCTGAAGAAAGTTTTACACTGATAGGCAAAATAAAGTGCCCACCTCATCGTTTTTTCAATTTCTCTCATTTACTTGGTTCAAATTAAAGTAAACACACTGTATTTTTTATTATCTTATTTTTTATATTCTTTTTAAGTTTCACTTATGGAATACTGAAAAAAAAGGAGTTTTACTTAAAGAAAAAAAAATCAATTTGTGTTGAAAAAAAAAAGTGACAAAATAAAGTGCCCACTTCATTTAGGCTACAGAAAACATAAATTAAAGTAAAATAAAAGCATTTCAATAATTGATGTGTCCTCCTTTGGCCTTCAGGACCTCCTGCAGGCGCTTCGACATGCTCTCGACCAGGTTCTTTAGGTGCTGTGGATCTAGCTCTTCCCAGGCGCGCTCCAGGGCTTCAAAATAGTTATTTTTATTGGTAACACCAGTTTTGTCAACCCTGGCATCGAGAATCGCCCACAAATTCTCGATGGGATTGAGGTCCGGGCTTTGTGGAGGCCATTCCAGCGGTTTGATCCGACAAGACCGGAAGAAAGACTTGGTCTTCTTGGCAGTATGCTTCGGGTCGTTGTCCTGCTGGAATACGAACTTCTCTTCAAGGCCCGTCTGGATCAGCGAAACCTCCAGATTTTCTCGCAGGATGTTGATGTAAGAATCTGCCGTCATTATCCCGTCGATTTTCACAATGCTTCCCACTCCACCCCACGAAAAACACCCCCAGACCATCACATTTCCTCCTCCATGCTTCATCGTGCCTTGGATGTGGCGCTCCTGAAGCTCCTCTCCCGATCTGCACCAAACACGAACCCGCCGCTTTCGGTTAAACAGCTCGAATTTTGATTCGTCCGTCCAGAGAACCGTTTTCCAGAACTCTAGGGGCTTATCAGCATGCTCCTTAGCAAACTTAAGCCGTTTGGCTTTGTTTGCCTTGCTGATAAATGGGCGCTTCCGGGCAAGTTTGCTATTCAACCCCTGTGCTACGAGACGGCGACGAACAGTTCGACCGGAAACTGATAACTGAAGGGTTTCCTGGATCTCGCGGACAGTTACCTTCGGGTTCTTCTTGACTTCGCGCATGATCTTGGTGTCCGTTCTCGCATCCGTTTTCCGCTTCCTGCCTCTGCCAGGGCGATCCACCACTGATCCAAACGTTTTAAGCTTCAGAAGAATTTTGCCAACCGCTGCCTTACTGATACTGTACTTCTTAGCGACAGCCCGGTGCGATTCACCGTTTTGCACATCACGAACGACCAATTTTCGGATACACAAGGGAATTGCTTTCGAAAGCACTGCGTTCTCCATTTTTTTTTCAATTGAATCAAATGCGATCACGTATACAAATGCACCAGGTTGAGCCGTTTGCTTCAAAACATGTCAAAATATCAAAACATAAACAATCGAGGGGTCTTCCAATGGAAACTTATCGAAAACATATCGATTTTTGAAGTGGGCACTTTATTTTGTCACTGTTTTTTTTTCAACACAAATTGATTTTTTTTTCTTTAAGTAAAACTCCTTTTTTTTTCAGTATTCCATAAGTGAAACTTAAAAAGAATATAAAAAATAAGATAATAAAAAAAAATACAGTGTGTTTACTTTAATTTGAACCAAGTAAATGAGAGAAATTGAAAAAACGAAGAGGTGGGCACTTTATTTTGCCTATCAGTGTAAGAGACGAACCAGCCAACGGCTGAAAGTCTCTCTAATAAAGATTAATCAATCAATCAATCATTTAAGGACATACGGGATAAAGTCCCTGTCACCTCAAAGTTTTATGAGCACAAACCTCAAATTCTATTACAGATAAACAAACGAGAGGCAATTCAATTTTGAAAAAGTCTACCCGAGCAGAACACAAAAGCAAATGAATACCTAATTTTGATCTTGATAGCTGGCCTTGGTATTAAAGAGCTCAGATTAAGAGGTAAAATACCTAAGAATTTCAAGCAAAATGTCTCTAGAATAACTAAACTTGATATTCCGGATACCTGGGTAAGTATCTGGTCACCTTAGAATTATTATTTTGGTTTTGTCTTACCTCAATTCGGTATTCGCATGACATTGTGGGAACAATTTGATGGTATTATCCTCAGGTATTTTACCTCTTAATCTGAGCTCATAAATACCAAGGCCAGTTATCAAGAGTTATTTCCACTTTTCCCCCCCCTCTGCTCAGGGTCGATTCCCGAGCAGGGATGAGACAACAACATATGAATACCAATTTCATCTTGATTACTGGCCTTGGTATTAAAGAGCTCAGATTAAGAGGTAAAATACCTGAGGATAATACCATCAAATTGTTCCCACAATGTTATGCGGATACCGAATTGAGGTAAGACAATACCAAAATAATACCTCTCAAGGTACCAGATTTACCCAGGTATCCAAAATAACAAGTTTAGTTATTCTAGAGACATTTTGCTTGAAATTCTTAGGTATTTTGTTTAGGTATTTTACCTCTTAATCTGAGCTCTTTAATACCAAGGCCAGTTATCAAGATCAAAATTTGGTATTCATATGCTTTTGTTATGGTAAGCTTGTCACCTAACCGAAACCAACTGAATTGGCTGGAAGACAGCCAACAAATTAAGGTTGGTGGATGGTATCATCCAGTATATAGTATTTTAAGGGGATTGAACAAAATGTGGGATATACTGCTTCCCAGATATATCCAAGCATCTGTTTGAGTAAGATGGCTAACATTTGCTCTTCTTCTTGAGCTTATATGCAATGCTTTTTTTTATCACAAAGGCGAGCTGTCACTACACAAAAAAAGTACATATTAATTGTGCAGAATAGCAAATTGTGCTTCATGATTGGAATTCGATCGCGTATATGTTCTTAACAGTTATTTTCCTCTAAAATAAGTAGCGTTCCACCCAAAAATTGAAAATTCAAAAAAATGCACAGAACGGAAGTATATCTTGAACGACAAATAATGATGAATTTTGGAGTGCTCTTAGTCGCGACATCTTGCGGTTGAAGTCACACATTTTACACGGAAAATAATTTAATCTGCTCCAAGATTAGACAACATTTTTAGACCTGCTTGTATAAAGTAGCAAGGTACTTACATGAAGGTTTGTTCCTCTTTGAACGAATAAATAAATATAAATAAATAGACATTTTTAATGATTTGACCTCAAATAAACTTCTCAGACTTTTCTATTGTGTGAATAAGAAATGCGATGTGTACGTACATCGATTTTTTCATAAAATATATATATATCACACCCTATCATCTCACACTTAAGCTTTTGGAGAACTCTATATTCAGATTATATTACTTCT
The DNA here is from genome assembly GCA_024533555.2 of Aedes koreicus. NCBI lineage: Eukaryota > Metazoa > Arthropoda > Insecta > Diptera > Culicidae > Aedes > Aedes koreicus. The sequence continues at coordinate 1,208,925 of JAHHFK020004312.1, read as the reverse complement.
TTTAAAATAACAATTTACTGTTTGTAATGTGTAACAATTTAATCGACTTTTTTATTTGAACGAAATTCTCTATATGCATTTGACTAAGAAGCTTGAGTATATCCAAAGTGTTATGAATTTTAATACACAGGAAATATTTGTGCGATTGCATTAAAAAAACGGTATTCATACACCCCTCTATGGGACTTTGTATGGAAGTTAACTGTCACTTAATATTTGTAGTGTCAATTAAAAAAAATTATTTTATTTTAATTGAAAATTGTGATGAATCGTCTATGTGATCGCTAAAATTGATTTTGTGCTCATAAAAAAATTTAATTTAACGGATTACAAAAAGCGACATTTATTTATTGATTTAACAACCCAATTTCGGAAACTGACCTATGCCTTTCAGCATTAACCTTAATTTAAAAATTGTAGCTTGGAAAAAATACGTGTCATAGAAAAACTGTTTGATAACAAATGGAAGTGTATGATTAACTTAATTGAAAAAATATTAACACCGAGGGAAATTTTTTTTTTATCCAAACATTTGATAACACTAAATTTTTAGAAATTCAAACCCTCTTTTATTCTCTTCATTTTTTGTGCAAAAACTTGAAGACAATAGAAGAAATATCGGCATTGGCATGTCTTATCGTTTGTCTTAACCTATTATCGGTAAATGAAAGCGGGAAGTTTTTTTTTTGCGAAGTGGGTATCTGGAACCTGAAGTACCTTTGCGTAAAATCTCAGAACTCAAAGAATTCAGTAGCCCCATGACAATAAGACGACGCAGAAGCCTACATAAATTTAAAAAAAATCTGTTCTGTAGTCCCTCAGCCTTGGCATGGATTACTTACAACTATCGGAAAACTGCAATATGTACCTCTTTTAATTTGTTCGAATCATTCAACGGAATATCCTCACAAAAATCTTTTAAGTGAGTTAAGTTATTGCATTTTAATTACGTTATAATTGCTTATTCTTTGAAGTATGTGTGTGTTTCTTCTACTATTTGCAGGCCTCCCCAGTTCCTAGTAACAGTGGTGTCTGAGTACTAAGTTATCTCCGTGATTGGAAACGTAAGTTTCACAGAAAACTTATGGAAAAACTGTCAAATACACGCACACGCAAACGCAACGTATCTATTATGGGCAGGCCTTCAAAATGAGGTATATTCTCGGATATTAAAACCAACTTTTTGGCAAAGGTAATGGTTTTCTTCAAAATGGATTTGAAATTCATGAATGATAATTTGACTCTTACTTTCTTGATCAGCAACTGGTGTATTGAACTTGTGTAGATTTGATATTGTGACATGGTCGTAGCTTAAATGATCTACAAATGTTTCATATAACGTTTTAGGAAATTCTGGCGACAAAAAAATAAAGTTGAAAAATTAATTTAAATGCGCAGATAAACATTCAAGCTAGAACAAAGTATAGCAAAATATGAAATTAAAATGAAGATACATAAAAACACTAGCAGCTTTTGCTACTTTGCGAATTGTGGTTCTGTACAGCAAGAGATAGAGATCTATTGACATTAATTCACCGTTCTCTATATTTCACACGAATTGTTTTCCCAACTGGTTATTGTAGTGACGTCATCTGCGTTTTTGTTATACCTTATGTGTGTGATTTAGAGCCCTCGATTGTGGTTGCTAAGACATTTCTCAAAGTATTTTTTTCGAGACTGGGACATGAAAAAACAAAGAATAATGCGGGGAAAAACTTGTGCTATTTTGAATTGATTCAGCACATTAGCATCCAACAATGTTTCTTTTTTTTTGCACTGGCTAAGAGGTACGTGAATTATAAATGTATTAGGAATAATTCATTACAGAATTCGTACTTCTAGGGGAGTATTTTTTTAATGACATTATCATCGAAAAATATGGAAAAATCACAAAATGAAGTGTTGTTGTTTTTTCTTCAAGTAACCAGAGCATACTGTGATGATCATATGGCAGCAAATATACCAATTATACAAGTTGATTTGACGTTTCTTCAACACTATAAAAATAGAATGAGTGGAAACAAATAAAATCGAGATACTTTTTACACCACAAATTTTTCACTTTTCGTGTCATTGAATTGTTCTAAGTTGCCCTTCCGTTCCGTGCTCTTCGCTAACAATCTTGAGTATTTGTTTTGATTGACTTGAATTTGCGATGTCAAGTGATTCTTTCGATCTAGTTGTCGATTCATTTTCGCTGCTAACCAAATCGGTTGAAGTTTCCGGAAGATGGTAGAAGCCTACGAAAACCACCGAATCGTTTTCCCCCCCCCCCCCCCCCCCGTCAAATCCTCGATTGGTTCTTGTTCCACAATTCTGCTAGCTGCTGTCGTGTTCCTCCGGGCTCTTCCGGTTTGAATTCGCTTATTTGTGGCCGCTGTTGGTGCTTCCTGACGGGATGATTTTCTCTTTCTGTTTGGGGCCATGACGTTTGCAATTGATAGAGGTTCAATTTATAAAGCACTTCTTGAATGGTCAAGGCATCCTACGTTGTTTGAAAATATTTGTGTGGTGAGGAATCAACATCCGGACTCCTGATCCAATTTATATCTATACATATAAATTGATCAGGAATCCGGGTGTTGATTTATATCTATTAAATTTTAGGTTATGTTTCGAGCAGGAACGAATAACTTGATAACTGGCTTTACCATTTAAGAGCTCAGATTAAGAGGTAAAATACTTTGAGGATAATACCATAAAATTATGTTCCCACACAGTTATGCGAATACCGAATTGAGGAAAGACAATACCAAAATAGTACCTCTCAGGCATTCCCAGGTGTCCCAAATAACAAGTTTTGTTATTCGAGAGATATTTTGCCTGCAATTCTTAGGTATTTTGTTTAGGTATTTTACCTCTTAGTCTGAGCTCTTTAATACCAAGGCCAGTTATCAAGATCAAAATTAGGTATTCATATGTTGTTGTCTCCTGCTCGGGTGCCAGTAGGTCTCATATCTTCTTCCTTTTTTGAGCATAGCTATTTCGGCTGAATTAAGTGTGGCGGGATCGTTATGTTGCCATTGATCATGAAAGATAAATCCGTAACCGATAAAACCAATGCCAAATGGAATGGCACTTCGTTTAATAATATTGTGATACTGTTACTTCCGCTTTATTTCGTCGATTTTGACCAGTTTAACGGAGCTTTTGCCGGGTTTAACTGTTGGCGCAAAAAAATATTAATTATAACACACTTATTTATGTCGACGAACATACTGGCGCCGCTGGGATCCGAAAATCTCTAATTTTGATTAATCGGTTTACTAAGTATAGTAAACGCTCATTTTTTATATCATGTTCTAACAATTTTAAACAAAAATTAATAACAAAAAACCTTTTTTCCTCTTCCCTTTTGTTCTTTTCCCCTTTTCTTTTCCCCCTACTTTTTTCCCCTTCCCCCCCCACTTCTCCTCCCTCCCCCCCCTCCCCCCTCCCAGGTATATAAAGAATCTCTTTCCAACAACAAGACTTAACAATTGGTCAAAAGAGCAAGATATCTAACATGAGGATGCCTCAATGGGCGGGGAGAAGAGACCGCCCTCTATTCATAAACTGTTAGCACTGGGGAGTTGGCATTACCACTCTCCCCATCCAAAGTGCTTCAATCCGGTGCCCTGTTGGTCCCTCCCATTCCCATGAAATATTTATATAATGGTGTATATATTTATGTAAATGAAAAATACTACAAACATTCATATCTATAATATATGATCTTCATTCGGTTGATCCTGAAATGCAAGAAATGTTATAAAATGTTAAAGTGAAGAGTTCTGTGGTTCGCGCTTAAGCACGTTTTCGTTTTCCGCGATAGCAGCATTTCACCAAAATCTTGATTTGAGGTATCCGGAAAAAGTTTATTAAATCTATTGAAATTTGACAAAACCAACATTTATACATTTTAATTTACTGTTGCCATGGTTTATCGATCACCGCGCCCAAGATTTGCTGGCGTAGGTCTTCCTGTTTCGAATGCATCTTGAAAACTACTTGACAGATCGCGATATAATTTTGCACACTTTAAACTAGTATTACCCAAAATTTCATTAATTTTTACCTACGCGATAAAAAGTTACACCCAAAACAAAGTGTCGCGTTTTTTCCGAGTCCAATCTTTATATGTCAGCATTTTGAATTGACGGTTAATTATACTAGTTTACAAAATCAATCAAAAGTGCTGAACTTTATAATCAGACTAATGCAGAATTCAAAAATGCCGTCAAAAAAAAAATAAAGTAGAACAGTTTTCGAGATATGAATTAAAGTTGATTTTTTAATAAATGAACAAAAACACATTTACTTAAAATAGAATATCTCCAACGCGTGTGATCCAATTTCAAATATTTAACACTGATCTTTTGAACATTGCAATATTTTAGGAGTAATAGTTTCGACGCTATTTATAAGTATATATAAGTTTTTGTGATTTTTTTGGGGATTTGTAAAAAAAATGGTGCTAAAGATATGATTAACACCAAAATAACGTAAACAAAAAAATATAGTGCATATGTATCTTAAAGGCTCAATTGTGCAAATCGGTTGAAAATTGAGGAAGTTATGCTGGTTTTTGGAAAAAGTGCAGAAATGCGGGAAAAAACAGAAATTCGACAAAAAATACGCCCATCTCTCTCTCTCTCTCTCTCTCTCTCTCCACACACACACACACACACACACACACACACACACACACACACACACACACACGCACACACACCGTTTTTTTGTCATTCTTGAGCACTATATTGACGCTATTTTTGAATTCTGCATAAAATTTCACATTAGAAATGATGATCAGCTTACCGAGTTCATAAATGCTGTAAACTAGTGTTATTAGTGTATTTATAATTATCGGAACAGTCTATAATAACGCTTGGAAATATTTAGGCCTGAAAGGGTTGATTTTCTTTCTGTTTATATTCGCACAAATTTTTGAAATTTGAAAGTACTGGTTATGAATACCACGTTCAATCTTCGACCAGATGTTCTAGCGGATTGAGTGTTTTGAAATAAGAAAGAGCCGCCTCTGATTGTAAAAATTTCCCATGAAAGGTCATTGCTTCATGTCCCTAAGATTTCCAGAAATAGGTTATATCTTCGACAAAAGATTTTAGCGGATTGCAAGATTTGAACTGAGAGCGAACTGCTCATGATTGAAAAAGATAGAACCTGGAACTTTCTACGGAAGCATTGATCTAGCAATTATTGGAAAAATCTCAGTGTCTACAGCAGATATGGATTCTGTAAAAATGAAAAATAGGGAGAATAACACGCCGCACCATTTCACCTTAAATTTATGAAAAAATCTCCACCCAGCCGCATGACCGAATCGGAAAGGATTATGTTCGACCTACATTTGCTCCCCTCAATCAGAACGAGACTGATTTAATCAGCCAATGGAGTGGAATTGTAGAATATTTTCGTCCTACGATTTTCCCCCGTTTAACGATAGATGGACTTTCCAGAGCTGAGAGATGTGCTGCTGGTACGAATAATCAGAATTTTTTTTTCTTAACATCTTTGAGGAGGAAAATGATAGGGAAAGCATCCTACAGGACACTCTCGGGTTGTGACGGCAATTTCACCTCCTCCATTAGTGGGACTTGTTATGAATGGCTGTTATTTTGGGCTGCCAAAAAAGTGGACAAGTGAAAAAAGAACTGGAGATGATAAATAAGGGAGTGGGAGGTGGGATAGTTGTCTTGAAGTGAAACATACGGTTCGTTTGGGTGCTAAGTGAAATCGAATATTTATTGTCTCTGGAGAACTTCAAATTGTCTTTTTTACCAAGCGATTGCCACAAATTTCAATTCGACGTTTAATCAAAATCCTTCAACGAGCGTCCTTTATTACTTTCCTTTTCGTGTCCGAAAGTTCGGAGAAAGCGAAAGTTTTGCATTGCATAATAACGACTCTCGCGAGCGAAAACAAGCATCCCGGTGGATCGTCTCTGCCTCACAGGTCAACTGCAACTGCACTGTCTGTTCTCTCAACGCATTCACTCGCTGCAACGTTGTGACGCAATGCACCAGGTAAGTTTTGCCGTGTAAGTCAACTGTTTCAACTTGTAGTCAAAGTGCAAGTACCTCGCAATCTTGCCGCGTTGATGCACTTTTATACCCTTTACGCAAGTCGTCTCGTCGACTTTTATATGTATATTTAAAAGCTGTTTCCCACTTGGATCGTCCCCACCATTGTCCGCCGTTGTTGGAAGCAAGTTTTCCCGATATCCCCCACCCACCAGATAGTTGAATCGATGCAACGATGCAGCTGAGAAAACTAGCCCTAGTCATATCTCGAGATGTGTGAACTACCTCTTGTGAGCGTTGTTCGTAGACTGCACTCGAAGGTACCAGGTAAGTGCATCAGACAATTGCAGTTTTTTCAAGGCTAACAGCCTTCGAATGCAACTTGGCTTCATCGTCGTCGTCGGCGTTGTTGTCGTCAGCTCGTATAGTTTTACCCCCACCTTGTACCCGGTATGAATGTCGGAGCTTTTCCTCCGAGAGCTCTCGGAATCTCGAAATGCATCCACGGAAACATGGAGCTCTGTTGCGAAGTTTTATCTATTGAACTAGCCAGACGGCTAGATAAACGTGCCGGGGTGGAAAAATCAGAAGAAAAAGCGAGACCGCGCGGTGGATAGTTTTCTAGGATTTTGCTTTACGGATAAGGGGAAAATGCGGAAAAATCGATTGCAGTCGGTGGGTGAGGTGGAGAATGGGAGGGGGAGGGGGGGCTTCTCTATCATAGCTCGAGCAACGTACCGTCGTCGTGCAAGTCGAATAGGCGAGAGAAGGAGCCAAAGCATGCGCTAGTTCAAAGTTGTATGACGATACTGTCGTTGCACTCGCAGAGATTGTGTATGTACTGAAGCTGGTGCGTGACTTTTTCATTTTGCGTTTGTCAGATTGAACACATGTATAGTAGAAGGTTTTTGCACGATAAGTTTTATGATATTAGCCACTAGCGAGCCACTAAATACTGATTTTCTTGATTTGTTGTGTATGGTTGGTTTGATCTTCCAGTCTGCATTGGTTTAGTAATTCTTTCGGTCTGAATATTTATCCTTTGTTAAGTTTTGCTCTTCTTATCCTTTGTTAAATTGTTCCATGTTGATATATGTATGACAAACATCGAATCTTCAGTAGAAAATATGCATTTCCTTCTTAGCATTGTAAACCTCGGTGATTAATTTTAGAAACCTCGTTTGCAAAGCCTTTTTAGTTCGACTACAGTCACAATTCACTGGTTGGCCACCACCTCGGCCGAACGAACGATTTTGATTCGTTAGTTCCGTCAAGTGACAGGAGCGTGAAATTTCTTGAGGTGTGTGCGAATTGTTTGTTTTGGTTGATATCAAGTTGGAAGTCAACAATACAACCGTGAAGAATCACACATCTGATTTATATTTCAATCTAATCTAATCTAATCTAACACAAACGCAGGCAGAACGAGAAAGCATCCTGGAAATAATTGGGTTAGATGACGAAGATATGATACAAGCGTCAAAGCGGCCAGGCCTACTGCGTTGCATTGACCGCAAAAGATGATTCTGTAAAATGAGTTGGATTCTAATGAATAGATTTGAATCACAACGCATTTTGTGAATCTACAGGGGAGGAAGGATGTTTGGACATACCGTACCATACGCTCCGATACACATTTGTATGAACCCAGTTACCTGAAATTGAACATATCAGAAACCTGCAAGTACCTGAATTTCGAATGATAAATAGTACATACTGGTACGATCTAATTTGTTACGTACAGTAAAAGTATTATTCCGCAGATATTGTGGTATCCCCTACGAATCCGCTTTTACAAGTGATATGTTACTTCAAATACGAATAAAATACGTGATCATGCATGCAATGCTGAAAATTATAAAAATAAAAATTATTGCTAAAATGAAACTCTATTTCTTGTCAGGTTGCTTCTACCCGCTTTCACATGGGGCCGGTTCATAAACCACGTAGACTCATTTTTGAAAATCTCAAATACCCCCCCCCCCCCCCCCCCTCGTAGACTTTTCTCCATACAATTTTGCAATTTTGTATGGAGCGTAGACTTTGGTCAAACAACCCGGTTGGCGTAAAGATTCTCCCGGCTAAGAGACACTCGTCATCACCACTGTCACCAAAGCAGTTTAACCAAAACGAAACAATTTTTTGAGAAAAGGGAAACGAAAATATTCACCAAATTTGTTGAATAAAGCAAGATGATTGAGCGTGGGTCATCAAAGCTTTTTGCAAAAAGGAATAAATTTTTAAATATTCCGCGGAGCGAGGAAAAAACTAATAAGTATCTATGGCAACGATGGAAAAATTAACTTGAAGTGATGGGCAAGAAAATTCAATATAATGTTAAACATATAATGAACGTTTACTTATCCTGATTACGATTCGTTGTTTTTCATCCTCATTCGGAATTGTACGGAAATCCGACCGTATAAAGTCTACCAACATCATGACTTTGACTCCCACACCAGAAAAGATACATCTCCAGTTTTGCTGAAAATGTGCTAAAAGCCATGTCGGCACCACATGCGGAAACAGAAGCACAATTCTTCATTTCTTCACCTTATGGAAAAACAAACTAAACTTAAGCAATATACTCCACGACAACTCGAAAACAAGGCGAAACGTAAATTTTATAAAATTATTTCACCGGGACTTTCAAAAATGCTAGATAAGCTAGACTACCCAAACAGCAATAAACAGCACCGCTACCACTCTCATTGCTGAAATTTACGAATCTAAATTCACAATTACACAAATTCACATATACATATTTTAATCAAACATAGAAAAAAAAAACGTGACAGCTCACGCAAAACTCGACCGTCCGCGGGCAGCGCTTGCTGCGATCTTTTTTTTTTCTTACACTGATTTATATTTCAGACCTAATTGTTAGTACATTGCACTTTCTCATTGCATACCAGAGCTTTTTACTTTGGTTTTATCCTTAGCTGGTGAAAATGGAGACGATCAAACAATCATCAGTATCCAAACGGAGACATACTACCCTTTACTTGGCTAACAAATTGAAGATCGCCGAAGAAGTAGAATCTGGAGAGAAGTCCCGTGAGCAAATCGCCATGTAGTAGGGTATCGGAAAAACATCCGTCGGTGGATTTTTTAAGAGTAAGCTAGCGATTCATTTAGCAGTAGGAAAACATAGATATTATGGATTGAAGAAACGTCGAACGCACAAAGACAGCGTTTTCCACTGATGGAGGAAGCTCTTTTCATTAGGATCTTGCAGCAGCGGGAAGCAAACATCATTGTTCCAGCTGACATTTTGCAGACGAAAGCAGATGTCTGATGTCGAAAGCAGAAGTACCCAGTGAAGCACGGAAAAAGTGTTAAAAATTCCGTAGAGTTGGTGCACAAGCTAAAAGGTACCGAAATGCGGCGGGGTGAAATTCTCGTGTCTTTCGACGTCACTGCGCTGTTTCCAAACGTGCCTGTGGGTGATGCGCTCTGCAGTCTGCGTAAGCATTTGGAAAGAAGTCGAGCCCCACCACACTGCATCGAGGCATATCTTGCCGTAGCTGAAGTATGCATGAACCAAAACTACTTTATGTTCCGAGGTAAGTGCTACAAGCAAACGTTCGGACTCAGCATGGGCAGCAAGTTGTCACCACTCTTGGCTGATGTTTTCATGAGTGATTTGGAAGTAGAACTGGAAAAAGAAAAACTCTTCCCCCGGGTCTGGTGGCGTTACGTCGACGACATTTTTGCGATAGTGAAGGAGCGCTACCTGCCGCTAATAATTGATCTGCTGAATTCCCGACATAGGTCGATTAAGTTCACGGTCGAGCGAGAGACTGATGGAAAACTTCCATTTCTCGATTTGTCAATTACCAGAAAAAACGACGATACCCTGAAGTTTGGCATTTACCGAAAACCGACATCCACCGACCGCTACATCACCTCCGATTCGAACCATTACGGTTCCCAAAAACAAGCCGCTTTTCACTCAATGGCACACCGGCTCTTTAGCATACCAATGGAGAAGGAAGAGTTCGAAGCTGAAAGGGCGAAAATCCACGAGGCCGCTGAACTGAATGGGTATGATAGAGAATTTGTCAACAAAATCATCCGAAAACACGAACGCAAAAAACATCGACAAGACGCGACTACACTTCAGCCAGAAAAATCAGAACACCAAAGGATTAGTTTACCGTTCTACCCTAAGGTTACTAACGCCATTCAGAACATTGTGAAGGATCATGGTTTTCAGGCGGTCTACAAAAGCAACAACACGCTGAAAGACATTCTATGTGCCCTCAAAGATAAGGTTCCGAAGGACGAAATGTCGGGTATTTATGAAATCCCGTGTAAAAATTGCCCGGCAGTGTACATTGGTCAAACCCGCCGAAAATTTAAAGTCCGCTTGAGGGAACATAGAAACGCCGTTGATAATGAAAGGCCCAATGAGTCAAGCGTAGCAGCACACTCTACCGGATCCGATCATACAATAGATTGGGATCATGCGAAACTCAAAAAGTGCGTGAGAAAGGTTTCCCACCTGAATGCCTGGGAATCCATGTACATCGCCACCGCTGAGCAGCCGCTGATGAACGAGGACGAAGCTCCTATAGCTTCGTCACTTTTCCACTTGACGAAACGGCAAATCAAATAGTTCCAAACCCCCCCCCCCTTTCCTACCTCGACCAATCAGGACATTTAGCCACATCCGGAACCGGTTCAGGTAGGGCCCAAAAAGTCATCATCAGAATCCGAAGAAATTTTGAATGCATTATCTTCTGGTTCTGACTCAATTACTTCGGCATCTGAAGATCCAAGATCATAATCATCATTCAAGATGAAATTCAACTGAAAGAAAATAAAAAAAACGTCATTTTATTATCAAAATGATTTATTTCATATAAAGCTGGTGATATCGAACTAAGTTTTTTTTCACAAAGTTACTCCTAATTTTTGCAAAACTTATTTTAACAACCACATTAGAAGAAACATTCGAGTTTCATGTTTTACAAACTTGAGCTCAATATGTTTTAAAATCATATTTCGTTCCACACAAAGCAGCAACTTGCATGAAACAATTCTAATAAAGATGAGCTTTTGTATACAACATTATCCGCAATGAATGAAATGTCCCAGAACTTTACACGATTTATAATGTTAACTTGTAAGTTTTGTGACGCTCAATTTATGTACATGATATTGAACAGAAATTCACACTACTTTTTAGAGCTGTGTACATAATGTAAACGTCATGTTAGATGCATTTTTTTTTCTATCCAGCTGAAACAAGAGCCTTACTTTTTACAATTTGTCAAACCCGGTCTGAAAACCCGAAAGCTAACCCGAAACTATAGTGAAAATTTCAGGGCAGCTTTTGTAAGCATACCTTTGGATACATTTTTCTCGCAAACTGAAGGACACCCACGGAAACCCACATCGTTAGGAAGCGGAAGGTTTCCCTATCAGTGATCTTGATTAGCGTGAGCAATCTTCAGTTGGTGATAAAATGGCCTGCAAAGATTTGTTTACATTAAGCGTGTATGTCCTTTTTATATGTAGCTCTTGATTTCATGTTTACAATCGAGTTAGCTATAAGTGGTTTTACTTTTTGATGAATAAAACAACTGGTTGTTCACCATTACCATTAAAATAATATGTAATACTCATAATTTAGGTTTTGTTTCTCTTATGGAATTGTAACTGATAAATAGTTTTCAAAGTTGCAACTTCACTTGTTACACAGGTACGTGTCGCTGTCAGAATCAGAAGTACCCAACAAAAACGGTGTTGAATTAGAGCTTGTTCAACGAAGTTGGAGAAGCTATTCAGCTATTTCTTCTAGAATAGCTGAATAGCCTCGTCAACACAGGTACGAATCAATTCATGTGTTTGTGTGCAGCTCGGCTGTGTGGTTAGCGGCATCAGTTGGTCAGGCGTAATATGCGTACCATGTAAGCAGTTTCAATTCTCGCTTGAAGCAGATTCATGTTTTGTATATCCCAATAAACAATTTTTTACTGGGTGTTATCCCAATAAACACTATATCGCACATAATAACGGATATGAGTATAAAGTGGAGGTGATATGCGTACAGTTAACATGGAGTAAAATGGACGAATTAACGTATATTGCCTCTACTTTATACTCATATCCGTTATTATATGTGATTCTGTGTTGACTGGGATTTGCTGCCTTTAACAAAATAAAAGTTCAAGATAAAAAAAAATAGAGCCATCGATACGTAGTATTCGTAGCCTCTGTGGTATTAGTTTAAACAGTAACCTGTATAAAAAATCGAACGAAACATAAATTGTAGGTTCCAAAATTGTCCTCTTTGGGCCCTACCGGAATCGTATCCAGAGTATCAGGTATGGCCAAATGTCCTAGTTTGTCTATGGTATGATGTTTTTGGATATCAGTATTCAAAATCTTGAATTTTGAGCCGTCGAATGGTACAAATACTTAAGGATTCCGAAATTGTCCTCTTTGGATGCACAACTGGAACCGGTTCTGGGTTCCTATGTGCCCAGAATGGCCAGTATATGTAAAAAAAAATAGGCCGGCATGTCATTCTAAGAATCCATACCTTTTATTTGAGACTAAGATATTAAAAATCGGTTTAAAAATAAAGTTTTGGGAGCGTGCTAAGGTCTTGAGTCATTTTTGACCCTGAATGCACTATGTGTAACTTTTTTCTGTAGCGTCACTTCTAGGGGTCGCTGAAAGCTGTAGCAGCCCAAAATATTTTCGTTTTCAAAAGTTAGGAAAAGTGAGAAAATTTCAGATCCCTAGTTTATTCCGTTAAGACGTTGAAGCTGTTTTTTAAATGTTGATTGGTCAAAAACCACCCCAATGCACAAGGAAGGTTAATAAAATGAAGAAAGAACTCAAAAACATGCCTTCACGCATATTTTCGTCCGCCATGGGGAATGTTCCGGTTAACTGCCGGAAGGCCGCTCGCAAGGGCGTAGAATTTTTTTGCAAGTAAGCTTAAATAATTACCTTCCATGGGAAATTTATCAAAAGCAATTATCTGTCTTAGCTTTTTTTATCACCATCCGACAAAAGTCAACTTTTTTAATGCAAACGTTACTGTCGTTTCCTCCAAAGCGATAAACATTATGAACAGCTTCGTCAATGACATTTCCGAGCGGATTGAAAGTGTAACTTCCCGACTGACTTAAATCAATTGGCGGATGGCCTGACTCAGGGATGCCATAAATACAGACATGTCTGTATTAATACAGACATTTGATCATGCATACAGACCTCATACAGATTACAGACATTATACAGATATTGCGATAAAGTTACAGATTTATACAGACATTGATATCAGTCAATAAAATGAAAATTATTCTGAAACGATTTTAATTTCCATATAAAGTTGGCATGTTTAGTTTGTTGCATTTTAAGTATTTCGGAAAACTGTTCATTTCTTCAGATGGTCCAGAGCCTAGTATTTAGGCTCCTTTTATATTTAAATAGACCTTAAGTTAAGTCATGATTTTTATTATTTTGAAAATTTGCGAAACGTTTTTTGAGCTTTACCATACCTTCTATTGATAGTGGACTGATAACTAAAAAGTTATTCAGTTACGCATAGAATATTGTTAGCAAATCTACATTTACATGCCAATGCATTCACTTCATGCCAATGCATTCACTTCAAATCTATTTATCCTGCTGGAAAATCCCATAGAAATTCAGGAAACTTATTACATAATCAAGACTTAAAGATTGTTTGGAATGTAGCGGTTCCAATATTATTTTCAAAGATCTTTTAATGATTTCAACTAACTTTCAAAATGGAGTAATTTAAAAAAAAACATCTCTTTAAATTTTACGTGTGGCGGAATTTATCAAAAGTTCAATAATATTTAAAAAAGCAGAAAAAAGTTAAATTTTAGAAGCATGGAAGCAAGTTTTTTTGAGAATCTGTAGAATCTTAACTGATATTCAACGACTATTTCCTCAGGATCAGGATTTTTAATGATACTATGTACCTTGAGACAGCTATTGACAAGTTTGCCCTGCATTTTTTGGAAATTTATTGAAAAAAAAAACTATTTGATATGTCTCATAACTAAAATCAAAGGAATGCGAAAAAGCTTTAGCTAAATAAAAAATAAACTTGGAAAAACTTCAGAAAATATGTAAGATTTCAAAAGGAAAATTAAGTACGAAGCATAGTTACGGAAGGTTTGGTAAATGAGCTAAAGTTAAGCTGGTCTTATATTATCTAAAACATTACCATTCGATACCGTTCTGAGAATCAACACAAAAAGGGTTTCAACACTTAAGTATGTTACATAATTTTAACGAACTCCAGTACTTTTCAAAATTTACGTATGCATTAAAAAAAATAGATTTATTTCGAATGGCGATGCAAACAAATTTACAAGACGCAAAATTGCACAAAGTTTCGTAAAAGAATACGTTTATTGAACTTTCTACCAAATTGCTTCTACCGAGGGGCCCCACAGAATTGGACTGAAACCTTATCCTTTGCTGATAAAAAGATGAATTTCGGCAGCTCTTTCTTGGTCTTGGCTTCTCCCTTTTGGACACGAGATTATTGGAATAGATCCTCAATTTGAGGTTCGAATAAACATTTTCTATCGGCCGCAGCTTTTTGACGTTAGTAGTGTTAGCGGTCTTCAATACAACGTATATCTTTATCCGGTCCATCTCCTCCAATGGATCTTTTGGCATAATGGGCTGAGGCCCAGTTCGCCCAAAAGGCCACATTCTTCTTCGCATGATACTTCTTAATGAAGGAAGCAACTTACGGCAGGCACTTCGTACTGTACATCTCCTTGTTCACCGCAAGCCACGATGATAAGAGAAGTGACTTGGACATTCCCTTCTCACTGGTCGTCAGACACAGAAAGGCCTTCTTCGGGAATTGATAATGGAAGATATATTTGACGTCAAGCGACAAGTAGGTCTCGTCATCCATTATGAACACGATGTCGCGCTTTGCGGAAAAGATGTATTTCACCAGCACCTTTAGCCGCTCCATTTGGGTGATTGATAATGCTACCAATTTTTGTTTGGTACCCAACAGAGTGGCTACGATCGGCGATGCACAGGTGGACTCACCACCTGGTGCCAGGATAATCGCATGCGGAATCGCTTAAATCAGTCCATTGTTTTAAATGCATACGTTAATTTGACAAAGATTTTTCATTAGGGCCTAACTCACATACATAAACAATGGCTTTTTCGGTAAATTTCTCGTAATACAAAATCGACCCATGTAAGCTTCCAATTCTGTCGAATAGGACTCTTGTTCTTCGGAATGGCTGTGGTAGATTAATAAGGCAAGTTCCCAAGTTCGACAAATTAAATTAAAAGGCCATTGCTTACGTTTTTCAGCTAGGCCCTAATGAAAAATCATTGTTGAATTGCTACAAAATAAGAAGAGCCTCAAGAATATGTTTAAATTTGAAAAGGCCAAGAATCCTTAAAATATAAGAGGTTCTCCAGAAACTTTGTGACAGTTGAAAAACGGAGAAAAGTAAATGAATAAGGCTCCAATGTATTTGGAGGTATGAGTTAACTTTATTTTTTGCAAAACCATTCCTTACCTTGTTTTCGAATCGAATACTTTCATCACCCATATTCTTTACGTACATTTTTGTCAAAATCCTTAATACAGATATGTACAGATATTTTTGAGTGTTCCCTACCGACATTTTGAAAAACTATCGGGCATCCCTGGCCTGACGTGTCAGGAAAGTGTATGAAAATTAGATTGCTACGTAGTTCTACGTCACCTTTGCGCACAACCCCATCTGGCTGTACTTTGTAGTTTTTTTTTTTTTTTTTTAAATTTTGGTTGCAGGACAACAACCGATAACTATCCTGACCAAGCAACATATAAGGTTGTATGATGATTGTGATATATAGTTGTAAAATTCTGCTATAAAACCTCTCTAATATTTGCAATGTTTTTTGGGAAGCGGTAGGAAGGATTGAAAATTCAAAACAATATTTTTTTTCCAGTACAATACATCGCACACTTGAGCTTCCCTTTTTTTCTAATTTGACACTTATTTTTTAGACATGTTTCTTGAACATTTTCTCAGATCTGCAAGGAAGGGAAGCTCCTTCTATCTTACGGTCATTTGTTTATAATTTATCTAAAGGGAACGCTATCGGTTATGATGGTACGAGTGAGATTAACATAATGCATCTCCTCTGAGCGTTCAAAAACCTAAAGTTTCTCATTACATTGGGATAGAACGATTTGAAAGTAAGTTAGTAAGCTAATTAGAAATTTCCGTGATGAGAATTTCGGTCAACACCTTCAGTACAAGCGGCAATTCATCCGTTAGTTATAGCTAATTTATAATATGTGGATGCATGTCACATAAACGCAATCATTCATCAGGCGGATACTTTGTGTAAATTCAGAAGGAATTTGAGACCTCACAATGATGAATCGTTTCGGTTTCAGGTCTCAGATTACAAGGGTACAACATGACCTAGCTGAAAATGGTGAATTCGTTTCCCGGTTCGGTAATCATCAAACATACGGAGAAGAAAAGTTAAAAGCTCGCTTATTTTTTTCGATTTTTTTGACGTAGGACTACGTCTTTGTTTTCTATAATGGAGAACAATTGAAAAAATCGAATTGCGACCATCACGAAAAGTGGTCAGGTTTTTAGCGTTAATATCTCAGCGGTTTTTCCAAACATCAAAATTTCGGCACCAATCAATCGGAAATATTTCTACGCTTCGCTTCCAATATTTAAAACTATTTGTCTTTGACCTTAAACTATTGAATACAACGCAAATATAGGGTGATGTCTTTTAATCTCGTTTTGCAGAGTAAATTTATTAAATTCACAATATTTTCTATCACAGACTTCAAATGTAAGTAAGAGAGGTCCCATATGCAGCAATGAACGATATATCAGAGGTACACCTTCGCCAATTGCTTCATTCGTTCAGCAGTAACGAAGCTGGGCTGAGCGGCAATAAGCCTGTATTGAATTGGCAGCTGGCGGTAACAAGCACCCTGGAGGGTGCACCAGCGAGCAACCATTGGTCAGGTAGCTGATGCTTCTATCGCCTTTGCTAGGCAGCCATTGGCTATGCAGTCGGTTAACCAAGCCAGTGGTGAATTTGTAGCCAGCCGGTTGGCGCAACCACGATGTGCTTGTGTTTGATCTACTTGGCAGCCATCATTCGGTATGGTGGTACGTTGAGTGGTATGAACGGTATGAGCCAGCAATCATCTATTATCTGTTATCAATTATCTGTTAACAACTGTTGCGAATATGCCGCTAGTATTGCTGGCTAATGAATTGTCGCACAATATTAATAACCAATTTGATTTTCCCAGCCAAAGAGTTTGTTTGGTTGAAATTTATCTAACATACCGTTCCAAATTCTTGTCAATTGGCAGCCAACCGTTGCCGAAATAGTTTCAGCCTTCCATTCGTCGCAAACCTTAAATCTTGTGTACAATTTAAAACACAGCTAGGAGATCTAAATGGTCTCTATATTATTCCGAAGCGCAAGCTTATGGCAAGAGCAGTATACCAAAAAGAAATTTTACAAATGGCTACCGTCACAAAATATTGAAAAAAAAAAAAAAAAATTCATTCATTAGATATTGCTACGTAGTCCTAAGTCACCTTTGCTTACAACCCCAGTGGGCTGTCCTTTGTAGTTTTTGCAAAGGGTCATTCACTGTTAATAAAGTTACATCATTCTAGAATAGTTTTTCTTATTCTGTTCCTGAATATAAAAATTGAAAAAGAAACATTTCGATTTACGTTCCTCACGATCTGCGCTCAACAATATGTTACCAACTGTAACAACACAAAATACACCAAACTATCCCGAACCCTCCAACTGATCTGATTCCTATCTCATCTTCCTTCATTTCACTAATTTTCGGCATCCGTCTCATTCGTCGTAACCACGTGTCCGTACTCAAAACACATTCAGAAAGAAAAGGAAGTGTGCAGGTGCCCTTCTCTTTTCATGCTACTCTGTTAAAAACGAAGTTTCGAATAAATTATCGAAATTTTCACCCGCATTGCTTACTTAACAACCACACTCGAAAAAAAAAACAAGAAAACAAAACAACCGGCATGAATAAACAAATTAAAAACTTCAGCAGAACCCTCCTGCCATGATGAGCATAGGCATTAATCTTCTTCTACCACTTGAACCATTTATCCCTCAACATACAGAAAAGGTTCATCCCACTTTCCGGGTAGCAAATTTTTCAAAAGCACCCATTCTCAGTTATGCTTTATTAGTACGTGATGAGGAAATACAAAAAAGCAAAAATCAACCCTTCTCGCTAATACCTCCTTTTGGCTTATTGTTGTTTTTGTTCCACTGCTTATCTAATGTCGCCTCCTTCCAGTGCTACACAACTCCGAAGCCTGCAGCCCAATCATGACGCACTGCTAGAAAAGTTTTAAATTTTAAAATTTCTGAGGGGGTAGAACAACTTGCTCATCGTACTCTCCCTTCTCCTTGGTACTCCATTCGATCATCTGTTGCTTTTTCACTTTTTTTTTAAAGCAATTAGTCCTTTCTCAAAATACCTTCCGAGAAAGCTTCTCTCCTGGCAGTACACATGTGGATCGATAAAAAATTCCCACGAAATGGAATTCTCCGATTACTTCACACCATTCTTTTCCGCGGTTCGAGTCAACTGATATCGATAGAAAAAGGATCGGCTCACGTCCGGTCGCAAGGATCAATTTTTCCCACCGATTTTGCTCACGGATCGACAGCCAACATTTCTCGTTCGATAAAACAGCATAAAATCCAAGCGGTGCACTTTAAGATAACACATATACGCATATTTTCAACCAAGCTATGCTTCCCTGTGTCGGCTGGCGAGAAAAAAGATAAAAGTGACTCTTCTTTTTCTTCCGTCTTCCGAATGTACCACGCCGCTACCGACGTCATCGGTTGTTGTTTCATTTCCTTTCTCTCCGAGGCGGCACTCTGAAGGAAGGAAAGTCAGTCAGTGTGTGAACGAACGTACAACATATGGGTATGCTGCTGTTATGCTTTTATGCTGCACACTTTTAGTTCCGATGGATGGGAAAACGATCGTACTTTCTCGGCGGTATGGGCTTCTGCTACAGGAAAGAGAGTTGGAGAAAAATAAAAAAAATGAAAAAGCGGGCACTGCCACTGAAATTTATTCCATCTTAAACTCTGTACAACTTGTATTTCACCTTAATTTTTTGCACCTGTTGTCACAGGGAGTGGAATATGTTTATCAAAAATGAATTATAAATTCATCCAACTGTCATATTGATTTGAAAATAAATCGCAGACTGCTGAGATTTTGTAAGACGTCTGCTTCTTAACGGCTATTCCGGCAGACATGTTTCGGCAAGTTCAAATATATCGTCAAGTTGGAATCTGAAGAAGACCCTAAACGCTGTTGGAAGCGAGAAGCAGGCAAACAGAAGCGGGTAAAAGGAGTGGGGGTGCACTTCTGATTCTGATTAACTGGTAGTTTTAACTGTATTTACTAATATATTGATTTTTGAAAAACATTTTTTTTGTCTTTATTAGGGTCAGCCTTCTGGGTTGATTTATCACCTTAGAAAAATAATTTGATTAAATAATGTTTTAATAAATTAATAAATCCCTCTCGCGGGTCAAATCTGTCACCTTGTCGATGGTGAGATGGCTTATCTCATGCTATAAACATGCATGTGAGACCAAGAATTTGACCAGTAGTGGAAGTATCACATATTCTGCACATTTATTTCACTGCCACGTCGTAGAACGTTTATAAAATGGCACTAACATCATGTGTGATACTGGCGGATTATGCCGCAATTCACTCTTAGACTAATTACTTTCAATCAAAGGGAAACGACTAAAAGTACACTTTTAATTTTCGTGGTAACTTATGTTCATCCATTTGTTTTATGGAGTGAATAACCAAAATGCCTGGTTTGCTCATGGTATAATAAGTGAAAGTAATTGCAACGTTTTCGTAAAGGGTGAATGTTTTGATCATGGTAAATATCTGACTGTTCGAAATGATGCACATAGCCACAGCAAAGTGTTACTTAAGACTGACGAGGGCAAGCATGTATGTTAAAGATAGGACGCGGAGGGCCCGCGTAGGAAGCACGAACAGTAGATTAAGCCTTTCACGTGGTTTATTTCGGCAGCAGTGTTTGGTTGGTCATATACAATATCAGGATTTTTTATGTATTTATATTTGTTTTTTTTTCTCTTGTTACATTATTACAAAGTTTAGTCACGAATAATCAACAAAGCCGCACTCTAATTCGTGAGTTTTGAGTTTCTTGTAATGCAAGGCGGTGAAATTGAGCAGTAAGCAGAAGATAAAAAATAAATTAAAATTGATAATTGGATGGTCGATGCGGAGGGTCTAATATTTGACTTACTACTTTATTCACGGTAGTTCCATTTCAATACCGGTTCAGTTCCATATCGGTTCCGTTTCGATTCCGTTTCGGGTCCATTTCGGTTCTATTTCGAATCCATTTCAATTCCATCAAACACTATAATCTTCTTTCTCTTCTCATTTTCATACTAACCTTCGAGAGTGTGAAATTCATGGATTCGATGAAGTGCCTAGCCATGGTCTGCATGCGGCTTTATCACCATCATGACAGCGAGCGGTTTAGGTATACGCGGCTGGGTAACCCAGTGGTTAATCGTTCTTCTTACTGAGCAGATGGTCGAGAGTTCAATCCCTGGCCCGTCCCCTTCCTTGCCATTTGTCACTTGCCTCTTTCTAAGGTGTGTATCGAAAATAAGCTATCCACAAACTTTCTTTCAAATTATGTTGAAAACCGATATTTTATTCATACAAAAAATTGATCCTTTATTGTACGAGGTTAAACTTGAACATAATGAAGACCGGATGAAATTTAAGTTATTCCTTCACGAATTTTCGAACTTTGGATCGAATGCTCTTCATCAAGGTCCGGACAAGTGTTGCATCGCATTTTTTGGACACTTGAACCTAAATTTGTTTGAACTCCTGCATGTTCCCAGCTGGCTTACCAGTCTTCTTGAAGACCCTCTTCACGATTGCCCAGTAACGATCGATGGGTCGAAGCTGAGGGCAATTTGGTGGATTGATATTTTTCTCAACGAAATCTATACCCTTTTCCGCAAGCCAATTGAGAGTGGTTTTGGCATAGTGAGCCGACGCTAAATCCGGCCAAAACAGTGGAGGTGTACTATGCTTCTTATATAAAGGCAACAATCTCTTCTGGAGACACTCAGATCGATAGATTTCCGCATTTATAGTTCCGGTAGTGTAAAAAATGGTTGACTTCAAACCACAGGAATATATTGCTTGCCATACCAGTACCTTTCGACCGAATTTCTCCACTTGAATCGACCTGTCCGCATCGCTCACATCCTCCCCAACGACGGCAGTAAAGTATTGTGGACCTGGAAGGGTTTTGGAGTCCTCCTTTACATAGGTCTCATCTTCCATCAAAACGCATGCATCCGGACGCTGCAAAAGACGCGAATACAATTTCCGGGCCCTTGTTGCTGCTCGCTTCTTCTGTTCTGCACTTTGTTTAGAGATTTTCTGCTTCTTGTAGGTCTTCAGGTGGTTTTGCCTCTTGATACGCTGGATCATTCCGACACTCGTTCCTGCTTTTTTGGCCAAATCACGTATTGACATTGATTTGTTCTTCATGATTAGAGATACCACTTTCTGCTCCAGTTTCGGGTTGGAAGAACCGGGTTTTCTGCCTCTTCCTGGTAGCTCATCCAAAGAATAGTGTTCCCCAAACTTATTACTGATGGTTTTAACACTCGCATGATGAATTCCAAACCGCTTCGCCAATTTTCGCATAGTAATATCCTTCTCACTTAGCCATGTGTCCAGAACCTTAATTTTCACTTCCTTTTCAATACGCGACATTTTGAAAACGCAGAATTTGAACCGCACAAACAAGTAAACAAAAGAAAGCTGACAGTCAAACGCACAGCATGCAGTGTTCAGAGCATAAAAAACCATCACAAATACATGCGTACAACGCAAATGTATGTGGATAGCTTATATTCGATACACTCCTTATCACCACTAGATTTAAAATTAAAAAAAGCAGTCTACTGCGCTTTCTTTCATTGATCGCATCACTTACCACAGTGCATCCATGATCTAAAAAATAACCTGCCTCACTAACACAACTATCCTTCCCTTGGCAATAGTAGAGATGCAGTGGTGATCACGGTCTGTAATAACAACAATTCTCGGGTACTTTTTCAAACAGACGTATGTCATTTTGTAAACAAAGAGGGGAAGTAAGATTCAAACGTAAATTTCTCGAAATTCTCAGTATCGTCACATAAAGTAGCATCACAATCATGTAAACCAATGTTATTCCTTGTGTTGGTGGCCCAAGTTTGCATGAAAGTACTAGGGGTTTCGAGAAATTTACGTTTGAATCTTACTTCCCCTCTTTGTTTACAAAATGACATACGTCTTTTTGAAAAAGTACCCGAGAATTGTCAAACTAATCATCCTTCTTCCCCCTCCCCAAAAGACCGTGAAGACGTGACCGGCGCCGGTACTGATCTATAAATAGAATGAGTGAACTTGTACATTGAAAGATGAAAATCTACTCCCAAGCTCCATCTATGTGGTTCTCTGTGCAATTACACTAGTTCTGTCAGTAACGGAGTAGCAACTACAACATTGCACGGTCCGTTTAACAAAAAAAAAATCATGACCGCGAGCGGTATAGGTAGTAAGTATATGAGAAGACTAAGACCCGCATCATTGAGGTAATCTCTTCAAAATCATCTGACCATTAATAACAAACTTAATCCTACCTCCTAAAATTTACCGCTGAATCATCAAAACAATTAAGAAACAGAACTAGACGTAGAACCTGCTATTCAGTGAGATTACAACATCTAACAACAACATACACGAGACAAAACAGAAAACTAAAGGGCGAACACGAAATTATTGCGACACATTCAACAGGACATAACTTTTTTACCATTGGGTAAAAATCAACAAAAATTTTCACACTTTTACATTGATGTGTATTGTTTACATGCTGTCAAACTCGAAGTCGTGTTTTTCGATTCAACGAAAATGGAGGTGAACCAACGCGAGTCGAGAGAACAAATTCTTTCCAAACACCTGGAATTTCCTGACCTGTCGCACCGGCAGTTGGGAAAAATGTTGAACATTCACCATTCAACCGTCTCCAGAGTGTTGAAGCGGTACCAGGAGCGGTTGACGTTGGACCACGGCAAAAGTGCTGGAAGAAAACCGGGACCGGAGAACAAAAAGACGGAGGGAAAGGTGAAGCGGATGATTAAAGCAAATCCCAACGTCTCAAGCCGTGATTTGGCTAAAAAGATCAGCATGTCGCAGAGCTACGTCCAGAATGCAAAGAAGAGAGCTGGACTACATACATACAAGGTACAGAACTTCCCAAACCGCAATGAGCGGCAACAATCGACGGCTAAAACTCGGGCACGGAAGCTCTACGAGAAGATGCTGACAAAATATGGCTGCTGTGTGATGGACGACGAAACGTATATAAAAGCCGATTTTAAGCAAATTCCGGGGTTGGAGTTTTTCACTGGCAAGAGCAAGTTCTATGTGGACGACAAATTTAAGAAGAAGAAAATGTCGAAGTTCGCCTCCAAATATCTCATTTGGCAGGCCAACTGCTCTTGCGGACTGAGGAGTGAGCCTTTCGTGACAAAGGGCACAGTAAATGGCGAGATCTACAAATCTGAGTGCCTCGAAAAGCGCCTTTTGCCGTTCTTGCAGCAGCACGACGAAGCTCCGCCAGATTTGGCATCATGCCACTATTCTAAAAGTGTCCTGGAGTGGTATGAGGCCAATTCTGTCCATTTTGTTCCAAAGGACACGAATCCGCCAAACTGTCCGGAGCTGCGCCCGGTGGAGCAGTACTGGGCAATGATGAAGCGGGAACTTCGGAAGAGCAAGAAGACAGTCAAAGACGAGAAGGACATGTTAAGAAAATGGAAAAAAAACTGAGAAACTGGTACCGGATGACACTGTAAAGACTTTGATGGAGGGCATAAAGCGAAAATGCGTTCAATTTTACACTCAAGGCTCCATCGATTAACTTTTCTTTTGATTTTTGAAGTAAATATATGTATAAAACTACCCTAAAATTTTGGTTTGATTCTAAACATTATAAGAAAATTGGCATTTCGTGTTCGCCCTTTAATTGCATAACTAACAATAGTACAAGAGTAATCAACGAATTCATATATCTCTGTGAGACCACTTGATGATTTGATTTGGAGTTAATATAAAATTTTTAGAACGTGTGTAAATAAATACAGATTAACCAAGGAAACAAATAGAAATACAGTATCAAACACATAAATAGACCATAACAACATACAAATTATTAAAAATAAAATAAGACACAAAAAATCGAATCTCTTTCATTAAAACTATTTGAATCTTCACGATAAAAACAGTGACCAAATAGGCACTATAGCCTAGGAACGTCTGTGTGTTGATATAAAATAGAGGCTCATAGAAGCAAATTTTACCAATAAAAGGGTCCAGTGCAGATTAAAAGTAAGGGTCTGCTACCACTGTGATACCTACAATTGACATTTTTTAATTAAAAATTTAATCAATTTGAATGCATTGACCATGTTTAAAACGGAACACCCTTTTTAGCTTCTCAATATTGTTTGCACTCGAATAGTCCCGAATACTCGAATAGTGCCAAACAATTTCAAAGTGAAAAAATCGGTTTTTCCAAAATATTTGGCATCGGAAAACAAATTTCGATTTTGGATTTTTCCTCTTGAAAACCAATACTCAGCCTCACCCCCCCCCCCCCCCCCCCCACTTAGGAAAATGTTCATGGGTAAAAATGTCAAAACTTTATTCGGCGCCTTCTTAATCATGTCCGATTAAGGTTCAAATTTTGCAAAGGGGTATAATTTGGGGTATGAGTTCGAAAATTTTCATTTTGTTTGGCCCTCTACTAAGGTGTGAGAGACAACAAATGACAGTGCTCGCCTTGCTGAGCAAAGTGAGTTACTCGAAGTGCCTCAAAAGCACGAAGGAACCCACGTAGCCTTCAGTAGATGTCAAAAGAAAAGGGAAATTAATAGTCGGAGAGAATAGTTAAACAGAATGCCCTGTTTGTTTAACAGAACAAAAAAATATTTAGAAATGGTCGTTGGGAGCATCTAGTCTAAGAAGGTTAAGTGATGCTATCTTTTCCTTCAAACAGTTGGGACTCAAGCATTAACTATAGTCCTAGCCTCATATGGCTTATGGTTATAGCGCTATTACTCGTTCTCTGAAATGAGAAAAATGTAAAGAATGTCTGAGAACTTAAGTACTGGGTGGTGAAAAAGAACATCAGTTTTCTCGGATTGCAGCAACAACATTGCGTTACGTTCATATGCAACTTTATTTATCATTATTTATTTTAAGTTTTTGCTATCTGAGTCAAAAAAATGTACGGCCACCCGTTATGAACGAATTGTACACAAAACAAACAATAAACACACAAACAAGGCCCATAACTACATTCACTAGAGATCTGTATGTATCTGTGAGAATTATCATGGTGAAACTAATCACGCGACACAGGAAGTTTATTGAGGTAGCTATTTTCCAAATATTTTAAAACGACAGCTGTGCTGCCCAGAACAAGAACTATTATCTTTTCCTTCATCTGATCATTCTGATTAATTCTGAGTCTGTTTAGTTGAAGGAAATTGTTCTGAAGTTCTTCAAATCTGGGCACACGTTCATGGCCGCAGACAGCTTCCATGCTGCTGTAGAAGGAGGAATGCGTCGAGCTCCACCGATAACCTATACCGACTTTAAGACCGTAATATAGAAGGCAAAGACGAACGTAGAAGTGTTGGACTTGCTACCGACTGATTTCTTTCCGCAAGTATTTAGTATCTCTCAGTACGTGCTGAATAAACTGAAACCTCTTCCAGACATCGAGCAAATACGGAAGGTAGTATTAAAAAAGGGGAGCGTGTCAATCGACGGCGATCAAAACAGTTGCATGCTGTTCACAGCTGAAGCTTACTGATGCTAACTTCAATCTGGATCACCATTTGAAGCTAGCAGATGGTCCACGAGGAATTGATTCTTCAAGAAACGCGGCATTGCTTAAGACAATAATTTCTTTGATTGATGACGACAAGACATTGTTCTGGAATGAATTGCCAGAGAGCGCCGGCGTCGGTGGTGTAGTGGTAAGCGTGACTGCTACTTTGCACCCCAGTAGGTCTGGGTTCAATCCCAGTCGACGTCTGTGGTTTTTCTAAGACGAAAAAATCTGGTCACGACTTCCTTCGGAAGGGAAGTAAAGCCGTTGGTCCCGGCTCATATTCATGAGTCGTTAGGTAGGGTCCAGGTGGTGGAGTCGTCTTCCTGGCGTCGGTGATTGTCACCATGTGAGGAAATAGGCCGACGTAAAATAGAAAAAAAAAAAATTGCCAGAGAGGGAAGAACCAGTCAAAAATACAACATGAAATTATCTTACAGCAAGAATTTCTATGAAATTTCTTCAAATCGATGTTGTGCTAACACATCAAATGCAATATACGAAGAACGTATTAAACAACTACAAATCATTTTTTATATTGAAATATCCAGGAATTACGTTTTTAAATAGGAATTATCATCTGGGACTGATATGCGATTATTTTTCAGATGGGACAAATTGGCTTCATATGTTTTTTATACTTTCTCAGAATAAACACCGAATTGTTATGTTTGTAATCTATAGTACAATAAGAAAACAAGCGTTTCTGATATTGAACTCAAAAACAGCCAAAACTCATATGGGACTGATATGCAATTATAGGCAGTATAGGACGTCACTAAACTAATGGTTGTCGCTTTTCTCAAAGCCGCTTGTACTAGTGTGGCTACGAGCGGTTTTCGTAAAATGCTGATTGGCCGTACAACAGAAATGTCTTCACTAACGATGGCTTTGCCCCGTCTGAAGTTACCGATCATCCAGAAACCGTTACCGTAACAGTAATTACAGTGCCTAGTCCGATAGTAGTTTATGAATCCACAGTGCACCTAGTTCCACTTCCGGCTTATACGACTATTTCAATTGTTCCACTTCAAAACCTGGATTGCACTAGTGAGCATTTAGTCGGTAGACCAGATTCTTCAGTTCCCGTTCACGTCGATCCAATTTCTGAAGCCTCTCCGAACTCATCTTCTAACACCACAGCGTTGCAAATTTTTCCTTTGCCGAAGATGTCTGTTCCTAGAGTAACACAACGAAAGTGCAAGTCGGAAAGGGCAGAGGAAATAACCACCGAAGTCTACCGTCCAGATCTGGCTACCGTTGAGGCAACAAAAACTATCAAGTCGATTAAAAAGGGACGGAAACCACCAAAGAAGCGAGCCAACGGTCAACCATCGAATGAACGTTGCGAAGGTTAGCTTGTGCGAAATGAGTGGTCTCTGTTTTTCTAATTCGAGTGATGGTTGCAGGAAATGCCTCACCTGTTTGAATTGGTTCCATGCTAAATGTAGCAGCGATGATGGTTTCCGGTGCCGCATTAGTAACTGATTTTTAATTTGTTTGTTTTGGTTTGTTCCATAAATAATTATTGAATGAGTAAATGATTTTGTGCATTATTTGATAAAACTTTTTTTATGATAGATAAAGATTATGAAAAAATCTTTTCATCCTCCCAAATTTCAATACTCAAAGGATGACTATACATTAAAATGTTTATATTACCCTCAGCACTGGTTCAAATTACCTTCACTGTATGTTCATTTTACCCACATCACATGTTCGTTTTACCCCCAGCATCTAATCAGTTAACCCCCTTCAAATGTTCATTTTACCCACCTGCTTGAAATCAAGCTCGTACTGTGAGTTGGTGTATCTATCAGTTATATGAATGGACGCTTGACTTCATATGTTACGTTCACCATTTTGATGCTTAATAAACGAGATAACGCTGAAACTGCTTAGGGTGTTCATATTACCCCCAGTTCCCCTACTTTAGTAGTAACTTATTGCAACCGGTTTTCTCACAATTGTGTGACTATTAAAGGTGAGTCATATTCCACTGGAATTAAACTAGATCAACAACAATCGAACAGCTTGAGAAGAAGAAATACGCCAAGTTTCTCACATGAGATATAAACTAAAATATGGTAACGGAAATTTTATTATTAAGAAGTATATAAGATTCTTCTATACGTTTCTCCTTCAGATCACTCAAAGCAACTTAGCCTTATTCTCCAGATAGCAATCGAACATGGCATAAGCCGTATCGCAAGGATTGGTCCTCCGCAAGTCGCACTTCTCAGCTAGCTTTTTGGCCTTGTCCTCAGGCATCGTCTTGGTCAGAAAAGCCAGCACCTTGTCCTTCTGCACGACACCTTTCTCATTCATTAGGCGAAGTTTTGAGAAGAAACATTGAACGTAGCACTGGAGGATGAAGAAGATAATTAATAATGTCGATAGTTTGTATCGTCGAGTTGCTCACCTTGGTCGCCTGATCGGGACTTGAAGTGTCATCTCCATTGCGTAGCTTTTTGGCCGAAGCTTCGGTGATTCCACTCGCTTCGATGCAGTGCAGTTTGTAGCCTTCGATTTCTGGTAGTTTCGTTAGGTCATCTTGCAGTTGGACTCGGGGCTGGAACAAACAACGTGGGTTTTAATGTGTACACTTTAGAACATTTGAGTTTGCAACTGTAAAATCCTACCACAAAACACAGTAGCACAACTGCTAGGATCGAAACGTTTACTAATTGGAATGATGTCATGTTCACTGGAGCGCTGGATGACGATCGTTGAAGGTACGACGTTGACGGAGGTTTGCCACGAACTGGTGTTTCGTCAAGCGTCGATGCAAAATGTGATGCTGCTGAGTTATTGTGATCTTAAAATTAAATGTGAAGGTTCGTGGCAGGGTGACTTTCTCAAAATGGGTTTTCGCGATACAGAAACTGTCGAAAACAACATTCTAATCATGAGAGGTGCGTTGTAGTTGATAGTTTGTTTTGAATATATTTCCATATCTGGACCCACCCTAAAAGCATTCTGAATCAAAATAACACGGCTATCTGAGCTTTCTACAACATATAGAGGAAGTTGAATTTATAATGAAGGAACAATTGTAACTACCGTAGAGGCTACTGCGGCCGCATCCACTTGCAGTTGTGAGACTGTTAATTACATGGGAAAATGCCCTCGCATTAAATTGTGTATCGATAATTGATGTAGAATGCGATTAGGAGGGGGATAACTGATGACTGCTTAAAATACCCGAATACCTTTTTTTTTTTTTTTTTCAATAAAAGGGGTTATAGGAGCATCTCAATTCAGAAGAAGATTATTAACAATAAAACGCCGAAACTTTTAATAACACAAAATCAAATCACAGCTAATTCACAAATTGAGTAAAATGTCATGGAAAATATTCAAACAAATCCTTGATCAACCGCTTTTGTTTCTTTGGTAGCAAACCAGCACATCATAGGCCGTATCCAGCGGATCCTCCCTTCTAATGTCGCAATTTTCAACCATAGCCTTGGCCGTGTCTTCACCTTGCACCTTACTGAAGAATTCCACTACGACATCATTCTGCATTACGCCGTTTTCGTCCATGAATTGCATTTTCTGGAAGAAGCACTGTACGTAGCGCTGCAAAATTGACAATAAAAAATCAAAGACCATTTTCCCGATCGAAGCAACCCTCTCCTCACCTTGGTAGACCAATCCGGATTGTCGATCGTCTGTCCTGTGTGCACTTTTATGGCCGATTCCACGCTAACGTCACTCATTTCGACGCACTGCTTTCGAAACTCGTCAATTTGCTGGGCCACACTTTGTTGTGAGCTACCACCTTGGATTAAATTTGTTATCAAAACAGTTAGAACGACGATGAGGCTAAGAAACTTCATTTTTTAAGATATCCACGCACAATGCAGTCACAATCTATACTGAGCACAATCAGGTTCTAATCTGAGCCGAAGGTGGGAAATGGCAAATGTTTGCGAATATTAATTAGTTATGCTAGAGTGGTAGGGTGGTTCTAAGCTACACCATTGTCAGAGTATTTGCTCCCATGTTCTTGACATGTCTAAGTTTCTGTTCGTTTCATGGGAACTTCGGGCTTCAAAACAAACCACTGCTTTACCCGAATTATGGGACATTTTATGATGCATCCAATTGTTAAATTTTATGAGCCTATAAAACCCTTAACCGCAGCAAACCAGCTCCGTCACGCTTATCTATGGCCAAGGGCAAACGTAGTACGGTAACTGTCAAAAAACGTTAAGCAAACGTCAAAATACCTCCAACGAGGCATTTTGCTCTGGTATTTTTATTGCAGCTAAATGGCTTTTACGCTCCGGTTTTTATTGTTGCTGCCTGCTTTCTTCATTCATTACAGAGTCATTTTGATGTTGTGTTTAACTTTTATTTATGTTAACTGCAGACCCAAATCGACAACGAACACCGACAGAGAGTGTGGTGACCTTGCTCTATGGGAGTTGAAGCAGTAAAAATTGCCATTAACAGCAACCGATATGACCAGGCGAGAATGAAATTGTTGAGGGAAGGCTCCGATGCGAAACGGAAATGGATGAACTAACCCGTGCAGTTGCAAAAAAAATGTGTAAAAGTAAATATTAGCACTCGACGGCACTATGGGTGACTGGGACAGATGGTTACTTGGAACTTTTACTCCTCTTATTTTATTGTTTTTTGTTTATTTCTTTTATCTCCAGTCTTTGTATTTCTAGCATATTGTTTGTCACAATTAGCTTACTGCCTGTTGTCAACTACGAAAGGCACTTCCACATTTTTGAGAGCATTCGATGACAGGTACATTTTTTGCATTAGTATGATTTTGTCACAACTTCAGTCATACCCTTTTCCCAGGAAATTGAGAAGTTTGGTTTTGTGGAATTTTCTGAACTAGACAACGAATCGAACCCAGTGACTGAGCTAAGGGACGATCGCAAAGTTTCTTTAAAACATATTGTTTACTTTTGAAAAGCCATGAATGTACTATATAGTATGCAAAAATAGTTTAATTACCCCCCTAACAATTTACAATTTTTTTGTTTTTCTGGTGAAAATCAGTTGAATTTGATGAGTGTTCTTACATGATTTATCCATTCATGTCTTTTTTATCACATTGCCATTGAAAATATGGCATTTATATCTCTTCTTGAGATGTTATGTGATGAATTATGAAAAAGGGTCAAAAATTACGCAAAAAAAGTTTATCCACCCCCGAACAGATACTACGATTTAAATGTGTTTTACAGAGTTTTAGTGTGTATTCTGCAACTTTCTCGAATGTAAACATTGCGTCTAGCGGTCATTTAGTGCTCTTGAAGTTTTCGTGCTCAAAATTTTAGTTTCGTGTTCAAAATTGGAAGTTATTTGTTGCAAAACGCCCTAAAAAGCAGAAAATCTCGATCAGCATCCGAAATTTGAATTTTGAACATCACAAAACTGGCAAAAACTACCGCGATATTGCCGACATTGTTCAGCTTCACAAAGAAACGGTCACTAGGATTGTGCAGATGTACAAAAAGCGTGGTTCTATCTCACCAGCCAAGCGACCGGGGCGTCCTTCAAAGACAACTGGCTGAATTGACAGAACAATCGTGAAGAAGGCGGAGCTGGACCGGGGACTATCAGCTACGAACATTGCAAAACAGATTGAAAGTGAGTTTTCCATTCAACTGACATCACAATCCGTACGAAATCAACTTCATAAGAATGGTCTTAAGGGCAGAGTAGCACTTAAGAAGCCATGGT
The DNA here is from genome assembly GCA_024533555.2 of Aedes koreicus. NCBI lineage: Eukaryota > Metazoa > Arthropoda > Insecta > Diptera > Culicidae > Aedes > Aedes koreicus. Next base: position 1,177,118 of record JAHHFK020004312.1, on the reverse strand, counting down.
TGTCCGCAAAAAATATCAAAAAAATGTTAAAGTGTTCCCAGGACCACATTTCATGGAACAGTGATGGCTGGAATAAGGTGATTTGGTAAGACGAGACGAAAGTTATGCTATTTTAATCTGATGGTATCACAAGAAAATGGCGGCGAACCGGTGAAAGTTTGAAAAAGGAGTATTTGCGGCCTACAGTCAAGCATGGCGGTGGTGAGTTACAATACCAACATTGATTTTTCAACCAACTGAGCATGAATTTGATTTTTATTTCTTCAGGTAGAGTCATGGTATGGGGATCTTGGCTACATCCGGTGTTGGAGAACTTGAATCCATTGATGGAATCATGACCAAGGTGGTTTATTTGGACATTTTGAAGCGAAAACTACCAGCCTCTGCACAAAAGCTAAAGTTGGGGCGCAGATATACGTTCCAACAAGCCGGAGATCTGAAGCACACCTCAATGCTGGTTTCGCAGTGGTACAAGGAAAAGCGTATCAAGGTTATGGAGTTGTCAGCACAGTCTCCCAATCTTAATCCGATCGAGCATCTCTGGTCATTTTTGAAAATTAAGGTCCAGGAGCCAAAACCAACAAGCATCCAGCAATTGCGGCAGGTAATCTCAACTGAATGGGACAAAATCACCCCGGAAAAAATTACTAAGCTTGTTGAGTCTATGCTACGACGATGTCGAGCAGTTATTGAAGCCAAAAGTGGTCATACGAAGTACATAAACTATGTGAGCCAGCGGTGGATATACTTTTTTTTTGCGTTATTTTTTAACTTTTTTTTCTATCATCATGTTTCAAATGCAGATAATTTGTTTTTTATTTTGAACTCGCATGAATTTGCTTTGTTTTTGCATAAATAATAATCAACTGAACAACAATTAAACGTGTTTCAATTTTCTGGTGAATTTTTCTAATTTTTCACTGAGGGTGGATAAACTTTTTTTGCATACTGTATGTCTGAAAATACGTACCGTTTTGGCTCAAGTTCCGAACACTTAAGCTTTGTTGATTATTAAATAGTGTCTCAATATGTAAATTTCTACTGTTTCGTGCGAAATTAGATTTTTCAGTGCACCAGTGTATTCTAATTACTAGACCACGATGAAATTGATTCAAAAATCCCTATCCATGGAAAAAAATTAAACAATATTCTCAATTCATTCTGACTCAAATTCCGAACACCATTTTTATGCTGGCTCAAATTCCGAACAGTTATGGCTCATATTCCGAACTTGACAAATTCAACCGATATGTTTCGATTGATATTGGAGGAGGATCTGGTTGGCAAATTTTCACGGTCCATGTACACTTTTGAAAAAATTTTTGAGTGATTTTTCACGCAGGGGGTGGGAGAGGTCTTAAATTTCTCTAAACCTTTAAACGTGGTATAAGGACAACCCGATGCTCTAGAATATGATGTACATTCATACCAAAAAATCAAAGTTCTTTGACTTAATTTAGCCCCTGACGATAATAAGATAATACATGCGGAAGCCATCATCCACCCTATAACGTTAAAGCACAAGATATTTACGCCCATTGAAAAAGGCAAGTACAATGCTTCCACCGGCAATATAAATTTTGATTATTGTAGAGGTTTCAAAAAACTATGTGAACATTTGACCAGACTATTGCACTTTCAATGGGCAAGACTATGATGAAAAGGGTTTTTTCTTTAAATTGTACGAGGAGAAAATGGCGTTCAGAATAAAAACTTGGGAGTTGTTCTGCACACCCTTATACACCCCAAAGCGTTAGTTTATTTAAGTGAATTCATAATCATGAGCAATATTTAATTGGTATTTTTATGTAATGTTTTATTTATCATCAAACAATGGTTTTAGTAAGAGTGTAACGATATGCAGTAAGCATGTAAAGCTAACAGTAATAATATATGCATATAATCATATATGTAAGTGTTGTAACTGGTTAGTAGCTTCAAGTTTTTTTCGCAGTAGTCACGGACTTATCTGACCTTTTTTCTAGCTTATTTTTCTCCAAGCGTTCTTTCTGTTTCACTATTATAAGAGCAGCCTGTTCTTTCTTCTTTCTTTCTTTTAGTTCTTCTCTTTCTTGCTGCATTAGAAGTCTCGAAGCTGACTTCATTTCCTTTTCTTGTTGCTTTTGTACTGATTTTTGTTTTCGTTCTTCCTGCCGTTGACGTTTTGCAATTTGTAACTGGTTTTTGGTTTCCTCTTCTTTCTTAAAAATTTCAACCCAAGCATCACTTGTTGCAATTGCTGGTGCACAACGTCTCTTCCGGTTTATACCCTTGCGGGCTTCTGGGATTCGGTCGGACTGATACGGTTTGCTCTGCGTGACCTTCTCTGGTGTTTCTGAGACAATGGTTGGTGAGGCTGAACTATCCTGCTGTTGAGAAGTATCGTCCAATGTATCAGAAATACATTCCGTTGTATAATCTATAAGTAATATATTGTTAATACTGATAAAATATTTTAGTTGTTGTTCACTTACCCTCAACGTCATATATATACTGGACGTTTTCATCGTTCTCCAACTGTAGTTCATCGTGAGGTATTTGATCAATATCCTCCGGAATGTTTAAATCGCCTCTTTGTTCTGAAGATTATCGTCAAAATATGATTGTTGTTTTCGATCTAACAATTTAAATATAAATGTTCCCCATTCTTACCTTTGATTTCAAGAGGAGTTTCATCACTTGACAAAACACGACCGTCTGCATCCAGCGTAAAATCAAGGCCAATCAACGATGGGTCAATTTCAAAGTACTCCAGTGGTCCCTCCACGTCCTCTTGAACGCTTCTCCAAAAGTTGAATAATTGCGAGGTTTCGAGGTCTCCGGTCCACATCAAATTTCGACGTTGTTTCTCAAAACTTTCCAGAGATTCCTGGTGAAAGCCTACTATTCAGTTCACGCTGAAATACTCTGGCAGAGATAGGCTCATTCACAGGATCCACGAAAGTCAAAGAACCACTTCTATTTTGAAGTTCATTCTGGGGAACAGAACTTGGATCAGGGAAAGATTCATAGTCAATGGCCTCAGAGTTCCATGGATGCAGGCCACACTTTCCGAAATCCATTGATCAGTATTAGATCAATGTTCTCCATTGACTCTAAAGCTTTGTTCACTAGTGGAGCAAAATCTAGACCTAGACGAAACGTCTAGGGGCTGAATAAAATGAGTGGAGTTTGGAGGCAGGCAGACCAAAAAACATAAAACATATTGTCTGCATTTGAAAAGCCATGAATGTGTGTGTCTGAAAATAAGTACCCACATTTTTCAAAAGTTACAAATTCTGAATGATAGAAAATAGAGAATTTAGCCAAATTTTGAATATTTTCCTTATTTCCCTAATAGAAATGCTCCATGGTGACAATTGGGTTGTAATTAATTTAAAAATGTTTTAGAGTGCAATTCATATACCTTCAACAAACAAATTATGGCGACATGTAATTTAACCAGAATTTATCATTTTCTTCATAATTTACAGCTTAAAATGATAAAGTAGACTAACGAATTGTTATTGAATGAATTATTATTGACAAATAATTTATTCGGAATCATTGAACAGGGAACTGTAAAATTTAAATTGGTTTAATAGTGAATTTAGTGACGGTTAGACAACAGTCATAGCTGGCGATAATGATGGTGGTGTAGCAAAAGAAATTTAGCATTGATCGCCAGCCATGTCTGAACAGATCCAACATTCTCCGAATCCCAACCTTGAGATTTGAAACCCATCGGAATCGGACAAGGAACTAGGCGAGATGATTAAATTCGGATGCAGGAGTGGAAGAACTTGTCCTCCCGTCGCATTGGGACCTCTCCCATTGAGGACATAGTTTGATCTAAACCTCTGGACTGACATCTCTAACAAATACTCCAATTCCTAACTGGATGTTTGTTAAAAAAAAAACTCTAGAAGCTTTGCCACCAAGTGAATGAAGGCCCCAAATTGTCGGATACTAAGCCTTGGTCGTTCCTTCTAAACGAGTCTTATACTTACGATCCAGAGTTCACAGATAGGATTATATCGCTTCTAGTTAAGCCTCCTAACAGCGTGGAGACACTGACAGAAGATAGAAAGTTCTACCCTTGAACCAGGAAGAAATTCTGGTTTCACAGTAAGTCAGCTCTCCGAAGACGATTTGTCGAAAAACCTAAAAGAAAAATTTGCTCAGCGTCGATCCAACCCTTCGCGATTGGTTCAAATTCCAAAGTTGGCTCTCGACGATCTCGAACACTGATAGTACGAATTTGGAGGAATAAGGACTCTAATTTGATTGGCAAGCTATAACAAATGGTGTACGGAATCATATTGCATCACATGAAAGAGTCAGCAAAACTCACCCATTCAACCGATCGTATTCAAATTTTCAGTAGAATAAAACAAAACATAATTTAACTTTCCCCATATTCGCTTTATTCCAATTTCATTACCTGGGGGTGACCCCAACGTAGTGGTTAACATCCATACCTCTCACGCCAAAGTCACGAGTTCGAATCTCACCCCGGACAAGTTACGTAAATACCCAATAGAGGTATTTGAGTGACTACGACGGGAGATGAACCAGCCCGAGACTGAAAATCTCGATAATAAAAAAACAAGAAAAAAAACAATTGCATTAACAAACCCAAATTCAAGAACCTTCCTTTTATCACTACTCATAAGATCTTTAACAACGTTTGGACCAATTGTTTTTTGTGTCGAAATCCATTTTTTCTTTATATCTACCTCCGATTTCCCTTCCTTAGGATATTTCCGAAGTGCATTATGGCCCAGTACTTTTCATTTGGCCGCAGTTCCAGTGCGTTCGGGGGATTGAGATGCTTCGGTACGAAATTTAATTTGCCTTGTACCACTCCAGAACATTTTTCGAGCTTCGTGCAACAACAAATAACATGATTAGTTTAAATGTATTTGAAATTCCATGATGGGGACATCATCAATACACGTTATCGGGTTTCTTTCCGAGGTTGTTAGAGTAAATGACGACGAGAGAAACACAACCGCTAGCCATAGTAGCTGTGTCATAAAAATACCTCGAATTGGAAATTGATTTCCGTCACATATAGCCTTTGAGAAGTGTAAACAGAGATTTCACATCGCTAGAACTACTCCGTGCCATTTGGCGATATATGAGCATGATCGAGTCGGTAAACTTTTGCCTGTCAAGGGGGCTTCCTTCCCCCTTGCCTACCATGCATTGTGGTAGCTAGGTAAAAGTCTAACTGCTCGATCAGATACCACCTTCCTAACATGCCCTACGCTCAATTTCTACTACTTCTATTTAATTTCACAACCTGCCGTGCTCTTACGCACCTATCAATACTTTCTCATCACATCTTTGGTTCTAGCAAAAATTGCTGTCCACTCCTAGAGTTGCATTTTGATAAGAATGATATTCCCAATTTTCAATTAGTCCTTATTACATATTATGTCTTGTGAAAAGTGACAATACTCGGATTGAGCCACCGAAGATGAGCTTGGAATAAGGGAAACATGATTAGTATTCATTTATGTGAATTCTCATTTTTCTATTTGATGTTCTATAGTTTGAATTGGTTATGACTAGGGTTCTGATGCATGGTCAGTGTATCGGAGTCATTGTTTGTTTTGTTTGCAATGAATCCGGTTTTGACGGATAAAGGGGCGCGCCTTTGAAGAGTACTGTCGCTCACAAAGGGTTTAAATAGCGGAAAACTTTCAATAAAACTCGATTCATTGCCAAAAAAACAACACCGAATTTCTCAATAGTGATGAAGTAACTCGACATGCACTAAACAAAGGATACGGGATATACTACAATAGATCAAATTACTGGTCGCAGTGGTGGAACAGGTGAAAAAAAATCAGTATAGAATGCATAAATTTAGCTTATACGAACAAAAGTGGAGGCCATATGCGCTCAAATTCCAATAAATTTTTCAACGAGTTGATTTGACACCGTAAACGATTTAATCTGTAATAACTAATTCCACTAGAAAAGTGTTACGAAGTAATCAAATTTTGTTTGGTATATAGTCCGATGGAAAAATGAATACATTGTATAAAAGTCGATAATTTGCATTCTTTACGACTTAACTAGAACATGAGACGATTTTGAGCATTAGCATTAGCATTGACATTTGCACACTCCGTGGATGGAGCTACGATAAGGAATAATTCTTCGTTGAAGACATTGCATGTCACCATGAAACGGAACCAGTTACTGGTAATGTTGCTTCACGCAATCATCCACCCGAAGAGACTCTACGATCGCTCACGTGGCCATGTCCATGCAACCGTTGGAGATAGGGAGGATTCGGTACCTACCTTAAGACGAGGGAGCCCACACAGTCTTCAGTAGATATCAAAGGAGAAGGCGAAATGAATAGTCAGAGAAAAAGGTTAAACAGAATGCAATGTCAATTGGCAAACAATTTTAAGGAATGAAGGAAATGTCGAAACTGCTATAGACGTTTTTTACAAAATTTTAACAGAAATTGTCTCACGAGAAATACCTCTGGAGAAAAAACGACATCACAGAAATACTAAATATCCAAACTGGTATGATAAACATTTAAAACATCTTTTAAAGATGTTAAGCAAAAATCTCATAAACAAAATAACAGTGAAAATCTAGCAATATATTTGGACATATGCGATCAACTGAATTTTGCCACCAGTAATGCATTTGAAGAATGTAATTTAAAAACAGAGCTTGAAATAATGTCTTGTCCAAAGAACTTCTTCAATTAAAAAAAAAACCATATTAAAATTCAACAATTTTCCCTCAAAAAGCATTTTGACGGAAATGTTTTTAAAATAGCTCGGATGAAAATTGTAAACTTTTTGCAATTTTTATCCAAGAAATCTTTACAACATTTTCTGAAGAAGATCGCGACCGCGATTACTTTGCATTTTATTCAGACTTGCCGAAGAACATTGGCTTCAATCGGCTGCCCTCAGCTTCAATTTTGCAGGCTCTAAAACAATTTAACCGCCTCGAAATGTCCTGGACCAGACGGAGTTCCTCCAGGTTTTATGAAAAGTCTCGCAATGGAGCTAACTGCTCCACTGTTTTGGATTTTTAATTTGTCACTGAAACCTGGAAACTTCCCAAAAATATGGAAAAACTCATTTTTAGTCCCTATCTTTAAATCTTGACGAAAATCAGACGTACGTAATTATCGTGGTATACCCATTATCTCGCATGCCAAAACTTTTCGCAGCAATTGTCAACGAAAAATTATTTCCAAAAAATCAAAAAAAAAATAATGACACGCAAAACAGGTTCTTTTAGTGAATCCCAAAAAATCTCTTGAATTTATTGACTATTCAAAGAAATCGAATCCTATTCAAGTCACTTCAGGCGTCCCTCAAGGTTCTCATTTAGGACCTCTTCTTTTTATTCTGTACGTAAACGTCATTTCCTTCATTCAGAAACAAATTAATGTACTAACTTATGCCGACGACATGAAGCTCTTTCTGGAGATTAGGAATGAAGAAGACATCAATATATTCTGGAATGAAATACAATTATTCTACACATGGTGTAAAAAAAGCCTATTGGAATCGAATGTAAAAAAATGCAACTTAATATCATTTAGCAGAAAAAGTACATCATCAAACATTACAATTGCATTGGGAAATCAGAATGTAGAAAGAAGTGAAAGAGTTAGGGATTTAGGAAATGTCTTAGATTCCAAATTTACATTCATTGACTATTACAACACAATTATCGACAGGGCAAACAATATGTTAGGCTTCATCAAGCGCTATTGCTACAACTTGAAGGAAGGAAGGAAGAATAGAATCAGTATAAAAACAATTTTTATTTCCTCTTGCATCATATGAAGCTCGCTGTATGCCTTTAAACATCCAGACATTACAAGATCGTCGTGAATATGCAATGGTTTCATTTGTAAATGACATTGTTTGGCAAGTGCATTGACTCGGAAGTACTTTTATCAAACTTAAATTTTGTATTCGCCTACTCGACAACCCCTGAATCGAAATTTATTTTCCATAAACCGTGCGATGATGGTTATTTTTACGTGAATTACCAAAATTTAGGCCAATTAATCGGATGATGACCTCTACCAATATTCTGCGAACCCATTGACTTTACAATGTCTAGGCATAAACTGAAACGATATTTTAATACCATACGGAATCTCAACTCGTAGGAAGTAATAATATAAAAGCAGACATTACTTAATCTTTAATTCTTTTTCCATAAGTCTAAGACAAAATTTAATGTAAGTAAATACTGTAACTGTATACGTACTAGTCTACGTCCGGTTTCGAAATAAATAAATAAAATAAAAATTGCCCTGTTTGGTGTACAAAATAAATATTTATTTGATAATGGTCAATGTTGGGAGCATCTAGTCTGAGAAGATTAAGTGGTGCTCCATTTCTCTTCAAATGATTGAGACTCAAGCATTTACCTTAGTCTCAGCCCCATATCGCTTACGGTTATAGCGCCATTACTCACTCTTTTTGAAAAGAGAAGAATGTCTGAAAATATGTTTGTCCTTTGACTATAGAGACATGGTCAAAAATTATCAACATAGCATTGTAAACATATTTACTGAACCTTACTTCATTACAATACATCATGGAGCGATTACAACCTCTGACAACGGACACAAAACCTGACTCAAAAACGAGAACAATCAAGCTGTTTCTTAAGAAGCAACGAATTGAATTTGTTCAACAAGATGACATAGGAGTTAAAGATCAAGCGAAAGGAAAGAAGCAATAGGTAGAGATAGGCGAAGGGGCCTTGAAGACTGCGAACGATTCGAGCTAGAGGCAGGAGTAGATTGAGAAAGTGAGAATAAACAATCCGTGCTTTCCTTAAAGACAGAATAAAACGTTTGCGTTGAACTACATGGAATCTTGCAACTTTGATTATGTGAATCGATAGGCACCATTGGCAATTGATGGATTTCCATTTGATTTTTTCTCTTACAAATGTTGAATGTATGAAGGACAAAAAAATACAGAGCTTGTAAAAGCTGTAAAAATAATGTACTCTGATGCCTTTGCTACTTTTCATTCCCATGTATAATTATAACCGGAAAACAATAGAAAAAATCGAAAAAGTGGGGGGGGGGGGGGGGGGGGGGGGGGGGGGGGGGGGGGGGGGGGAACAATATAGAAACTATGAGCGAATTTGAACCATTCGCACTAAATTTTAAAAAGTATGACAAAGTGAATCAAAGTTCGACGTAGTGGCACGAAACCCTGTAATCAGTTATTTTGTGAAAGATTTTAAGATCCTGTCTTGCACAACTTCTAGCACAATGAAACAGGTAAACTGCTCGGGCGAATGTATAGAAGCGACCCCGATGATAAAAGAACTCGAAAAAGTATGAAGTCCCATGCCATCGCAGACTATATTCTGCAAGCCACGTGGCTTCATCACTTCCTACCCGCATCGAAACTATCTTTTCCTCCTTCCTGCACCACAACCACATAAGAATAACGAAAACAAGCAGCAAAACTGATATAGTTTGCACCACGCTGCTCTCTTTCTTTTCCAGAAATTATCATCCCGCAACCAACGGCGCCAACAGGAACTGCAACGTCTGCAATGTGGAAGATTGCACGAATGCACCGGAATTCATCGAGAACTCGCATGCTTCCTTGGGACCAAAACTATTGAAAGTGAGCAGAAAATGGAAATGCTCGTCTTCGTCTTCGTCGTCGTCGGTTGATCGTCGTGAGGTTCTCCTTTTCTTACCGACGACGACCCGAATGCAGCCAAGGGCGATAACAAGAAAAAAAAGACGACGACGACGACGATGGCAACGGCGACGACGGAAGAATTCTCATCACAATCTTGAAAGGGCCGAAGAAATCGCCTACTAGGTTGCATCGGTGGCAGAAGAGTCGTCTCTGTTTTGCTCCGGCGTTCGAGTGAAATGGTAAGCAGGGTTAGACGTAGACGAATTCTGTTTTCTGATGGATGAGTGCGGTTATTGATTTTTGCAGTCGTGTGATTTAACGTAGTCCAATTTTCTAAGGGACGGGGTCGATTTCCGGTGAAGTCGAATAAATCTTACGCTTGGAAATTGTTTCCACATTCCTGGGTATGAAGTAGGGTAAACATTGTTAATTGGCCATTTACAATCCATACGCTTGCCCTTTTGACTGAAAATTTAATTTCCTTTAGTGCGTCATCGCCAACAAACAAAACGTTTGCCTTACAATATACAAGTTAAAGCGTTGAAAGCATCATGCTCTCCTATGCGTACATCCAAGATTGTATTGTATTCTCCTTACCATTGCGACGGTTATGCCAAACGAAATTAGTAAATCTTTATCAGGTTCCAGGACACTGTGATATTGGAGGGAATGAAAAGGTAGACGATCTTGAAAAGGGAGAGGAACAAAAGCTATGACCAATTCCATGACTGTCACCTAAAAATTCTGTCTAAAACATTCATGACTCCAAATGCAAAAAAATACCTCGTAGAGCTCAGTAACGGAGCTATGTAATCCTCTATAATTCATTTATTTCAATTTTATTTATTTCAAGAGCGTGGAAGAACAACACAAGCTTGTAAGGTTCAATATGTTTATAAGCATTTCGGCATAACATTTACCTTAAAATGGCACTTCTGAGCTTCAACTTCAAGATTCTAATTGGCTACTATCTCCATAGAAGACTGGCATACGCTTTTTAGAAGCATATTTTTTTTTTTTTTTTTTTTTTTTTTGTTGGGGCGTAGAACCACTGCGTCCACTGAGTTGAACTTTTGTGGTATACCCCTGTTTACTATTCTAATTCGCATCTTAAAGCTAGATCACCATTTGTCAAGTGACCAGCCCAAGACGCGTCTCCCAGTCAGGCAAAATTGAGTTTATAAAACCCACCACCTTTCCAGGATTTGCAGTCCAAATTTCTTTAGGTTGCATATAGCCACTGTACAGAAATTTAAGTCTGCTCTTGTACAAAGCATCACAACTGCAAAGCAGATGTTCCGAGGTTTCACGTTCCATGTTACAGAAACGACAGATATCATTCTGAACCTGGCCAATGTTTTTCAAATGATATCTACTCGGGCAATGTCCGGTTATTAGGCCAGTATAGGTACAAAGAACTCTCTTATTGAGCTCCAGAAGCTTTTTACTGATTGTAACATTTGGAATTATAAACCTTTTCGCTTGAACACACTTTGTGGTGACCAACCAATTGGTCATCACCCTTTGCACTTCCCAAGATTTTAATTCCATTTTTATGGCACAGTATGATATACCGCAGAATGGTTCTGGGCCAATAAACTGTGCATTTGAACCTTGTTTAGCAAGCTCGTCTGCCCTTTCATTGCCTTCAATGCCACAGTGTCCCGGAACCCAGAATAAATTTACCGAGTTCTCTTGGCACACCTTTCGCAATGAAAGAATGCATTCCCAGACAAGTTTGGATGTGCATTTATAATTACTTAACGCTTTGAGTGCCGCTTGGCTGTCTGTAAAAATACAAATATTTGCATGTCTATATCTCCTCTTCAGACAAACGTTAACACATTTTATTATAGCAAAGATCTCCGCTTGGAAAACCGTTGGATAGTTTCCCATCGCCACTGAGATTTCTACCCCAGGGCCGAAGATTCCTGCTCCCGTTTTTGTTCCAATTTTTGAGCCATCTGTGAAGAATTTTATGGAGCCATGGCGAACAGTGGGACCTCCGACTTCCCAATCTATACGTGACGTTTCACATATGTTGTAAGGGATGTCATGGTTTTCCACAGGTTTCATCCAGTCTCCATTCATATACATCACTGGCCCATTTTGAAAGCTTTGTGAAATGCTCAGGTGACCGACTAAGTCACCAGACAGGAAAGTTTTCAGCCGTTTAAGTCTAAGCATACTCTTTTCCGCTTCTAGTTGCACGTATTCGTGCAAAGGCAGCAGATTTAGAATTGCATTCAACGCATTTGATGGAGTGCTGCGCATCGCTCCCGTTATAGCAATGGATACTAGCCGTTGAAGTTTTGTAAGCTTTTTCTGTGCAGTAGCCTCTTTTGTTTTTGGCCACCACACAAGAGAAGCATACGTTACTTTTGGACGTATTATGGATGTATAAATCCACATTATCATTTTTGGTCTTAGACCCCATTTTCTGCCAAATGTTTTTGAGCATATCCAGAAAGCACTGGTTGCCTTACCGATCACACACTCAAGATGAGCATTCCAGTTCAGTTTGGCATCCAGTATCACTCCTAAGTATTTAACCTGTTCACTAAGATGAATCTTTAATCCTCCTAGCTGAAACGCTTTTAGACTAAACTTCCTTTCCTAGTGAAAGGTACAATTACTACTTTTGATGGATTTATGCTAAGGCCCTCCTTGATACACCAAGACTGGGTAAATTTTAGGGCCCATTGCATTCTTTCTGAAATGATGTTGTCAAATTTTCCCCTCACTATAATGACTATATCGTCTGCAAAACCTACAACCTCGAAACCTTTTTCCTCTAAGCTTCTTAGAAGATCGTCTACAACTAAGGACCACATTAGTGGTGAGAGGACTCCTCCTTGGGGACAACCTTTTGTTGCCCGTACTGTAATAGACGTACTTCCCAGCTCTGAAGTGATTTCTCTTTTTGCTAGCATGGTATGAACCCAGTTAATTATGTTCATGTCAAAGTTCCTTTTCTTCATGGCACGAGCCATAGACGAATAGGAAGCGTTGTCGAAAGCTCCTTCAATATCTAAGAAAGAACAAAGTGCTATTTCTTTTACCGATAGAGCTTTTTCTTACCTTTGAAACCACACTATGCAGTGCCGTAACTTACCAGACTGGTAAGCAAACTGGAACTCAGATAGTGGATGCTTGTTCATGTAATTTGAATTGATATAATCATTCAACACTTTTTCCATAGTCTTTAATAGGACTGATGAAAGACTAATGGGTCTGTATGATTTAGGATGCGCCTTGTCTCGCTTTCCTACTTTAGGTATGAAGATAACTTTTACTTGTGTCCATGAAGTTGGAATATGGTTGAGTCTTAAACTTGCCTTAAAAATCTCAATTAATGGCGAGATCAACACTGCTTCGCCGTTTTGAAGTAATGCTGGAAATATCCCGTCCATTCCTGCAGATTTGTAAGGCTGAAAAGATCTCAACGCATTTTCTACCCTGGCTTTCTTAAAGATTTTATCAGCCAAGTCATTTGCGGCGATTTTTGTTCTAACAGACATTTGAGATGCTCCATAATCAACTTTAACGTTTCACTAGGAGTTTTTGTAAAAACTCCATCCTCATTTTTCAGATGCCCAAGTTCAATCGTGTGATCCTTTGCAAGAGCCCTCTGAAGTCTTGCGACTTCCGGACTATTGCTTATGTTTTCACACGTTAGAACCCAGGATCTTATTCCCCTCACTCCATTCAAACATAATGTGTCTATGATCTGACAATGACGTTTCTTCAGAAACTTCCCAATTTGCACCTCACGTTAGACGGCAACGACTGGCAAGGCAAAGGCTACTTCACCTCCCCGACGAAAGAAATTAGCAGCGATGTGAAGTATGTACATAGCGCACACGAAGTTCCCAAAGAAGGTGTGGCTCACAATCAGTGAAAAGGAGATGTCACGTCCGCTCTTCTTTTTGTCGAGGCTGGCAGTGAACAGCGAGATCTACAGTACGAAGTGCCTCCCAGAAGTTGCTGCCTTCATTAAACATTTTGCATCGAAACAACAGCAAAGACCCAGACAACCAGAAGTTCAGATGTTCAGATAGTATCGTATATTTCTACATTTTAGGTCAAAATCGCATATAGTTGTGCCCTTTATCGCACTATGTTTAAGTTGAATCGTATAGAGTGCAAATTTCCGACTTATATACGATGTGTCATTTATCTATCGTACAGTGTTACAAACTAAATCGGATTTACAACGTTAGGCTTTTTTAAATGAATTTGTTATTGCAGATGAAATCGCATACGTAGCCAAATTAACTCGTTTGAGAAAACAATGGAATTTGCACATATATGGCCTCCACTTTTTCACGTATAAGCCATATTTTTGCATCCTATACGATTTGATTGCTTACATATTTGTTTGTATATCAGGAAAACAACTTTCAATATACGTACAATTTGGTTGTCTGGGGAGTTATGGAAAATTTTGAAATCTTTATTAAAACCTACCCAACAAACATTGGTGTTGAATTAGAGCTTGTTCGAGCAAATTTGGAGAAGCTGTTCAGCTGTTTCTTCTAAAATAGCTGAATAGCTTCTCCAAATTTGTTTGAACAAGCCTAATTCAACACCGATGTTTGTTGGGTATTCGTCGATAATATTTTGTCAATTAATCAATCCATTGATCTAGTAGATGAGCCAGACGAAATAAAACAGCCAATTAATATTAACTGTAGTTTTGAAAGTTTTCACCCAATAACGTTAGAGGATCTAAAATCTATTTGCTTTTCTTTGAACAAAACGGCTGGAGTAGATAACGTAAATACACGAGTAGTACAAGTTTGCTTTAATGTCATCGGAAACAACCTGCTGGACCTATTTAATGAATCGCTGCAAACTGGTCACGTGCCACAAGTTTGGAAAGAATATTTAGTTATTCCCATTCAAAAAGTCGCTGGAACAATTGAAGCCGAAGAGTTTCATCCTATTAACATGTTGCACACTTTAGAAAAAAATTTGGAACTTGTTGTAAAATGCCAGTTGTTAACGTTTTTAAATAGTAATAATTTGATTGCGCCGGAACAATCAGGATATCGCGAAGGTCATTCTTGTGAAACAGCGTTAAATTTAGTGTTAGCAAAATGGAAAGAAAATGTAGAGCGTATAGGTACGATTGTTGCTGTTTTTTTTTTGGATCTGAAACGCGCTTTTGAAACAATTTCTCGGCCCTTGTTGTTTTTAGAAACAATCAAGCGCTTTGGATTTTCGGGTTCTGCATACAGAAGGTTTGAAAGCTATTTGTCTGACAGTACTCAACGGACGGCTTTTAATGATTCTGTTTCGAGCCCTGTGGAGAACAGCCTACGCGTACCACAAGGGAGTGTATTAGGGCCCACTTTATTCATTTTATATATTAATGACATGCGATTTTGTGATGATACCGTGTTGTTCATTGCAGCTAAAAGCCTTCAGGAGGTCGTTTCACATTTGAATGCAGATTACCGTTCTCTAAGTAGATGGTTAAAGTACAAACAGTTGAAATTGAACATAAGTAAAACTAAATTCATGGTAATTTCGTGGAATCGAGTTATTGAAGACGTCTCTGATGATGTATCAATTGATGGCGTTCGTGAGATTAAATATCTTGGCGTGATTATTGATGATAGATTAAAATTTGACTCTCACATTGACGATGTCATCAAGAAAATAGCCAAGAAGTACGGTATTCTCTGCCGATTGAAAAAAGATTTAACTATTGCTAGTAAAATACAATTGTACAAATCTATCATCTCTCCTAACATTGAATTTTGCCCTTCCATTTTGTTTTTAGCTAATCAAACATGAATATCGAGATTACTGCTTTTGCAAAATAAGATAATGCGTTTGATCTTGAGATGCAATAGGTTCACTTCCTCCTATTTTTTGTTAGATGCCCTACACAAACGAGCAAAATGAGAAAAACGCATTTGAAGTTTCAAAATATATTTGCACTGTTACCGCACAATTTCGCTCTTTTTATTGACTTTAACGCAATAAACTATCGAAGCATATTAATATTATTGAGTCTAACTCAAACTTGCCAAAAAAAAAACTATTTTTTCCACCTTTTTTCAATCAAATCCCAAATGTGACCTTATGCCGCGAAATTCTCTGGCCAGGCGAAAAATGTACGCATATTTGTCACATCGTGAACTGAGAGATGGTTGTTGTTGATATTTGTTTTGACATTTCACGAGCGACGATTGTATTTCTTTGGCGTGATTTTTCGGTATCGATAGAAGTGGAACCAGAAATGGAATATTTGAAACAATACGGACAATCCAGTGGCGAGGAATCGGAAGAGGACTTCCGCGGGTTCGATTTCAAAAATGGCACAGGTGAGCGATTTCCGTCTGCGGACCCGGCAAAATTACCGGTCCCAGAGGTCGACCAATCGGTTTTCAGCGGCAGTGGCGTAGGATCGGAACCTGGGACAAGTTTCCACAGTAGAAACTCCGACGAAAAAAAGGAAACAAGGGAAAGCTGTGATACGGATAGCTCTGGCAGTTTTTCCGAGCTGCGGCCAAAAGCGGAAATCCGGAAAAAGAATCAAAAAAGAAATTAAACGAGAAGATTCAGCTAGAAAACGGCATCTGTCCCATACGGTCATTCTGGACAATTGTGGATGTCTCAAAAAGTGCAACGAGAATCTTACGCGGGATGACAGACTACAGTTCCATAAATTATATTGGGATCTGGACAATGTTGGTCAAGGAAACTTAATCCGGCAGTATGCTCCTCCAAAACCTATCACACGACGCCGGAGCCGTAAAGTCCACGGATATGGTAAAGCAACTTGCGTTAAAATGCACTCTTCGAAGCTCAAGCGGTGACCCTGTAACTGTCTGCAGAAAGTTTTTTCTAAACACGATTGGTTTTCGCGAAAATTGTGGGTAAGTACTTGATATGCAAGCTACAGACTTTTTCCAAGCTAAGCTCACCGTTTCGCAGTAAGCGATGAACCAGTGTAAGCCCCGCCCGTACGTGGACTCCATGCGGAAAGTGGTGTTTGAAAAAGGCCGTTATGAACTTGGATCCGCAGACAACATCAACAGTGAAGACCTCAAATACTTTGCAAGTTGTTTTCCAAGAAGCAACATAAGTTGGTTGAAAAGGATTCGTTCTCTATTGAGACAAATGTACGTTGGCAAAGAAAATGCTCCCCAAGGAATTGAAGAAGAGAAGAAAACTTCTCTCACAAAAGTGGTTCTACCTGTCGTTAACGAAGAGGAAAAATCATTTTTCATTAATCTTCCGACGAAGCAACAAGCTGCTAATTAATCGTTGTACTTGAATCAAACTTTAAAAAATATTATCGCCACAACACGTTACAATAATTATGCGTCTTATTAGGATAAAATGGGTTTGGCAAAGGGTTCCTCTTCATCACTTTTTTATGGGTTTGAACATTTTAAGTATATTTATAGTCACAGTTTGATATCGTCTTCTCCCAAAAGGCCGTTCGCATTCTACGTGGAGAGGTTTTAGACAATATAATACCTCCCCTCCTCCTTCATGTACAACCGTCCATATGAATTTTGAAAGTTTGGTATGGACCGTACATACCTACTAGCTCCCTTCTAAACCATCCACGTGTATTGTAGATGGCCCCTAAAATCATGGCATATATTATGAACGGTCCTCTGGACACATCATGCAGTGCTATGTGTCTCTTTGTGTGATTGTTATATTTCTATTTTTTTAGTGTGACAAATTTGCGTCCATTTGTTCGAATGTGACAAATTGACTTCGGATTTTTTTCGAGTTTTCTAGAATAAAACCTCTGTTTTGACAAAATATATCAAAAATACGTATCTCATTATGACGTTAGACATCAAAACCTCGAAAACGTTAGAATGTAACATGTGACATTTATGCGTCCAACGGCAGTACAGTGGCTATCGGTGAAGCAGAGAGTTGTGTATTTGACAATGGTGTTCATTTTTAAAGTAATTAACGGTTTGCTGCCTCGATATTTGTGTAATCGAATTGAAAGAGGAAGTGATATTCATTGATATAACACTAGAAACGCGGATGATGTTAGAACACCATATTTCTTGTACGGAGCTTCACAAAATTCGTTGTTTTTTAAAGGTATACATGTTTTCAATTCGATGCCTATACACACCAAACGTGCAGCAACACTAACAGATTTTAGGAGACAATGTATTTCACACATCAAAGCTGCCTTTTGATTAGCTACTCTGTTAACTTTTTACTCTTGACTAATTTTGTATCTTGACGATGTTATTACAACGGATATTTTTGTATGGTTTATTGTTCAATGTTTAATATTTGTCATGGGGCACAGACAAACTTTACTTTTCGCTTCAATGATGATGATGGATTTAAAGTTTTTATTTGTTATTGTTATTTAAAGTAGTTTTTATTTGTTATTGTAATTTAAAGTAGTTTTTATTGTTTATGTAATCTTCAAAAGTTTGAGCCTCGCACGCGGTGTACAGGTATAAAGGACTTCTTTTTAAATTACAATATTGGCCTTTGATGCTTGAGAAGATGCCATGAAATAGTAGTGGTTTGTCTGGCTGATTGTCGGGGAATTCCTTGTCAATTCTGTTGTGGTTAAAAGTAAAAGTTTGACTAGGGCCGGTCCTGGATTTTTTCGGTTTGTAAATTTTCTCGATTTCCCTGATTGGGGATATCCTTGGTCAGCCCAAAACTAAGGTGGCGGTTCCATTTGTGCTGGAGCCTCATTGACTCTGTAGCAGGCAGGATCGGGTATTGGCTTGTCTTTCGATAATGTCCTTATACGGGATTCTGTGATTTGAATTGTAATAGGATTTCCTTATCGCTGGGAATACTTGCGAACATTTGTGGTTGACATCAATAGCTTTTCACAATTATATCGCTGTAGAGCAAATGAACTGTTTTGGAAGAAGTTTACATCTGTAGATGAAATCAGTTCGTTTTTTGTTTTGCATAACTGGTTGAATTGTTTTTAAATAAATTATCTAATAGATAAATCGTCTAGCTCAAACCTTTGTAGGGGTATGTGGCGGGACAATCATAAAAAAAAGAGGACACCGAGTGGTGATAAATCTGGCAGCTCCTATGTTAAAGTATAGGACGTAAATTTTAAAATGCTTCTAAAAAATTGAAAATTGTCTCATCTATCTAGTGGTCTTACTACTTCTCTTGAATGAGGTATAGTTCGCGATAAATTGATGAAAATAGTCAAAAAAATAAAGTTGCTTTATATCGAGGTATGCCTGTATGGACCCCGACAATGCGAATGCATAGTTTTCATGAAATAAAACTTGACTCGCGTTTCTTACTCCAGACCGGTCCAATAACTATGGCAAACGTTCTTCTGGACCGATTCCAAGAATTTTGACACCCATATTGTTAGGGTTCAATTCAAATACTTTTCTGGCGATCCTGGACCTCATGAGAACCTACTCCGGAGTGACTGTTCCAGGATCAAGTCACCTATTCCTGATTCATTCCACAGTCATATTGAGGGCCGATTTCTTCAGCTAGATTTCGGTAAAATTTTAAAGTATTAAATTTTAAACAAGGTTTAAGTAAATTGTAAACCTAGCTCAACGTTTTTCCGATTTCTTCACAAACGCTTAACCACTAAACATAGTTTAAAAATTATCCAGTTTTGGCATTGGGGATGCGCACAAACGCTTAACCACTAAACATAGTTTAAAAATGATCGGGTTTAAAATAAGCGACATTTAATTTAAACGGTGGTCTGACTTGGTTTAGCAGCACTAAGTGTGTGAAATGTCAGAATATTTATTCATTTCTTTTCTTCACTCTAGTTTGTGTTGGCAATAACTTGTGTTGGCAGTAATTTGAATCAGTTTTGGAAAAATTTAGTTTTGGAAAATTTAAAGATCAGTTTTCGGAAAAGATTTAAAGTTTGACTGAAGAAATGTATAAACAAAATCGACACGTTTGGGATGGGTTGTATTGGCGATTCCTAGAGAACGATGATGATGAATATGAAAGCATCGAAGGTCTACAATTGGCACGTCGTCAATACAAAATGCGTGCTCGCATCACTATTAACAACTGGGACGATAAGGATTTCTTTATGAGATTTCGTCTTCAGAAAAGTACTGTTTTAATTGTCTTGGAAATTATTCGCCTGGATTTAGAAGTCGATGAAACCAAGTTAGTATGTTCGTATGTTGATGTACAACGTGAATATGTAATCAATACGGAAATTTCGATTTAATCCATATCGATCACGACACATTCACCCGGCGTATGTACATCATCTGTATGCCGCATTTTTCGACTTGTTTCGCTTGCTTTAGCCAAAAGGCGTCAACTCTATATAAGGATGCCAAAAACTCAAAGTGAACTATTTGCTTCTAGTCGTGATTTTTACGCAATTGCGAAATTCCCACGAACTATTGGTGCGATTGATTGCACACACATTAAGATACAGTCACCTGGAGGTAACCATGCGGAGAACTACCGAAATCGAAAATCGTGGTTTTCCCTAAATGTAGTCAGTTCAGCAGATTTGAAAATTTTGAACATCGTCGCGAGATAGCCTGGAGCATCGCACGACCAACATATTTTTAATAATTCGTCACTAAAAATGCAGCTTGAACGTGGTGATTTTGGACACTTCATAATAATTGGTGATTCTGGATATCGTAACACAAAGTATTTAGCCACACCTTTTCTTCGTTGCAATACAACAGTTGAAGCTTTATACAACGAAAGCCAAATACGTACTCGCAATGTTGTAGAACGTTCATATGGTGTACTAAAGCGTCGATTTCCAGTTTTGGCATTGGGGATGCGCTTGAAAATACCAACTGTCCAACTTGTTATTGTAGCTTGTGCTGTATTGCATAACATTGCAATTGATAGCAACGAAAGGGAACCACCTTCAGAAATAGATGGATTTGAAGAAATCTTAGCTGCAACTGATGTTCCAAATAATCCAAACATGGAAAGGAGTACAATCGGATGTGTTCGTGATTTTCTGGTTCAAGAATTTTTCTCACTACTTTAAACTACTTTACTTACACTACTTTAACAACTACTTTATAAAAAAATGTGTAATTACTATTCAGATAACTTTTGGAATAAATGATTCAGAGTGTGAATTGTATCTTTTTATTTGAAATCAATTATTTGATCCGAAGCAAAATGAGCTAAATATAAAACTCATTCACTTTCTGAACTTGAGCTACTGATTCGTCTTCCTGTGCTTTTCTCATACATGGTACTTAGAAGTTTCATCCGCATCGCATGTTCTTCCCGCATGTGTTGATAGCGAAGCTGTTGGGATTGTAGCTTCATTTTCTTGGTTTGGAGAGAAACATGAGCTGATTCAAGTTCTATTTTGTTCTTCTGAACATTGAGTTCGTGGACCTCTTCCATCATTTCTTGATCACGCTCTAGCAACTTCTTTTTAAGATCCGATTCTATTATCGACGTTTGATGCTTTTTATGTCTTCAAAGCACTGCTTTTGGGCCTTTTTAACATTGCTGGGTTGTACTGCTCCCACATTTCTACTTTCCGTTTCTGAGCAGCATCAATGCTCTGACTAGAAGCAGCATCTACACCTGATTCATCAACAGACAATGGAACGAAAGGTATTCTGGAAGTAGAATAAACCGATTCGTTACCGGTTACTTCTTGTTCAAGCAAGTTATTATTTCCACTCAAAATTACTCCTGTCTCTTCCAAATATTCGACCTCATACTCGTTGTCAGTCGTTACTTGGTTCACATTATCAGAAATTGCGGACATCTTCAGAAATACTATAGTGTTCACATCATAATCACCGTCATCGTCACATATCGCTCGAAGTCCATCGACAGACAGCGCAATAACATCTCGAAGTGCAGCATGCACCTCAGATTTTGGCCGCCATTCACTAGGGCCTGGACCACCACCTGTTAGTTTTCGTGACATCCTTTCCTTAGATGCAGCCTGACGAATATTTTTTTTATGATGTTTTCATATTTTTTCTTGAATACTGCTGCAGTTCGGACCTATGTTATATCAAATAAATTCATTACTATAGTTTTGTACCCGATTTATAAGTATCAGCTAACTAAGAAATTTTTCACTTACCTTGTTCAGACAGTTTGCATTGAACTCAATCGTAATATCGTCCCACGCACTAGCCTTATTGTCATTCCTCTGAGTATCGGTAACCTTACATTCAATAACATCTTTCCGATTCAATACCAATCTCACTAACAGTTCCTCCTCTGGATCTGAAGAATTTGCTGAGCGAACACGCTTCTTTTGTTCGATAATGTTCAAAGACATTTTGGTCCTCTTAAAAAAAGTGCAAACGATAATCAACTCAATAATAATTTTTACCGCTTAAATTGACATTTCTGATGGAAAATCACTGGAATGATATTGGAAAACAAGGTAAACCGAGTTTACGATAAGCGGCTTCCAAAAAAGGCTAAGCAGACGTGAAGAAATGAAATTCATAAACCTGGCTTTAAAGTTATGCTTCAATTTAAGTGAAGCTTACGATAACCTAAGTTTATGTTTGTAGGCGGGACTGGTGAAGAAATCGGCCCTATGTTGTATTTCTATGGATAGCGTTCCATCAAATTCTCGATTTTTTTACATCTGTTTCGAACTATCAAAAATCCCATACGCCACTTATGCATCTTCCCAACACTCATGGTTTGTTCTTTTGTTCGTTCGTCTTCCTTCTTTCGCAATGATTTTTTTCGCTCCACACTCTCGCCGTGGCCGTGATGCGCCAGCCATCATCAAGAACCAGTCTTTTATAGGCAGATAGGATTCAAGTCCGGATGCTCTCTTTCGGTTGCGCTACGAGCTCGATCGAAGCGAAACAACATCTGTTGTTTATTTCAGCTGCACATTTTCTGAAATTTTATCAAGAGAGCATGCCGCTGGTTCGAAAATGGCCTTTTTGAGTTTGTCGTTTCTTGACCACTTGCCGCTTCCGCCAGCCACTTCCTCAACATTGTACGCCGAAGCGGAGCACTTTTCGGTTGCGGTTGGACGGATTTTACACTGTTTCTCATATAGAGGAAGGTACGAGCATCAAGGTTTTTGCTCATCTGCCATGCTGAAGATATGCTTCGCGTGCTTGGTGGTGCATATCCGCGAGAAACGACTGGCAGCTTTTGCCCGACCAATACCCGAGTGGGGAAAACACTTGATAAGGCTAGAAGGAGGAAGAGAAGATATACCAAAGTCAGCTCGCGATGCAATTTCAACTAGTTGCTGGTCAGTTCGATGGAGTGCACCAGCCGGAGGAGGGTGGGTGAAGGGTCTCTTCAAATGGATGCAATTTTCTCTTGGTTTGCTTTTTTTCGCTCAGCCTCCATCCATCCACGGTGGTTCGATCATAGCCAAGCCAGCTATAGATAACGGGTGAGTTTTCCCAATGGTATGCAACTAGTTTTTGCCCAAGCCGGGCAGCTGTGGCTTCGCGTCCAACTGGTTGCATTAGATTAAACTGGTAGAAATGGCGAAAAGAGGTAGAAATGCATCGATTCAGGATTTTGCCATTTGGTGATGAATCGATTCAGTTGAAAGTATTTTCCTTCGCGAATTGTACTGTAATTGAATTGATGTGATTTAGTTTTCTTTTCAACACTTGCCTATTCATTTAACCGTTGATTCAGTTGATTGGAATCGTTAATCTTGGTATACTGAGGCTCATTTAGTGTTTGGTAGTACCGCCAGTGCTGTGAACAGTTATTTCGTCCATTTGGATAAATTTAACGATAACTTGTTTCAGAAGCTTAATTTATGAATATGGTGTTTAATAAGATTTTGATTGCTGACTTATTTGACAATTTATAGTGCATTGCCCTAACTGGTAATTCGAAGGTGTTATATTCGCTATCATATTCAAATTATATGCAATGCCGAATTTCATTTGAATATTTCGATGATCCGTTCTCACGTCTAAGGTTTTAAAGTAAGAGCAATACATAGTGAGACAAAGTTATGAAAATAACCAAGCACAGCGATTTCATCATATGACGAATTACACGCCAACTCGTCTTCGTGGTCGGCAGCACCCTCTCAGAATCCAATGAAACTTCGTGGGTGGGTAGACTATGTCTTTTCAAGCAACTTTTTTTTCAAAATTTATCTAGACTACCATTTGAAAAGGGTTTAAGTTTTTTGATCGATTTTTTTTAAATCAACATAACTCAAATAGGAAAAGACTTAAAAAAGTAATGTATGGGTGACTTTCAGAAAATCGTCCTAACTTTCATGGAAAAAAAATGTAAAAATTATAAAATCGGATCTTACACGCTAACAAAAAATATTTTAAAATTTAAAGTCGATTTGCAAAAAATAGCTATCTTAGAATTGGACGAAATTTTTTTCTAAACAAGGCATAACAATTGTCTAAAAGTTCGCTATACATTGCATACTTTCAAGGAAAAAACGTTTTTCTAAAAACAAATTTTTCATGTCAACATAACTCAAAAAGGACAAGATTTACAAACAAGTTATGAATGGATGACTTGTGGAAAACTGCCTTAGCTTTTATGAAAAAAAATGTAAAAATTATAAAATTAAAAGTCAATTTTAATACAAATTTTTTATATATAGGCGATATAATTGTCTAAAAGTTCGACATACATCGGGAGATGAGCACTTTTAAGGAAAAAAAAATTTCTAACAAAAAATTTTCATGTCCAATTTTTACCGTGTAAATACTGTAATTATTTACACGGTAAAAATTAAATAATCGCGCCAACTCGTCTTATAATTTGGTCCTAAAACCTCACAGAAGATAATTAAATTAAATTATAATTACAATTTGGATTTTTAAGGGTCTTTAAATGTTTGAATATCAAGGCTACTATTTGGAAAAGACTTATTTTCAAATAATTAATAATTTCAAATTTTAGTGATAATACAATTAAATCAGGTGGTTGATCCTGTTTATTACCAAACCTTTGAAGTATATTACAAGAAGGACAATAAATTGAAAAACAAAAGCTTTATCATAATATCTGAAGTATTGACCCATGACTCACTAGCAGTTCAGTTGTTTATATAAAAATTACTAGATTTCATTAAACAAAATTCAACATACACTGATAGGCAAAATAAAGTGCCCACTTCTTCGTTTTTTCAATTTCTCTCATATACTTGGTTCAAATTAAAGTAAACACACTGTATTTTTTTTATTATCTTATTTTTTATATTGTTTTTAAGTTTCACTTATGGAATACTGAAAAAAAAGGAGTTTTACTTAAAGAAAAAAAAAATCAATTTGTGTTGAAAAAAAAAACAGTGACAAAATAAAGAGCACACTTCAAAAATCGATATGTTTTCGATAAGTTTCCATTGGAAGACCCCTCGATTGTTTATGTTTTGATATTTTGGCATGTTTTGAAGCAAACGGCTCAACCTGGTGCATTTGTATACGTGATCGCATTTGATTCAATTGAAAAAAAATGGAGAACGCAGTGCTTTCGAAAGCAATTCTCTCGTGTATCCGAAAATTGGTCGTTCGTGATGTGCAAAACGGTGAATCGCACCGGGCTGTCGCTAAGAAGTACAGTATCAGTAAGGCAGCGGTTGGCAAAATTCTTCTGAAGCTTAAAACGTTTGGATCAGTGGTGGATCGCCCTGGCAGAAGCAGGAAGCGGAAAACGGATGAGAGAATCGACACCAAGATCATGCGCGAAGTCAAGAAGAACCCGAAGGTAACTGTACGCGAGATCCAGGAAACCCTTCAGTTATCAGTTTCCGGTCGAACTGTTCGTCGCCGTCTCGTAGCACAGGGCTTGAATAGCAAACTTGCCCGGAAGCGCCCATTTATCAGCAAGGCAAACAAAGCCAAACGGCTTAAGTTTGCTAAGGAGCATGCTGATAAGCCCCTAGAGTTCTGGAAAACGGTTCTCTGGACGGACGAATCAAAATTCGAGCTGTTTAACCGAAAGCGGCGGGTTCGTGTTTGGTGCAGATCGGGAGAGGAGCTTCAGGAGCGCCACATCCAAGGCACGATGAAGCATGGAGGAGGAAATGTGATGGTCTGGGGGTGTTTTTCGTGGGGTGGAGTGGGAAGCATTGTGAAAATCGATGGGATAATACCATCAATTCCATCATTGGAGTCAATCCCGTCAAGAGATCAACTACAGGGTCCATATAATGTTGAAAAGTTTAATACCATTGCTGAAACATTGAGTTTATCGCCAATCTCATCTAGAAACATGAGAAGTATGGAATATCGCATAAACAAATCATTGCAGATTACGAAAGCAGTGCGAACAAATATCTTCGGAATAGATTCAACGGATGTTGGCAAACTGGAGGCGTATGACGAGATAATTATGCAGTTAAAGGAGAAGTTCAATCACAATACAACTGATAGAAGCAAACAGATTAAAATACTATCTGCACTGCCTAAGTCTTGGTCGGTAAATAAAATCGTAAGAGAGTTTAACGCACCAATGTATATGGTGAGGCAGGTAAAGGATCTTGTTGATGAACAGGGTATTTTTTGTACTACCGAAAAAAGAAGGGGCATGGTATTGATGACGATACAAAACAATTACTAAGAGAATTCTTCGATGATAATGATATCAGCAGACCAATGCCAGGAAGAAATGATTTTGTTTCTGAGGTTCGAAATGGTAAAAAACAACAAGTTCAAAAACGACTTTTGATGATGTCGCTCACAGAGGCTTATGTGATGTTTGTAGATATGTACAAAACTGTGAATATTGGTTTCACAGTATTTAAACAGTTGCGACCAAAGCATTGTATTTTGCTTGACTCTACTGGTATACATAATGTATGTATATGTGCAATTCATGAAAATTTAAATTTAATGTTCAACAGTTTAAGAATTAAGTCACAAGATGAAATAATACAAAAAATGCTTTGTTATATTTCCACCAGAACAGATGAATGCTTTTTCTGGGATTGTGAAAAGTGTGCTTCCAATGAACATATTGAAGAAGAACTTACATTGATATAAGAATCAAATGACAAAGAAGAGGTTATGTTTCAGCAGTGGTTGAATACTGATCGCTGTAATTTAGAAACGATTATTAAACCTGTTGATGAATTTGTTCCGTATCTCGTTGATAAAATTGACAAACTTATAACTCATGACTTTATTTATAAACAACCATCATCATTTCTCAGGAATAAAAAAGATTCATTAAAATATGATGAAATTCTTGCGATTTGTGATTTCTCTTAAAATTATTCATTTATAATTCAAAACTTTGCTCAAGGATATCATTGGAACAACTCGCAAGCAACAATACACCCATTTGAAATTTACTATAAGAAAGATAATAAACTTGCAAATGTTAGCTTCATTATCATATCGGAAGGAATGACTCACGATACAGTTGCAGTTCAGTTGTTCATCTCAATAATGATAGATTTTATGAAAAAATTAACGAACTTTTCTAAAAAAAATTTTATGTCTGATGGGGCAGCATCACAATACAAAAATAGAAGAACTTTGCTAGTCTATGTAGATTTCAGTCAAAGCATGCATTGAAAGCAGAATGGCATTTTTTTGCAACGTCCCATGGAAAAGGTCCCTGTGATGCTATTGGTGGCACTCTCAAGCGAATGGCAAAGAGAGAAAGTCTTGCTTGAGATTATGGAATACCATAACAACCCCACGAGAGTTATATAACTGGGCAGTTGAACAGACAGATAAAAATATCACCAAATTAAATTTCTGTTACGTATCCACTGAACAGTACATTATAATGTCAAAAGAACTCGAAGATATATATAATAACGCCAAAACAATATCAGGCACTCAGAAATTCCACAGTTTTTTTTAACCTATTCCTGGGTATTCTAATTCAGGAGATAAACCAAATATATTTACCATGATCTGTAAAAAAAATAGAAAAGAACATGATTAAAAATAGCTCTAATACAAATATTATAATATGTATATATGAGACATTATAAATAAATGAATATATAAAAGTGAAATTCAATACATATTGCGATCAAACATTAAAACCCTTCCAAATGATTGAATAAATACGACAAAATCTCCTAAAAAATTGAGTTTCATTGGATTCTGGGATGGTTATGACCTTCACTGGTATAGTTTTGGATAACAAAATATACTGAAAAAAAAAATCAATGGGACATGAAAAAGTTTTTGATAGAAAAACTTTGTTTCCTTAAAAGTGCTCATCTTGTGATGTATGAACAGTTGGTAGGAAGTATATATATCTATCTTGAGACAAAATTACATCGAAATGAAAAATGGTGTTTTTTTTTTTAAATCGACTTTGAATTTTTTTTTGAATGATTTTTTTCAGTGTAGGGCTCATTTTGGATTGTTTCAATATTTTTTTTTCTTAAAACTTGACTTATTTTGTGATAATGACCCATACAACACTTTTTTGTAGGAGTAGTCATTTTTTTATTAAACACATTTGAAAAAAATCGATAAAAAATGTTTAGCCCTTTTCAAAAGACAGTCTAGAAAAAAAATTAAGAAAATAAGTATGCAAAGTGGCTTATCTAGTCATGGTCTACACACCCATAATGTTTCGTTGTAATCTGAGTCGGTGCTGCCAACTCCGAATACGATTTGGGGCGAAAACCGTCATATATTATAATCATTCGGTTGATCCTGAAATGCAAGAAATGTTGTAAAGTGTTGAAGTGTAGAGTTCTGTGGTTACGCGTTTTCGTTCGTTTTCAGCGATAGCAGCACCTCACCAAAATCTATAATTTTAAAACTAACATTTATACATTTTAACTAGCTGATCTTGGTGCGAACGTTGCTACGCCTTCACCTAAATGAATGAACATTACATGGAACTGGAGCGTTTATAGTTGTTTTTTTTTTTGCCATGAGTTTTTTTTTACTAAGAAGGGGTTCAAACTTCTATCAGAACATTCTTCTTATCCAGGAAATACACGGTTTGTGTTTTCGTTGCTTGGATAATTCTCATGTTTGGTTGAAATTTGTGTTTTAAATTACCATAGAAACATTTCTTGCATTCAAAAATCCCCGCATCCAATTTTGGTTCCATTTGCTTGATTAGTTCTCAAGTTATGCAGAAATTTGTGTTTCATTTGTATGGAAGCCCCCCCCCCCCCCTTCTAGAAAAGAGAAGGGGTCTCAAACAATCATAACTCGAGTAATTCATGTTAAGGGGTTAAAAGGCATTTGTAAACAATGACTTTAAATGTCGATTTCACTTGAATCTTAAATCACTCTCGTGAAATGAAAGCAGCATTTGGTAGAAGAATTTTAGTTCTACAATATGAAGTAGCTGGATATAGTGAGATTCTCGTGATTCGTGAGAGATCACTGTTTAAAGTCATTGTCTACAAATGGCTTTTAGGCCCTAATCATGAATTACTCGAAACAAGAAGCCCCAAAAACCACTGCATTCCAATTTTCATGCCGATCGGTCAGACAGACAGTCAAACAGAAATTCATTTGAATATATATAAAAAAAATCCTTTCGCCAATAGCCCCACATGCGAAATGTGGTTTCATTTGCTTGAATAATTCTCGAGTTTTGCAGAAATTTGTGTTTCATTTGTATGAGAGCCCTCCCACTGCTTGCGGTTTCTTGTCTCCAAAAACCTCCACAATCCAAATTTCGTTCCATTTGCTTGATTAGTTCTCAAGTTATGCAATAAATTGTGTTTCATTCATTTCACCTTTCAGAAGGCGGAGGGGTCTTAAACTATCATAGAAACATTTCATGCCTTCAACAACCGTCACCTGCCAAATTTGGTTCTATTTTCTTCATTAGTTCTCGAGATATGCAGAAATTTGCGTTTCATTTTATGGGAGACCCCCCCCCCCCCTTCAGAAGGCGGAGGGGTCTCAAACCATAGAATTATGTCTCTTGTTCAAAAAAATCCACATGCCAAATTTGGTTCCATTTGCTTTATTAATTCTCGAGTTAGGCAGAAATTTGTGTTTCATTTGTATGGGAGACCCCTCTTACAGAAGGGGGAGGGGTTTCAAACCATCATAAGAACCTTTCTCGGCCCCAAAAACTCTTGCATAAAAATTTTCACGCCGATCGGTTCAGTAGTCTCCGAGCCTTCAGACAGACAGACAGAAATCCATTTTTATATATATAGATTTACTGTTACCATGGTAACTATTTGCTGCTTGATGCTGATTTTATAACAGCAATCCGCTTTTCTTTTTGTTGGCCTAATAATTATTGCTCCTGAGTTAGGAAAACAGGTAGGATTTAATTGAAAGGGAGTTAAAGACAAATGGACATAATAAAACAATAAGTAATGTTCAAATCATCTATGAAGTAAAATCAATAAAACAATATTATTAAATATAATGCTATTGTGAGTTATGATAAAGTATTGACAAATATTGAACTGTAAAATCAGACACAAGCCAAATGGCACACATCGCTGCATGAATCAGATCTGCTCAAATATCCATTTGCAAACCGGAAATGAAAAATGCATTCAGTAATAAGTGCAAAATCCTTACACAGATTCCGTTGCAGCTTCTTGTATTCAAGGCACTAGATACTTCTAAATCATAAGAAGAGAAGAAAGGATCAAAATGATAATGACATAATAGTTAAAAGTATATGTAACCTATTAGGTAAAAATTATAATATTATTTTTATGTTAACATTTAAATCACGAAAACACAAGTAATGATAAAAATGGTAATGATGATGATAAAGATTAATGGTAATGGTAATGAATAAACAATGTCATATAAGATAATATATATAGTGAAGGAGTATTATAATATGAACTGAATATTACATGAAGCTATGTTAATTACTAATACGTGAAAATGACGTCCGCTATTTTTTAGATATATCAGCCCCCCTCTATCACAATTTTGTCCATACCTTTTACAGGTACTGTAACAAATTCTTCCAAACCCCCCCCCCCCCCCCCCCCTTCAAAGATAAACAACGCCATATTTGAATCGCCCCTAAAAATAAGAATATCCGAACAAGCAGTTATCAATTACTTTTACCTTAGAAAACAGACATTTTTGTTTCTGTTTTACTGATGTAAAGGGAAAATGAATGTTATTGACCCTTTTCAAATGTTAGTCTAGATGATTATTGTTTTTTTTTTTTGCAAATATGATCAATACATTCAATTTTTTATGACTACTAAATTTTATTGGATTCTATAGGGGTATTGAAGACCATAACTAGACCAGTTTGCGTGGTCTAAATAATAGGACATGAAAAAGTTGTTGTTTGAAAAACTTTTTTTTCCTTAAAAGTGCCCATCTTGCGATGTATGGCGAACTTTTAGACAATTATATTGCCTTTATAAAAAAATATCGTCAAATTCTAAGATAGCCATTTTTTGCAAATTGATTTTAAATTTTAAATTTTTTTTTAGCGTGTAAGAATCGATTTTACTATTTTTACAATTTCTTTCATAAAAGTTCAGACAATTTCTAAAAGCCATCCATGCATCACTTTTTTGTAAGTTTTGTCCTTTTTTAGTTATGTTGATTTAAAAAAAAATCGATCAATAAACTTAAGCCCTTTTCAAATAGCAGTCTGGATAAATTTTCTAAAAACAAAGTATGCAAAGTTGCTTGAAAAGACATAGTCTATACACCCACAAAGTTTAATTGGATTCTGAGAGGGTGCTGCCAACCACGAAGACGAGTTGGCGTGAAAAACGTCAAATTTGTATTTATCTATGAATGCAGACATTTTTATCCTTGAATATTAAAGGTGACAGCTCTATTGCACATCCAACAACCCATTTCAAAATTGCCTGTACTTACACGTAAATTCTGAAATCATCTTCATTTACAATATGCTCAGCATAATGGTCGTGGCTAGTTTTGGCTACTTCTGTTAAATTATTCTTGGAATCGAATCCCGTTCCATCATGAACGTCTATCTAAGACGCATTAGGCAGAGAACGAAATGCGAAGGAACGTTTCAGCTGTAGTTGGCATATAATAAAATTAACATCCGCTACTATATACACAAATTGTCCCGATCATCTAATTTACTTCAAGAATCACCAATTCTCATACTTTTTACTTTTAGTAGACGGACGTTTCAAATGGATTCCCTTTCCCACCACCACATAGCTTCTTCGGCGTACTGCTCACTCTTTCCACTTTCGGTTTCACTGGAGGTAGAGGCACCTTCGTCATCACATGTCGGATATTTTCGTTGCTGCACCTGCGCTCATCACAACCACCGCAGAGGTTTCCCATCCGTGGCATGCGGTCTCGCGTCCATGGCACCAACCATCAGCAACCATTCACCGGTCCTGGCCTTGGCGTTTTCTCCTTCGCGCTCATCCATTCCTGTGAAGCACGGTGAAATTTTTGAAGAAAATGTAGAAAACTGAAACCATTTCACATCGTTATAACCAGGCAAATCGTAACAACGTGGTTTTTGTTATTATCTCATCAACAAAACTCAAATCCCTCATTAATTTTTTATGTTTTTGCTTCAAGAATCACGCCAACAATCGTGAACTTTCAATTCGATTTAGGGGGGATAATCCACACGAAGACCCAATCCAATGATGCCGACAGCTCCCGCGCTCCGTTGGTGGGGAAGTTCTTTTTCTCGAGATTTCGTAAATCGTCCCCTAGTAGCAGCGCGCCATGGTCGCCAGGAGGTGGTCGGCCACGATATATATCTATCTACTCGGAACCGGCTTAATCCGTTGGTCATTCACGAGAGAGCAGCTTCCCGCAAAGGATTGAAGAAGATTTTCGTTTCGTCGTCTTCTTGCTGCCATGACCGCGCGCATAAGACCGGTGCGGTTTTACCGCTCACGCCGCTATTAAAGACGCATGCCTGGCGGGAGGTACAACCTCGACGCGGTGAAATCTCCACAGTAGTTGAATGGAAGATGCTTCTTTTGCTAGTTATGAAATTATGCTTTTGTGGATAGAAGAAAAATCCCCAAAGAAATCATTGCAGCCTAGTCATCTGAGGAGAACGAAATAATATTGAGAGAGTTGGTCCTGTCCTGTGTTGGGCCGCCGAGTTAAGAACTTATTGAACAGGTTAGGTTCACCGATGGCTAATAATTTATCAATGCAGGTAATTGGTCGTGTGCATTACTGGTTTCTTGCACCGATGGGATATAGGAACTAGGATAGCTTATAAATAGGACCTGATCAGGAGCTAACGGGGCAGTTCATCGGAAAAGGTTTGAGTTGGAACGGAGCAGAATAGGATTGTGGTTGTTGTTCGTTGAATATTGCATAATATGGCATCGACCTATTGGATAGCGGTTTGCTGTTTGACGTTCTGGACATCTAGTGGTGGTAAGATGATTGGAAAATCTTTAAATTATTGTCAAGTAATTAGTTGCGTTTTCAAGGAAATTAAAGTCTTCGCTCAATATAGGTTATTGATCTATGTGTCAATTTGTGCTACACGGAAACAAATCCGCTCCCTTGGGTGGTCAGAATGTCTCATGATGATTATGAGCCTGCGGGCTTTTCACTTTATGAAAATACACCATGATTTGGGTTCATGATATCATGATGAATGCTCCCTGCAACGCATCGAGGGGTTAATGAATTGTACTGCTGAGAGGAAATAATGAATCTAAATCATGAAATAATGAATCATTGCTCCCCAAATCATGATTTGAGTTCTGAAAATCATGACCTTGGCTCATGATAGTGGATGCGCAAAGTTTATGATTCCGGTCTTTTTTTTTCTAGGACCATGAATCCAAATCATGATTTTGAGATTATGAATCATGAAATCGGGTGCGCAAAATTAAAATATAATGTTGTACATGAGACTATTTTTTGGATATCTATTAGAGATAAATTTATTTGAAATGTTAATACAAAGTTTGTTTCATTTATGCTTGCAATGAACACGGAACCAGTAGAAACATAAAAGTGTATCATCAAATAAAATTTACATTACTTACTTGCTGAAGGGAGGAAGGAATTAAGTGTGACAATCGGCACGAAATTTTTAGTGCTACACATAAAACGAGTGTTTCAAATGGGAAAGAAAGAGCCGATTAGCGTCTCCTAAGTCGAGGCGCCCACTGATGTGGCGGAGGTGGGGTATACACACACCATGTCAAAATATCGAGTACAAAGTCTTGTAGCGTGAGGCGAACGTCGACAAGATGTTTTTGCATGCTAGCAGATGCTGCACCTCCGCCACATCGGTGGGCGTCTTTCTTAATAGGAGCGGTCAATAATCGATTGCGCAGGAGTTTCAAGGGATCGTTCCAACATGAAGTCCATTATTTTTAATATATTATATGTTAGCTCGTTTGAATGTTTCGGAAACCGAAATAACATATGGGAAGCGATTATTAGATTGTTTGCCAAACCAGTAATTTAAAGTTCTTTATGTAGAGCAGATTTTATTTTTTTTATAAAACGTAACGTCATTCAGAGATATTCCCTGAACTGATTAAGTCATGCCATCGGTTTTTCATTAAGTGATGCAAGGCTCAGCATTCATTTTTCTTTTGAACTAGGTATTTTTAAACAAGATGTACTAGTACCTGTCAAAATCTGGAAAATCTACTTCCGAAATTCGATTTGTCTCGAGATTTATATGAGATTCCAAAATTCAGAGGTATTACGCTGGATTCAAAAGCGCCATTCATCGCAATACCTCTGATGCTCGTTATCATGCATCAGAATAATCGGTTTTCACTAGTAGGTTTTCCGGATTTGGACAGAATCGAGTTCCTTCATGTATTTCTTTAGAAGCATGGGTATTTATTTCATTCTTTTTAGTATATTTTGCATAGCTAATATTATTGCATTTATTTTTATCTTATTAAATATTTCTTTAGGGTATACACGTTTATGACTGCAAATCGCTACCCAGGTAACTAATAAGCATTAGCATATGCAGTAAATCAATCCTAAATTTGAATTTCAGATACTACAAGCATTATATTAGCATTATATCAGCATCTTGAATGCTATCTGTTGTAAAGTTGAATTTCAAATGCTATTTAAATGCATGTAGCCTGTAATAAGCATTTCGAATGTAAAATAGCATTAATGAAGGATTACTATAGCATTGCAGTAAAGCAGCCGTATATTGGGCCAAAAGAGGCATTTATGTTCTATTTAAGGTGATTTAATTGCTTGATAGGCTGCCATAGGGATCATTTTGGAACTGATTATTGGTTACGTGAGTACTCACCTCGCAAATAATCAATTCAATAAGCTTTTTGCGAAGTATGTGCTCTGCATTACCAAATATTTTAGCATATTGTTCCATTTGCAGCTTCAGATAAAAATCAAGGCACAAATTTATCAATGTTACGGTGGTTTTTCACTAGATCTTGATCCAAAATGGCCCGTGATAGTTGCATGAAAACAGCCCCATGGGCGTTGTAAATTGTCATGACGATCCTCTTTTCCAGCTTCGTATAATACTTGGCAATGTTGAAATTATCGTTTTCGTTAATCAAGATTTTTAACTCTCCTTCATCAATCCTGAAAATTAGCAGAATGTGTTTGTTAACCTCTATAAATACTGAATCCTAAATGAGCACTTGCAAGCATTGTTCACACTTTAGTTTTAATGTCGGACTACGTTTCTCTTTTCTATACCGGGTGTCATTTCAAAATTTTGAAAAATGAGAGCGTTACGCAAAAGTGAAAGTTTTTGAACGCTAATAACTCTCGTTTGACAGAACAGAATGACTTCATATATACACCATTTAATCAGGAAAACTTACAAATTCAATTAAGGGCCGCTGGTATAATTAGTTCAATTTATCACTTAAAGGTCAACTAATTTTGCTCCCATACAAATCTACACATGAATAAAAAGAAAATATAGTTTTCCCTCTCCGGGCTCCTCAAAAGCGGGTAACATATTGTCTTCTTTCCATTTCATTTAGTTTTATTCCATGTTAAATACAGCACTAGCCACACCCCTCAGCTGTAAAACCATTTTACTTTGTCGCCGGTGCCTGATTTTATAACCGAAACCTTTCCTCTCCTTTGAATTTTGCTTCGTACTGCATTTTCGTGCTTCTCTTCTTTGGAGGCAGTGCTATCAACAAGCCAGTATAAGGCGTATACGATTTGAACCAAAATACCTCTATTGGGATATTCAGGTTCATTTGATCGATAGTTGTGTTTTTCGCTTTCTGGTGACATAAAGATTTTTTTTCGGTTTTTTCTTTATCTCATCTGTTTTCTTGCGATTGCGCGTCTGTCTTCTAAATTACAGCCTGCGGCTTCCTCATCTACAAACCAGCAGAAAGCGCCGCAGAGTTTTTCGTGCTCTCCCGCTCGACCTATTGCCGTATACGCGCGGGCGCCACCCGCTTCCGAAGCATCTACCGGAGCCTGGCACCTCCTCGTGCCAAACTACGCTTGTGACAGCTAAATTAATAGAATCATCCCAATCATCTTGCCGTCCCAAATTCGAAAGAAGACGAGGAGTTTAATAAACTACTATCCGGATTGAATATTGCACATTATGCAGTCATGCTGGCCAAATAAACCGAAAATAGAAATTAATTTCTCAGGCGTATTCTAATCTCATCGTGTCC
Organism: Aedes koreicus; assembly: GCA_024533555.2. Taxonomy (NCBI): domain Eukaryota; kingdom Metazoa; phylum Arthropoda; class Insecta; order Diptera; family Culicidae; genus Aedes; species Aedes koreicus. The sequence goes on along the minus strand of JAHHFK020004312.1, from coordinate 1,140,962 downwards.
TTTTTAGGACGACCACTCCAATTTTGCAATAAAAAAGTTAGTGTTTAAGTAAAATGTTCGTGATTTATCTTGAACAACCAGTGCATATTATCAAAAATAGTACATTTTGGATTGTTTGAGGCATTTAGTGAAGAGTGGTGAATTCGGCAGAGATTTTTCATCAAACCCGAACTGAATTTTTTTTTCATAAAACTGAACCGAATTTCATTAAAAGAGACGGGTCAAGCAAAATAATGAAAATATTTTAATATTAACCAACGATATGTGTTATGATATGTATAAATAAGATGATACCATCATTACTATGCACCCAACTAGTTGTTTCTGAACGTGAGGATCGGAATATCGCAGCGATTGAGTGAAAAGCTCATCATCCGTTTGAGAATTTGCGACCATCTCAGGAGCAGGATTTTCGTCATCACCTGTATTGTCTTCATCGTATCCATTGGTCAATGAGTTCTTCACTGATTCAAGGTGGAACGCAGATTTTTCTTCAGCATGAAGCATTTTCATTTCATCGAAGTTTCGGTAATTAGCATATGCTGATGAAGTGACATTGATATTCACAATCAACCTTTTGTATGCTGCTTTAAACTGCACAGTGGTTGGATTGTTGTTGTTGCCCTTTGTACCTTAGCTCCGTGGAAAGCTACGTGAAATATTTATTTGAATATTTGAATTACTTATAACTGAAGTTATACCGTGAATATAAAAATAGTCTTCTTAGATATGGTACGCTTGCTTGTTGTTGTGCTTCTTTTAGGGACAACCCCAATGTTTACGTTGCGGGGCGACATCTACGATTTGCAAGTGGTTACACGAACCTAAGTTAATCTGTCATGTAGGGGGGGAAAGTACGGTTTTTTAAATATGAACAAGCTTTTTGCATTGATTGTATATAGATTTGATTTTAATTAGAAATTGATACTAAAACATTTAAATTGAATACTACAAATTATTTTCGAAGGCAGATCGCCTTTCGGCCATCATACAAATTGTGAAGATGAGATGGATGTATTTTGTTTACTTAATCAAAAATTTCCCAACGTCGTAATCTTCTGTGTCAATTATGTACGAATCTAAATGTTTGTCGAACTGATAGTTTCTATAAATATTGCAAATAAAAGTAATCACGCTTTTGCTTTTAATAATATGACGTACTTCGTTGATAGAATAGTTTTGGCGTTAATTTTTTTTAATGTATCAAAGTTTGTTTATTTGTCGAAATGAATTTATAAAAATTGTTCACATAATTATTTAAACACCGAATTCAAAAACGAAATTTAGCTCACCGATATTCTCCTTCCATTGCAGCTATCAATGAATATAACACTTCCTGCCATAATTTTAGTTTTTCCTAACATAACATATTTCAATACTTGCACGATGGCAATCCTATCTCCTGAAATCAGTTCATGTGAAAAGGGTATATTAACAAGTTTGATTAAAACCCTTATACCTTCGTTGAGTTCCAACAGTCCAAAATTTTCTTGTTTATCATCATGTTCATGTAAGCCATTCTAAATTGATCCTTAATAGTGATGGACATAGCAATGTTTTTCCTTGATGCTGTTGTTATAGCGATTTTTTTGAAATACTAGTGCTTCATTTCAGAAATTAATGTTGAAGTAAAACGGGTAGGGTCCGTCCATTCGATTGCCAATAGGGAGTGGGTCAGAAAATGGGCCTTTGGCTTCAGGTGTTTTTTAAACAATGTTTGGTACTGGATTACTGTGTCGTTGATTAGGTCTTTTAGTTTTTTAATTGGCCCGTCAATTATTTTTGTACACTAGGGCACTGAGGGAGCCGAAAAAATCCTCAATGGGACGGCACTGGGGCAAGTTGGTCGGGTTCCTTTCTTTCGGCACGAACGGTATCTTTTTCTGCTCAAGCTACTCCAGCGTCATCTTGGCGTAATGGGAAGGCGCTTTGTCCGGCCAAAAGACGTACTTCCCATCTCCATGATGCTCCTTTAAGAACGGCAGTAGAATTTTCTCAAGACACTCCTCCTGGTACACTTGTTGATTGATGGCCAGACCGCTGGGCTTGAACCACGGCTTTGAAATCCCTCTGTTCGATATGGCGATGTACAGCATAACTTTCTTTTCAAATTTATGCTTAAACTTATATTTTACTTCGGGGGTGTGGCCGACTTGTCGCTGGAATAGTAGCTGTCATTTCCTGGAATGTGGGTCTTCGAGAGCGGAAAGTAACTTTCGTCGTCCAGCACGAACGACGTCCCGCGGTAGTTCTTCGTCATCCACCGGCACTGCGATTTCACGGTCATATCTGCTCTTCTGTGTACTTGGGGGACCGAGTCTTCTTCCGACAGATGATGTCCTCCATCTTGAGGTTCGGTGAATCAAGGTATGGGAGCAGTGATATTTTCGGCCGGCGTCACGCAAACTCGTTCCGTCCTTGTTGTCGAATAGCTTTTTCAACGCTTCCTACATCTTCTTCGCCGGACGGCTGTCACCGGCCTTCCGCTCCACACTCAGGGATGCCAGGATCCGGTAAGCTGTACTCACGGGCACGTTTTCGTCTCGAAAGTGGTCTACCATAAACTATTTTCCACGATGATCATGCGTTTCGTAAAACCGTACAACACGCTCGCGGAGTGCTTGCCACCCATTTCTTCAAGGAAGTCCAGAGAGCAATCCTCTTGCCGAGAAAAAAAATTACGCTCTTTTACTTTAATTACAGAAAGGTATTGAAATCATTCTCATTTTTTATTGAGCACCCGTTAGGAAAGTCGCTAAGGGCTAGGTACCCTGCTGGCTCCCGAAATGTACAGGGTGATTGTTGGAGAGGGTAACCTCAACAAGTTGTCGAAGTACATGGAGGTTACGTAGGCGGATGTCTTTCCGCCTAGGAATAAATTTTCAACTGCTGTCAAGAAACACGAATTTCACACTTTTATTGGCAGTGGTTGCTATGATGCTTTTGTTGAGTTGGCAACCCGCCCAAAAAATCATCACACCGCACCGACCCCACCGTTAACGAAAAGGACGAGAAGGAGAAGAAAAAGGGGCCAATCGGACTGCGTGTGCGCCTTCCACCATTTTTTATTTTCAGTCTTTTGTGCACTTTCGTCGCGTACAAACGTAATTCGGAAATGTAGAGAATAAACGGATTTAGTTTGTAGTGTAAAGAAAGCATCTTTATTTCGAATAGATTACAGTCCATGTACCCCTTTACCAGGCCAGGTCGAGCCTTGAACATTGGTCCTTCGAACCGGATTGGAACCGGAGTGCGAGTGCAAAAAAAAAAAAGAAGTTGTGAAGTGTATGAAGAAGAGAGTGCGCGTCGCCATTTGGTTGGTTCCAAAGAGCTGGAACATTGTGGAAGTAGTCCCGTTGCTTCTTCCACATAGACGGGTAGTAGTCCCGCTACTGATCCGTAAATCCCATGTGGCGTGTACTAAATCGTTCAGGCACAAATCACGACACGGGAATCAAGGTAGAATCGAAATCCCCTTTGTCGACACCGAAACGTGCGAAGGGAGGAAAAATGGCGGAAGTGAAGTTGCTGAGCTCCAAGCGGGGTGCAGTGAAAAGTAAGATGGTGAGAATCCAAACTGCAATAACGGCAGCTGGAGACGATCCGCTTGCCATATCAATGGCACAGTTACGTGTTCATTCGCGAAACGTAGAAAAATACTACAACGAATTCAACGAAGTACATGACGCGGTCGTGCAACTAGTGCACGATAATCAAAAAGAAGCCCAGGAAGAGAAGCTGATCGAGTTTGAGGAACTGTACAACGCAGTGCAAGTTGCCATCGAAACGCTAATTGACGGTCATGCACAAATCGCCAATCTGGATCGAGCCGTTCTTCCAGCAGGAGCGCCGCAGAATGGCCAGCCGCAGATTGTCATACATCAGCAAGCCCTCCGTGCGCCGTTGCCAACCTTCGACGGACGATATGAAAACTGGCCAAAATTCAAGTCAATGTTTCAGGACTTAATGCGGAATTCTGCGGACTCAGACGCAGTTAAGTTATTTCATCTGGACAAGTCACTGGTGGGAAGCGCAGCAGGGATCCTGGATGCTAAAACCATTCAGGACAACAATTATCACCAAGCTTGGCAGCTCCTAGAACAACGATATGAGAACAAGAGGTTGATCATTGATGTTCATGTCCAAGGCATTATGCAGCTGAAAAAGGTGACTAAAAAGTCATCCAAGGAACTCCCGTAATCTCATCGATGAATGCTCCAGACACGTGGAGAACTTGAAGTTTCACGACCAACTCCTGCAAGGTGTTTCTGAGCTAATGGTCATCCACATTCTGTCAGCAGCGCTTGATCAAGAAACGAGGGAGCTTTGGGAGGCCTCGGTTGAGCACGGGGAACTGCCAAAATACGAGGATACTATGGAATTCCTCAGGAAACGGTGTCTCATCTTGGAGCGATGTGACAAGCCGCACCAGTATTGTCATCTTCCAAGCAATCAGCTGCAAAGACAGCACCATCAGTCAAGGCAACCAAGGTTTCTGCAGCAGTCACCACATCCAGCCAGATAATCTGTGAACTGTGTGGCGGTGAACATCCGAATTTCAAGTGCAACGTGTTCAAAAGTATGAGCGTTGCGCAACGGTTGGCAAAAGTGAGGGATGCCAAAGTTTGCTTCAATTGCTTGCGCAAGGGCCATATGGTCAGATCGTGCCAATCGAATAGAACGTGTCCCAAGTGCAATCAGAAGCATCACAGTATGCTGCATAAGGATCAGTCGGAAGGCACTGTGTCATCAAACTCAAAGGAGAAGCCGGAGGGTAAAGCAGCAGAACACCAGGAAGCTACCGATGAAGTGCATCCGGAGGCAGAGGAGAATGGAAGTGTAGCCGTGACTACGTCTTGCTTGGGCAATGGGGTTCTACACTCCACAAAGCAAGTTCTTCTTCAGACGGCGGTGATTAATGTGACCGATGTACACGGCCGTCTTCATGCTTGTCGTGAGCTGTTGGACTCTGGTTCACAGGCACACATCCTGTCAGAAGCGATGGCCCAGATACTCGGCTTGCCAACCCTGAAATGCAACATAACAGTGGTTGGTGCAAATGCAGTGAAGACGCAAGTAAAAAAAGGATTGAACCTGAATATATCATCGCGGTACAGTGCACTCCAAGATAGTATCACCTGCCTGATTTCGAGTAAGCCAACCGGAACCGTTCCTGCTGTGCCCATCGACGTGTCAGCGTGGAATATCCCTCCAGGGATGCAGCTGGCAGATCCAGACTTTTTCAAGCCAAGTGAGATCGATTTGGTGCTGGCTTCGAATTACGTTTGGGATTTGCTTCGGGCTAAGAAGGTGAAATTAGCGAATGGTACTGTCTCACTACGAGAAACCGATCTAGGATGGATCATCACAGGTACATACGACCCGTACCAACAGGTGAGTGACACTATTCTGCTTTCTAATGCTGCTATGCAGGAGCCGTTGGTCGACCAATTGGAAAAATTTTGGTCTATTGAAGAGGTGGGCGAGACTTCGCCTTTCACTACTGAAGAGCAAGAGGTCGAACAGCATTTCTTGGACACGTACCGCCGAGATGAATCTGGTCGATTTGTAGTCCAGATGCCATTTCGGGAAACAGTAGTGGAATTGGAAGACAACAGAAGCCTTGCGTTGAAGAGATTTTATGCCTTGGAGAGGAAACTGTCGCGTAATCCAGAATTACGGAACCATTATGTTGATTTCATGAGAGAGTACGAACTGCTTGGCCACTGCAAAGAGATTCAAGAAGGAGACGGTGATGGTATGCCACGGTATTACTTACCACACCACGCGGTGTTCAAATTGGAGAGTTCTTCTACGAAAGTTAGGGTAGTTTTTGATGCAAGTGCTAAAGCGTCAAAATACTCCCTCAACGAAGTGATGAAAACAGGACCAACGGTTCAAAACGATATATTCACCGTGGATCTACGCTTCCGGCAGCATGTGATTGGATTCTCCGGTGACGTCACGAAGATGTATCGGCAGGTTAAACTAGATCGTCTTCACACTCGCTTTTTAAGGGTCTTCTGGAGAGAGAATTCGTCGCAGCTATTGAGAGTTCTGGAGTTGGTCACTGTGACGTATGGAACCGCAGTTGCACCGTTTCTCGCGACCAGATGTTTGGTGCAGTTGGCCAATGAGGAGCAACATCGTTTTCCGGTTGCATCGAAGATGGTATTAGAAGATATGTATGTGGACGATATGCTCTCCGGATCAGATACAGAAGCGGAGGCGGTTCAGCGGCTGTTGGCAGTGAAGGAGTTGCTCTTTTCTGGAGGATTTCCAATTCGCAAATGGAGTTCAAATTCGACATTAGTGCTTCAAAGTGTACCCGAAGAAGAAAGAGAAGTTTTAGTGAAATTTGATGAAAGTGGACAAGAAGGAATAAAAGCTCTTGGTATGCTCTGGGACACGAAAAATGATCAGCTTAAGTTTAGAAATTGGCCAGAAGAGGCCGAAGAACAATCGTTAACGAAACGGTATGTGTTGTCGGAAATATCGAAATTGTATGATCCACTGGGACTAATCCAACCAGTGACAGTTTGTGCTAAAATGGTCATGCAAAAGTTGTGGTCTTCAAAGATGAACTGGGACGATGAACTTGAAGGTGATCTTTTGAACGAGTGGGTGGCTTTTCGTAAATCGTTGACCAAACTTAACCAGATCGAAGTGCCACGATGTGTCAAGTTGGCTGGTGTCGTTCGATACGAACTCCATGGGTTCTCGGATGCATCAATCGCAGCATACGGTGCTTGTGTATATTTGCGAAGTGTTATGGACGACGGAACAACAGTGCTGCGCTTAATGTGTGCCAAATCGCGGGTGGCGCCATTGAAGCCAACGACTATTCCAAGGCTGGAACTGCTTGCTGCGTTGTTATTGGCCCGGCTTGTAGTGAAAGTGATCGAAGTGTTAGACATTAACTATTCAAGTGTTCTATTGTGGAGTGATAGCCAGATTGTATTGGCGTGGTTAAAAAAACCACTGGGTTCTTTGGAGGTATTCGTCCGAAATCGAGTGGCCGAAATCATCAAGAGTACCGGGCAGTTTGTCTGGAAATATGTGAACACACGACAGAATCCAGCTGATGTTGTGTCTCGCGGCCAGCTGCCAGCGATGTTGAGCAAGAACTTTCTCTGGTGGAATGGGCCAGAGTTCCTGAGCCAAGAAGAATACTATGATCCTGAACTGTGTCCAATCCTGGAATCGAATATTCCTGAGTTGAAGACTGTCGTAGTTGTCGTGAAGAAGTGTGAGACATTGCCAGTGTTTGAAAGGTTTAGTGATTTCCGTAAACTCCAGCGTGTTGTTGCATACGTTTTGCGCTTCGTTCGTTACTGCAATCGCAAGTCTACGAGTTTACCACAAACTACCAAATCATATCTGACTGTTCCTGAAATGCAAGCTGCATTGAAATGCATTGTAAGGGTGATTCAAATGTCAGAATTACCTGATGAAATCCGGTGCCTTGAGAAGAGAGAAATACCGCACCGGTTGGGGAATCTTAGCCCATTTCTTGACGATGATCACTTGATGAGGGTGGGCGGTCGTTTGCAGAAGTCAGCTTTGCCGTTCGAATCGAAACATCCACTTGTGTTGCCGAACCATCCGATAACGGAGATGATAATTCGAGCTCTTCACGTCGAGAACCTGCACGTAGGGCCTTCAGGACTGTTGGCCATTGTTCGGCAAAGCTTTTGGCCCTTGAAGGGCATGTCCACAATTAAAAAGGTTACGCGAAATTGTGTTGCTTGTTTTAAAGCGAAACCACGTGGCTTGCAGCAGCTTATGGGTAGCCTACCTGAGGAACGAGTGAATGCAGCGGCTCCTTTTGAGTACACCGGTGTGGACTACGCTGGACCTGTGCTTGTGAAACAAGGGAAATATCGTCCGAAAGTCATCAAGTGCTATATTGCCGTGTTCGTGTGCATGGCGACGAAGAATGTGCATCTGGAATTAGTGTCGGATCTCACTACCGCCGCGTTCATTGCTGCACTGGAGCGCTTCATAAATCGTCGAGGTCTAGTGAAGAAAATGTATTCAGACAACGGTACTAATTTTGTGGGGGCTTCAAATGAGCTTCACCAGTTATATGTGGATTTCCAGAGTGAGGCCCATCGTCGTGCTATCAACGATTTATTGTTGGCAAAGGAAATAGAGTGGCACTTCATCCCTCCCAGAGCACCAAATCTCGGTGGCTTGTGGGAGGCAGGGGTGAAAGAGTGTCAAAACTCATCTGAAGCGAACGTTGAAAAATGCAACTCTAACGTTTGAGGAATACTGCACCATACTTACGCACGTGGAGGCAATCTTAAATTCAAGGCCTATGTTCAGCGTCTCTGATTGTCCTGACGAACCTCTTCCGATTACTCCAGCACATCTACAAATCGGAAGACCACTGGTTTGTATATCCAAGCCATCTTGTGAAGAAATCCGCGATAATCGCCTTTCTCGTTGGCGATATCTTGACAAGCTTCGTGAGCAATTCTGGGGACGTTGGTCCCGGGAATATTTAACATCTCTTCAGTCACGTGGTAAATGGAACGCAGCTTCACCGAGTGTCCAACCCGGAACGGTGGTGCTCCTAATCGAGGATAACCTTCCACCTCAGGTGTGGAAGCTGGGAATTGTGACCGCTACTTACCCAGGACAGGATTCCTTGGTGCGTGTGGTGGACGTCAGGACTTCAGGTGGAACTTTTCGGCGTTCTATCAGTAAGCTGGCTCCGCTTCCAACAGAGGACAACTTCAGCTTCGCAGCCGCGGGGCAAGATGTAGGCGGATGTCTTTCCGCCTAGGAATAAATTTTCAACTGCTGTCAAGAAACACGAATTTCACACTTTTATTGGCAGTGGTTGCTATGATGCTTTTGTTGAGTTGGCAACCCGCCCAAAAAATCATCACACCGCACCGACCCCACCGTTAACGAAAAGGACGAGAAGGAGAAGAAAAAGGGGCCAATCGGACTGCGTGTGCGCCTTCCACCATTTTTTATTTTCAGTCTTTTGTGCACTTTCGTCGCGTACAAAATGTAATTCGGAAATGTAGAGAATAAACGGATTTAGTTTGTAGTGTAAAGAAAGCATCTTTATTTTGAATAGATTACAGTCCATGTACCCCTTTACCAGGCCAGGTCGAGCCTTGAACAATGTTTGTGCTGGACCACGAGATGGATCTCGAAGTGTGTGCTCGGGAGACTCCGGTGGTCCTTTGGCCAAGTTCGATGAAGAAGGTGCTAATCCAGTGCTAGTTGGTGTGGCCTCATGGGGAGCAGTTCCGTGCGGAATGGAGGAAAAACCAGCCATTTTTACAAACGTGGCCACCTACATCGATTGGATCAAGGAGAATATGAGATAAATTAGAGTTTTTTGAAAGTTTTTTGGACGTGGATGGTTGAATACTAAACACTACTCTAGCCTGCGTGAATTTAATGTTAAACAGCCGCTAATTAATGTATTGTTACGCAACTAACTGTGAGAAATCCATTTGTTCTCAAACAAGGGCAGTGATGCCAACTTTCAGTTTGTGCTGATTTCCTCAGCCTAGATTTTTTTGGGTTCATTCGAATAGATGCAGCTGTACTGGGTGAAATGAATTCTGTTTTATCCTAGTTTTTTTTTTAATTTTTCGATATTCAATGAATAATTTTGAAGCTGATCAATATGATATCAAAGAACATTTTTTGCAAAATAATACAGGACTATTTTTGTTAGCCATATTGTTAAACAGCTCAGACCTCGTATCGTACCTTATCTTATTATATTGTCTTTATTGTCGATTGCTCTTTGTCTTTTGATTATTTCTCGCGTTATTCGCAGAACAGAAAGTCGATGAAGAGAATCAATCAACAAAGATCAATCCTATTCAAATGTTACGTGAGATTTAGGGACTTATTTGTGGTTTACTTCTCAAAATGAGCTACACCGTTTGGTCGGTAAAGTTATTTGTTCATCTGAGAACTATTGCCAAAGACAAATTGGAGATTAACAGGAAGATTGTTAGACCTATGCGTAGATTAGAATGTTGTCGGTGGTGAAGGCGTGGCGGCGTCATGCCATTCAAATTCAGCGGCGGTGGCGTGGCAGCGTGGACTGGCATGGAATCTTATTTTTTGGTTAATAAGATCCTACTTAGAGGCCAAGATTCCTTTTGTTTGGATCCATTTATTACGGATTTTAAAAGTGTGGATTAGAGTGATTTGAATTCGGATATTTTAGTTCCAGGGACCAGAACTTCGAAATCACAAAACCCGTAGAACCTTCTACAATATTGCGCTTTGTTTAGAACAGGCCTTGGCCTTCATGACGCGCCATACTGAGTAATCCAGCGGATTATAATCGAAGCTGGATGGCGGGCACATAACCTTCGCCCAGAACGGCAGAAGTTCCTGCAATCACTTCTGAGTGCGGTTCGAGGAGCTCCATTTTGGTGAAATACAACCCAAAATCCCGATGTAGACCTTCGTTAATTTTTTTTTCGGAAGCCACCAATTCAAAGAACATAACGTTAGCAGGATGCTTGGTCAGATACACGTTTTTATGCTCGTCGACCACGTCTTTTACCGGAAGAGAACTAATAAAGCGATCGGTTCTGGAATTTGTTACGGGATCGACGGTAAACATGCTCTCGTCGGTGAACATGATTACCGGATTTTTTCGCTTGAGGAAGATCCAGATTTTTTTACATCGCTTGACTCGTAGCTCCCGGATGCGCTTGGTAATCATGTGAGTTTTTTTTTCAGGCCCTTGACATCGCCCCACAATCTTCCTTTACGATCCGTGCCGTTTAGTCGCTGATTCCGTGTTCCTTCGGTATTTTCCTCATTGAACGCACTAGATTCGCCCGAATCTTCCTTTTGATGGTAGTGATAACCCTCTGAATCCGCGCTGATCTCGGACGACCAGTGGCCACCTTCGCGGATAGTTGTCCTTTCCTTTTTCAGTCTAAGACTCTTTTTTACGGTCCACCGGGACACTCTCACGGTGATTGAAATGTCTTTTTGCGACTTTTGCGTGTCGGACAAATCACGAATACGCTGCCACTTCGTCATGGTGTACCTGTAAAGCTAAGGAAATCGGCTTCTTTTATTCGCAGCCTACTATGATATGAACTTGCCATTGTAGATATTGTACACAGGTGAAACTAGAACCTTATTTTGTATGATGATGCAAACATTATCACGAATACGGTACTGTGGGAATAAAGTTCAGAATTTCATGACACTCGGTATTTTCAACAAAGAATCAACCCAGTGCTGATATGGTCGAAAACGATTGTTTATAAGCTTCTGGAATGCAAACGGAGAATATATAATCGAAAAGGGTCTCAAGCATTTCATCAGCTTTCCTCCTATTTTCTTTGTAAGCAATTCCAAAAAAATCATGTCGTAAACAAAGCTGAAGTCGGATATCATTACCGGTCTAGCAAGGAAGAATCTATCCAGAAATGATTTGCCGTTGGAATTTGGATATCATCAGCTACTTTCGATTCCAGCATGAAAACCACAAAATTTCAACTGGACAAAGCGTTCAAATTGTGGCTACCGAGACTGTGGTGATTTGGAACAAAGCTGGTCTTCCAAACTAGCTCAAACGTGTGACAACACCTCAGTAAGGCCTACGAGATTGAAATTTCAAAACCAGCGTTGAAGACGTTTAAGATGTGATTGACTTAGTTCTTCAATATTAGCTAAGAGCTACGGAACGATACTGTCCATGCAGAGTTCTGGAGTCAACAGATGGCTACCAAATTTCGGTTCGGAGATATTCAAAAATATTGTACCATCAGTTTGCAAGAACGGTAACGATAAGAAAACAAGAAAAAAGTACAAAAATTCCCACAGATAACTGAGTAGAACGGTACGAGAACCAATCGTGGACGAGACAAGAGAAACACTGCCTGCGAGTAAAACACAGGATCTGTTGACGAATACTGTCATCGAAAACCTAGATCGACTTCGGGTATCGAATCGTGGAGCAGTTCGTTCTGAAAAGTTGGGTTCAGGTAAATCAACTCTTCAGAGAAAACGCAAAGCGGTAAGTTATCTGATCTGAAATGTCTTGAATAATGTTGATAGATTTCCAACAAAATATAAAACAAGTTTCTGAGGGACCAAGCTTTGGTGGTTCACTTTACATCCAAGCAATTGATGTTAAATCGGAGGAAGACCGAAAAGTTAGCAATTGTAGATACAGGATTGGATTCTACTGAATAAATTATCAACAGCACGTTCCTTGAGTCTGGCACAGTATACACAATAGCGGAGGCAGTTTTTGAATGTTTAAAATGTGAGAGTTTCGATGGAATCATCAGTGGCAAATGTTATGACACTAACGATTGTACTCGAAAAAAATACAACGGACAAAAATGATCACCAAAAATTCATTTGAAGTCGGATATTTTTGAAACTCTTAGGGGTTAAATAAACACAAGTTAGCTATATTTAAGCAAAGTTGGTTTATTCCACCTCCTGTCCTAGGCTAAATAATGTATCGTAAATAAGCTATCCACGTACATTTGCGTTCAACGCGTGTATTTGTGATGGTTTTAATGTGTTCATCATAGTATGCTGTACGTTTGACTGTAGTCTTTCGTTTGTGTACTAGTTTTCACGTTTTAAATTCTTCGTTTTCAAAATGTCGCGCACTGAAAAAGGTGTATAAATTAAGGTTTTCGACCAACGGCTAGGTGAAAAGGGTGTAACTATGTGACAATTGGCGAAGCGCTTTAGAATTCAACACGCGAGTGTAAAATCCATCATAACCAAGTTTGGGGAAGACTGTTCTTTGGATAAACCGCCAGGAAGAGGCAGAAAACCCGGATCTTCCAACCCTAAACTGGATCAGAAAGTGGTAGCTCTGATTTGGAAGAACAAATCGATGTCGATACGTGATTTGGCCAATATAGCGGGAATCAGTGTCGGAATGAATCAACGTATCAAGAACCTAAGCAACCGGAACAACCTGAAAACCAACAAGAAGCAGAAAATCGCCATACAAAGGGCAGAACGGAAGCAACGCGCAGCAACAAGGGCCCGGATATTGTATTCGCGAGTTTTGCAGCGACCCTTCTAGTTCCATAATATTACACTGCTGTCGTAGGGAAGGATGTAACCAATGCAGACAGGTCGATTCAAGTGAAGAAGTTTGGTCAAAAAGTGCTGGTATGGCAAGCAATATTTTCCCGCGGTATGAAGTCTGCCATTTTTTACACTACCGGAACCAAGACCGGCACAATGAATAGAAGATGTTGCTGCTTTTATATCAAAAGCATAGTACCCCTCCACTGTTTTGGCCGGATTGGGCGTCGGCGCATTAAGCCAAAACAACTCTCACATGCCTCACAGAAAAGGCTAATAGATTTCGTTGAGAAAGACATCAATCCGCCAAATTGCCCTCAGCTTCACCCAATCGAACGCTGTTGGCCGATTGTGACGAGGGTCTTCAAAAATACTGGTAAAACAGCTGAGAATATGAAGAAGTTCCAAAAAATTTCGGCTAATGCGTCCAAAAAATGTGATGAAACACTTGTCCGGAACTTGATGAAAAGTGTTCGATCATAACTTCGCAAATTCATGAAAGAATAATATTAATTTCATCCGGTCTCCACAATGTTCAAGTTCAATCCCGTACTATAGAGAATCATCCATTTGTTGGAATAAAACATTATTTTTTGACGTAGGACTACGTCTGTTTTTTCAGTATTAGGAGTACATGTTCGAATTGCGAGAAAATGGAGCGTCACGAAAAGTGTTTAGGTTTTGAACGTTAATAACTAAGTCATTTCATAATCGATTTCCAAATTGTTTGCCCCAATCGATCGGAATATTTTTTACGCTTCATGTTTCAATATTTAAAATTATTGATTTTTAACATTGAACTATTGAAAATAACGCAAATATAAGGTGATGTCTTATGATTGCATTTTGCGGAGCTAATTTGCTAAATGCACAGCATTGTCCTATCACAGATTTCAATAATAAATAAGGGAGTTCTCATATGCAGTAGTAAACGATATATAAGGGGCACAACTTCAAGTTTACTTCATTCGATCGGCTGCCTCGGAGCTGTGTAGCTGTGCAATGGGCCAGTATTGCATTGACATCTGGCGGTTACAAGAACCCTGCAGGAGGGTACACGGGAGAGCAATTTGACAGATAATCGCTAGTTCCAATCGATCAATATTGCCTCTTTTCTAATACCGGTTCATTAAAAATAATAATAACATTCATTACACATTGCTACGTTGTCGTACGTCACCTTTGCGTACAACCCCACTGCGCACTGTAGTTTTTATATGATTTGAAAGAAAAATATGTGGATGACTTATTTTCGATACACTCCTTAAATGCCCGCAACTTGGACTTAACGCTACCCATTAAATCCTGTTCGACACATGCGCCATCTTCCTTACACACTTTCTTCCACTCTTCCTTGTTTTCCGGAGCTTACTTTCATAATCAACCAGAATTTTTCTATTGGGTGAAGTTCTGGCGACTTTGGCGGATCTGCCTCCTTCGGCACAAAAACAACATCGTTGGCTTCGCACCACTCCATCACCGGTTTCGCGTAATGGCACGATGCCAGATCCGGCCAAAACAGAGTGGCACCTTCGTGGGACCGAAGGAAGGGTACGAGGTGCCACTCGCGGTACAGCTTCCTGGTGCGGGATTTGGCCACCGTATTCTGTTTATTGGTTCGGTTAGGCGCCTTTTTTACCTTGAAGACATGAAGTACGGCCGGTCGCTTCATTGTCTGCTGGACGAACCAGACGTTAGAATTGACCTTCTTGACCACGTCCCGAATCGAATGGTTCAGATTGCGCTTGAAGTAATCCCTCGCCTCCCTTGCATTCACGGGGTCGGTCGTCTTCGCTTTTCTTCCGCTGCCAGTTCACCGCTGGGTCGACTGGGTCTCTGAACGACTTTACCACACGGGACACTGTCAAATTGCCGATTCCCAGCTGTCGCGGCCCACCTGTGGGATTGGCCTGGATTTAGCACGACCGCGACCATAACTTTTTGTCGAAGCACTTCTTGCGTGGAAGCCATCTCGATAACCACTTGACTGATTGTGAAGAAATTTTGTACACCCTGAACTACCTAAAATTTCGTCAATTTTTTTTTAGCCATGCAATAAAAAGTTATACACAATACAAAGCATTTTTTTCGAGTACAATCTTTACATTTCGAAGCATTTTTTTCGAGTACAATCTTTACATTTCCCAGAGTTGCGTCATTCAAAAGTTTGGTTGTAACACCTATATCTATCATTTGAAGGGTGAGCCTTCAGTTTCCTGACAAAGTGTAATTTTGGGACACCCTTATGTGTTCCCTAGAAGTACGCTTCTTGAACTTGTGTTGTTATAACTGCTACCCAACTTATTTTAGTCGTTGCTTTGGTTTAGGGCCTGTCTATAAACCACGTAGACTAATTTTTGGAAACCTCAGACCCCAACCTCCCCCCTCGTAGACTATTCTCCATAATTTTTTTTTAAATTTTGTATGGAGCGTAGACTTTGGTCTGACTCCCCCCCGCCTCACCCCAGAAAAGTCTACGTGGTTTATGAATAGCCCCTTATTGTGACTGAAGTTTGCTATTTGGGTACATAATAATAAAGATAATGTTGAAAGAATGAGGTTCGAAAGCTACACAGAAAGAAATCTTGTAGTAAGAACTACCATTTTATCTGACTATGCCTATTTTCAAAACTACCATGAAATTTCAGTCAAATTTACAACGCTTATGGTACAACCTTCAACATTTGTGGTACATTTGAATGACCTCATATTGATATCAACCGCACCATGGTAAAATCAAACGCCTTTATAGTCAAATGTGTTGGTTTGTTGATGTTTGCGCTTAAATTAACCCTCAAAATGGTAGTTTCTACTGCGGTTATTTTTTGCGTGTATGAATTGATAGTTCCATCAGAGCACGGCCGTGTGAAAATTGAATATTGAGTAAGTTTTAAAGCGATCAAAATATGTTATAAGCCGCTTTTGGTGACCTTTCTCATGTTGATAATTATTATAACACTAGCGGAGCCCGGTGCGAGCGTCGCTATGAATGAAAATTTAATAGAAATGGCGCGTTTATGGTTGTTTTTTGGAATGGGTTTCGCTTAAATATTTTCGTTTGATAATGAGTGTAATTTCTGGCAAAAACGTAGGTGTGTGCTTTTAACTTATCCCTCGAATCGGTAGTTTCTACCATGGTTTTTTTTCTGTGTAGAAACATTTTATAGACAAAACATTTATCTTCAAACTACGCCGTATCTTGCCAGTGTGAACGTAATTTTCTCTTGCATAAACTTAGATTAAATTCTTGTGCATAATGCAGTACTAAGAGTAGCTAAAGAATCCTCCTTTTTTTTTTGACTAAGAAGGGGTTCAAACTTCTATCAGAACCTTCTTCCCGAGAAATGCACATTTTGTGTTTTTGGTGCCTGGATATATCCTATGTTAAGTTGAAGTTTGTGTTTCATTTGTATGAGAGCCCGCCCTTCCAGAGGGGAAAGGGGTCTCGAACCACCATAGAAACATTTATTGACTTTTAAAACCTCCACATGCCAAATTTGGTTCCATTTGCTTGATTAGTTCTCGAGTTATGCACAAATTTGTGTTCGTTTGTATGGGAGCCCCCCCCCCCCCCCCTTCCATAGAAGGGAAGGATTTCAAACCGTCATAATAACCTTTCCCGGCCCCAAAAACCCCTGCATACAAATTTGCATTACCGCCCCCTGAAAGAATTCTCGTGTTTGGTATAAATATGTGTTTCTTTTGTATGAGAACTCCCACATGCTAAATTTGGTTTCGTTTGCTTGATTAGTTCTCGAGTTTGCAGAAGGTTTCGATTGTATAAGGTTCAGACAGACAGACAGACAGACAGACAGACAGACAGACAGACAGACAGACAGACAGACAGACAGACAGACAGACAGACAGACAGACAGACAGACAGACAGACAGACAGACAGACAGACAGACAGACAGACAGACAGACAGACAGACAGACAGACAGACAGACAGACAGACAGACAGACAGACAGACAGACAGACAGACAGACAGACAGACAGACAGACAGACAGACAGACAGACAGACAGACAGACAGACAGACAGACAGACAGACAGACAGACAGACAGACAGACAGACAGACAGACAGACAGACAGACAGACAGACAGACAGACAGACAGACAGACAGACAGACAGACAGACAGACAGACAGACAGACAGACAGACAGACAGGCAGACAGACAGACAGACAGACAGACAGACAGACAGACAGACAGACAGACAGACAGACAGACAGACAGACAGGCAGGCAGGCAGACAGACAGACAGACAGACAGACAGACAGACAGACAGACAGACAGACAGACAGACAGACAGACAGACAGACAGACAGACAGACAGACAGACAGACAGAAAGACATTTTTACATTATATCGATAGATATTATAAATCTAAATTCAGAACAAGACACTTCAGTCGAAAATCGACCTGTGTCGTCATTGAAAATTCTACGATTCTGGCCGGAATTCAACAATCTGAGTATTTTTCAATTAAATAGAAATACAACGTCAAGTTAGAAACCAACATGATAACTTATAGGAGACGAAAAGTTACCTGCAGTTTAAAATCCTATTTTAAAATGCGTCACCATGTTTGAATGAAGAGCGGAGCCTTCTGTTTGTAACCTAGGAAATGTTAGTCAATCAAATATAGCTTAAACACTACATGAAAAACATACCCATGAATAATATCTAAATGTTCATAAACTCACATGTTTTCCTAAAAGAATTAAATTCTAGTTTTTGCTATTTTCAGTTCCTTCGACTGCATATTAACAGTCACTTTTGAAATACTGTTGGCAACCCTGAGAATAGGTAGCAGGTATGAACAATTATTAACAAAGCAGAAGGTCACCGATTAAGAATCACCAAAACAAACACCCTATTCTTCTATTCTACCATTGCAAACGGTTCCGCTTCAGAACCACCATCAAGCCAGTTTTCAGTTCTAGAATTCGTCCATGGAATTCCACCTGCACGTCGTGCTTGGTTCTTGGTGTTTCGATTTTAAATTTGCTGGAAAATGAATCATCCCACGAAACGACAATACCCGCGGCGCCGCCATAGGATGGGATCTTTCGGGAACGGCCATCCTGCAGCATTCCTTCTTTGTCGATATCACTTTGCCTGCTCACTCTTGTAAGTTCAGTAGGCGGCGTCCAATCACACACGCTAACGGGGACCACTCTTTTGCGAGACTTTTTCGTCTCAGTGGGGGACCTTCCACGTTAAAAGTTCTTAGCGGACCACGATCGCCACAGGATGGACACTGCGCGAATTATGTGTCGTAACTCACGGTAGGTCAGTACGTTGCTCAGACATACCTTCTCCGGTTCATGGGTGACTGCCACCGATAACGCTCATTTTCGAGAAGACTACCATCGCAGCATGCCACTCTGAGTTCAAAAACACCGAACGCGAACGAACCCCGAAATTGGATTTGACCACCGAACCTGCACGCACTTCTGACGCTCTGTTACAATCTGGAGGGGATGAATTTCACTTCTCTCTTTCTCAAAAGACGGTTGCCGTCGCATTGCCGACCGACCGCTGCTGCTGACAAGGGTCAACAAACCGACTTAAGGACGGCCATTCATGACAGCTCTACACCGACTCGACTTCCGGTAATTTCTCGGCCGAAACCGACGAGACTCTTCTACTTGAACTTCGCGAACCGGGGACGATTAGCAAAAGAACAGACATCGTAGGAAGCATTTCTTGCTTGGGTGCCAGTCGAGTTCAAAGACCTTTGAACAAAGTACATAATAGCGGCAAACGACCGAATGGAACATCTCTACGCGTGCCATGGCATCCTGTGCTTTGCCAGTTCATTTCGTTTGAAAGAGAGAAAACAGGTTGCGCGCAGATCTGTTTGATGTTTTACGACGGTTGGCGACAGAGGCCTACCTCGCGGTATTTATGCCGTCCTAGGTTTGCCACCCAGTGAGTGATGTCGAAATTGGCCCCTGCGCTCGCGATTTTCTGTTGCCGATGGTCATGGTTGGTGGCGTGGCGGTGATTCGGCGAGGTGTTCCACACCTCTTCGGCTGAGAAACGATTCGGTGAGTGAGTGTGGAAAAGTGATAACGATACTAATTTGTTAAGATGATTACGAGCAAGGTGAGTGAGATGGGGAATGGGATTAAACTAAATCTGAAGGCTTTGGTTGTTTGTTTGGGGTTTGTTTTGGTTTGTTTTGTTGCCTAGCTGGTCCCTACTACAGGTTCCCTCGGAGTTGTTCCGGTGGTTCCGTGAGTAGCCAATATGGTCAAGGATATATGAAAAAAAGTGCCGAAAAATCAAGAAGAAAGAGCATAAGCATACTAAAGAGTTAACCGCATCCAGGACCCTTTATCAGAACCTGCTTCACGGTAATGGCCATATGGCCGATTCCTGTAATCGACATTTCATTTCCCCAGGAAATATTTGGTCTTTACGTGTGTTTGCTAAAAAAAATTGTTTGACAACGGCATCTTGTACAAAATCTCATCACAAATTGATGAGATAGCCTCTCCGGAAACCCAGAACAACTCCGGTGTCCGGGGGCCATGTTACCGAGATATAAAACTACATTAATTTTCCAGTCGAATGCTTTTTGGCGAAATTAAATTAAATTAAAAATACTATAAAATTGATCAAAAATTTGCCTGTACCGATCATTTTGTCTATCCCCTGTAGGTATCAATGGAAATCCAATAAAGACATAATAAAATCAACAGTTTTCGTAACAAAAATCATAGGTACTGGATGAATCCATAGTTCTCTTATGAAATCTAGTTTACTATTTTTTTTTGCTGTTTCATAAGGCATAACCCAATAATTCGCTAGTCTAGTTGCCTGAGTGTAGCCCAGAAAGAAGAGGACGAAAGTGCAGTATGAAGTAAAATTCATAAGAAGGGACGGGTCATAGCAAAATAATAAAAATACTTCAATATCAACCAACCATGTGTGCTATGGTATGCATAAATATGATGATACCATTATTACTATACATCAACGTGGTTCTACGTGATCTTCGCGATTATATCTTTGATATAACCCACCTCCATTTTTTTTATGCTGGAAAACCTAAAAGCATGAATTGAACTTGATAAACATAACCTTTTTCCATTAATGTCATAACCGCAAAGTATAGGTAGAATGAAAATTACAGTGGAATTTAATATAAGATAATACGAAATTATACTTATACTTTGTTGTTGTATACTTTGCAAAATGCTATGAAGAAATGTTACAGTATTGCGACGTTCAAATGAACATTTTGGAAACAGTTCAGTATTTTGAGGTGTAGACACAGAGAATAGACATCCAAGCTGGAATGCCCTCCGTGTGTAAATTTCTGTAACTGCCATTTTAAAATTACGGCGCGTTTTCGTTAGTTTTGGTGAATCGTATGTTGATGGCGCCACTTGCCCACCTCGAGATTTAATAGTCTGTCAATTTTAGTTTGGTGAAACCTAGACTAGGCGGCGTGGTCTTTCCAACAGTAAATTGGAAAAAATATGTTCGAGCCTGGATGTCTGTTCTCTGTGGTTTAGAGAAGTACACTGTCGATTAAATTTATTTGAATATTGCGCAAAATTATTAGAGGAGAAAAAAATTCAACATGAATTTGTTGTACCCTTTTTTCATTATTAATAATTTTACCGTAATTTTGTAACACTTTGCCGAACGATCTGTTATGTTGTTTTTTATTAACCCAAGTAGCACAACTTGTTTCAATAGAGCATAAAAATCGCTCTTGAAACAAATTAGGGATAGTTTTGTTTGGCTATGTACCTCAAAATCATACACAACAGGAACGGAAAAAGCGCAAGGGTGGAGCCTGTTTGCAACTTGACATTGTTTCTACAGAGTTGCAATAGCATTTTGTAAAACTTTCAAATATTTTAAATTGCGTTGCAAAAAAGTGAAATGATACCGAATTGTAAAAGAAGGCGTGGATAACTTTTTTTTTAAATGGATATCGTTATCAACCAAACATTCGTGATCAAAATACAGAGAACTAAAATGATCTAAAAATCGTGTTGGAATAAGTTTATTTTTTAAACGCTTTCAGATTCATGGATCAATATTCTGTTCTACTACGAAAAATTTAAACGTCCTTGAATAAATCCTCGAGAATATAGCATTGCTTTAGAACTTGAAAAGAAAAATTTGTTTAAAATTATGTTTACATTTGAAAAAATCAGATTTCTGATTAATTTTAACAATAATAAATCGTCATAGGTTCATGTTAGGTTCAAACTGTGGAAGAATGAGTGATATTTTAATATCTCATTTTGTATTGCAAGATTTTGGCATATGGCTTCTACGAACAAACCAAATACACTACCGGCTTAAATAATTATGAACCTTAACACGTTCAGTGCTTCTATGATATTTACCTATGCAGAAATCTTTAAATTATATATATCTGGACAATAGCGACAGTAGTAGTCTGATAGTGGGTTTTTTTTTGTTCACGTATACCTGATTGACTTAGAATTAAAATATACTGAATTCCACATAGTTAAATATTAATAAATTTAATATTAAATTAAACTAATAGCTGCCTATTTGCTAAAGTACTGAAAAGATGATGTTTAACTGGCATTACAAGTAAAACAACAATGTCCCATACGCCTTCAACAAAAGTGTACAATCCATTGGAACAAAGATTAAGAATAATTCAGAAGCTACACCATGCTTTTTACTTGAAAAAACTGAAGAACAATTGAGTGAGGATTTCGTTTAGAGGTTCAAACGGAATAATAAAATAAAATCCTAGTATTACTAATCTTCCATATATTCGAAGTCTGGATTTGATTATCCGTAATTTTCGTTTAAGTCATAAATTTTTATTCCAATTGTATTATAAAATATAATTAAATGTGTTACTTCTATAACTATAGGCACAAATGTTTCAAAGTGTAGTTATCTTAGCATAGGTGGAAAATATCCAACCGTTCTTAACATGTTTTTGTGTAGAACTTATTGTGAAATTAAGTGCAATTATTTAATTGCATTGTTTATGACGAAAAACTACTAGCCAGAAAAAATCAATCGTATGATTGCTTAAAGAAGCTTAATAAGTCATTTCCTGTTATGAACCACGAGAAGTTAAATAACTTACTTTTAAAAGATGAAAACTTCGTCTCATAATTTAAGTAGGTCGTTGAAACCAATCTTGATAAAGTTGGTCTTGATAAGATTATTTTTATTGTTAGGTACTTTAGGTATTTCATTTGAAGCTTTATTCGCTTAACTCAACACAAAGTTTCATATCAAAAATTGATATTGAACAACTTTTAAACAACTTTAATATGATTATTTTCGCATATGATCAATCGATTATTCCACATTCATAACATTAGAATCGTTACTATACAGATATTGTTGCTTGGGTTTTGATTTAAATGAGCCATTTGAAAAATATACAATCAAGTACTGATATATTGAAAATTTAACCAATACCTAAATTTTACTATGTGATGAATACATTAGGTATAGTTGGGAACATAGCAAAAATTATGTCCTTAAAATTCTGTCTACGGGGTCCTGTAAAATCATTGATTTTGTTTCTATGTAAACAGTTGACAGAATAAATTCAAAAACATAACAGCTTATGTCATTACGCACAATTATTAATCTCACAACTGTTTATTTTGTTTGGGAAGATAATTTATTTCAGCTTTACGTAGGTAGCTATTTTATTTATATTAATTAGCTGGTACAGCCAAAAATAAAAATATCATGCTCTCACTCTTTGAGTGATCCATGTTTAATAGTGAAATAGTAATAACCACTACCATAAAAATCTTAGCGTATAGAAGTTGTATAATGAGCACTTCAAACCATTTTCTTTGTTAGGCCAATACAATAACAACAACCGCTAGAAATCAACCCTTATTGATTATTTTTAAATTCATATCAAAACACATGTGGTCGGTAGTGTGCATTTCATTTGGATATATTTCAACCGTCATCACTGTTGTGATAATGTGCAATTGAACGTTGCAAGCACGTAACATTTTTTAATGAATTTTTGCTGCGTTCTCATTATGTTGCACATATGGCTCAAAAAACGCATTCTGAAAACCTTAAGTATCAGAGCGCTTCATTGGAACAAGAGTGTAACATATTTGTTATGTTGCACTGGAGGTCAAAATTTTGAATAATAAACATCACATACACTGGAAAATATTAACTTTGCAACGTCATGATTAAATTTACTTAGCTGCAAGTTTACAAAAACAAACAGGTCTCGACTAACTCCAATGTTTGTTTTAAATGGTCTTGGCAAACCATTTGAGCAACATCAATGAAATATCTAGTATATCGTGTACGTGAAATATACTCTGCTGTAACAAAATATGCTTTTTGTTACTGCAGAATTACTAAAATGAAACATGAAAACTAAGTGTTGAATATAAAAGATGTTTCGTGTGCTACTTGGGTGGTCAGTCGCACAGATGGATCGGCAAAAGGCTTGGAACCAATCTTTCTACCATGTCTTGCGTTGTGAAGATGTTCCAGGAGACGAAGACCATCGAGCGGCGCGCTGGAAGCGGCCGAAAACCGAAAACGGAATACCCAGAGAAGGCGCGGAAAATAAGGCAGTACTTTAAGAATAACCCGAACCTTTCCACCCGAGACGTGGCCAAAAAGGTCAATTCGTCGAAGTGGTTCGTCCAGCAGACCATGAAACGGGCTGGGCTTCGTGTTTTTAAGGCCAGGAAGGCGCCAAACCGGACTGACAAGCAAAACACGATGGCCAAATTGCGTGCGCGGAAGCTGTACCGTGAGTGGCTGGTCAAGCCAGGCTGTCTCGTCATGGACGACGAGACATATATCAAGGCGGACACCAAACAATTCCCCGGCCTCGAGTTTTTTGTCGGTACGTCCCGCATGGAGGTTCCGGAAAAGTTCCGGAAGAGAAAGATGGACAAATTCGCGAAGAAGTACCTATTGTGGCAGGCGATCTGCGAGTGCGGACGGTACAGCAAGCCGTTACAACCGGCACCATAAACGGGCAGATTTATCGAGATAAATGCTTGCAGAAGCGCTTGCTGCCCTTCCTCTGCTCTCACCGTGGTCCCACGCTGTTCTGGCCAGATCTCGCTTCGTGCCATTACGCCAAGCCTGTAATGGATTGGTACGAAGCGAAGGGCGTTAATGTGGTCCCGAAGGAGGCGAACCCGCCAATTACACCAGAACTTCGTCCGATCGAAAAGTTTTGGGCGATAATGAAGAAAAAGTTGAAGAAAACCAGAAAAACATTCAAAACCGATGAAGCTTTGAAGAAAAACTGGGAGAAATTGTGTAAGGAAGATGGACAAAGCCTCGCCCAAGATCTCATGAGCAGTGTTAAGAGAAATGTACGACCATTCAGCTTGTGGGAGGAAATTCAAAAAAAAAATTATGCTAAAGCTAATATATAGTTATTTAATCCCTGTAAATTTGAAAAGTATCCGATTTAAAATGAATTTTTGGTGATCATTTTTGTGTGTCTCATTTTTTCCGAGTCCAGTCTTTAATCATTCTAGTTCATATATACGAACATGAATAAATAAGAATAAGGTCTGTATCCGCAATAATCCGGACACCCCAAAACATGAATAAAACATAAATTTTGCATTATATTTCCGTCGTAGTTGTTTATCTCAGATTCATGGGATGTGTTTTTACAATTCGTGAAGACAAAACAGAGTTATTCGGTATTTGCATAAAATTTTCAAACTTAGCGCTTAACTCCGTCCTTTAGGGTTTGTACAGACTCTTCAGAAATCGTAGAAGCCGTCTTTGTCCAAATTTGCTGGAAGTGTTTGATGTCTTTGATTCCTTGCTTCTTTCCAGAAAGCTTCCGCTTTATCAGAGCCCAATATCTCTCGATTGGTCGTAGCTCTGGGCAATTTGGTGGGTTTGAGGTTTTTGGTGCAATGTTCACTTGATTTGCTTGGTACCACTCCATCACAGTTTTAGCATAGTGGCATGATGCCAAATCGGGCCAGAACGAAGGTTTTTCTTTGTGACTTTTGATGAAGGGTAGCAATCGCTTCTGCAGACACTCTTTCTGATAGATCTCCTTGTTGATTGTGCCTGTAGTGACAAAAGATTTACTCTTTTTGCCACACGTGCAAATTGCTTGCCACACAAGGTATTTTTTTGGGAAATTTCGATGCCTTCTTCGTTCTGAAATGCTCAGCTGTAGCATTTCTGGCCATAGCAGAATAAAAAGCCAGCCCTGGAAGCTGCTTGAAATCCTCCAGGACATAAGTTTCATCGTCCATAACAACGCATGAAAACTTCGTCAAATATTCGCAGTACAAACGTCGAGCCCGTGATTTTGCTGCCAAGTTCTGTTTGTCGTTGCGATTTGGAACTGTTTTTACTTTATACGACTTAAGTCCCAAACGTTGTTTTGATTTTTGGACAAAACCAGGCGGCATCCCTATTTTACGAGCCACCGTTCGAATGGAGAGATTTGGGTTTTTCGTTAATATCCTTTTCACCTTTCGGTCCATGACAGGATCAGCGTGTCCAATGAACGTTCAGTAATTTATTTAACTACCGAACAGATTTCCGAACGTTCAGCTGTTGAAAGTTCGGTAAAAAATTACCGAATACTCTAAAATTTTCTAAGTGTGTATGTTTGAAATATCCACAGTTCTTACAGTCGAAGTTTCTAACAATATTAATTATTGCAATAATTCTATTGTATACTATACTAATTCTGAAATCGGTTTAATTTAACTGCCAAAAGAATTTTAATTCAAATCGCAGTTTGCCCGAATAATGTAGGATGCAGGGTTTAAACATTTCCGCATTTTTCCCGAATTTTTGCCTTATTTTCCCGACTGGGAAGATAAGTTAATATAAATAGTATTGATAGATATCTTTGAAGTTTTTGAGGAAATTGTTCAATCTGAAATTCTTAGTTGCTTCAATTAGGCAAAATGACGGATAGCAGCTGCAAATCGGGCTTCTTGCGTAACCTGCTTGGGTCTCTCATTTTGC
Source organism: Aedes koreicus (assembly GCA_024533555.2). Classification (NCBI taxonomy): domain Eukaryota; kingdom Metazoa; phylum Arthropoda; class Insecta; order Diptera; family Culicidae; genus Aedes; species Aedes koreicus. The sequence goes on along the minus strand of JAHHFK020004312.1, from coordinate 1,114,892 downwards.
AAACGAGACCAAAGATCGCTCTATAGAAGTCATTGATCTTTCATGTTTCTAGAAGCATAAACATCGAAGAAAAATAGTAAAGCATTCGATGTTTTCGAGTACAAAATGATGCCCGTACGTTGCGTGCATATTGTATCAAGGACTTCGTGATTTCAACGTCGTTGACAGAGTTCGTAGACAATTCTCTGAGCTAGCAAACTCTCTTCAGTTTGGTTCACCACCAGACACTTTTCATTTATTGAAAATCCTCGCTCCATCGTCGCACTTGCGACAAGATGAGCACCTTTTTAACAAATGTTGTCAAATTTGGCAGCTCCTACTTGGAATGACCAATCAGTTCTAGCCAAAATTTGTCCAAAGGCTGTTCTTTTCTCTGGATTCCGGCAAGCAAAGTCTTTGAAGGCGGCATTGAGCACAACAGCCCAAATTCATCTTTCACTTTGTAAGCAACTGCAGCGCTCAGATAGTCTTTGTCTACGAACGTTTTCAGACACAGCTTCAGACGCTTTTTAGCTCTATCCGTGAAGTAAGTTATAACATCAGGCTTAATGCAGGTGACGTTACGCGCTAAAGAGGATGTCAAAGGAGATTGGTAGAATAGCTTCTTCAAAAAACCACAGTCAAAAGATCGACAGTCGTTGCGGAATGCCAAAACGTCTCTGTCGGACATTTCTGCAAATTCTCTCGCTTTCTTGATTGCCGATTTAAAGGCAAAACTGATGTCCACATTAAGGGCTGGCAGAAGATTGGTCTTCGTTAATTGTATTTCAATGGCTGTCAGACGCTCGGGCTTAAATTTTCTCCATAGTGGCTCTGAGTAGTCCCGTCAAATCGTCGAAAAGAAACGGAGCTATGGGAGATTAGGTCTGGTATTCCCTGAAAAACCACTCGCCCATTGCTGCAGACTTGATGACAAAATTCAGCTTTGGTACCAGCTTCTTATCGTCTACCGCATCAGCCACAACAACGAACACTTTCGATCGGAATACCGACGAAAAGCTCCGTTTGAAATTCGGATGACTTTAAGGTGACTGACAGGTTTCTAAAATTTACAGTTATGCACACAATGGCGATGCTTCAGTCATAAGGATCACCCAAGGAGTTCCAGTCAAGTAAAATAAAACCACAAGTACGTCATGTGCGTAACCTCACATGTCACAGCCGTTGAGTCAGATCTAATCGGTACGTCAATCTGTTGTCTGAGCCCCTCCTTGAAAGCATTGTGTACGACGTGCCAGCTGCAGCTAACGATGTTGAGGCCTGCAAAGCCAGGGTTGGCTCGTAGATCCCTGATTTCCTTAGTCAGTTCTTAGAATGCCTTCCAGTTGACAGCCGGGCATCCATAAAGCACTGAGCTATTTTTACCAGCAATGCTGGATTTCCAGAAAAACTCTGTTTTTCCGTTTCCGTTAATGCAATCGTTGGACCGAGTAAATGACAAAAACGCTACCCAAATTATCAATTTGAGCATGGCTCCTGCCATATGACAAAAATTCCCGATGGATTTTGAAATTCCCGAATTTTTCCCGCATTTCCCGCATTTCCCGAGTCTGTGGCCACCCGTAAATTCGTATACTGTATTATATTTGTAAATATCGTCTTTCCACTTTCCATCGTTTCAGTACAATTTCCAACTTTTAACTTTTTTGACGATACACAAAAATTTTTCATCCTTACGCTATAATTTAAAAAAAAAACCTTTCTTAACATAAAACATAACAAGTGTCTAACCGCCGCTTCCGAATGAAAGAAAACAAAAGCAATCTCCCCCATCGCTTCTGCAACCTCTGTTGCCGATGTGGCGGGGCACGGGCCGATTAGATGTGAGTCGTGAACCGAAAAGGAGACGACAACGGTTGCGCGACTGGGCACCTAACGAGCACATGTTCGAACTCGAATTCGACCGGCCAGGAGCGCATGATACTCGGTAGGAGAACTCAGTAGGCGTACCTCATTCCGGGTGCCACAGTTGCAGCAAGAGTGGAAGGGACGATATACCCGCTACACGGGAAAGAAACAAGTGAGATGCCAGCCGGTGCGCGATGATGAGTGTGCGTGAAGTGAGTGCGAGTGAGTGAGCTGGCGAGTGTGAAAGAGCTGAGCGATTTCGACCGATGTGAGTGCGGGTGCGAGATAGCACGAGGAGACCATTTCTTGCAGGCAGTCGCATTCGGGTTGTGTGCGGGAATTTTGGGTAACCAAAAAAACTTCAAGCCAGGCACAAACAGCGCTTGTATGCAAATTATTATAAAATTTGAATAGGAATTCAGGAACCCAGAGGTGCCGATTCATTCGATGCGAGGTCAGTGGGAAAGATGCAAATTAGATGGATGATTCCACCGGAATTGTGATAAAGAGGTTGACTGTGATCAATCGTGATAATTGATGTGTGTTTATTTACACTCTATGTAGATAAGCTAACTAAAATTTCAGTAAACCAATTATAATTTTCGAGCACGTTACAGCAATGATTCCTACCAAAGGGGCAGCGGTCGGTCGGTCAGCCCCATTTCCATCGTCTTTGGTAGTCACCATGGTTTCGTTGATCCAATTCAGGTATTTTCCAACCATGGTGTAGTACGTTGGTGTTCCGTAAAAAGCGCACTGTGATCCAAATGAAACCAACCCAATTTGAGCCCATTTATCACCGTATTTCTGAAAAAGAGGTGCACCGGAGTCTCCATCGCATGTTCCCGGATCGCTACAAAACAGCGTTGGATTCCACAATGCGTCCCTATTGAAGCAAGTCGTTGAAGTTAGGATGTTTACCGACAATTTCTGCATTAAAAATATTCATTAAAACTTCACCTAACAATGTTAAAATTCTAAACCATCATACCGTAAGATAGCTAGCTTTCGTTCCGCTCGGTTCAATCACTCCGTACCCCGTTACCATAGCGACACCCGTGGGATAATCCGAACTGCCCACCAATGCAACCGGTTGGATGAATACATTTAATTCAAGTGGCTTGGTCAACAATAGCAACGCCACATCGTGCATCCCCTTGACAAGGTGGTCATAATCGGGATGTTTGATCACGAGCCGTACCTTGCGAACCTGTTCCGTACTACTCCAGTGCAACAAATCATACTTCCCGGCAATCACCTCGAACCGTTCCGGATTAGTTAGATCACTGTACGTCGAATGGGCTGCCACGAGGATCCATTTCTCCGATAGAATTGATCCGCAGAAGGATGTCGTACCGGTTTCCAGTGGTCGGCGAACATGGATTAGAGCGTTGCTGGGGAATTCGCCCGGTTCTACTTTCTGTTGGCCTCCAAAGATGCGGGCTTGTTTCGAACAGGAGATGGCTGTAAGGCACGTGAGGAATAGTGCAATTTTTCGGAACATCTTCTGCATGGTTGAAATAGTTTGATCACGGCAAGGGCAGAATTGATACTGAACCAAATTCAATGTAGTCTTGTTTTTGGAAGTAGTTCGCTTATCAGAGTGAGCATCCGAAGCCCATGATCGAAGGGTTCTTATCGGTGGTGATCAATCTGCGACTCGATTTGTGCTATAATTAATCATACAAGGAATGAATCATGTTGAGTTGATGTAACAGTGTACTGATATGGTTAGAATATGGTTAGAGATATGTGATTATGGGAATTAGCAATAAACAAGTTATAGCAAGGCATCAATGTTGAAATCACATAGAAGCACCTTCAAGCTTTGTCATGTTTCGCTGAATACCCTCAAGTGCCTATATCCGAGTTATAAGAATGATATTCATTTTAAATTTTCAGTTTAAGTTGAACTGTTTAAGGAAAGCAGAGAATAATCAATTCAATTTCCTTCTGTTTAGGCTACAGGTTCTAATATAACTTTTTAAAGTTTATCACTTTCAAGGTTGTTCCAAATGATGATTCACCAAGCCACCGGCTCGGTTCGAGAGTCAATTTTAAGATCACACTTGCAATAGCAATCAAAACAACCTTTTTGGCATTTCGATCCAAGGCGCATTGGTGGTCCCAACGAATCAAGCCCTCGTCCAGTTTCCTTCCACTGCTACTTAACATTAGTTTTGCTGGCTCCAGCTGCACAAAAGTCTCTGGCAATGTCAACAGTCGAGCAGTCTACTGAGTCAACCTACTCGACGAAATTTCGAAATCTGTAATAGCAAAATAGACGAGTCGAGCAAGCTTACGGTCGACTTGACTTCTATAATTAGACCCCTAGTTTAAATTTGTATGATAGTGTGGTAAACACGGTGTATATTAATATAATGCGTAGTTATACGTCAGCAGTTCGTTCATAAAAGATTGATTGAAGAAAGCATTTTTTCGATGATTAGATATAACTAAATAGGAAATAGTAATTTATCTATATACACTCAGTAGCAAAAAAAAGCCTACCAAAATGTTGCTTCCATAAACCGTCATATTCAACCTTCTGTAACTTTGTCATTTATCAATATTTTTGGCTGAATTTTTGACAGAACTATAGTTAATGTATTGACCTTATGTGATCAAAACTTCTTGTTGTTAAGATTAATAAATTTAAAGTTTTGATAACATATGTCAAAAAGGTCGTTTTTGGACATACCCATTTAAAAAATACGTACTTTTGTGAAAAATTTAAGTAGCATAATAATAAAAATTTCAGTACAGCCTAAAAAAGTGTCGGAAATAATGCGGACAAAATTTGTACTGTTTCCATTAAGTGGTTTGGATCACAGCTGGCGTCAAAGTTGACGCACCAACATGAGTATTTCTCTTTTTCACACGGTATTGACCTTGCTGAAATATCGGTGCAAAAAAAAAGGCTAGGCGAATTCATCTTGTTAAGACACATGATTTGTTACGCGTGATATTTACGAAATAACAAGTGTAACCCATGAAGAACTTTAAAATATGGCAAACAATATGCATTGGTTTGTGAAAACTACGATTACAGTATTGTACAGTATTATTAGTAGAATTCGTCTCGGCTTTTTTTTGCACCGATATTTCAGCAAGGTCAATACCGTGTGAAAAAGAGAAATACTCATGTTGGTGCGTCAACTTTGACGCCATCTGTAGTCCAAACCACTTAATGGAAACAGTTTCAATTTTGTCCGCATTATTTCCGACACTTTTTTAGGCTGTACTGAAATTTATATTATTATGCTACTTAAATTTTTCACAAAAGTACGTATTTTTTATATTTGTGTGTCCAAAAACCACTTTTTTAACATATGTTATCAAAACTTCAAATTTATTAATCTTATCAACATGAAATTTTGGTCGCATAAGGTCAATACATTAATTATAGTTCAGTCAAAAATTCAGCCAAAAATATTGATAAATGACAAAGTTACAGAAGGTTGAATATGACGGTTTATGTAAGCAAAATTTTGCTCGGCTTTTTTTTTGCTACTGAATGTAGGGTAACTGCCCCCATATTAATCTCATTGTTCCTATATTCATCCTACGATGAATCAAACAATTGGGCAGTTGAAGGATCGGTTTCGTTTTCTGATAATGTTTGCTTACGTTAAATAACTACAACAAACATTACTTACTGATCCTGTCACGTGTATATCGTTTTATTTCATGTAGGATGAATTGCAAAGTGATGAGATTAATATAGGTACATCTTCCCTACATAAAAATAAATTTCTGTCAGTCTGTCTGCCTGTCTGTCTGTCTGTCTGAACCTTATAGACTCGAAAACTTCTGAACCGATCGCCGTGAAATTTTGTATTTTGTATGTATGTTTTTGGGGCCGGGAAAAGTTCTTATGATAGTTAGAAACCCCTCCCATCTCCGGAAAGGGGGGGCTCTCATACAAATGAAGCACAACTTTCTGCACAATTCGAGAACTGATCAAGCAGAGGAAACAAAATTTGGCATGTGGAAGTTTTTGGAGGCAAGAACTGTTTCTATGGTAGTTTGAGACCCCTCCTCTCTCTAGAAGCGGAGGCTCCCATACAAATCAAACAAAAGTTCCTGCATAACTCAAGAACTAGTGAAGCAAATGGAAACAAATTTGGCATGTGGGGTTTTCTGGAGGCGAAAAATGGTTTTATGGTGGTTTGAGACCCCTTCCCTTTGCTATAAGGGGGGCTGTAATACAAATGAAACTGAAATTTCTGCATAACTCTGGAACTAAGAAAGTAAATGGTAAGGCAGAGGCACGAAATGTTTCTACGGTGGTTGGAAACCCCTCCTCTTTCTGTTAGAAGGTGTCTCATACAAATGAAACACAAATTTAAACCAAACGTGAGAATTCTTCCTACTGTTATGAAATTTGTATGCAGGGGTTTTTGGGACCGGAAAAGGTTCTTATGATGGTCCGAGACTCCTCTCCCGTCTGAAATGGGGGGTGGCACACATGAGAAATCTTCCTACTGTTATGAAATTTGTATGCAGAGGGTTTTGGGACCGGAAAAGGTTCTTATGATGGTTCGAGACTCCTCCCCCGTCTGAAATGGGGGGAATGAATCAACAAATTTCTGTTCTGGCAAATGAATCACAAATTTCTGCATAACTCGAGAGCTAATCAAGCAAATTGAACCGAATGGAGGTTTTTGATGGCAAGAAATGTTTCCACGGTAATTTGAGAGCCCTCCCCTATTTGGACGGGGGGGGGGGGGGGGGGGGGGTGGCTATATTACAAATGAAACCCAAATTTCAACCAAACATGAGAATTCTTCCTATTGTAATTCAAATTTGTATGCACGGGTTTTTAGGGCCGGAAAAGGTTCTTATGATGGTTCGAGACTCCTTCCCCGTCTGGAAGAAGGGGCTCCCATACAAATGAAATACAAATTTGTGCATAAATCTAGAACTAATCAAGCAACTTGAACCAAATTTGTCATGTGGGGGGTTTGGAGGCAAGATTTTTTCTATGGTGGATTGAGACTCCTCCCCTCTCCGGTAGGGGGGGGGGGGGGGGTCTCGCATTCAAATGAAACAGAAATTTCAACCAAACATGAGAATTATCCAGGCAACTAAAACACAAAATGTGTATTTTGTGGGAAAAGCTGCATGTTCTGATAGTTGTTAAAACCACTTTTTGGTCAAGATTGGTGGATGCTTGAGTTACTCTCAGTGCTATATATGCATAAGAAGTTAATCTACGGTTATGCAAGAGAAAATAACGTTAAAACTGAGAAGATACGGCGTAGTTAGAAGATATATGTTTTGTCAATGAAATGCTTCTACACAGACTGAAAAACCATGGCAGAAACTAAAGATTTTTATTTTAATTTTTTTTACACACATTAGCAAACGAAAATATTAGAACATAACTCATTCCTCAAAAAAAAAAAAAAAGCGCCATTTCTATTATATTTTCATTCATTTAGTTGCAAGCGTAGCAAGGCTTGCACCGGGTTCAGCTAGTCTATCTATCTATATAGGGGCTAATCATAAACCACGTAGACTTTTCTGTGGGGAGGGGCAAAAAAAAAAAGAAAAAAAAAAATTTCTTCCCCCTTCCCAAAAAACAATTCTCATTCCTTCCCTCTTATCGTAAAGGCGTGTTCGTGACCACGAAAGTACATCGACGCGCCATCTGTTCCTCAGCGGAAACATCACCAAACCCCTCGTTGATCGACAGCTATAAACGCCCAAAAGGGAAATTTAGATTGGCAGTATGGCGTTGCTCCGTCTTCTGCCGCGCCCCGATATAAAAGCCGAGGAGTGACAGAAGCCATCCTCTTTTTCTGCGGCAGCGACGTCATCAATAGTAATCGTGTAGTCAACAATCATTAATACACACAGTGAAAGTTAAATTTAAAATAAGATTATTGTAGTACGGTGAAATTAAGTAGAACTAATTAAAATTAGGTGGAATTAAAATTAAATAAAGTGCGTTTAAGTTAATCGCGTGTGAGTGTTTAGCTTTGTCTGATTAGCTATCCTAAAGACTATAGCTGCAAAGAAGTGATAACTAGCCTTTGGGGAATTTTGCTGCCGCTCGCTGTGCTCTCGACATTATGGTCCTTCGAACCGGATAGCGTCGAAACTCCGCTAGTCCGATAGTCAAGCGCCTATTGAGCCGCCATCGCACATTCACCGCTATTGTATCCGCGGAAGAATTGCTTCCCATCGCCATTGCACCGGCTGTACAATCGCTCCTGAACGCCATCTTCCCGATTTGCTACTGCTGCTATCGGATTCAACTACACAGGAGAGAATCCTGCTACAATTTTTGCTGCAAACAGAACGGCTGAATTCCGAAAATTCAAGGCATAGCTATTGCCTTCAGCAGGTAATTAGCATTCCAATAACTTTTACTTTCTTCCTTGAGGTCTACGCTGGTCCATTGTCCACAGATTTGCTGCAATGGCAACCGAGCGCCGCATCAAGACGCTGAAACTGCGACTTAAGAGTATCGTGACGTCACTGAACCTCATCAAATCGTTCGTCGATAACTTTGATGAAAGCACACAGGTAGACGAAGTGCCTGTGCGGTTGGAAAGTCTGATCAGACTATGGTCCGACTACAACACCGCCCAGAGCGAGCTGGAGACGCTCGACGAAGCTGCCATCGAAGCTCATCTAAAAGAGCGGACGTCACTCGAGTCCGCCTACTACCACGTGAAGGGCTTTCTACTGGCGCGAAATAAAACTCCTAATACACCAACTCACCCGTATCCACATCATTCCGAGGCTCAATTCCCTTCGTCGGCATCGCAGGTGCGTTTGCCTGACGTTAAACTCCCCGTATTCGATGGAAAGCTGGAGAATTGGTTAAATTTCCACGATTTGTTCGTGTCGCTAGTCCACTCATCAGTTGGGCTCTCAAATATTCAGAAATTTTACTATCTACGGTCGTCGTTGTCAAATGCAGCCCTCCAGCTAATCCAAACAATCCCAATCAGCGCCAACAACTACCCGGTTGCCTGGAATCTTCTGCTGGAACACTTTCAAAACCCTGCTCGGCTGAAGCAATCGTACGTAGACGCTCTTTTCGACTTCGCTTCACTCAAAAGAGAATCGGCAACAGAACTGCATAGTTTAGTAGAAAAATTCGAGGCGAATGTAAGGGTTTTGCAGCAATTGGGTGAACGAACCGAGTATTGGGACATTCTTCTAATTCGCATGCTAAGCATTCGACTGGATCCAACCACAAGGCGAGACTGGGAGGAGTACTCTTCGACCAAGCAAGCGATCACATTCAACGAGCTAACGTCATTTGTCCAGCGACGAGTAACGGTTCTACAATCTATCCAAACCAAATCCATCGAAATTCAACCGTCGGCCATTCAGAAGAAGCCAGTTCAGCGTTCCGTTATGAGTCACGGAGCCAACCAGGTTAGTCTTCGGAAATGTATCATCTGCTCTGACCATCATCCTTTGTATTTGTGTGGGAGTTTTTCCAAACTGTCGGTGGAGGAAAAGGAGAAGGAAGTCCGCCGTAATCAACTCTGTCAGAATTGTCTGCGGAAGGGTCATTTCGCAAAGGATTGTTCGTCGTCTACAAACTGCCGCAAGTGTCGTGGTCGTCATCATACTCAACTCTGTCGGAATGATTCTGCGTCTACGTCAAACTCAAAGCCTGCAAACCTCCAGCAACCAAAGGTTGATAAACCAAATCATGCTCACGATCCTCCGACCACATCTGTACCTGTAACGGTCGTCGAGTCGATCAGCTGTGCTTCAACTATCCGCAAACAGAAGACAGTTCTGCTTGCGACTGCGCTCATCATTTTAATCGACGACAATGGGGTTGAACATGTCGCTCGCGCTCTCCTAGACTCTGGGAGCGAATGTTGCTTCATTACCGAACGTTTTTCGCAACGCATCAAAGCTCAACGAAAGAAGATCTACCTACCGATCAAGGGGATCGGTCAAGCGTCTACTCACGCCAAGTTGAAGTTCTCCTCCACAATTCGTTCTCGAGTTGGCGAGTACTCCACCAACGTCGAATTTCTCGTTCTGCCGAAGGTGACCATGGATCTACCTGCTACATCTGTGGACACTTCGACTTGGGATATGCCTCCCAGCATTCAGCTTGCAGATCCGTCGTTTGATAGCACCAATCCTATTGACGTCATCATTGGATCTGAAATTTTCTTTGACCTGTTCAAGGTTCCCGGACGAATTTCTCTCGGCGACAATTGCCCGGTGCTAATCAACTCCGTCTTTGGTTGGATAGTAACTGGGAAATCCACTATGAATCCTTCTACCGCTCTTGTTGTCGCAAACGTTGCTACCGTTGCAGATATCCATAAACTTATGGAGAAATTCTGGAAGATCGAGGAAGACACATCGACGGCGTACTCCGTCGAAGAAGCAGCCTGCGAGGAACATTTTTGCCGAACAGTAGCTCGTACGCCAGAAGGACGCTACGTAGTTCGTTTACCGTTCAAGGAAGAGGTCCTGAGTCAAGTAAACAACAACCGTCGTACCGCTGTTCGTCGATTCCACTTACTCCAAGGTCGGCTAGTTCGGAACCCCGATTTTTACCAGCAATATAAGGCCTTCATCAATGAGTATTTAGACTTAGGACACATGCAGCGCATTCATGATTACGAGGACCCAGCGGTACAGCACTACTATCTTCCACATCACGCTGTAATACGCGAGGAAAGTACAACAACAAAACTACGAGTCGTTTTCGATGCCTCGTGTAAATCGCCAAATGGACCATCGCTAAACGACGCTCTCATGGTTGGACCTACAATTCAAGAAGACATCCGTTCGATTACAATGCGCTCCAGAAAGCATCAAGTGATGGTAGTTGCAGATGCCAAAATGATGTACCGTCAAGTTCTCGTCGACTCTCGTGACTGTCGAGTGCAGCTCATCGTGTGGAAACCTTCACCGAACGACCCGATGGAGACCTACGAAATGAAAACCGTTACGTACGGTACTGCTAGTGCTCCGTTTCTCGCAACTCGAGTACTAATTCAACTTGCTGACGACGAAGGTCAACAGTTTCCACTAGCATCCACGGCTCTTAAAAAGGATTTTTATGTTGACGACCTCTTTTCTGGCGGAAACAGCGTAGCAGAAGTAATCGAACTCCGGAATCAGCTAGATGCACTCCTAGCAAAAGGCGGATTCGAACTGCGCAAGTGGGCCTCAAACGACGAGGCAGTGCTCGAAGGAATCGCTCCGGAAAACCGCGCACTCAAGACTTCAATAGAACTTGATCGCGATCAAATTATCAAAACTCTCGGTTTATATTGGGAACCAGCATCAGATAGCCTTCGATACAAAACCGACCTGCCAACCAATACATCTGACCAACCTGTCACCAAACGAGTCGCTCTTTCACTAATTGCGCGCCTCTACGACCCGCTCGGCTTAGTGGGACCCGTTGTAACTGCAGCCAAGGTCTTCATGCAGAACCTCTGGACGCTGAAAGGCGACAATGGATCTTCTTGGAGTTGGGACGAGCAACTTCCGATGGAATATCAGACCCGTTGGAACAATTATACGTCGAAATTGCCGAAACTAAACGAACTTCGCATCAATCGCTGCATTCTGCAACCCGAACCTGAAATTATTCAAATCCACATTTTCGCCGATGCCTCGCAACTTGCATATGGAGCCTGCGCCTACGTCCGCTCTATCAACACTACTGGGAAGGTAAAAGTTGCTCTGCTCTCTGCAAAATCCAGAGTAGCACCTCTCAAAAGGCAATCGATTCCGCGGCTCGAACTTTGTGGAGCACTTTTGGCTGCTCAGCTCTACGAAAAGGTGAAATCGTCGCTTCAGCTCGATGCAGTATGCTACTTTTGGCTCGATAGTACCGTCGTTCTCTGCTGGCTAGATGCATCTCCGTCTGTTTGGAACACTTTCGTTGCCAACCGAACGTCGAAAATCCAGCTCAGCACCCAGAACTGCTCATGGAATCATATCGCTGGACACGAGAACCCTGCGGACTGCCTTTCACGTGGAATAGCGGCAGATATGATCATCGGCTTCGATCTCTGGTGGCAAGGTCCTCAATGGCTTCGACAACCTCAAACTTGCTGGCCAGTGCCTGGAAGTTTGCCCGATCAGTCATCTGAGGCGATAGAAGAAGCTCGTCGAGTGTCCATAGCAGCACCATCTTCTCCAAGCGAACCATCTTTCGTCGACAAGCTAGTTGGAAAATTCTCCGAATACCAACATCTCCTACGTGTGTTTGCCTACTGCCGTCGTTTCCTCAATAATTCTCGAAAAACCTCCAGTATTCAAGCGAAATCTACCCTGTTGAAAAGAAAGGAATTGTTAGAAGCTGAAACCGCACTCATCAGACTAATTCAACAGCAAACTTTTGGCGAAGAATGGAAACAGCTTCAGCAATTGCAGATGGTGTCCTCGAAATCCCGCCTCAAGTGGTTCCATCCATTCATCTCGTCCGAACAGCTGATTCGAATCGGTGGCAGACTGGGAAACGCATCTCAGCCATATGATAGCAAACATCAGATCCTACTGCCATCAACGCATACACTCTCGTTGCTGCTGGTTCGCAGTTTTCACGAACGGCATCTCCACGCAGCTCCACAATTGCTCCTCAATCTTCTTCGACAGCGGTACTGGATCATAGGGGCCAGAAACTTGGCCAAGCGTGTGGTCCACAAATGTGTCACTTGCGTCCGGGCGCGGCCTCACATGGTAGAGCAATTTATGGCTGAACTTCCTACGGCGAGAACTACTGCAAGTCGACCATTCACCATCTCGGGAGTCGATTACTGGGGACCAATTTCACTCAAGCCTATACATCGCCGTGCTGCCCCCGGAAAGGCCTACGTTGCTGTCTTTGTTTGCTTCTCCACGAAAGCAGCACATTTGGAACTAGTTGCGGACCTCAGTACTCCGAAGTTTATACAAGCGCTTCGGCGGTTCGTGTCTCGCCGTGGACTTTGTTCGGATCTTCACAGCGATAATGGTCGAAATTTCGTCGGAGCGAACAACGAACTGCGAGATATTGTAAGCAGTATGGAGCATCGCGATGCGATCGCCCAAGAGTGCAACCAGCAAGGAATTCGTTGGCACTTCAACCCTCCAAGAGCATCTCATTTCGGCGGTCTATGGGAGGCCGCAATAAAGTCTGCCCAAAAGCATTTTGTTCGGGTCCTGGGAAAGCACACTCTAGCGTATGACGATATGACAACGCTGCTGTGCCAGATCGAATGTTGCCTGAACTCGCGACCAATTGTTCCATTAAGCGACGATCCAATGGATTATGAGCCGCTCACTCCGGGACATTTTCTTACGGGATCAGCTCTCAAGTGTATTCCAGACAACAACTACATCGACACCGCATCGAATCGACTTCGCCAATGGCACTTGGTTCAGAAATTATTCCAGGAACTGTGGAAGAGGTGGCACCTGGAGTACCTTTCAACTTTGCAGCCACGTACTAAATGGTGCAATCCACCAATTCAACTGCAGCGAGACCAACTCGTCATTCTCCGCGACGAAAACACCGCACCGATGCACTGGCCAACAGCACGAATTCATCAGACCCATCCCGGTCCAGACGGCATAATTCGGGTAGTGACGGTCCAAACACCAACTGGCCGTTACGTTCGTCCAGTATCAAAAATCTGCCTGCTGCCAGTGCAATCATCGTCCGACCAAAGCAAACAAATCCAGGATCCAACAGCAGTCCATCCTTAGCAGAAGCACCTAAAATTAAACACAAGGCCTTTCATTAGAAAGGGCAAGGTAAGAACCTGTCCAATCTAATTATTTAAACCAAACCCCGCTACCGGGTCTTATGTTGCAGATCAGTTTCCATCTTCGACGTTCGAATTAATACAAACTTCCCGTTGGAGCTTCATTCGTCATAAGGTAAGGCAGTGACAGTCCTGATGCGAGAAAGAGACCGAGAGCAGAGCATCTCGTCAATTTCATCGAGTGTATATGTCAGAAACGGAGTATCTGAAGGGGCCAGTATGTTCGTGACCACGAAAGTACATCGACGCGCCATCTGTTCCTCAGCGGAAACATCACCAAACCCCTCGTTGATCGACAGCTATAAACGCCCAAAAGGGAAATTTAGATTGGCAGTATGGCGTTGCTCCGTCTTCTGCCGCGCCCCGATATAAAAGCCGAGGAGTGACAGAAGCCATCCTCTTTTTCTGCGGCAGCGACGTCATCAATAGTAATCGTGTAGTCAACAATCATCAATACACACAGTGAAAGTTAAATTTAAAATAAGATTATTGTAGTACGGTGAAATTAAGTAGAACTAATTAAAATTAGGTGGAATTAAAACTAAATAAAGTGCGTTTAAGTTAATCGCGTGTGAGTGTTTAGCTTTGTCTGATTAGCTATCCTAAAGACTATAGCTGCAAAGAAGTGATAACTAGCCTTTGGGGAATTTTGCTGCCGCTCGCTGTGCTCCACTCACCCCAATCGATGCCGCTTGCATTCTATTGTTCTACATCTGGTGCGTTGTATAGCACATACAGCGGACTAGCCACACTATTCGACTCTATAGAATTAGAGAAGGATCGATTGGCTCGAGTGGTCCGGTTTTGAACTGCAACGAGTATCTTCGAAAATTACACAAAGTCTCCATTTACTATAACTACACAATTTTCAACGGACATGTACTTATTACGCATATTGCATCCACATCAATAATCAAAATTGACGCTTAGGATTGTCTAATAAATCATTCTATGGACTGATTATATGAAATTTCTAATATTTATGTAATTTCCCCTTTTATATAACTAACATAAACAGGTCGTTTAAGACTATTAATAACACTATTTGAATCACATCGATGAACAATACGCTCAAGATTGACAAATAGTTCGATTAATTAACTGAATGTATGGCATGTCGAATATTTCTGTATTTTCCTGGAATTTCTGATGAAAATATGTATCCAGTACCATATTGGCCACATTTGAGTTCGTAGTTCTGGTGAAGTGTAAGAAGGGTTCAGTCTCACCATCGGTGGATTAATTCGGGTTTTGTATTTCATAATGGTGATTGGAAAAAATCACCAAAGAGTTAATTTATCTTCGCAACGACTTCTATAAAACTATTTGGTTATATGGTGACTTCCCTCAATGCCAATTTGACGTTTAATGCATTTACTGGAGGCAAAATGGTTTCAAAATGCTTGTACAATTTAAGAAATTTTAAGAGTTCATTAGGCCGAAATAAAACCTTTGATAGGAGTAAAAGAAATTGGAGAAAACAAGGTTTTAAGATCGTTTTAAACAAGCTTAGTAGGTTCTCATAAACCTGACTAAAATATGAAAACTATTGGCACCTCTTGGTGCTATAATAAAACCAAATTAATTTCTAGTGACAGTCATAAAACATTATTGAAACTCAATAAAGCTGGATTGTTTTGGCAATGTTACTTGGGTTAGGACCCATTTTATTCATTCTATGTACTAACGACAAGTGACGAGTCTTGCTATTTTGTGATAATTATCTTTTGGCTGATGATACCGTGTTATTTCTTGAAGCTAAAAGCCCTGATGTAGCCGTTTTGCATTTTGTGATACTTCTGGATCACACCACTAAATCAAGCCTTGTGGTGTCGGGGCTTGTTTCCAAACACATCGTGCTGTAACCGTAGATCTGGAATAGGTCTCCTATTGGATGTCCTCCTTCTTCCAACCAACATCGGACGATGTCGGACCTGACTACCCACTATTAACAATCAGCCAAGGAAATTTAAGGATTTTTTTAATGAAAAATGTTATCTTGGGTATAAACTAACATATGGACAAAATTTCATTAAAACCGGAAACTTTCGAGACAAAATCGATAATTTTTTTAGCGTTTCTGGCTGGAAATGCTCTTCATTTAATACCATATCTATATATAAAGGGTGTTCCGATCAAAATTTAGTCAAACAGTAATGTGTGTGAGTCGATCAAAGTTTTTTTATTATTTTTTTTTTTTTGTTAAGATAATAAAAAAAAATACAGAAAAATTATTCACTTTCTTCTCCTATCGCGCGCGTCTTCTCTCCCATATTTTTTTTTTCCCCTTCTCCCCACCTTCTCCCCCCCCCCCCCCCTCCCCCTTTCTCCCCCCCCGCTTTTTTTTTTTTTCTTTTCCCTCGCGTCCATTTTTTTCGTGGGGGCTGCGTGTTGGTTGGCGCCCCCACGTTGTTGGCAGCATACCACTCCATGGCCTTTTTTCCCTAAGCAAGAGCCAAATCCACCCAAAACAAAAACGGCAAAATTTTTCCCTTTCCGGAAAGCGCTATACGTTTTTTTAGGCACTCGCTCAGATAAAGCTATGTCCATTTAAAATCCGGAATAATAAAATCATCTGTATCTCGGTAACGAATTGGCGTACAAATAAGTTTTATACATCAAAACAGAGGTTATTTACTGTACTAAAAACATAACAACAAATTATTTTTATTCGTTTCTAATGAAAAATCGCACTTTCTTCTCTATTCCTCCCATCAAACGCTGCACACCTCCGGAGTCAACTTCCTTGGCACAGTTGTTCCACGTTTTGGTCATCTGAGTCGCGTCCCGAGCCGTTTTTCCACTTTTCTTAAGGTTTCACTTCATTATTGCCTAATATCTCTCGATGGGCCGAAACTGCGGGCAGTTGGGTGGAATTATGTTTTTATCGATGAAATCTACGTTATTATCGCGGTACCACTGGATGACTTCCCGGCTGTAGTGGCAACTCGCCAAAGCTGGCCAAAACTTCACGGGACCTTTATGGGCTTTAATGAAAGGTAGTACGCGGTTTTTGAGGCATTCTTCCTTGTACAGCTTCGAGTCCATCGTCTTATTCGTCACAAACACTTTTGTCTTTGCTCCGCAGCTGCATATCCCTTGCCAAATCATCAGTTTTTTTTTTTTGGTAAATTTGTCCATAAAAGCAAACTTTAATTTCACAGGAACATCTCCTCGTGCCGTCGCCATGTAGAATTTTTGGGCAGGAAGCTGTCCGAAATCCATTTTGACGTAGGTTTCATCGTCGATGAGCAGGCATCCTTGGTACTTCATCAAAACCTGCTGGTAAAATTTCTGAGCTCGAGTTTTGGTGACGAAACTTTGCTTCAACGTTTTGTTTGGTTGCTTACTGGCTCGATAAGAACGATATCCTGCTCGCAAACGAATTCTTCGAACGGTTCTGTGAACAGCAGCGTATTTTTGTGCGATTTAATTATCTGATAGTCCAGAGTTTGCTCTGACGGTTCTCAACACCTTCTGGTTCAGCTTGCGGTCATATGTTCCACTACGACGCTTACCTAGAGGCACTCGATCCACGCTCTTTCGCTTCCTGAAACGTTTAAGCACATCATACACGGTTGATTTGGCGATTTTTAACGTTTTTGCGATTTTTATTGCGGACCTCGTTGGATTATCAACGTGGGTGTGCAGAATTTTTTCTCTCCTCTCGGTTTCCATCTGGAATAACTTTTGACTCACTGCACGAAATACCGTGAAATTTATACCACAGAAAGTGGGCGCCTAGGTTAGCAAACTGCTGTAAAAACATTCTTGCAGCGGGGACTTGGAGAGTTACGGGATTCCAAAGGCAAAGAACTTTAACTAATAAACAAAAAACAAATCACTACTCAAAAAAAGAATGAAACAAAAAAAAAAAACAAAATGCGCGAGGGTTTAGTGTGGGGAGAAATGACTTTTTTGGTGTTTGAGACCCTTCCTTTCCCTAAAGGGGGGGCTCCTACAAAAAAGAGACACATTTCTCCAACAAAAGAGAAAAATACAGGTAACCAAAACACCAAACGTGTCTGTCCGGGGAAAACATGTTCTGATAGAAATTTGAACCCCCCCCTGGTCAAAAAAAAAAAAAACACTTCCAAAAAAAAACCATAAACGTGCCAGTTCTTTTAAATTTTCATTCATATAGTTGCAAGCGTAGCAGCGCTCGCACCGGGTTCAGCTAGTAAATAAATAAATAATTATAGTAGTCAAGAACTGAGGGAATACTGTGATTTAGTTAAGCAAAAAGTAGTTGCTCTCCGCAACATTTTTTTTTCCCAAAACATTCACTCAAACTCAACCGTCTCCCGATCCCGACGAAAATTATTAATTCCCCGAGTGACATTTTCGATTATTTGTTTATCGAGCAACCCGGCAACCTTCCCGAGCAAACGCACGCCCCGCCGAAGGGGGGTTAACATGTATGCTTATCAGTGCAGGCAAACAATCTTCACTCCACCGTTCCTTGAAAGAATCCGTCGGCTTGCAGAAAAGGCCTGCCTGCCTCCAACAAAAATGACAAACTTCCCAGCTTAAATAAACACAATCCCTTCGGAATGATAAACAATTGTGCGAGATGTTTATGTTTGAATAAAAAATCTTCGCACACTACAGTTCGAGAGGGCTGTTTTTTTTTCGGTTTCTCGTCACGATCGATGGCATACAATCCGGAAAGTAGCATCTAACCTTTGGCGAGGAACAGGAACGGGATGTGCTTGTAACAGAAGTATTATGAGTTTTTTTTAACGGATCATCCTTATCGTCCAGATTGTTCTGCGCTAATAAATGCTAGAGCAAAATTTGAATCCCTCCCAGGGCGAGTTTTCTCACGTCATTCATTTCTTCGTCAATAACTAGCAACTGGAGTGCGGAAAGTAAATCCGATTCTATTCCACGCTGCTATCCAAATTAACCCCTATCAAAAGCAAATGCTCCCCCTGGGTTAACCAGATAAGACAAACTTTACAGACAGCATCCGGAATGACGAAAACAAAGGCCACTTCCTTACTGTTTCCGGATGTCCTCACTGCGAGGGACAGCAAAAAAAGGTCAGAAGTCTTTTTGTCTAGTTCTGACACCCCCGGTGAAAGGGTGTGAATTGTGAAAATCTCGGATTCCATTGTTCTTCGGATTATGGTGGCCAAGACCACCACACGACGCGTACTCCTAACCCAGTTATCGTCTTAGAGTCCTCCCCTACACCATTCCAAAATAAAAAAAAAAACAAAAGAAGGGTGAGAATGGTATAAAAAAAAAAAAAAATAAGAACACCAAACACTACAGTCCAATCCCACAACAGAAAACACAGAAAAAAAAAAATGTCTAAAAAAAACAGAAAAATTACATCCGCCCAATCAACTTTAAAAAAGTAGGCGGGCAATATTTATAACCCCGGAAGGGGGGAGAAATTTCACCCCACCCTCGGGGGGTGTGACTGTGTTTTTTTCACAATTATTATAATTTTTATTATTACAAAAAAAAAAGGGGGGTCCAAATTTTTAAAAAAATTTCAAATCCAACTTTTATATTTGAGTAATTCTCGCTGGAACCAGGCCGCCATTGGCACATATCTTTTGATTTCAAATTTTTTATCGCTATTAGTTAGAATATATTGAAACAAGATAAAAAACGCTTTGGTTGAGCCAAATTGATGGACCCCTCGTTTTCTAAGGGACTAAACATGTTGTAAAAATGTCGATTTTTGGATAATTTCAAGGTAAGTAAACAAGTTATATCACAAAATTTTACATTGAAACATCTCCAAAACTCGTTGCTGTTGTATAGAGGATAAATAAAGCTTTCAATTGATGTTAAAAAAAAATGTGGCGGCCATATTGGATTTGGCCGCCATCTTGAATTTTATCAATAATATTGATTTTTCACTATGAGCGCACCGCTCAATCCAAATTCTGAGCACACCATCTGAAAGCTGAGAAAAAAATACATAAGATGCAGTCGAGAAACTAGGTGTGCATTGACATTTACCCGATAAAAAAATATTTTTTCTAAAAAGAGTTTGACGTTTTTTTGCGTGTATTGCGCAATATCAATATGTATCATATTTCTATACGCAACAAAGCATAATTTTGCAATCACTGTTTTTTTTTGTGTTCTGTAGAGTAAAGAACAATCATTTTAACAATTTAACAATTTAATTTTAACAATCAATTCGGTGCATAAGTATGAAAATTCCGAGGAAAAAATGATTCTATTCATGGCTGTCAATGCGCAACAGGGAATATAGTTTCATTCACTGGCTCACCATGACAATTTGATGTTTCGAACCAAATAGAAGAAGAAGACTCGTTTACGATAGCGGAAGTTTGTTTGTTTTGTACATCCGATTAGTTCAAAGTTCTTGAAAATGGCGAAGATTTTTTGTGTTACACTTGTCAGTTTCGAAGATTTTCTCCAGCTTTTATGATCAGCTTTGGCAAACGGGTTGCAACAAAATTCCTTTTTGGGTACCCGTACAGTACGGTTCTTCGTGTGCTCAGAATTTGGATTGAGCGGTGCGCTCATAGTGAAAAATCGATATTATTGATAAAATTCAAGATGGCGGCCAAATCCAATATGGCCGCCATATTTTTTTTTAACATCAATTGAAAGCTTTATTTATCCTCTATACAACAGCAACGAGTTTTGGAGATGTTTCAATGTAAAATTTTGTGATATAACTTGTTTACTTACCTTGAAATTATCCAAAAATCGACATTTTTATAACATGTTTAGTCCCTTAGAAAACGAGGGGTCCATCAATTTGGCTCAACCAAAGCGTTTTTTATCTTGTTTCAATATATTCTAACTAATAGCGATGAAAAATTTGAAATCAAAAGATATGTGCCAATGGCGGCCTGGTTCCAGCGAGAATTACTCATTTGCAGAAAAAAAAAACAAAAAAATTTCAAAAGGTGTAAAAAAAAAAAAAAAAAAAAAATTTTTTTTTGAAAAAAGTTTTTAAAGTTTTTTAAAAATTGAGAATTTGTGTTTTTTTTCCCCTGCGTTGAGGGGGGCCTAAAAAAAAAAATTATTTTGTTTAAACTTTTTATTTAAATTAGTTTAGAAAGTTTGGCTGGCCATCGATTGGAAAAAAAAAAAAAGAACAACTTTTGGTGTGCTGATATTGTCACTATCGTATGTCAAACAAAAGTTATTATGGTTTTTGTGAAAAATAGTCATTTGTCAAATATTGATCTCGCTGGTTGGGGCAGACAGAAAAAATATTTCTCAACGCTATTTGAAAATATTTTTTCATTATTGCATATTATGTCAGAAAACTGGTGATAGTTTATTTTTTTAAATTGATAAAACTAATAACCAATAATAGCCAATCGGGCTGACATTTTCTGTCTTCTAGTACTTTACGGATATCTTCATTTTGCATAATTTTTTTAATCAGTTGAAGGTGGTTGTACGAAAAAAGTGACACATAAGACATTACGGTCAATATTGACCCGGATTTCAACCCTTCGTAGAATTTCAAAATTTTAACTTAAGCTTTTAACTTTAAATTTGAAGTCAATGTTTATACACAATTTGAAAGGTTCTGGTCTCAAAAATGCATTGAAACTAAAAAAAAACTGGTTCCGGTAACATTGAAACAACCCCCCCCCCCCCCCCGCCACAGAATCTGCTACAAAGGGAAGGAAGTTTTAGTTTGGCTGTTACAACAGAAATGCATATAAAACATTCCAGACTCATTGTAGAGAATGGGCGTCTTAAGCCAAGTTTCTCAGTGTGTAACGAATTGTCTTTTGATATTATCATATTAGTTCCAAATCGAGCGTCGGAGATTGCACTGCAGTCTTTCTTTGCCAAATGAAGCTCTAAAGGGCGATACGGTCAAAATTTGGTCAATATCAACTTGACGTATTTCTTTCAATTTTGCATTTAAAAAACCTGAACACCCCTCATTTTGAAGGTGTGTGTGTGTAGAATGTTGCTCTTATTTTGATTTTGGAATTCACTCTTCAGTTGTCAAAATGCCATCCAAGCAAGAAGAGCAGCGTATCAAAATTTTGCTCGCGCATCGCGAAAATCCGAGCTACTCGCACGCAAAGTTGGCAAAATCGCTAAAAGTTGCCAAATCAACCGTTACAAATGTAATTAAAGTGTTTGGGGAACGTTTGTCGACAGCCAGGAAGTCTGGATCGGGGGGAAATCGAAAACCGGAAGCCGCTGAGACGACAAAGATAGTTGCCGGTAGTTTCAAGCGAAACCCTAACCTAACTCTTCAAGATGCCGCAAATAAGCTGGGTGTATCGTCTACAACCGTGCATCGAGCCAAAAAACGAGCCGGACTATCAACTTACAAGAAGGTAGTGACTCCAAATCGCGATGATAAACAAAATACGACGGCCAAAGCGCGATCCCGGAGGCTGTACACGACGATGCTGACGAAGTTTGACTGCGTGGTAATGGACGACGAAACCTACGTCAAAGCCGACTACAAGCAGCTTCCGGGACAGGAGTTTTATACGGCAAAAGGAAGGGGAAAGGTAGCAGATATTTTCAAGCACACGAAACTGTCAAAGTTCGCAACGAAATATCTGGTTTGGCAAGCCATCTGTACCTGTGGCTTGAAAAGCAGCATTTTCATAGCTTCCGGGACTGTCAACCAAGAAATTTACGTGAAAGAGTGTTTGAATAAACGTCTGCTGCCTTTCCTGAAGAAACACGGTTGTTCCGTACTGTTTTGGCCGGATTTGGCATCTTGCCATTACGGTAAAAAGGCCATGGAGTGGTACGCCGCCAACAACGTGCAGGTGGTTCCCAAGGACAAGAACCCTCCCAACACGCCAGAGCTCCGCCCAATTGAGAAATACCGGGCTATTGTCAAGCGGAACCTAAAGAAGACCAAAAAAACTGCTAAGGACGAGCAGCAGTTCAAGGCAAACTGGCTTTCTGCGGCGAAGAAGGTGGACAAGGTGGCTGTACAAAATCTGA
The DNA here is from genome assembly GCA_024533555.2 of Aedes koreicus. Classification (NCBI taxonomy): domain Eukaryota; kingdom Metazoa; phylum Arthropoda; class Insecta; order Diptera; family Culicidae; genus Aedes; species Aedes koreicus. Next base: position 1,092,336 of record JAHHFK020004312.1, on the reverse strand, counting down.
TGGCAGGGGTCAAGCGTAAGGCCCGGCAATTCGGATTTGGAAAAGCGGAAGCCTAACTGAATATTTTTCCTGAATTTTATACTAATTGAACTTGAAAAAGAAATTTAATTTGATTTTTTAAATAAACGATTTCACCGATTTACACGCGTTTTCCCTTGACCAAATTTTGACCGTATCACCCTTTAGAGAGCTACCGTCTTCGGCAAAGTTGTTTGAAATATAAAATGTAGTCATTTGATATAATATTAATTCAATTTCATTAATTCATTTTAGTTCCTAATCTAGCCGCAAAGAGGGCGTTGCAGTTTGTTTTTGTCAAATGAAGCTTTAGAGAGTTGCCGTCTTGGGTAAAGTTGTTGAGAATGTAACATGTAGTCACTTGAAATTATCATATTAGTTCCAAATTGCGCCGCAAAGATGGCGCTGCAGTCAATGTTTGCCAAATGAGGCTCTAGAGAGGCCGTCTTCAGCTAAGTTGTTAAGAATGTAAAATGAAGACATTTGAAATAATCACATTAGTTCCAGATCGTACTGCCGAGATAGGCGCTGCAGCTTATCTTTGCCAATTGAAGTGCAATTTGGAACCAATCTGATTATGTCAAAAAACGACAAATGACATACTAAGAACTTTGCCCAAGACGACAACTTTCTTGCGCTTCATTTGGCAACGATAGAGTGCGGCAAACGTACTTCTGCATATAAAAAGTAATAAACGATCCATAAAAAATTAAAAATCGTGCCAGGAAAAACGCATTTTTTACCCATAAGACTCTGATGAATATCCATAAAAAAATTGAAATTATCCATAAAATACAGCAATGTGATCCATACTTTATAACAAATTTAGCAATAAAATATCAAAAATGTACCGTTTTATATCTAGGGCATGGTCGTTAAAAGTGTACGGATTACCCCTAAACGTATTGCAAATTATCCATAAAAGGTTCAATAACTTTCCTTAAACTTGTTAAATTGATCCATAGAATGTAACCTTTGTGCAATCGCATGTTCCATAAATTATTTGAAATTTTCCATAAATAAATTTCCAATGATCCATAGAATGATGAATAATGAACCATAAGCTTATAATAATAATACATAGTAAATCAGTTTTGTTCGCTTAACCATACCCGACCAGAAGGAAATAACAAAATTATTTCAAGTGTTGTTATTCAGTTACGCCTTTTTTATAACAGAGGTTGTTAGAATTTAGATCGCGGATGTAGTTAAAATAACAGAAATTGTTACAAAAAATCCTCAACAGGTAACAAAATATTAGCATACTATGAAATAGACATAACATAAACAAAACAAAACTAGTAATAGTTTTGTTAAGATGTAGCAAAATTATATCAGCTATTGTTAAAATTAATCTTTTTCTTCACGCAGATTGTGCCTCCCAGGGTATTATATCTTAATTTGATATAAGCATGTTACACAATTATTCAGATGAAAACATTTTTAACAAATTTATATCATAATCAGTTAGTCGTAACAAGGTTTGTTGTAATTTTGATATTTTTATGTTATGCCCTTCTGGTCGGGTATGGTATGATCCATAAATTATGCCTGCATTTTTCCAGGTTGGGGCACTTTTTTTTAATTTTGATCGTTAAAGATTGTAAAATTGATCTGCTTTACTACTCAAATTTAGTTACCTTTAGTTTAGTTCTTTCAGGTATCCGGATATAGTATTACTGCTAAAGAAGGATTGCGGAGTTTTTGCGTAGCCGTGTTGAGGATTGAAGAACTAAACGGTCGATGTTTCCAACATCCGAAGTGTTAACATAGCGTAGATTAGATTCCAGGCAAACGGCTGATTCAAGCATTTGCCCGGTATAAAGCAAACAGAGGATGTTTTTTTTAGTTTGGTCCGACGAGCGACAGCGAGTTGGACAGCAAGCGTCTGCCCGGCATAATTTAAATCAAATTTTTTGAAACAACAGTTTAATCAAGTCATAAATTTGACCTGAAGTTCTTGATGTGCAGGAGAGCTCTATACTAAATTTCTTGACAAGCATGTGTCGCAGTTGCGGGGAGATCAAATAATGTTAAGTTCACAAAGTTGGTTTGTTATGAATCATTTTTTGAAGACTATGATTTGTTATATAAACTATCAGGGGCAATTTATTTATGGAACATTGACAATAATTAATAGATGATACGCACAGATGTTACATTCTGTGGATCAATTTTGCAAGTTTAAGGAAAAATATTGAATCTTTTAAGTATCATTTGCAATGTGTTAATGGGAAATCCGAAAAAAATTATATATTCTTCCCTTGATATAAAACGGTTAATTTTTGATATTTTATTGCTTAATTTTGTTAAAAGTATGGATCAAATTGATGAATTTTACAGATCATTTCTATTTTATTTTTTTTGTGGGTTTTCACCAGAGTCTTATGGGTCAAGAATGCGTTTTTTATAGAACGATTTTCAATTTTTCATGGATCATTTCTTCAGTTTTAAAGGTGCAAACATAGGGTTGCCGTAGTTCTTTACGTGCACGAGTGCTCTTTACCAAATCTATTGAGAAACAAATGTCACAGTTGCGGTCGTAAAAGAACGTGAGATCGCAAAAGTAAGTCAGCTTTCTGAAAATTAAAAATCTTCTCCAAAGTGATCCTTCTTTTACAGCAATATTTAAGCCTCATATATAAAGGAACGGACATTTTAATAAATTTGAGTAGTAGCACAGTCAGGGATCGATTTTCCCGTTGTTAAATTTAAAAAAAATTTAAACCCAAAATTGGAATAATTCCGGCATAATTAATGGATCATTTATATTATTATAAATGCACAAAATTGATTTGCTATGGACCATATTTAGAAGTTTATGGTTCATTTTCAAACCTATTATGGATCATTGGCGATTAATTTATGGAATATTTTCAATAATTTATTGATCATGTACATATATTTTAGTTCACAAACGTTAAATTCTAAGGATCAATTTTACAAGTTTAAGGAAAGTTATTGAACCTTTCATGGATAATTTGCAATATGTTTATGGGTAATCGGTACAATTTTATGGATCATAGCCTAGATATATAACGGTACATTTTTGACATTTTATTGCTAAAACTTACATAAAGTATGGATCACATTGCTTTTTTTAATGGATCATTTTAATTTTGTTATGGATTTTCATCAGAGCTTTATGGGTCAGAAATACGTTTTTTATGGAACGAATTTCAATTTTTCATGGATAACTCCTTCAGTTTAAAGGTGCAAACTTAGCGCTGCCGATAGAGTGCAGCGCCATCTCAGCGGCAAGATCTGGAACTAATCTGACAATGAGAAAAGATGACAAATTACTTACTAAAAAGAAAAAGGTGTGTTATATTAGGGATATAACCGCGAGGTTCACGTCGGACCGCGTTGGTGTATAGTAATAATGGTATGATCTAACTTATACGTATCATAACACATATGGTTACACATTGATTGTTGTTTTTTGCATTCTCCCATGCGCGGAAGTAACGATCTTTGATGAAGTTTGTCAGAAGCAGATAATTTCTCATCTCCATGCGAAGCGCTAGGAGTGGACGGTAATTTATTGCTAGAACGAATAGACATGAAGAGAAAGTGTATTGATAGTTCCGTATAGGGTAATTGCAGGCTTTGAAAATTGAAAGATCAAGTTTGAAAACGAGCGGAGGGCATTATTGAACGGATAGTATCCGATCAGGCACACAACCCTTTACCATACCCATGCACGATAGGCAAGGGGAGGAAATTTCTTCTCATTGATAGCTTTAAAAAAAAAACACTTTTGCACTGTGCTAATAGAACTACTAATTTATTCTAACACTTTTATATCTTACATTCAAAGTATCTACCGCAGGTTTTGCACCTGTCTCTACTGAACTCCTAAACTGAACTGGCTAATTGATTGAAATTAAAATTAGTCCCTACTCTTCGATAGTCGATTAACTGCTGCGTCAGGGGTGTCCGTCCGGTGTCGTCGATGTCGTCGTCCGTGCTTTCGTCAGCGGTGCCGTTGTCATGCTCGTCCAGGAAAACTGCATGATTAGCTGCTGTGTCAGGAGCGCGCATCCGTTCTATCGCGCTCTGTGTCGTCGTCCTCGTCCATGCTGTCGTCAGCGGTGTGGTTGCCAAGCTGGGTCAGAAGAACGGCCATGTTCTGCTGTCAGCTCGATGATTGTTGAGTTGCGACCTGGTTGTTGTCGCTACTACCTTTTATGATGATTCTGCATCTAGGCCATGATCGGTTGATCATAGGTAGAGCATGCATATGTACATAACTATACTATTATTTTTTTTTTATTTTTTAAATAATATAAATTATTTTATGTCTTCTTTGCATTATATTAATTTTTTTATTTTATTTTTTGTTTGTTTTTTTGTTTTGAGGGAAAGAGTGAGGGAGTGCCGAGGTGCCGGGGGGGGGTGTGGGGGGGGGCGACGCCGGAGTTTCGTTTCAAAAACCACAAAGATAAGTTAAATAGAATGCGTTTTCCCCGTCGGTGTGCTGCCGTCCCGCCGAGCGGGGCAGACACCCCCCCCCACCCCCCCACCACCCCACCTCCCCCCCCGCGGGCTATTTTTCGCGACCCACGATTGTTTTTGTGTCCCTCTCTTTTTTTGTGTAATTTTTGCCCCCCCGGCAGCGTGTGCGTCTGTCTACCCCCCGTTGAGGGGAGAAACGATTAAAGTCAATTAAGGTGGTAGACCTGATTGTCATCACTAGTGATAAATATTCTTTTTCCTATTTTTTTTTCTTATTTTCTTTTTTTTGCCCGTAGAGAACAACCGGTCTTATTTGCGTTTTGTACAGGATGCGCTTCGTACGGGAGCTAAGTCTGTTTGACCGTAGTTGCTTGTGGAGCCCATAGTAGGCACGACTTCCACTGATAATCCGCCTCCGGATCTCACGGCTGTTATCGTTGTCCGCAGTAACCAGTGAGCCGAGATAGACAAATTCATCGACTACCTCGAACTCATCGCCGTCGATCGTAACACTGCTGCCCAGTCGGGTCCTGTCGTGCTCGGTTCCGCCTGTCAGCATGTTCTTCGTTTTGGACGTATTTATCTTCAACCCAATCTTCTCTGCTTTGCGCTTTAGTCTGGTGTACTGCTCTGCCACCGCCTCAAATGTTCTGCCGACAATATCCACGTCATCGGCAAAGCAGATAAATTGACCGAATCTGTTGAAAATCGTGCCTCGCATGTAAAACGCCGCTCGCCGCATAACACATTCAAGAGCAATGTTGAACAGGAGGCAAGAGAGACCATCACCTTGACGAAGCCCCCTGCGGGATTCAAATGGACCCGATAATCCACCCGATATCCTCACACAGCACTGGGTTCCATCCATCGTAGCCTTGATAAGTCGGGTCAGCTTCCCCGGAAAGCTGTTCTCGTCCATGATCTTCCATAGCTCATTTCGGTTAATTGTATCATATGCGGCTTTGAAGTCGATGAATAGATGATGCGTTGGGACTCTATTTTCACGGCACTTTTGGAGGATCTGCCGCAAAGTGAAGATTTGGTCCGTTGTAGACCGTCCTTCCATGAAGCCGGCCTGATAACTTCCAAACAAATCTATTTGCTAGTGGCGACAATCGCTGGAAGATGATTTGGGATAATACTTTATAGGCGGCATTGAGGACAGTAATCGCACGATAGTTTTCACAGTCCAGCTTGTCGCCTTTCTTATAGATCGGGCAGATAATCCCATCCTTCCACTCCTCTGTTCGGTATCCCAAATCCTGACTATCAGTCGATGCAGACAATTTGCCAACTTTTCCGGGCCCATCTTGATAAGTTCTGCTCCGATTCCATCCCTCCCAACCGATTTGTTGTTCTTCAGCTGCTTGATGACATCCTTAACTTTACCTCTCGTCGGGGGTGGCACATCTCCGTCACTTACTGCATCAACTACGTCTCTTCCATCGCTGTCTTGGTGCTCTTCCTGTACTCCATTCAGATGTTCATCGAAGTGCTGCTTCCACCTTTCGGTCATCTCACGATCGCCGTCAGGATTCTCCCATCCTTATCCCGACACACTTCGGCTCGCGGCACGAAGCCTCTGCGGGATGCGTCGAGTTTATGGTAGAACTTTTGCGTTTCATGTGAGCGGTGCAGCTGTTCTAGTTCCTCAAATTCCTCCTTCTCCTGGCGGCGCTTTTTCTCCCGGAAGAGTTGGATCTGCTGTCGCCGCTTCTGTCTGTATCGTTCCACACTATGACGGGTAGCTTGACCCAGCATAAGTGCCCGCGCTGCGTTCTTCTCATTCAACACCTGCTGAAATTCCTCGTCGAACCACTCGTTCCGTCGGCTTCGTTCCGTTCGGTTACTAAGACGTTCTCCACCACGCTGCTAACAGCTGTTTTCACGGTGTTCCAACAGTCCTCGAGAGGGGTTTCGTCGAGCTGGCCCTCTTCCGGCAGCGCAGTTTCGAGCGATTGCGCGTAGCTTGCGGCGACGTCAGGTTGCTTCAGTCACGCGAGACTGTACTGTGGCGGGCGCCGGTACCGAAAGTTGTGCACTACGGAGAGTTTTAAGCGCATCTTAACCATCACTAGGTAGTGGTCCGAGGCAATGTTAGCGCCTCGGTAGGTTCGGTGATGTCTGAGAAGTGCCGGCCATCTATCAAAACGTGGTCGATTTGTGATTCCGTTTGATTCGGCGACCTCCAGGTGTACCGATCTGGGAGGCTGTGCTGGAATAAGGTACTACGTACGGCCATGTTTTTGGAGGCGGCGAAGTCGATAAGTCGAAGGCCGTTTTCGTTGGTCAGCTGGTGTACGCTGAACTTCCAACATTTTGAACTACATAAAGAGTATGATAAGCTGATCTACCATTGTTGTCATAATAAAATAAAACAAAGATGGATTCGCATAGCAACGAGCTTAAAAAAGTGAAAACAAGTAGCACGTATATGCGAATAATTAAGCAAAACTTCTTGAGCATGCTGAATAGGGATTTGCCAACTACCCATCAACTAAGTTCCATGAAAAAACAACAACATTAGTCAGTTGACAATGACCGCGCGCACCGTTCCACCGCCAGCAAAGCCGCTTGGAGCCGTTGGATCATGTAAATTCAAAGTTATCGGAGAAGCTGTTCTCGGTTACGTACCATGATGATTTTATCATTCATCAATTTCGTTACAAGTCCAGATGATGATCCAGATGGAATAATCGAGAGGCATGTTTCGCATCGTTCAATTGTCTGAAATTTTCTTCCTGCGGACTAAGTTTTGATGTAGCTTGAACTGTCAAAACTCTTTTCTGGCAGCAGCCTGGTTACCATATAAGCTATTTGACAGCTAAACGGTCTTGCATGTAGTAAAATAGCTTTGCAAAGAAACAGTTAAGTTCAAAATTATTTTCATAGATGCTATATCAAAACATGATTTATTATAGATTTATAGATGCTTTCATAAAAACAAAACAGCATTTTCAATAATGGCTTATAAAACATCAATGTAAATGCCACTGCCATTTTTATTCCAATCTTCATGACAGGTTTATAATTTCCATAAATCATGATATATTTCGATTTACACGGTTTATTGTTATACAGCAGTTTATGTGGAATAAAAAAGGGTTAAATAAGAGTGATTGAGCAAAACACTTAACTTCAACGAAGAATTAAACTTTTTTTATATAAAAAAATAATTAGAAAGTACAACGTATTTCAAAGGCCCACTTAGTTTTTCACCTCTTTTCAAGCAAATTACACAATGAATTTTATTTGGCACTTGAAATTTGAGACTAGTGATAACTTATGATAAATCAATATAACTGAGATAAATACTTAACTTTGAAAATACTGATGGATAAATGTTTTCACCAATCAGAAGTGTTTTTTGTAGAAATGAATTTGTTGAGACTAAATAAAATTTATGAATACGATTATAATATGAAAAAAAAACTGTTTTGAGTGGCTTTGGCAAGCGTCTAGAGGAAGTGGCACGAAACAGGTTTATATACATGTCAAATTGCTTTTTTTTGTTGTTTACTGTTGGTTTTCAAACGGTTTGTAATTCGGTCATTATAAAATCTTTTTATTTTAATCCAATCTAGAACTGCCTCTAAAATATACCCTTCAGAAATTCAGCCAGGGTGGGCCAACTAGCCAAATTTAGGTCTTCATGAGGTGTTTGGGGATGAAATCAAGACAAATATGCCTTGACCAGAGTTTTATGGATGTTTTTTTGTAACACTCTTGTAGGAATTCATAAAACTTAAAATGTTACTTGGGATGTCATTACGTTATACAAAAAACAATGAATTATCGGCTCCGTTAAACAATTTAACGTAAGCGCGATTGAGCCTCCCAAATAAATGAGCTCATCCCTAATTAATGAGCAAGTTAAAAAAATGTCTTGGTTCAGCTTAAGATGAATATATAGACTGTCCAAGAAAGTATAAGCACACTTTCAAAATAACGAAAACGTCATGTTTTTTTTAGTTTTAATAATTTTATTTGGCAAATCATATTTGTATTTGTGTTTTATATGATATTTTACTCTCGTTTAATCAAAATATTTAATCATAGCCAAGACTCCTAACTTTTCCTCGAACATGACCCATTAGCTTTTGCACAGTTGTACTTCCCACAATTTTGACCACTTTTGGCCAATCTTTTTGAAATTTTTGGATGTCGTCCGCTGGTTTTATGAATTTTCGAAGCTTTGCTTTGGTTAAAGCGCAAACAGTCTAAGTTGGCCGTGCCTCCGGGCAGTTCGGCGGATTCATGTCTTTCGGCACGAAACATACATTTTGACTTTTGTACCATTCTAAAGTGTCCTTTGCGTAATGACATGACGCCAAGTCAAGCTAAAACACTACTTGACCTTCGTGCTGCCTGATCATCGGCAATAATCGCTTCTGGAGACATTCCTTAACGTATTTCTGAGTGTTCATCGTCTCCGTTGTGATGTACGGACTAGATGTTTTACCACACTCGCGTATTGCCTGCCAGACCATAAACTTCTTACCGAATTTTTCGGTTAAAATTGCCTTCTCCGTTTCGGGGATGTCTTTGTCTTCGCTTACAGTATAGAACTGTGGTCCGGGAAGCGTTTTGTAATCTAATTTCACATACGTTTCATCGTCCATTATTATACACCCAGAATTTCTACACAATAACGAATCGTAGAGTTTTCGGGCCCGTGGTTTCACGGACGTGGCCTGTTTTGGGTTCCTTTTGGGTTTTTTCTGCTTCCGGTATGTTTTTAGCCCAAGTCTTTCTTTGGCACGCATGACGTTACTCGACGAGGTCCCTAGTTTTTTCGCAACATCCCGAACGGAAGTCGCTGGTTTTCACTTGTAGGCATCCCTGATCTTTTTATCGATATCCGGACTAACAGGACAGGATCTCCGACCACTCTTCGGCGCATCTTCAAACGTACACTGTTCTCTATATTTTCGAATCGCAGGTCGTACAGCTCCGACGCGCACACCCTCTTCCTTGGACAATTTTCTCAAGGAGAGTCCGCTCACAGTGCACCATTTGTGCACGATACTTTTTCGTTGTTCCGGAATAAGGCCGCGCATTTTGATAGGTAACACAAAACTGACCACTTTTTTGATGCTATGTTATTCAGAAATGTGCAAACAAAAGGACACAGCCAAAACATGTTGAAATATTTCATTATATTCAAAGTGACCGTTAAAATAAGCTGTGCTTATACTCTCTGGAACAGTTGTTAGGATCAATGATAACTGTTTTCCTTTTTAAAACTGCAGCCGATAGGTTTAGGTTCAATTTTTTTTCTGTTGATTGATTGAATTTAAGCATATTCTAGTTAATTTTCCAAATACATGATCATCATCAGTTGTAAGTTTTGGCTTATCTTACTCACGTTCTGTGTTTGAAAATAAAGGAGGGTTGTTTACGTTTTTTTAGAAAGAATTATACACGACAAATTATACAAAAAATAATTTTTTATTCATTCAAATACTAACATTGTTTAAGGCTCTACATTTTCTATTTCACAGACATAAATAATCATTTATGGGAAACATCAGTTTCCGAAAAATTCGAATTTTCAGTCTTTTTTTAAATTTTATTAATTATTTTTTTAATATTTTGGATTTCTTGAGTTTCCGTTTTATGGGCAGTGATCATACTCATATGAAGTTGATTTTCCATTGTTGTTTGCTTGAGTTTTCATTGCTGTTCTGCTGGGCTGCCGGGTGATCGACTTTATTTCATAGTACCTCGTTGGAATTTTCGCCATTTCAGAATTTCAATCATCTAGCACCGAGGCGGAAGAGGCATATAGTTGCATTTCATTATTATATGTACGTTCTTTTGAAATTCTGTACAACATCGTGTTATTTTCATGATATCATGACCTTCACATTTCAGTATACATTCATCGGTTGAGCTGTATAACGACTGTATTCGATGAAATTTGGACACACGCAATTGTTCGTAACTTTTTAGCGTGTGGGTAAAAATTATTGAAATTTTAACTGAATGTATTTCATTGTGTTGTGTCAATTGTGTAATGAGTTTCGTGAAAATCGGTCGAGTGATTTCAGTGATGGCTTCGAATGAAGAAATAGTGCGCCAACAAATTTTGGGCACTCACTTCGAAAACCCAAACGCTTCTCATCGATGGATCTGAAAACAGCTCGGAATCGCACCTTCAACCGTATCTCATGTGATCAAAACGTTCAAGGACCGTAAGACAACCAAGCGGAAAAATGGTAGTGGCAAAATACGTGGCACATCAAATCCGGAGCAGGCCAGAATGGTATTGAACCAATTTAAGCGTTATCCCAACATTTCGATCAGGGATGTTGCGGAAAAGGCGAAAGTTTCAGTTTGTTTTGTGCAGAAAACAATGAAACGTTCTGGATTACATGTGTACAAGGTCCAGAAGGCACCGAACCGGAGCGATAAACAGAACTCGGTGGCCAAAACTCGTGCAAGAAAACTGTACAGGGAGTGGCTCACAAAACCGTTCGGCATTGTGATGGACGATGAGACCTACATTAAAGCCGACACCAAACAAATGCCTGGACAGGAACACTACGTCGCCACCTCTAAGTTGGCCGTTCCGGAGAGTGTACGGAAGAAGAAACTGTCGAAATTCGCCAAAAAATTCCTTGTCTGGCAAGCGATCTGCGGATGGGGCAAAATGAGTCAGCTCTTCATCACCTCTGGGACCGTCAACAAACAAATCTACTAGAACGAATGCCTCCAAAAACGACTTCTGCCCTTCTTGAGATCTCACGATGGCCCGACACTGTTTTGGCCGGATTTGGCATCTTGCCACTATGCCCGGCCCGTCTTAGACTGGTACAAAGACAATAATGTAGTTTTTGTACCAAAAGACGTCAACCCTCCAAACACTCCGGAACTTCGCCCAACTGAAAATTTTTGGGCAATCATGAAAGCAAAGCTCGTTAAAACTCCAAAACTGATAGAAAATGAACTTGAACTAAAGAAAGTGTGGTTAAAAGTAAGTAAGCAAGTCGGTCCTATCATTGCCCAAAATTTGATGAAAGGGGTCAAGGCAAAGGTGCGGGCATTTGGGTTGGGAGAAGAGGTTCAATAAACCAATGATGTCAAAACTTAACCATTTAGTAGTACTTTATTTCCAGAAAGTTTGAAAAGAATCGGGCTCAAGGAAAATTTTTGGTGACCTATTTTGTGTGTCCAAATTTCATCGAATACAGTCTTTATGGTCAAAGTATACGGAGTAATTGAACTTTTAATGTTTTGGGATATGTTAGGCTTAAATTGGCTGTAACTAAAAAATTATGTTACTTTGTAAGATTTTTTTTAAGGAAATTTTCTACATAACAATTTTATTTAAACTTTGAGTAATTATTATTTAGTGTCCGAAATTAAATGTTTTAAACATCTCTTTTTTTTAAAAGGGTTTTTTCATGTTTTTACATAAAACACGTTATAAACAGCAGTAATTGATTCAACAGAAACATGGCTTTGAAAATGTTCTACAACTCATTTTTTGACACAAACTTTCTATCCCGCTTAGTTTTTTTGCAATTTTGTTATGAATGCGACATGTTGTGCCTCCAATTCGCAGATATTAAAATCAAAAATGCAACCCCGCCGTGGTAAACAGAGCACACTTGATCGCCGCGCTGCTTGATGGGGCGCTCAAGGAGAAGAATTTCTTAACTCAAATGTTTGCAAAATAGTAATTCACGGCTTCCGGGAAACAGCTATGTTATTTTTCCAGAGGAGTTAGCAGATGTTCATCTCTGCTACTGTTACGCCAATTGTTTGGCATCCCAAGTAACATTGGCAAAACTATCCTCCTTTATTAAGTTTTATTAAGGTTTTATCAAAGCCACTTGAAATCAATTTGGTTTTATTATGACACCAAGAGCTGCCAATAGGTTTCATATTTTAGTCAGGTTTATGAGGACCTAAACAGCTTGTTTAAAACGATCTTAAAACCTCGTTTTCTCAAATTCCATTTACTCCTATCAATGGTTTTATTTCGCCTTTATGAACTCGTAAAATGCTGTTTTGAAATGCCGTTTTAGGACTCATTGATATTATCTTATTATGGTCAGTTGAAAAAGAATTTTAAAACTATTTTGCCTCCAGTAAATGCATTAAACAGCAAATTGGCATTAAAGGAAGAAACCATAAGACCAAATAGTTTTATAATAGTTATTGCGAAGATAAATTGGCTTAATGGCAAAACTGTGATTTTTTTCCAATCGCCATATTGAAATGTAAGAAATAATTGAAATGTGGAAAAATAAATGCATCAAATTTTCAATGGTATGCAAATAAACTGTAGATCGGAGACTAATTTCGGCATTCTTTTAGATAATCTCATCCAATTCCAAGCATTTTCCAGGAAATTCATGATCAATTTATCGAATGTATTTGTTTTAATTTCATTTTTGTTGATGGAAACTCGCATAATTTCCGAGGCGCATTAATTTTCGGCTCTTATCGTGCCTTTATTCACCATAAAAACAAATGCGCATATAATTTGGAGCATAATACGCTGTAGAAAACACAATTTGTTTTGGTTATTTTGCTATCAAACAAAATTTCCCGCAACACTAGGCCTTTTTTTTTACTGCCTGATGAATCAGAAGAGAAGAGAATCGAACAAAGCAGAACAACAAAAACCAACCTCGATTTCACAGTGAAGTTTGACAGCTGTGGCCATTTGGCCGCATGCTGGTTTTCATGGCAGCCAATAGGTTTTATGGAGGTTCTCAAGTGGTCATAACATCTTTCACTAGAACATTTTCAAAATCTTAATGTTCTTATAAAGGTTTTATTAACTTGTTTTCACAACCGTCTAAAGAGTGGGCCATTTCGTATAAATTTCGGCTTTAAAGAAGCATACAGGAGGTATTGGTAGCCAAACAGTTTTGAATGTAGTTTTATCAACAAAGCCGGGAGGAGTGCTATACGGATGGAATAAAACTAAAATTGTTATTTGGGATCGGCAGCCCAAAACATAGCTGTTTTCCGAAAGCCGTGAGTTATGGCTGACCCACAATTGATGCGTTAACGTAAATTTGACAGAAAACCTATAGCAAAACTGTCAAATTCACGCAAGCGGATCCGCAACGTAACAATTGTGGGCCAGCCATTACTGTTTTGAAAGCATTTCTGGAGGTGTTTTCAAAATGGGCGAATATGCTTCTGTAAGCAAACATTTCAATGGACGTTTTTAAGCGAATAAACGCACAATTTGAGCATGAGCATGAGCATGAGCATGATTGACCGCCCGAGGTTGCTACTCCGTTATTGCCAGATCAGCTATTAGTACACAGAGAACCAAAAGATGATGCTTGGGACTAGCATACATCCTCAATGTGTAAAAACTGGTGATCTCAAACTAAGGCAATACCGGCGCCGGGCTCACCCGAATGCAGATCAAGTAGGGAATGGGTTGGAATATGTTGACGTGATACTCGCTTTATTGGAAGCCGAGAACACGTCTGCACTTTCACGAGAAATCAATGTGATGTTGGATAAAATGGTTGGGTTGGCAGCGGGATCCGTTTTGGTAAACGGTGTGCTGAATTCAACTCACGAAGCTTGAATAGCTTGAATGTTCATCTCTGTACAGAGAATAAATCGGGGACGTAGTCAAATATCTTATTCGCTGCACTAAGGAACCGAACACCCTGTTTATGACAAACCAATTTGTCATATAAGTATATCTAGAATCGAATTGCATGAAACGTACATCTTCATGACTAAACCAGTCAAATTGCACTTTTATAGATCTACAGCATGACACATGGAAATTTTAACCTATTTATTTATGTTTTCGTTGTTACTTGGTATTGCATCTGTATTCGTCTTACGCGTTTTCAACTGATTGGAGTGCAAATGAATTGCTTTGTTTTCGTAGTAGTGTTTGCTTACGATTAATAACAATCACAAACATAACAAACTAATCGATTGATTTAAAGTAGGATACATTGTGAAGCGATCAGATTAATTTGGGAACAAATAACCTACGAAGAGAAATTAATAACAGTTGAGGAATTTTCTCGCACCACATTAGAATTACTTTAAATTGTTAAATAGGTAAATAGCTTACAAATAGCTTAGTCAAACTGTTAACCACGTTTTTATCAACCGAGACCCATCAAAATCCATTCCAATGAAACCTACTTGTTTTAACTAAAGTACCAACGAACAACTTTTGCGTCAAAATTAGCATTCATCTGGAAACATTCACCTTGATCCCTGGAAAAATAACGACATCCATGACCTGCCTTGCGTTGCACCAATTCCCCCTCAATTAACCCGTCAAATCCTAACTAAGCTGTGAAGTGTGAATCATTAACAAGCAGGTAGAGAAGACCAACTCACTTCCGGAAACATCCTTCTGCACACAAGTGGCCACAAACTCGAGCAGCAGTATGGCCACAATTCGCACCACGGGAGCCATATCACCTTCTCCTTCCGTCCTTCCCCCGTACTCCAAAGCACTTCCTGCGGGATCTCCTGTGTAACGTTCAAGACGCAGCAATTAAATCAACTGCTTCACTCGAAACACCGAAAAGTTACGCGCGACACACGCCGTTTAATTATTTCTTTTAATTACACCTTGATCCCCTGGCTGACCGCGCTGTTCCCGGTGGTCTGACCGTCATCGTCATCATCCTCATCATCATCGTCGTAACCACCCACCGACACCGTCACTGAACCATCAAAGGTCGGGTTAAGTAGAATCCTCGTGTTCTCGTATTCAGCTCAGTAGTAGTCGCACTGCCGGATAATTGTCAACAGCATTGACCGCCAACATTATCCTCCGCTCATCAGCATACTTAATTGAAATCACTTCAAACGTACATTCCGTACACCAACAACACAGAATAATCGCACCAACGGCTGACTAGTATAATCGCCCAAAACCCCTTTGTCCGAATTTCTCTGACCGCGAACTCCGAACCGCACCAGGTGTAAATATTAACTGACTCCAATTTTCCAACGGCAAGTCAATTTGAAGCAAATTTCCCAAACCGCCCAACAACGACGGCGATGATGGCGAACGCGTTTCGCATTGAGCTCCGCTTGCTGGCTTGAGACTTTGTGGGTGAGCTAAGCTAGAGTGTGGCAGAGCAGAAGAGACCTTAGCCGGCGAACGGTTTGGAAGCTCTGCTGTGCGTTCGAAAGCTGGTAAAGAATTGCAAACTCTCGTCGTCAACCACGTGTCGAAGTCACTGGCAGTCGTTGCTGGTCTGTCGTGAAATTTGGGCCAAGCGGTACGGGGACTGTTGGAAGGGGGGAAATTATCCTTCTACTTAGGAGCGAGGAGCAGCTGTTCGGCGTCGTTGTCGTGTTGGAGGCGCTTCGTTGACGTCTCGCTAAAAGGGTGGGGTGGTTGTTTTTGTAGCTTGCTTTCGGTCGTGGTTTACAATATGGTTTACAGGGTGGGTGAAAGAAGTTATGATAATGGCTCGGCATTTGAAGTGAATTTTGAAAATGATGGTGCAGGCGAACAGGCGAACTCTCCTTCTATTTTCTGAAGTGTGTTGGATGTGCTACGATGTGCTAGCATATTAATGTTTTGGTTTGTAAAACCATCATTTACACGGAATTCAACATTCACGATTCTTTCTTCTTGGAAAGGTAGCATATACAGTTTTAAAGGACCATGTAATTTTCTGAGTTATTTAATGCACATATATGCAATGCTAGATTTAGTATAAATTCATAGGATATTTCTTGTATCTTAGTCCCACATATCGCCCAAATCAGGTATGTTGTATGACTGGTCTCACCAATTGCAAAGGAGTTCGTGGGGCAATACCAAGCGGGATTCATGGGCGCTACTACGGACCAGATTTTCGCGATTCGGCAAGTACTGCAGAAATGTCGCGAATACAACGTGCCCACACATCATCTTTTCATCGACTTCAAATCAGCGTATGATACAATCGATCGAGACCAGCTATGGCAAATCATGCACGAATATGGATTTCCGGAAAAACTGACGCGGTTGATCAAAGCAACGATGGATCGAGTGATGTGTGTTGTCCGAGTATCAGGGACGCTCTCGAGTCCCTTCGAATCTCGGAGAGGGTTACGGCAAGGTGATGGATTGTCGTGTTTGTTGTTTAAGATTGCTTGGAGGGTGTGATTCGAAAAGCTGGGATAGACACGACTGGCACGATCTTCAGGAAGTCTGTCCAACTATTTGGCTTCACCGACGACGTTGATATCGTAGCACGTAGCTTTGAGACGATGGCGGAAACGTACATCAGACTTAAGGCAGAAGCTGGTAGGATTGGGCTTGTGATTAATGCGTTGAAAACAAAATATATGAAGGGAAGAGGCTCACGTGAAGACAATGTTAGCCACCTAGCACAAGTTCAGATCGACGGTGATGAAATCGAGGAAGTAGACGAATTCGTGTATCTGGGCTCATTGGTGACCGCCGATCAGCAGAGAGATAAAAGGCGCATTATGGCTGGCCTACTTTGGACTCCGAAGGACGCTAAGATCGAACAAAGTTCGCCGAACCACAAAGTTGACCATCTACAAGACATTAATTAGACCGGTAGTTCTCTACGGCCACAAAACATGGACATTGCTTGTGGAGGACCAACGCGCCCTTGGAGTCTTTGAACGGAAGGTGCTGCGTACGATCTACGGTGGAGTGCAGATGGAAGACGGAACGTGGAGGAGGCGAATGAACCACGAATTGCACCAGTTGCTGGGAGAACCTCCCATCGTACACATCGCAATAATCGGTCGACTACGATGGGCTGGGCATGTCGTAAGAATGTCGGACGATAGCCCTGTGAAAATGGTTCTCGAAAACGAACCGACAGGTACAAGAAGAAGAGGCGTGCAACGAGCAAGGTGGATCGATCAAGTAGAAGGCGACCTGTGGACCCTCCGCAGACAGTGAGGCTGGCGAGGTACAGCCATGGACCGATTAGAATGGAAACAACTTCTGTGTACAGCAGAGGCCACACCGGCCTCAGTCTGATTGGTAAGGTAAGGTATGACTGATGGCAAACAATTTCGTGATTTACGGTTGCTTTGGCTTGCAATTGAACGAGGGAAAAAAATTTCTCGTCTGTTATAATTCATCTTTTTTGAAGTAGACTACGTCAATTTAAAATCGAAAAATAATCGACCGTCACGAAATATCGGTACAAATTAAACGCTTCTAATTTGATAAATGCTCGATAGATTTTAAGATGTTTACATCAATTGGTTGGACATTTTCCCGCAAATAAATTCAATTATCAAACATTATCCGTTAAATATTTGAAACTATTTTTTTTTAAATCATTTATTTGTACAGGCTCAATCGAATCAACATAACAGAGCCAAGTTTTCATATTGATATACATCAATTATCTTAAAACTAAAGCCGTCTCGAGGTAAATAGGAATAAAAATTTAGCGGATGGGAAGATGGATGGGAATTTGATGTTTGCTTTACATAACACATTTATTTTAAATTCTAAATTGACCAAAAATTTAACTATACAACTTTTTCTTTTTTTCTTTTAACTTGAATATTTTTGAGAACCAAAATTTGACATTTTGAAACCGCTCCTACCCCCTCGTAGACTTCGATAGACTTTTGCCACTCCCCACCCCTTTAAAATCTACGTAGATTTGATAAAAAAAAATTAATATATGTGGAAAATTTTCTACAACATGTTTGAGGAACGAATTATGAAATAAAACTCAAACAATTCCGGTATTCTTTTTTATTTTATTTCATAAAAATAGCAAAACTGAATAAAGTAAACAATCAGTTATGCAAATCGTTAAGATGCTCAAATCATGGCTGCTTAAACCAGTTATTAAAGGGCAAAGAGTAAATGCACCCTTCTTTTTGGGGAAATGCTCCTTAAACTTTGGAAAAATGCTCCTTAGATGCGTTTGGTCAAGTAGTGTTTTGGCCTGATTAGGCGTCATGTCATTACGCAAAGGACACTTTAGAATGGTACAAAAGTCAAAATGTATATTTCGTGCCGAAAGACATGAATCCGCCGAACTGCCCGGAGGCACGGCCAATCGAGACTTTTTGGGCTTAATCCAAAGCAATCCAAAAATTTCAAAAAGATTGGCCAAAAGTGGTCAAAATGGTGGGAAGTACTACTGTGCAGAAGCTAATGGGTCATGTTCGAGGAAAAGTTAGGAGTCTTGGCTATGATTAAATATTCTGATTAAACGAGAGTAAAATGTCATATAAAACACAAATACAAATATGATTTGCCAAATAAAATTACTAAAACTAAAAAAAACATGAGTTCTAAAACATACACACTAAGTAATTATCAGTCATTGTGTACAAAAACAAACCCAAAAAAGGAGAGAGTTTTCCTCTCCCATGTACGCATCAAAACAGAGTGTGTACAAACTACCGCTAGAAACTATCACAAGCGATCAGTGGTACATGAGCGAGATCCAACGAGTTATTATTGCCAGTTGAGGTGGCAGATGTATCTGTGCCTCAACCTACTCCGCAGTGGGATGTTTGGCAATGATAACGTCCTTGGTTCGAGTACTACTTCACCCATGCCCTTTCGCTCAATTTTCAATACTTCTATTCCATTTCCAACCTACCGTACGCTAACGGAACTTTCAACACTTTCTCTTCATATCTTTCATTCTAGCAAACATGACTGTCTACTCTTGGTGCCTCATGGGGATGAGTTTTTTGTTATTTTGAAAGTGTGCTTATACTTTCTGGAACAGTCTATATACATGAAAATACTAAATGGTTGACATCATAAGCTTACTATTGAGTTGGTGCCTTGCATTCGCTCTCTTGATATTGTTTGAAAAAAAAAAAAAAGGGAACAACAACCAACACGCTCTACACGGCCAGCCTTTTTAAATCAGTTTTGACTAAGTTTCGTCAAAAATGGAGTCACTTAAATTTGAGTAAATTTAACTGGGATTGACAAGTCGACAAATCCAAAACATGGACTCAAACCAGATGGATGTTTTTGATTTGTAGACTTGTCTATCCCTGTTACATTTACTCAGATTTGAGTGACTCCACTTTTGATGCAAGTGAGTCAACAACGACTCAAAGCTGAGTTAAAATGGATGGCCGTGTAATTACTGTCTCTTTGTGTATCTGTTATCCTTTCGAAAAGATAGTTAGAGACAGTAATTTTAGCGTGTAACATTAAACCCCGTAGCACACTTGACTCAATTACATCACAATCAAGTTGCTGTAACTAATTATGATGGTTTGGTGTTGCTTGGGTACAACCTACATTACGTGATATAGAGTATCTTGATATCAAATGCCATGCAAATTATTTCCAATGAAAACTAGATGTATAGATGCTACTATCAAGATAGTCTATATTACGTATTATAAGTTGCAGTGTGAACGGGATGTTATGCTAAATTCCTTAATTAGATGCCATATTATACTGATTTGATGTATTGCTTCAATTTTTTTGAAGTACAGGGCTTGAAAACTGTGTGCAGTGCAGCACACATTAGTAAACAATCTCCATCACGGAATGGCAGTAGTTTTTAAGTCGTGTGGTTTGGAAAATGATAAAGTCTATCCTTAAATATGGTGGCCAAATAAGGACACTTTTCTGAGTCATCTTAACCTTTCGGGCAACGCGATGGTGTAAAAAAACACAACACGCGTGAGAAAACCTCACTTGATTGCTCTTTCTGCAAATTGTGCACGCGTATTGCAAGGTTAGAAAAAAAAACAATGAGTGTACAACTCACTGAGTTGTCTGAACATGGAATATCTTGAATAATGTAGGTTATTTTGATACGTACGTATAGATATGACAATAATTGTTTATTCCATCCGGTTATTAGGCTACTAAATAATAGAATTGTATGTAGAAGAGCTGTGACATAATGATTTATTTGTATAGTTCCCATCAGAGATACCCGCATTATCGAACATACCCCGATTGTCAGTAATTCTGTTTACATGCGAGTGAACGACACGAGGAATGAAAATCGCTTCAAGAGAGTCGACCTGGGCAAAATGAACTCAATATTAGGTACTTCTGTCACTGTGTGTAGCTATCAACCATATTTTTTCGTAGCACGTTTTGAATTGTAAGCACAGACCAACAGGCTATGTATTGAAAGCTTACAAACCAGCACAGATTTCATGACTCAGATTGGTTTACAATTGCCCTAAAACTTACTTTTGCTAAACAAGTACGTTGTCATACTTCATTCAAGCCATGCATGGAAAAAAAATCCGTGTCCAGATCCGTGAGCTGCAGTCATGAATTCAAAAACAAGAAATAATACACCGTGAACTGAATCACATAATCATGAACTAAATTCCTAAAAAGGAAACATCCTGAAAACTTGAAATAGTTCGTTTTCATTTCCGGGAACGCTTTTTTTGTGTGTGAAAGCTCGAGCATACTTGGCTCAATAATGGATTCCTGGATAAAAATAACGATACAATTAAAAAACATTAATATATAATAACATTAAAATCTATTTCTGACCATAAATCTTATTTTTCATCAATCAGATAAATGAATAATGTATATTGTAATTACAATAAATTTACAGTTCACTCCACATGCTAGGATTTTCCACAATTGTGAAACAATACAATTAATAGTAATGGACTAAAATTTGTGTGAAAAAAAAAATATTTTTTTCTATAGTTAAGATGCATAACAACTCCCCTTTTATATTGTCGATGTCTCAGTTTACATTAGATTCTATTGTGGTGACAATAACTCCTTTTGTCATCTTATCATTGTGAACAATTGTGAACAATTAATTAAACATACTATATATTCTATTGTATTGTTACAATGCATGTAATTGTTAACCTATGAGAATTTTTTTTTCCGGGTTCCAAAAATGCTCGGAGTGGCACGCGGATAATTCGCAAGGTATTAACAATTTTTCGTGTATAACGTCGAAGTGTATGAATATCCGTTTTGAAGTGAAAAGGGTCTACGTAGACTTTTGGTATACCCCTCCTCCCCCATCGTAGACAAACTTAGACTTTTTTGTCCTTCCATGGAGTAGGAAGGACCGAACAAATATCTAAGAGTTGTTTTTGTTTTATTGAGGCTCTAGGAGGAATATAAACGGAAGCAATGCAAAGGCTTTTATTTTTAATAACTGACTGATGTTCCCTCTTCAGCCAAATCAAAGTCAGACTCGTCGTCTGACAGAGGAGCAAAGGGATTTGTATTGGCATTGGGTGATGGGGAGGCTTTTTTCACCATTTCGGCGAAAGAATGCCTGGAACGTTGTTTTAGTGAGCGTTCTAATTTTTACCCGTGTTGTTTGTACGCCGGGCATGATGAGAGAGCATGAGGAGGAGTTTCCTTACAGAAAGCGCATTTTGGTGTGATGTCTGCACAGGCGCCATCCTCATGTTTCTACCCGCAGTTGGAGCAGCGTGCTTTATTGCCGCAATGGGAGGTCGTATGTCCCATCTGCTGGCATTTTTGGCAGATGATGACCCGAGGTACAAACAATCGCACAGGTAGTCGAAGTTTTCCCAACGCGACGTATTGAGGGAGGGCTGAGCCAGAGAAGGTCACACGAAACGAGTCTGACGGTGTAAACTTTTTTTCACCCTTATTGGTCGATACTGTGCCTAGTTGGCGCACATCCAGTATCTTAACTGGAAACAGCAGAGGGTTCTTAAATCGACCAACCC
The DNA here is from genome assembly GCA_024533555.2 of Aedes koreicus. Taxonomy (NCBI): domain Eukaryota; kingdom Metazoa; phylum Arthropoda; class Insecta; order Diptera; family Culicidae; genus Aedes; species Aedes koreicus. The sequence continues at coordinate 1,070,211 of JAHHFK020004312.1, read as the reverse complement.
CCCCGCTTCAGCAGGATCTCAGGGGTCAGACTCGCTTCGGTGACCACACCATCAATTTCAATACCACGAGCTGGGATATACACTCTATATTCTAGTGTAAAGAGCTGGGAGACAGCAATCTCATTAGCTTGCTTGAGGTTGGACACAACGACCCGAAGTTTATTTGGCCTGACTTTAATTATCTCGGTCGCGGCCGAGAATCGTTTCGTCAGATCATTACTGATCTGATAAACGTTTACAGGGTTTCGTTTTGGGCTGAAAGTAAACAACACATGGACCAGCTGAACTATCTGGATATGCACGTAATCTGGTAACTCTATGAGCTACCTCATCTTTTTGTGACTTAGATGATTCATCTTGCGACAAATAATCCATGGCTCGCTTGTGGGATCTTATGACGCTCAACCACTAACGCAATTATATACAATCAATCACAGATAAACAAACTAAAGCTAAGCACACTCTCTCACACACTCTCACACACTCACACACAAAAAACTTATCTTAAATGTATCACTGATCTGCAGCTGTCGAGCGACGATGTGTGGCCGCGTGTACCGGCTAGACGTGGAGCTGAACGATGATGATAATGATGACGATGATGATGTTGCTGGTCGGTGGTAGTTGGTGGATGGACGAATGCACGCCACACACGATGGACTGCTGGTGTGCGTGCCGTATAGATGCGGAGCAATATGGCTTTTACAGTGACCGGCGAAAAAAAAGATTCATCGAGCCGTATACTAATCAGGCATAGATATCTTTACAACTTCGTATCAATAGCAACTTTCTTACCCGTACTGTGCATATTTGAGTATCATTCATGAGGCTTAGCGTAAAAGTTTGAATATGCATATTCATTTCAGCCAACTGCATGTGAAAAACGAAATAAGCTTGTGTTTACGGTATGTCAATATAAAAGATCCACTAGGAAAAAAAAATACTTTCCGTGTACATCCACTTGGCTTACCCCTTGTTGATCATGCTTTTGACATTCCTTTATTTACATCCATCACAGATAATTGCTACAGTTGTGAGAAATAAGTGAGTTTAGCCCAAGTGACGAGTTTTTTAAGAATCGATCATGGGAGGAAAGAAAATAACAGTCCAAGTTCGAAATCTTATCGTGCGCGATTGCTCAAAAAACGAATCTCAGCGCAAAGTTGCCGAAAAGTATGGTGTAAGCCGTGGTGCAGTGCAGAAAATAGTTTTAAAACACCAAAAGCTTGGAAGTGTCGCAGATCGAACAGGACGTGGACGCAATCGCAAGTCTGATCACCGCGAAGACACTAGAATCATCCGAGAAATTAAAAAGGATCCGTTTGTTATCATCCGTGCGCTCAGAGAAAAGCTAAGCCTTTCGATATCCGATCGTACAGTTTGGCGACGCATTGCTGAGCACGGTTTGAAAAGTCATTTTGCTCGGAAACGGCCGTTCATAAGTAGGGTGAATAAGGAGAAGCGATTGCGGTTTGCAAGAAACCATATAAATAAGCCACTGGAGTTCTGGAAACGGGTTGTTTGGTCAGACGAATCAAAGTTTGAGCTGTTCAACAGAAAACGACGACTGCGAGTTTGGCGGAAAAGCGATGAAGGGCTGAAGGATAAACATCTACAAGGGACCATGAAGCACGGCGGTGGAAATACCATGGTCTGGGGCTGTTTCTCATGGTTTGGAGTGGGGAATCTGGTTCTAATCAGTGGTATTATGACGGCAGATGGGTATATAGATATTCTGAACGAGAATATGGAAGAATCTTTGCTGAAAATGGGTCTGGAAGATAATTACATTTTTCAGCAAGACAACGAGCCAAAGCATACGGCCAAGAAAACACAAGTTTTTTTCCGTGCCTGTCGGATTTAACCCTTGGAATGGCCTCCCCAGAGCCCGGATTCAAACCCAATTGAAAATCTCTGGGCAATTCTCGACAATAGAGTCGAAAAAACCCACGGAACAAACAAGCAAACATATTTTGCGGCACTGGAGCAGGTCTGGAATGAGTTGGATCCACAACACCTCAGAAACGTAGTCGAAAGCATCCCGAAACGATTGCAGTCCATCATTGAAGCGAAGGGAGGTCATATTGACTATTGAAGAGTAGATTCCAACTCTTTCGATTTTTTTTTATTATACATGAAGTGGATCTTTTTTTATGTCATACGTATTTTACTAAACTCCAATAATTTTGTTTTTTATTTTATGCAAGGAATAAAAGTGATCGTTATTTTTGTACTGAAAAGGTTCGTCTATGTTTATTTTTTAGAAACATGTATTGTAATACCCTACTTTTTCAAAAATACGTGTTTTTTTCTCAACAATAATACATTGATCAAAGGTGGATCTTTATTTTTGCCGGTCACTGTAGATCGTGGCAATATTGAAAATTGCAATTAATGACGTTGTTGCACTGCTTAACACCCAACTTTTTCTTCTACAAAATCAAGACTCGATTTCACTCGTGATCGCGAAAAAAAAAACAATACTGAAGAATTGAAACAACTCGTGAAAAGCTTCCAAAGCAACAGAGAGCGGACCGAACGAACTGCACCGTTCGCTTGTTCACTGATTTATGGCAGGGGAAACTTGTCAGCTGATAATTTCTCATTCAGCTGGCGATGGTCTACCACTAACCTCCAGTTTTCTCAGAAATGGATGACTTCTTTGGGACCAAGAGTATCAGGGGATTGTTATTGGAAACTGATGGTTCAATAATATCGTTTTTTATTAATTTGTCTACTTGATGACAAATTTCCTCTCGTTGGCTGTATGCGTTACGATAGTTTTTTTTAAGTACGTGGGATTATCATTTTGTAGTCGGATTTTTTGTTTATAAAAGTTGTTACAAGTCAATAAATCATTTTCAACATAATGTGGAACGTTGCCTGAGTTTAGTTCTTCTTGTAATTGTTTATATTGTTCTTTATTATCGTTAGTGTTAATATTAAAAATGTCAAAATTATCTTAAGATAAAGTTTTAGGGTTGAAATTATTGATTATTATATCCTCTTCCTAAATCTTATGCACGGTGAATGTTTATTTACAATGGTGCTGGCACAGAATACACCAGGTTTGATTTGTGTTGCTTCTATTACGACGTCAGAATTGGTTCTCACTTACCGGTTTAATCGGTTAGAATTGAACAGATGTCGTATGACTTCTGATCTAGCTGGAATTACAATAGCTCCGTTAAGATTGGCATATATCGGTAGTTGAATACATATGCCATTACAGTATGCAGTAAGCATCCAGGTGTCATAATTATTTTCACATTTGTATCTAGTCAAGAAGTCTCTTCCCAGTATACCATCCGGAGGTATCGGGAAATCATTTCCTACTAGATGAAAACTGTTTTCGATTCCTTCAGTAACCTTCAGTAACAATCAAACATTCAATAGTACCATAGCTTTCTTTCTCATTTGCGGTTATTCCACGGATAGAACAACGATTTTCAGGATTACAAGTCCAATTGGGTTTGACTGACCCAAATTTTAAAACTGAAATGTCCGCTTCAGTGTCAACTACAAACGAACAGATTTTGTGCGAAGCATTGAGTTGTAATTTTAGGAAATTTGAGTCAGTTACGTTTATCGAGAAAACTGCCCCAAAGTGTTCACAAAAAGGGTGACCACTTGGGTGTTGTTGCATATTTGATTGTGGTGCTAACTGTTGAGGTTGCATCACGCTCCCATTATTAGTCATTTGTACAGGTGGATCTTGAATAGGCTGAGTGTAAAACACACGCGCATTTCTTTGGTCGTACTGTTGGTGACGGTTTGGTTGATTAAAATGTCCACGACCTCTTGAGAAATTTTGCCGTTGGTTTGGGTATCTCGAATGATTTGAATTTTGATATTGGTTTCTATTACCACCAAAATTTATATTGTGATTACCCCCTCGGAAGTTAGAATTTCCTCGCATATAATTCCTAATTCATGGCTGCTTTTCTCCATCCTCGGTTGCGCCCCACGCTCTCCAAGTCTTACATGATCCGCCCATCTAGCTCGCTGTACTCCACGTCTTCTTGTACCAGCCGGATTTGACGTAAACACTATCTTTGCAGGGTATTGCTTATAGGCATGAAATATTCAATATATCGATGAAAATCTTATTCAAAATTTCGAATATTTACACACAATTTAACCGAAATCTCTGTTAGCCTTATTTCTGTTTGTTTCGAATTTTAACCGATATATAAGTTTGCTCATGCCGAGATTCCCAGTTAACTATATGAGTTTTCAGTTTGACCCAAACCGAGATTATCGGTTGACATAAAAAAGCCGAGATCGAAACCGAGAGGTCGGCTGTGCGGATCTCGGTTTCAGAAAGCCGAGACTAGGCATATAATTCAAAGTGTGTGCACTTCTGACTTGTGCACTAAATATCTGTTCAGATGGGGTGTTTGTGGTGGTTTTGTTAAATTTTTGAATGGCAGCTTGAATTGAAGGGAATTCTGCTGCCTTCATTATAAGTTTAGTATCATGGTCGTTTATTTTGCTTATTAATGTAATGCCACAGAAAAATATGAAAAGAAAATATTCATACTTTCGCTGGAATGCGGCAGTCTGAAATTTGGTTAGAGGTAGAAATTGAGCAACGGGTCATTTCAATGGCAATACAAATCAAGCGCAGTAAGCGGGAGACCACCTTGACTGGTAAAAATGTAAAAACTCAAGGGTATTTTTTTAATTAGGGCGAATCTTCAATTGAGAGATTCTCTCCGGGCTCGCTCTCTTTCATTCATAAACCAATCACCTTTACGTTTTTCATTCTACTATTTGTAGAGTTTGCTAGCCAGCACTGTTGTGTTTCGATCTGTACTAAAGAATCTCTCGAAAGTTATATAATGGCGCTGTTATGAATGAAAGAGAGCGAGCCCGGAGAGAATCTCTCAATTGTAGATTCGCCCTTATGAAAAAAAAACCCTAGAACTATTTCGTCTTATTGAATACCTAGTGAATATTTTGCCATTGCCGAATCCTTTCAACCCGCACTGTCTCATCGTTTCCACTTTCTTTCATCGCCGACACCGACGACGACGACATCGGGCAAAAGATACGAAGCGGTCGAGTCGCTGCCGAGTCGGACGACGAAAATTGAGCCCGAAGGCGGCAAAAATCACTTCATAATCACACAGCCTACTGCTCCTTCTTCTTTTGTGCAGCTTATTTCCAGCCCGTTCGCTCTTCTACCGGCCGCGTGGTGTTGTATGATTTTCACAGGATTGCACCTGCGAGAACGGGTGAGCAATTTTCCAGAAGGTTGCTGGTGTGGGGCGGCAATTCATGTTTCCTACACTTTATGCCGACACGGTGACTGCAGCCGTGCAATATTATGGTTGTTGCGGTACAATAGTAAGAACAAAAACAGTTTTTCCTCCGTTGGTGTTTTTATTCTACCGGTTTACCAGGAGTGTGGATGATTTTCGCATGTTTACACAACAAATGATTTCATGTGGTTTCATGGCGGTGAGGAAGCGAGTGAAGGGGTGGTGGAAATTAAGCTGGAGTCGGCCGCGACTCACGTCTTTGCTTTCACCGTTTGACTTTTCCGAAAGGACGAAGAAGGAGACACGCGGCTGAAGTGAGGTGGTTTGTGAGCAAGGGATAAAAAAAATGGAAACAAATCAAAACACAAGTTAACTGCTTGTATACAAAGCCATTACGTGAATGAGTGGGTTTTCCGAGTTGGTTGGGGGATAAGCGATATATATAAAAGAAAGACGTCTTCATGGTTTCGTAATGGTTGTTTAATCGGACCGCTCTTGCTATTTTTTTTTTTGCTGAATAGGGAAAATTCTAGTTGAATTGTTCTGATTAACTAAGATGAGGTTTTCAACCTCCATGCAGGGTTTTCTTCACTCCCTAATAAGAAAAAAAATAGTTGATAGGACTGATTATAAATATGATAAACGAATGAATATAAAAGATCAAATCAGCATTTCACTCTCCCATACCTTAAACTTGAAACTCAAATACGAAAATACGATCGTCAGCACTTTTCCGAATCCCCGTCGTATACTGTAAATAACATTCCACCCCAGACAAAACCGGACGGGAGATTAACAGCTTCAACGATAAACATAATCTAAACAAGAGCTGCTGAAATATGGCAACGAAGGCGAGCAAACAAGCCCGAAAAAAAGAAGAAGAAAAAAAACTCCTAGCTGCAAAAGTCAGCAAGTCGACTGGCCCGTTTATTTCTCTGGGGAAAATTTTCGGAAACGGAAGACGGGTCGAGATCCAAAATCGCTGATTTGTACGCGAATCTTTTCTGATTCGTTTCACGCGCTAATTAGGTGATAATTGTTATTAAATCGTTATGATGACCAAGTTCGGTTTCGGCGCTTTTTTTTTCTTCGGGGAAAAGAAGACACCATTTTCTAGCAACAGGGAAGAACGTTTGCCGTTCCCCTTCATTAACGAATTTCAAATTAGACGCGCTTCAGCGGTAAGTGTTTGTCTTGCTAAGAGTGATGATTTGCTGTTAGGTACTCTACCTAATAGGCGCGCTCACACAAATTCTATCGTTTGGAAAAGATGGGTGGTTGAAAATGTGCTGAAGGATTTTTTTTTTCTATGTGGTCTGGTTTGTTTGCCTTGAGAATGGGTTGAAAAGGGGATGAATTAACTGATTAAAGCAGAAATGAATGTTCCGATGTGATGGAATGAAGAATGGAAGTGTAGTTGATGATGAGTGGAAACGAGTAACTGATTCAATGCTCTTTAAAGGTTTTCGAAAAAATAGAATCTGCTTAAGAAAGAAATGCAGTCTGCCTCGATCTGACGATTCACTGTTGACTCAAGCAATCAAGAGAATAATAAGTGTTGTTCCTTTTCAAAATTGAACACATTCATACCGCTTGCAAAAAGCTACTTCTAATATGTTTTGAACAGTTTCCGAAGACATTTTTCGGGAATTTCGACACCCGCTGCAAATTAGAACAAAAAAACATTCAAATATATGTACAGTACTGGCAGAAATAAAGTGGCCATTTATTTTTCACTCATAATTGATTTTAAGAATTTTTCAATTTTTCTGTTAATTAACTTATTCGTGTTTTTTCTTTCTGCTCAACAACTCTCCTTTTAAGTTGTTAATGTAGTAATGAATTTGCAAATGGATTAGTTTATTTTATTAAACGAACATGTAAACTTACAGTTTTATTTATATTTATGTATAACTTTCAGTAAAACATATTTTTTCTCTGCGCTTTTCATTTTTTTACTATTTTTTTAACATCAAATAATTTGAATTTTGAATGGAATGAATTCTTTATTCATGTTTTCAATAATGCAATTATCACTAATCTTAATATCTTATTTGTATGGTTGGGATAGAATAATTTATTTTATAATTTTTATATTTATGCATCGATTAATTGAATTATTTTGAGGTGTATGAAATTAAAGAAACCAATTATTTTATTACTAACTTCTCTTCATTTATAAGGTTTTAATTTACATTCATTTAAAAATATTTATTTTTTGTTATTTATATGCTAAAAAATTTATAAGTTTTTTTCAATAATTTTTTTTTGTCCTTCTTAATTTGCTTGTTTATTTATTTATTTAAAAAAAGTCATCCTCGTTAATATACTAAGAAATGTTTGCATCTTTTTATTAATTAAGTGATTCAAATAATCGTTTACTTATATGTTTAAATATCGATATTCTACTTAATGTTAACATAAATCCATTTATATATTTCATC